>CM037092.1:84402864-85602864 GCA_020916435.1 Oxytropis ochrocephala | reverse complement strand
GTGGGAAGAGGAGAAGAGAGGGGAGCGGCTAGGGCAAGGAGAAAGGAGAGGAGTTTCGTGGAGCTCTTAGAGGAGAGGAAAAACGTGGATTGTTGGTGTCTTGGAGAGGTGTCCTTGAGAGCTTTAGTCTTCTTCTTCAATTTTAACAAGGTATGGGGCTCTCTAATCATAGTTAATAATATCTAAACCTTGAAATCATAGGGATTAGGAGTTAGGAGTATTTAAGTGGTTGATTTTATAATGTATATAAATGGTTTGTGAGTATGTGATTGATTTTTATGGTGATATGTTCATTCTATCAAGTAGACTTTCTCTCAATATTTTAAGCTGTTGTTTTTGTGCATGAGGTTTATATATTTGCAAATTGTGTTTTCATTGTTATGTTATAGAAACATGGCGAGAAAATTTTGGGTATATATATTTGCAATTTTGCATCTCACGATTCTTTCCTCGGTGAGATTCAAGTCAACGTAATTTTAGTTCCACTTTACTTATCAATATCCTTTTCCTTTGAAAAAGTTGAAGTCGGCTTATATTAATAATAACCGAGCGGGGCATTGGTGGTGTTTCCCACTATGGTTTCTATTATTTGTTTGCATTTATATTTAGAATTCGAGTCAAATTATGACTTTATGAGTGATTTGGAGTGCTGTAATGTTCTCTTCATTTAGTTTTATAGTTTCAATTTTTGTTTGTATTGGTGAATGGACCAATTATATGTTAGACTGTTAAAAAGAATGTTTATAAGAGGAGTGGCGAAATTATGGGGTCATTGGCGACATTTGTTATGAATTAAAGAATTTGTTTGTGTGATTATCAGTCAATTATTATGAATAAGCGATTAGTGAGTTAGTTATTATGTAAAATGCGGTTGGTGTTCTTTTAGTCCCTTAGGGTGTCGTTTTAGTCATTGTAGAGTTATTAATTAAGGTGTTATAAAATGAATGGTGCGTATATTGGTGATGAGGGTCTATGACTCTCCTTGGTGAACTTATATATAATTATTGGTGAGCACGTTATTGCTATATTTTGGTGTTTTGGTGTTTTTGTTGCATAGTCATGGCGTCGCATAATCATATGCATTTTGGTGAATAGGCTTCGGCCTCTTAAAATATTTTGGTGTTTGGTGAATGCCCACAAGGCAATTTTGGTGATGGATCCACATGCATATGCCCGGTGGAGTTTTGGGTTGCATTGCATACATTGCATACATGTTCAGTGTATCTTGTTTACGTGTGTGGCTTGTAGTTAGCGTAAGTGCCTTTGGCGTAACTGTCTTAATAGTGTATTTAAATTTATTGTTCTCTGGTGTGCCTGTTTCTCTGTGTTTCTCGCTTTATTTATTATTATCTATGTATTGAGACTCACCTCTTGCGTCGTGTTGCCTCGTATGTCGTGCAACTGCGGTGTGATGGATGAAGGTGACTAGAGACCCTTCTCCTAGTATGGTCGAGTCGCTCACGTCGTAGCACCAGGGGATGTTTATTTGTTATTTCTTTTACATTTTGAACTATTGTTTTAAGTTTGTTATTTTCCACTCTTTGTAATACTTTTTCCCGGATATTATTTTGGTGCTATGTATCATCTACATTGGAGTTTTATTTTAATTAGTCATTTTAGAGTTTTGAAAGGTGTTTTGATTTAAATGTGGCACCCTCGGGTGGTTTTACTCAAAGTTTTTACGCACTCTGATTTTCAAATAATTCAAATAGTAGTTGTGAAGAAAGGGGGTGTTACATTAGTGGTATCAGAGCAGTTCGGTCTGTCCGGCCAAGTTATCGAGTCGTCGAGTCTATTAACCCTCGAGTCTTGGTACTCGTTCTAAGTTTTAGTTATGTTGTTGTCTATTCTTTGTCAAATGTTGTGAGCGTTTAAGTCTTGTATTATGCTGCTATGATTGATCTTGTATTGCACAGTGTGTTCTCTGTGTCCCTTGTCGATCTTGACAGAGACCTTGTTATGAATTTTTGTTTGCCGTTGGATGGGGTAATTGTAATCTTGGGTATGGCTAGTTTAGAGCATAACCATGTTCCTATTAGCTAAATTTTCGAGGACGAAAATATTCTAAGTGGGGGAGAGTTGTAACGCCCCAAATTTTATTAGAAATTATTAGGAGTTGATTTGATAGGGGAGTGGACCAAATTGGAGAGTTTTTGGCATAGGGACCATGTTGAGAAGGACTAAAATTGATGTTAGAAATACTTAATATATGATGATTATTATTATTATTATTATTATTGTTATTATTATTATTATTATTATTATTGTTATTAAAAAAAAAACAAGTTTCTAGGGAAAACCAAAGTGGTTATGGGAGGGAGGAAAAGTAGGAGGAAAAGTAGCGTATGGTTGGGAATTAAAAATCAAATTAAAAATAGGGTATTTAATTTAATTAAGGAGTGGGGTGTAGTAATTAAATGGGGAGTATTTTAGTTAAATAGGGAGGATGTGAGAAAATAATTAGAGGTGTGCAATTAGGGCCCAATGGAGTTAAGTGGCCCAAACCCAATTAATAAAACCTTAGGGTCTTAGGAGAAACCCTCACTAGAAGCAAAAGATCAAAAAATTAGAAAGTGGGAAGAGGAGAAGAGAGGGAGCGCGGCTAGGGCAAGGAGAAAGGAGAGGAGTTTCATGGAGCTCTTAGAGGAGAGGAAAAACGTGGATTGTTGGTGTCTTGGAGAGGTGTCCTTGAGAGCTTTAGTCTTCTTCTTCAATTTTAACAAGGTATGGGGGCTCTCTAATCATAGTTAATAATATCTAAACCTTGAAATCATAGGGATTAGGAGTTAGGAGTATTTAAGTGGTTGATTTTATAATGTATATAAATGGTTTGTGAGTATGTGATTGATTTTTATGGTGATATGTTCATTCTATCAAGTAGACTTTCTCTCCAATATTTTAAGCTTTGTTGTTTTGTGCTTGAGGTTTATATATTTGCAAATTGTGTTTTCATTGTAATGTTATAGAAACATGGCGAGAAAATTTTGGGTATATATATTTGCAATTTTGCATCTCTGATTCTTTCCTCGGTGAGATTCAAGTCAACGTAATTTTAGTTCCACTTTACTTATCAATATCCTTTTCTTTGAAAAAGTTGAAGTTAAACATATTAATAATAACTTGAGCGGGGCATTGGTGGTGTTTCCCACTATGGTTTCTATTATTTGTTTGCATTTATATTTAGAATTCGGTCAAATTATGACTTTATGGTGATTTGGGTGTGTAATGTTCTCTTCATTTAGTTTTATAGTTTCAATTTTTGTTTGTATTATTGAATGGACCAATTATATATTAGACACTGTTAAAAAGAATGTTTATAAGAGAGAGTGGCGAAATTATGAAATTTGTTGGCGACATTTGTTATGAATTAAGGGTACATTTGTGTGATTATCGAGTCAATTATTATGAATAAGCGAGTTAGTGAGTTAGTTATTATGTAAAATGCGGTTGGTGTTCTTTTAGTCCCCTTAGGGTGTCGTTTTAGTCATTGTAGAGTTATTAATTAAGGTGTTATAAAATGAATGGTGCGTATATTGGTGATGAGGGTCTATGACTCTCCTTGGTGAACTTATATATAATTATTGGTGAATTGTGTTTTCATTGTAATGTTATAGAAACATGGCGAGAAAATTTTGGGTATATATATTTGCAATTTTTGCATCTCACGATTCTTTCCTCGGTGAGATTCAAGTCAACGTAATTTTAGTTCCACTTTACTTATCAATATCCTTTTCACTGAAAAAGTTGAAGTCGGCTTATATTAATAATATGTGAGCAGGGCATTGGTGGTGTTTCCCACTATGGTTTCTATTATTTGTTTGCATTTATATTTAGAATTCGATCAAATTATGACTTTATGAGTGATTTGGAGTGCATAATGTTCTCTTCATTTAGTTTTATAGTTTCAATTTTTGTTTGTATTAGTGAATGGACCAATTATATGTTAGACACTGTTAAAAGAATGTTTATAAGAGGAGTGGCGAAATTATGGGGCTGTTGGCGACATTTGTTATGAATTAAGAAATTTTGTTGAGTGATTATCAGTCAATTATTATGAATAAGCGATTAGTGAGTTAGTTATTATGTAAAATGCAATTTGGTGTTCTTTTAGTCCCTTAGGGTGTCGTTTTAGTCATTGTAGAGTTATTAATTAAGGTGTTATAAAATGAATGGTGCGTATATTGGTGATGAGGGGTCTATGACTCTCCTTGGTGAACTTATATATAATTATTGGTGAGCACGTTATTGCTATATTTTGGTGTTTTGGTGTTTTTGGTGCATAGTCATGGCGTCGCATAATCATATGCATTTTGGTGAATAGGCTTCGGCCTCTTAAAATATTTTGGTGTTTGGTGAATGCCCACAAGGCAATTTTTGGTGATGGATCCACATGCATATTCCCAGTGGAGTTTTGGGTTGCATTGCATACATGTTCTGGTGTAACTGTTTCTGGTGTGACTGTAGTTAGCGTAAGTGCCTTTGGCGTAACTGTCTTAATAGTGTATTTAAATTTATTGTTCTCTGGTGTGCCTGTTTCTCTGTGTTTCTCGGTTTATTTATTATTATCTATGTATTGAGACTCACCCTACTGCGTCGTGTTGCCTCGTATGTCGGCAACCTGCAGGTGACGGTGACTGAAGGTGACTAGAGACCCTTCTCCTAGTATGGTCGAGTCGCTCTGATACGTAGCACCGGGGGGATGTTTAGCTGTTATTTCTTTTACATTTTGAACTATTGTTTAAGTTGTTATTTTCCCTTCTTTGTAATACTTTTCCGGATATTATTTTGGTGCTATGTATCATCTACATTGGAGTTTTATTTTAATTAGTCATTTTAGAGTTTTGAAAGGTGTTTTGATTTAAATGTGGCACCCTCGGGTGGTTTTACTCAAAGTTTTTACGCACTCTGATTTTCAAATAATTCAAATAGTAGTTGTGAAGAAAGGGGGTGTTACAATGAGGACTCAATTTGATAATGAGACTGCCGGAGGGCAAATGGTACCACATGCATATCTACATTGCATACATTCTCATGAACACATTAATATTATTGAGTGATGATTGGTATGATTGATTGTGTTGTGAACTGTGACTGTATATATTGCCTATTATCACTTTTATTATATAGTTCGAGACTCACCCTTTCTGTTGTTGTTTACCACAGGTAGTCATGAGTGAGGGCTTGCTACCTTCACTACTCCCCGAGTCGGTCCGGCTCGATACGTAGCACCTAGGGGTTGGGGTTATGAACTTTAGTTGTTTTGTTTTTGCTCATTGTTGAGCTTATGAGTATTGTTTTGAGGCTACTGAGCTAACTGTTGAGATTATGATTTATATTCCGCTGCATGATATGAGTTATCCCACGTTTTTGTTATGGTGTTATGTATTGATACCTTTTTATGAGCTGAACCGACTGTTTGAGCATTTTTAAGAGAGGAGCGTAATACTCCAATTAATGAAAAACGATTTTTATTACTCTGATTTTTGAATTAAACTGCCGGGTAGAATTGGGGTGTTACATTAGTGGTATCAGAGCAAAAGTTCGGTCTGTCCGACCAAGTGTGTCTGTTTGTCATGTTGTGTATGACAGTTAGGAGTCTTGAAATAGTTCTGAATGGTTGTTTATGCTGCAGTGCTAGGTTGATATGGCCAGAAGAGTTGATGTTGCACTTGCTGAGGCGTTGCAAGCCATAGCGCAAGTTATGGGGACGCTGCGAGAATCTTTGAGACCGTAGTCCGCAACATTCCAGAGAGAAGCCCCTACCTTCAAGGGAGGTACAACCCGGATGGTGCATTGACTTGGTGAAGGAGATTGAGAGGATCTTGGGGTGATTAGTCGTTTGATGATGAGCGAAAGTCAGTGCAGTACACATACTTTATCTGAAGAGGCGATGGTAGTGGTGGAGACCGGTGAGAGGTTAGGTCTTTGCAGAGGAGATTACTTGGTTTGTGTTCGAGGGAATTCTTGAGGAAGTATTTCCGGAGGACGTTAGAGGTAAGAAAGAGTGGAATTCCTTGAATCGAGGCGGGGAAGTATATGCATTCATCGAGTATCTTTGCCAAGTTCACGGAGTAGCTAAGTTCTACCCCCATTATCTTTGAAAGTCGGGCTGAATTCTCAAAGTGCATTAAATTTGAGAATGGATGAAAGAGCCGATATCAAGCAGTGTAGGGTATCAAAAGATTAGAGTATTTCTTGATTTGGTAGATCTAGCTGCGGGATTTATGAGGAAGATAAAGCAATGCCCGCTCTAGGGTCATGAGAGACCAGAGGGGGAAATTTCATAACAGGGGTAAGCCATATGAGACGTCTGCTGACAAGGTGTAGCGACCGAAAAATCCGAGAAAGGATTCTTCGAAAGGTTCTTAGGAAGCCGCCACCAAATTTTAGTTTAAGGGCAAATTCGAAAAATCCCTTTGTATTTAGGATAAGACATTGTTAGGGTTCGGGAGTCGTTATGTGTGGGGAAGGTATTAGCACCCCACGACATCCATCGTCTAATTATTTAGGATTTATTTAATGATTACCCTTTCATTTGTGGAGAAAAAAAACTTATTTAGGTTTTTGGTTTTTAGTGTTTGACAAGAGTGAACTCTTGCTCCTACGTACCTCCGGATGCAATGGAGGAATCAAAGCTACGTAGTTCTTCCTGAAAAAGGTTTGTGGGTTGGTATTTTTTAGTGTAGGGGTCCTAGGATTCCTTGAACTGTACAGCTCACTGATTCCTAGGACACTGACTAACCCGATTGTACAACCGACTTAGTCCCCTACTTTTGAAAGTATTTTTGAGGTTTTATGAAAGAAGTTTGTTTGATGTGAGGTGAGTTGGTTTTAGAATAGGTATTCTAGAACTCCTGAACTGTACAGCTCATTAGTTCTAGAACGCTGACTAATCCGGTTGTACAACCGACCTAGTCCCCTATTTTAGGAAAAGTGATTTATTTATTTATTTACTTATAAGTTTCTAGGATTCTTGAATCAGCATGTGACTCATTGGTCCTAGAATAATGACTAATCCGGTTGTACAACCGACTTAGTCTTTTATTTGATTTTGGATAGGAAATTATTTAATTATTTTCGGTTATTATTTTTTTAGTAGGAAAGATAAATGATTAGAGGAACTAGAAAAATGGTTTTTATTAATGTGATGATGTGAGGTGAGCTCTCCCCTCTGCTCCTACATACCCTTGGTGGGGATCAAATCACATGTAGTTCTTGATATAAAAAGATTTGTGTGTTTGGTATTTTTATTAATGAGAAAATAGTTTTTGATTGAATAAATTGTGTAAGTTGTAAGACGAGAAATGAGGGAGGTGTAGATATGCTGCGTGTGTGGTATTAGAAAAAGGGGGTGCGCTTAGTGAGTCCCATTCGAATGGGCTTTAGGCGAGTTGGGGGTTGTGTTATTGGAAATAGGGGTAGGGATAATAATCGATTTAAAATAATAATAATAATAAATAAATAAGTAAATAAAAGATAAGTAAATAGATAATAATATAATAACATGGTATATAACTTTATTAAAGAGGAGAAACCCTATTTCCTATCCCCATCCACACAGCGCATCTTCATTCGATCTTTGAGAGAACAATATGAAACTTCCACATTGAGAGGGAGAGGAACGAAGCTTGGGGAAGAGAGTGGTTCTTGCTTGAAAATTATGGGAGAGCGGGAGAGAGAGACGCCGTGAAGGTGTGGTCACCTAGGAGAAGGAGTGTTCGCTGAGGGGGAGAACCGGAGGGAACCAAACACGGTGGTGACGTTGGTGGGCGATAAGTGAGAGAGAGACGTCGCCGAGGAGGGAGAGCCTTGGTGGCGCCGCGACGGTGAAGGATTTTGATGGTGGGTTTATTTTCTAGGTTCGTTGTTGTTGGTTTGGGCTCGGTTCAAGATTTCACGGAGCTCGCCGGAGAAGACGGCCAGGAGAACTCCGTGAGCTTAAGGTCGATTTTTATTCCATTTGTTTTATGCTTTCTGCAGTGCGGCTTCTCCTCTAATTTATGTCTCCTCTCGGTTTCTATCTCCTGTGTTTTTTTGATTCTTTTTTGAAACGTGGAAGCCTAACATGTTCTCTGATTTATGTTCCATACAAGTTCTGTTTATGAACTAATTTTTATAAACACTATTGACAGATCTTGAAGTGGATATGTTCGATTCTTTCGGAAGAAAATGAAACCTTCAATCTATTTACAAGTGAATCACGTTTATGAACAAAAATATATTTTTAAGTCCTAATCTACTGTTAGCATTATTTGTGATTAACAGATCATGCTCATATGTTCTACATATTTAGATTTAATAATACAAGACCAACACGATTTCGGCCTTTCGTCTCGCCTCCTTTTGATTGTTTTGTGATCGTCATATCGCGCATCGTGGTACTGCTACCTTTGAATCTGCATGCTTCTTTGCTCTCAAACCAAAAAATCAAAAGCGTGTGTTTAGTGGATTAGGATTCGGACTTTGAACCCTAATCCTTGTTTAGGTGATTCTTGCAGTGTTGTTATGTCTGTCTGTAATTGTCTTTTGGACTGAATGGACTTCTCTATTTATATTAGAAAACCCGGTTTTGCAATCAATTCTGGATTTACCATGATTCACCTTGTTTTTTCCTTTTAGGTTTGACTTGGAGAAGAAGACTAGGGTTTTTAGGAGAGCTTGAAGATCCAAGCCCAACTGTTAACTGGTCTAAAGTTCTTTTTTGTATTTTTATTTATTTTCGGATTCCTTTTATTTGTATATTTTGTATTACTATTTTTTGCATTTTGGACCCTTTTTTGGACTTTTAGACACTTATACATTATAATAAAACTAAATTACATTTTTTCACATTTTTGGATTAAATATCGTCTAAATAAATTAAATAATCAAATTAATAAAAAAGATGTTGGGCTAAATACCAAAGCGAAATCATTTGGAAGACTAAACAAATGCGCTAGAACGAGGCCCAAATGGAAGAAATGGGCCTGTTAGGCAATAGATACTAAAAATCAAACTGGAATCACGCTCGTAGGCCCAAACCATAATGACATGCCTAATTGTGAGAAAAACGACTCATGTAAACGCAATTAGATTCAACTAGGCCCAAATACTGAGTTCAAACTGAAGAATGCGCGAAAAGATCGATCATTCGCGCGCATGCCGAGTTTAAACAACGATATTTCAGTTTAGTTGACGGGATAATTGAAATTGGCTCAAGTTAGAAGAATGAGACGTTATTCTAAAAAATCTCTTAATCGCGTGACCTTAAAATACGAATTAAATAAGATGACTAAAACAAGAAAAAGAAGACGGACAAAATTGGGGTATAACAGCTGCCCCTCTTTATTAGTATTTTACTAGAAAGTGATGAGTTCTTGAACTTTCGTAGTAGAAATAGGAATAAAGATAAGATAGACGCTAATTTTGTCCGTTTAAGGGGGAAGTGGAAGGTTTGAGAGATAAGAGGGAGTGGTTAATACTTGGCGCATTAACCGAGAGTTGAATGAAGGGTCAACAAGGACCTGAAGGAGCACTAAGGCTCTGAAGGACCACTCAGGGTCTGAAGGAGCGACAAGGCTCTGAAGGACCGCTTGTAACACCCCAAAATAATTTAATTAATTATTTAATTAAGTTATTTGAGGGATTACAATATTTAATTGAATTGAGTAATAATGTTGGAATTAATTTTATTGCAGGAGGGTCTAACTAAGTAACTAAAGGGGTGCAATTAGGGCCCAAGCCAATAAGTGGCCCAAGCCCATTCCTAATAACCCCAAAAACCTAAGGAAACCTCACTCACGCCCAACCCACTAGAATCGAGAGAAGGAATTCGCGAGGTCGAGAGAGGGAAAGACGACGCATGAGGAAAGGAGAGGAGAGAGAATTCCTCTGCTCAAGCTTCAAAGGTAACGATGAAATCATTTTCTTTCCTCCATTCTTTTCCTTATAATTCCAAGTTGGTGATTCCATTTTCCCCTTTTCCGTTTACTGCTCCTCCGTACGTTCAAGAAGAGCAGCGCGCGACCGGGAGAGAAAGAGAGAGAAGCGAAGCTGCGTTGAGGGAGGGGAAGTCAGTGGCGGTGATTTTCGTTGGACTCAAGGAAGGCTTCATCTTCTTCATCTAGTTTCAAAGGTAAGGGGGGTTAAACTACCTAAGGGTTTATATGATGGGGTTTATGTGGGAATTTAGTAACTATGATGCTAGTTATAATTCTGAATAGTTGTAGGAGTGAATTATGGTGTGAATTTGTTGCTGGTTTGGTTGGAAATTGAATTACCATGTGAGAATAATTGTTGTTGAAGTTGTGCTCATAACGTTTGATGATATATATATGAATGAACCTTAGAATCATGCTAGGTAATTGATGTGGAGTTTAAATTGTTGTTTTGATGCCTAAATGTCGTTTAAAGCGTTGGTTGTTCTTTGGTTGTTGGTAAAAGAAATCAAGGAGTGAGGTTTAGACACCCCCCAGCGCCATTAGGCTAGGAATTTGGCGCCCCAATTGTGTTTAAATTGCCAAATTGTTGTGTTAGCGTTCCATTGTGATTTGATGACGTGTGTTCTTTGGAATTAAGTGTTAGTTCTTTGCTGGAACGATAAAAGATCAGGAGGCGAGGTTTTGGCGCCACTAGGCGCCATCATTGTAGGAAAATTAGCGCCATGGCGCAACAAGGTTCTTGCCCGCGCCATTTGTCTCTTGTTTTGGCGCCTTGGCGCGCGAGGTTCTTGCCAGTGCCAAGTTGCTAGTTAAGGTTCTTTGGTTGGCGCCATGGCGCCGCGAGATTCTTGCTGGCGCCACTTTGAGATTCTGGCGCCTGAGTGCGGCCTGATTCTTGCCAGCGCCAAAATCTTTGTGTTTTAGCGCCCTAGTGCAGCCAAATTCTTTGCCAGCGCCATCATGCTAGGTTTTGGCGCCCTAGTGCGCCAAATTCCGCCAGCGCCACTGTCTTGGAATTTTGGCGCCACTGGCGCATCGAGTTCTTTGCCAGTGCCTCTTTGTTGTGGTCTGTGGCACCCGAGTTGCCCAAGTTACCGTAGAGTACCAATAGGTGTTGTTTGGTGTCACCTTGGGTTGTGTTTGGGTCGTTTTGAATTGTTGTTGCTTGGTAGTGAAAAGAGTAGATATTAAGTTGCTGTTGTTGTGGGTCCAAGAGACCCTTATTTAAGTTGTTGTTGTTGTTGTTGGGTCGGAGAGACCAAAACCACGTTGTTGTTGCTGTGAGTCCATGAGACTCTTAGGTAAGTTGTTGTTGTAGTTGAAAGGGGTCAGCGTAAGTTGTTTGGTTGTGTTGTTTCATGAGCTCATCACATGGCATATGCATACCCCGTGTTGAAGGCTGCGGTCTTGGAGCTCGCTTGCCAACGTGTTGAAAGGTGCGGTCTTAGAGCTCCGCTCAAAGTGTTGATAAAGGTTGTTTTATGTTGACTAGTACCACATGCATATACCCGTGTTGTGGGTTGCATTCCCATGCATATGTCTCAGTTGTGTTGTTGCCATTCGTGTTGTAATAATATGGTTGTGCTTGCTGATGACGTTGTTTGTGATAATCTTGTATGTTGTCTTTGCTGGTAGTTATGGTTGCTAAGACCTCGCATATTACTTATCATATATTCCTTTATGTTGTTGGACTCACCCTTCTCTCTGTTTTAATGTTACCCCTACGTGGGTGACATGCGAGTAGTCATGCGTGAAGGACCTTCTCTCCTTCCTATTTTGAGAGTCGGTGTCGAGTCGCTCGATCGATACGTAGCACCGGGAATAGAGCGAACACTTGTTGATTTATCTGTTTTATTTTTGGATTGTTGTTTACATTTATGCGTTGTTCTGAATTTTGTTTTATCCCACGTTGTTAGTGGGGACGATATTATGTGAACTTGTTGATTCCGCTGCGTTGTGATGAATTTTAAGTTGTGTTACGTATCTAGTTGTTATCTTCAATGAAAGACTAAGTTTGATTATGAAATGTTGTTTAATTATTGAATTTTTTGGTTGATGTGTAACGCTCCGAAGCATGTTAGTTATTTTTTTGCACTCTGATAATTAAATAAATAAAGGGGTAGAATCGGGGTGTTACATAGTGGTATCAAAGCAAAAGTTGGTCTGTCCGACCAAGTGTCTAAGTGTTGTATCTAATTGTGTTCCCTTTGTGTAGAAATCTGATCTGATGGCGAGACGCGATGACGCTGCCTTGGCTGCTGCTCTGCAAGCAATAGCCCAAGCTGTCGGGAATCAACACGCCGGCCGCCAATGTGAATGCTCGCAACTTGGCAGCGTTCGGAGGAAAATCCACCCACCTTCGCGGTCGGTATGACCCCGATGGGGCCTTGACCTGGTTAAAGGAGATAGAGCGGATCTTCCGTGTCATGGAGTGCACTGCTGCTGAGAAAGTAAAGTTGGGAACCCATATGCTGGGAGAGGAAGCTGACGACTGGTGGTTGGGAATGTCGCGGAGGTTGGAAGGTGCTGGTGAGGAGGTTACTTGGGAGGTTTTCACGAGAGAGTTCAAGAGAAAGTATTACCACGAGGATGTGCGAGCTAAGAAAGAAGTGGAGTTCACGGAGTGAAACAGGAAATAAGACGATGGTGAGTATCTTTGCGATTTGAGGAGTTGGCCAAATTTTGCCCTTACTATGCCAATGAAGCCGATTCTGAATTCTCTAAGTGTGTGAAGTTTGAGAGTGGCCTGCGCCCTGATATAAAGAAAGCGATTGGATATCAGGAGATTCGGGATTTTGCTAGGCTGGTTGATAAGTGTAGGATCTATGAGGAAGATAGTTAATTTGCGTACAAAGGCCGTGAAGGAGAAGAGGAATAATCGGTTTAGAGGAAGCCATATGAGGTTACGATTTGGTAAGGAGTAAGCGAGAAGGTTGTTCTTTGGTAGGAAACTAAGTGGGGGAGACGCCCCCGCGGCCATTGTGTGCTACAAGTGTGGAAAGGCAGGTCACAAGAGTTTTGAGTGTAAGCCTGAGGTACCAAGATGTTTCCGCTGTGGGAAAGAGGGTCATAGGATGTCGGAGTGTGATCAAAAGGAGATGATATGCTTCAACTGTGGGGAAGCGGGGCACATTAGTACCAAATGCTCCAAACCCAAGAGAGAGAAGGCTAGGGGAAAAGTGTTTGCCTTGGCGGGATCCGAGGATGCTAACGAGATTGAGGTACTTGTTTTATTTATGGTACTCCTGTAATTGCTATAGTAGACACTGGTGCTACTCATTCATTCATTGCCAAATTGTGTCTTTGAAAAATTGAATCTTGATTTGTCTTCTATGATGAGGAGATGGTTATTGATACTCGGCTAAGGGTTCGGTAACTACATCCCTAGTGTGTGCTAAGTGTCCTCTCTGTCGGCCTTGGCAGAGATTTTCTTGTTGACCTTATTTGTTTACCTTTGGAGGAATGGACGTTATTCTTGGTATGGGTGGTTAGTTGATAACCATGTGCATATCAAGCTGCTAGAAAATCTGTAGACTTCCTTCTTCCCGAAGAGGAAGAATGCGTATTCTTTGCCTCAAGGTCAATTGCGTAGGATAATGAGGGAAGAAATTCGCATTTATTTGTTTTGATGGCGTCTGCATGCATTGAGAGTCGAGATGTCATTGAAGGGTTAAAGGTAGTGTGCGAGTTTCGGAAGTATTCACGATGAGATTCCGAGTGTCCCAGGAGAGGAGGTTGAATTCACTATCGATCTTGCACCTGCAGAGGACCAGGGTGTCTATGGCGCCATCTGGGATGTCGGCGATTCGAATTATCTCGAGTTAAAGAAGCGGTAGAAGAGTTACTTGAGAAGAAGTTCATTCGGCCTAGCAGTGTCGCCTTGGGGAGCGCTGTGTTGCTAGTGAAGAAGAAGGATGGAAGCATGAGACTTTGCGTGGACTATAGACAGTTGAACAAAGTAACGATCAAGAACAAGTACCCACTTCCAGAAATTGATGACACGATGGACAAACCGGTGGGTGCTAAAGTGTTTAGTAAGATCGACTTGAGGTCGGGCTATCACCAAATCAAGGTGAAAGATGAAGGCGTTCGAAAATGACTTTGAGAACTAGATATGGGCACTATGAATATCTTGTAATGCCGTTTGGTGTTACCAACGCATCTTTGAGTGTTTATGGAGTACATGAACCGTACCTTCCATAGTCACTTGGATCGTTTTGTGGTGGTATTTATAGATGATATTACGGTGTATTCCAAGGCGGAAGAGAGCACGCAGAACACTTGAGGTTAGTGCTAGAGGTGTTAAAGGAAAAGAAGCTCTATGCGAAGTTGTCAAAGTGCGAGTTCGGTTGAACAAAGTGAGTTTTCGGGCCATGTGATTTCGGTGATGGTATAGGCGTAGATCCGGCCAAGGTTGATCTTGTGTGTTGCAATGGGAGAGCCCAAAGTCGGTGGATCGAGATCGAGAAGTTTCTTGGGGTTGGCCGGGTACTACTGGGAGGTTTATTGAGGGTTTCTCTAAGCTAGCTCTTCCGTTGACTCAACCGGACGTGTAAGGGAAAGGCTTTCGTTTGGGATGCACGGTGTGAAGAGAGCTTCAATGAGTTGAAGCGAGAGGTTGACAACATCTCTGTTTTGGTATTGCCTGTTCCGGATCGACCGTTCGTGGTGTATTGTGATGCTTCCAAGATGGGTTTGGGAGGTGTCTTGATGCAAGAAGGAAAGGTAGTAGCCTATGCGTCTAGGCGGTTGAGAGTTCATGAGAAGAACTACCCTACTCATGACTTGGAGCTTGCGCAATTGTCTTTACCTTGAAGATATGGAGGCACTTATTTGTATGGTTCTAAGTTTGAGGTGTTCAGCGATCATAAGGGGTTCGATATTTGTTTGACTGAAGGAACCGAATATGAGACAAAGGAGGTGGTTGGAATTGTTGAAAGACTATGACTTGAGTTTGAATTACCATCCGGGAAGGCTAATGTCGTAGGCGATGCCTTGAGTAGGAAGTCCCTTCATGTGTATGCGTTGATGGTGAAAGAGCTCGGTGATTGAGCGATTTCGGGATTTGAGTTTGGTCTCTGCAAGTAACGCCTAAGAGTGTACGATCTGGGAATGTTGAAGATCCATAATGAATTTCTAGGCGTTATTCGAGAGGCTCAAAAACAAGACATTAAACTAGTTGAATTGGCGGTGGGGATCGATCACTCCGAGGTTAAAGATTATGAGTTAGATGCGCAAGATGTGTTGAGATCTGAGGAGGATTTGTATCCCACGATGATGAAGAGATTAAGACATCAAGTCCGGAAGAGGACATCGAAGTAAATTGAGTATCCATCCGGGAGCCACGAAGATGTATCGAGATTTGAAGAAAGCTGTTTTGGTGGCACGGCATGAAGCGTGATGTGGCCCAATTTGTGTATGCTTGTTTGACGTGTCGAAATCTAAGGTTGAGCATCGAAGCGGCGGGGTTGATGCGGCCATTGGATGTACCGAGAATGGAAGTGGGGCAAGTATCTCTATGGATTTTGTGATTGGATTGCGAATACGATAAAAGGGTTTGATGCTATATGGGTGATTGTCGATAGGTTGACAAAGTCCGCTCACTTTTCTGCCGATTAATATGACTTATCGATTCGAAGTTGGCGGATATTTATGTTAAGACAATTGTGAAGGCGCACTTGCGGTGTTCTGTGAGTATCGGTATCCGATCGGGATCCTAGGTTTACCGAATTTTGGAGGAGCTTGCGGGAGGCCTTAGGCTCTAAATTGAGGCCCTGAGTTACGCCTATCACCCCCGCAGACGGATGGGCGAGACGGAGAGGACTATTCGATCACTAGAGGATTTGTTGAGAGCATGCGTTCTTGAGCAAGGAGGTTCTTGGGATTCTCATTTGCCATTGATTGAATTCACCTATAATAACGATTTTCATGCGAGTATCGGGATGGCGCCTTCGAGGCATTGTATGGTAGGAGATGTAGGACACCCTTGTGTTGAGTACGAATCGGGAGAGAGTGTGGTGTTAGGCCCAGAGATAAATGCGGGAGACTACGAGAGAAGGTCAAGATGATTCTAGAGAAGATGAAAGCCTCATGAGTAGTGAGTAAGAGCTATCATGATAAGAGAAGAAAAGATCTAGAGTTTTCAAAATTTGGTGATCATGTATTCTTGAGAGTCACTCGGTGGCCGGTGTGGGTCGTGCCACGAAGTCTAAGAAGTTAACCCCTCGTTTCATTGGCCCATGCTTGATTTCGGAGAGAGTTGGGAAAGTTGCCTATCGGGTGGCCTTGCCACCTAGCACATCTAATCTACATGATGTATTCCATATATCGCAATTGAGGAAATACGTTCCTGACCCGTCACACGTAATTCAAATGGATAATGTGGAAGTGAGAGAGAACCTCACTGTAGAGACTATGCCAGTTAGAATTGCAGACCGTGAGGTAAAAGTGTTAAGAGGAAAGAGATCAATTTAGTGAAAGTGGTTTGGTTGGGAGCCGTGGGTGAGAGCATGGCGTGGGAATTGGAAGGTAAGATGAAAGAAGCATATCCGAGTCATTCGATTCAGGTAATTTCGAGGACGAAATTTCGTAAGTGGGGGAGAGTTGTAACACCCCAAAATAATTTAATTAATTATTTAATTAAGTTATTTGAGGGATTACAATATTTAATTGAATTGAGTAATAATGTTGGAATTAATTTTATTGCAGGAGGGTCTAACTAAGTAACTAAAGGGGTGCAATTAGGGCCCAAGCCAATAAGTGGCCCAAGCCCATTCCTAATAACCCCAAAAACCTAAGGAAACCTCACTCACGCCCAACCCACTAGAATCAGAGAAGGAATTCGCGAGGTGAGAGAGAGGGGAAAGACGACGCAACAGGGAAAGGAGGAAGAGAGAATTCCTCTGCTCAAGCTTCAAAGGTAACGATGAAATCATTTTCTTTCCTCCATTCTTTTCCTTATAATTCCAAGTTGGTGATTCCATTTTCCCTTTTCAGTTTCTTTGCTCTCAAATGCGTTCAAGAAAGCAAACACATGGGAGAGAGAAAGAGAGAGAAGAAGTCTGCGTTGAGGAGGAAGTCGATGGCGGTGATTTCGTTGGACTCAGAGGAAGGCTTCATCTTCTTCATCTAGTTTCAAAGGTAAGGGGGTTAAACTACCTAAGGGTTTATATGATGGGGTTTATGTGGGAATTTAGTAACTATGATGCTAGTTATAATTCTGAATAGTTGTAGGAGTGAATTATGGTGTGAATTTGTTGCTGGTTTGGTTGGAAATTGAATTACCATGTGAGAATAATTGTTGTTGAAGTTGTGCTCATAACGTTTGATGATATATATATGAATGAACCTTAGAATCATGCTAGGTAATTGATGTGGAGTTTAAATTGTTGTTTTGATGCCTAAATGTCGTTTAAACGTTGGTTGTTGCTGGTTGTTGGTAAAAGAAATCAAGGAGTGAGGTTTAGACACCCCTAGGCGCCATTAGGCTAGGAATTTGGCGCCCCAATTGTGTTTAAATTGCCAAATTGTTGTGTTAGCGTTCCATTGTGATTTGATGACGTGTGTTGCTGGAATTAAGTGTTAGTTGCTGCCTGGAACGATAAAAAGATCAAGGACTGAGGTTTTGGGCGCCACTAGGCGCCATTGTGCTAGGAATTAGGCGCCATGGCGCAACAAGGTTGCTGCCTGGCGCCATTTGCTTCTTGTTTTGCGCGCCTTGGCGCAGCGAGTT
Organism: Oxytropis ochrocephala; assembly: GCA_020916435.1. Lineage (NCBI taxonomy): Eukaryota > Viridiplantae > Streptophyta > Magnoliopsida > Fabales > Fabaceae > Oxytropis > Oxytropis ochrocephala. The sequence continues at coordinate 85,585,212 of CM037092.1, read as the reverse complement.
CTTGCCAGTGCAAGTTGCTAGTTAAGGATTCTTGGTTTGGCGCCATGGCGCAACGCGAGTTGCTGCTGGCGCCACTTTCTGCGGATTCTGCAGCGCCCGTGCGCCCAAGTTGTTGCTAAGCGCCAAAATCGCCGTGTTTTAGCGCCTAGTGCAGCCAAGTTGCCGCCAGCGCCACTGCATAGGTTTTGGCGCGCCTCTAGTGCAGAAAGTTGCCGCCAGCGCCATTTGTCTTTGAATTTTGGCGCCACGGCGCGATCGGAGTTCTTGCCAGTGCCTCTTTGTTGTGGTCCGTGGCACCCGAGTTGCCTGCCACCGTAGAGTACCAATAAGTGTTGTTTGGTGTCACCTTGGGTTGTGTTTGGGTCGTTTTGAATTGTTGTTGCTTGGTAGTGAAAAGAGTAGATATTAAGTTGCTGTTGTTGTGGGTCCAAGAGACCCTTATTTAAGTTGTTGTTGTTGTTGTTGGGTTGGGTGGAGAGACCAAAACCACGTTTGTTATTCTTTGTGAGTCCATGAGACTCTTAGGTAAGTTGTTGTTGTAGTTGAAAGGGGTCAGCGTAAGTTGTTTGGTTGTGTTGTTTCATGAGCTCATCACATGGCATATGCATACCCCGTGTTGAAGGTCATGGTCTTGGAGCTCGCTCAACGTGTTGAAAGGTCTGGTCTTAGAGCTCTGCTCAAAGTGTTGATAAAGGTTGTTTTATGTTGATGGTACCACATGCATATACCCGTGTTGTGGGTTGCATTCCCATGCATATGTCTCGGATTGTGTTGTTGCCATTCGTGTTGTAATAATATGGTTGTGCTTTTTGCGATGGCGTTGTTTGTGATAATATTGTATGTTGTCTTTTGCTGGTAGTTATGGTTGCTAAGACCTCGCATATTACTTATCATATATTCCTTTATGTTGTTGGACTCACCCTTTCTCTGTTTTAATGTTACCCCTACGTGGGTGACATGCGTAGTCATCATGCGTGAAGGACCTTCTCTCATTCCTATTTAGAGTCGGTGTAAGGTAGTCGCTACGATACGTAGCACACGGGGAATAGGCGAACACCGTTGATTTATCTGTTTTTATTTTGGTATTGCCTACATTTATGCGTTGTTTGAATTTTGTTTTATCCCACGCGTTGTTAGTGGGGACGATATTATGTGAACTTGTTGATTCCATTTGCGTTGTGATGAATTTTAAGTTGTGTTACGATCTAGTTGTTATCTTCAATGAAAGACTAAGTTTGATTATGAAATGTTGTTTAATTATTGAATTTTTTGGTTGATGTGTAACGCTCCGAAGCATGTTAGTTATTTTTTTGCACTCTGATAATTAAATAAATAAAGGGGTAGAATCGGGGTGTTACACCGCTTAAGGTCCGAAAGGTACGCTAGGCCTTAATTGAAGGACCATCGTGGTGCGAAGGAGCGCAATTAGGCTGCGGTACTAATTAAGCGGCCTCGAGGGGCCTTTATACTCGGCGGCCATGATGGGTCAAGATCGTGTCTAGAATCGATATGTTGACCATGAAGGACGTACAGCGTGTCTCAGGCCGACACAACTAGTCGAAGGACCACGCGAGTCCGGAAGGTCCGCCGCTCGACCGACGCCATGCACGGGCCACTTAGGGCATCGAAGAGCGTAGTGCTCTCGAAGGACCACTCGGTGCGGGATCACTCGGTGATCTCGCGGTTGTGATACGGGATCAACGCTTAGAGCTTTGATCTTAGAGGAACAAAATACACTTGAAGTCGATTGAAGTAATACATCATGTAATGGACATACAACGCCAATAATACATGCACATGCAACGGTGATTTTGGTGGGGTGATGGATGAAATAGGTGATTCTTTTGCTTTTTTTTTTTTTTTTTTTTTTTTTGCTTTTTATTTATTTATCGATGGATGCATGAAGTATGAATGTTAATATGATGCAAATGAAATGTTTGAATGCAAATGCTATGGTGCATGGTGTGATGATATGAAAGGACTGATTGAGTGCAGAAACATTTTTTTGTGATGATGAGATGTGAGACTTTGGATGCAAGAGGCGGAGATGAATATTGATAATTCTTTGGAAAGATTAGATTTGATTCAAACTTGGCAATCTCAAGGTTGTTATTTTACAGACACCGATGTGAAAAAGTATTTGCAAGCTCGCTCACTTTTTCTTCCATTTTGATGCCCCATGATGACCGAAGTTTTGGTCCACAAAGCTAAATAAGTGGATTTCCAACATCATATGTCCAACTTGTGTTTTCTCTCTCTAAAGCATTGTTTTGTGAAGATGTATAGTAGTGCGAATATAGATGAATGAGTCAGTTAACTTGGGGTTCTAAAGACCTAGGGGTGGACATTTGTGGCACATGAAGGGTGAATGATCGAGGTCTTTGTCAAGGTCATGAAAGGTAGGTTTTCCCAAGCCAAGAAACGCAGGATCGCCCCAATTTAGATTTGATGTGGTGAGTGAATAACTTGCCCCGTCTAGTGGTGACAAGCTGGGGTGTAGAAGATGATGAACTGGGAATGCATTGGCTTTGGAATGAAAGGCGGAAAGCAAGACTTTGTCTCAACCCATAGAGTTTGGTGTTGCCCCATTTATGGTAAGGACAAGTGTAACACCCCATTTCTACCCGGTAATTTAAATTAAAAATCAGAGTGTATAAAAATCATTTCTTCATTAAATGGAGCGTCACACTTGTCTCTTAAAACACTCAACAGTTAATTCATCTCATCAACATAATCAAAATACGTAACACCATAAATCACGTGGTAAACAATCTCATAACATGCAGCGGAAATCAAAGTTACATCTCAAGTAATACATAGAGAATCATATAGGAAAGCTCAACAGTGAGCAAACAAAGCAATAACAGTCTAAAACCCCAACCCCTAGGTGCTACGTATCAGAGCAGACCGACTCGGGGAGTAGTGAAGGTAGAAAGCCCTCACTCGTGACTACCTGTGGTAAACAACAACAGAAAGGGTGAGTCTCTAACTATATAATAAAAGTGATAATAAGCAATATATATATAATCATAGTTCACAGCATACTCAAACACACCAATCATCACCCAACAACATTCATGCACTAATGAGAATGTATGCAATGTAAGTATGCATGTGGTACCATTTGCCCTCCGGCGTCCTCAATATTTGCCCTCCGGCATTCTCATCAATAATGGAGTCCTCATGACTCTGGCCCTCCGGCCGCCCTCAGGCTTCACAATTATTTTATAAGCTCTACGACCGCAGCCGAATGTATGCATGAGACTCCATGTACAACACAAACACAACCTCAAACAGCTCAACACACGCATTTACTCTTACCTCAGTATTAATCTCATTTTATAGCCCTCCTGGCTTGGCCCTCCGGCCCATGCCCCCATGGCATGCTCAGTCACCTCATTATACACTCTCAACTCAATCAAGTCCCAAGGACTAATCTCATCTAGGGGACTCAACCTCCCTCAAAGGCCTAAACCACCGTTCAGGACCAAAACACTCATCTAGGGACCAAACTGTCACCTAGGGACCAAAACAGCACACTCTTAGGCACTTGGCAGCACTAGGCGCCATTTTTTCCCCACGATCGCGCCCCTAGTGCAACACAAAGACTAGGCGCCAGAAACTCAGCATTTTGGCGCCCCCTGTGGCAACACAGCCACTGGGCGCCACTTCTCTAGCAATCTGGCGCCCCCTTACTGACCCAGCACACCCAACACTTTCAAACTAAAAACCACCCGAGCCAAAATGTTTAAAAATGTTTTTGGGCCGGTAAATACAAAATATGGCACGGTGAAATATGCCCAGAAAAGTAAGTTTCACCCACACCACCCCCGTTACACACACAAGGTCACCCCCACCGAGACATTTTTAAAATAAGACCTGTACTCAGGAAACCACTCGAGCCAACACATTTAAAATTGAATTTGGGCAGGTGAATACAAAATTTGGCACGAGAAAATGTGCCCAGAAATACAAGTTTCACTCCCCGGGCCCCAAAACACACACAAAATCACCCCCACCGGGACATTTTCAAAATGACACTGCAACCAAAGAACACAACACCGTAAACTCCTCAAGCTCACGATTGCATGTGGCGCCAAATCCCTAGCACCTTGGCGCCCCATGACCCAAAAACCCCCAATTCACAAACCCTCTCAATTCTAATCATCATATACTACTCAAATACATTGTATAACAATATCAACACATTCAATTGCACGTTATATCACTCAATCATGCATCAAAACTCATCAAGAACACAAAACACCCAATTTAAAGCCCTAATTCGATTTCTATCATGCACTTTTCTCATATTCACTAAAACAATCATCAATTCACCCAAAAATCAAACCTATGATCTACATAAAACGAATTATCTCCTCTATTATAGAGTGAGACTCTCTTACCTCAAATTCAGTAGAAAAGGACCTTTATGGAGTCACGAACAAAACCACCGCAACAATCCAAGCCTTCAAGTCACGAATTCTTCTTCTCCTCCTCTTCTCCTAGGGTTTGCGTGCGTGTTCTTCCTTTCTCTTCTCCCTTTCTTTCGTTTTCTTACTCTCTTGCACACAATGAGAGAAAATTCTAATTTTGGGTATATGTACATTGGGCCAAGCGCACCTTGGGCCCTTTTACACCCCTTCTCCATTTCTTCTACCATCCCCTTCAATTAAAATAAATTATGAATTATAAACACTATTTTATATTCTATTATAATTTAAAGCAGTGTAACACTTTAAATAATTTAATCAATTGCTTAATTAAATCATTTAGGTGTTACAACTCTCCCCACTTAGGAAATTTCGTCCTCGAAATTCATACATTTGATTCAAATGACTCGGATCGACCCCGCATCCGCTCTCCGGCTCCCAAGTCATGCTCTCACCTGCCAGCCTCCCAACCACACTACCTTGACCAAGGCAATGTCCTTCCCTCTCAACACCTTCACTTCTCTATCATCAATCCTCACCGGCATAGTCTCCACGGTGAGGTTCTCACGCACTCTCCACATCATCCATGTGAATCACATGAGGCAGATGTCCGAATATACTTAGAAAAGCCGTGACACGTGAAAAACATCGTGCAAGTTTGAAAGATTAGGCGGCAAAGCCACCCTATAAGCAACCTTTCCAACCCTCTCAGTGATCTGGTACGGTCCAATAAATCTTGGAGTTAACTTCTTTGCCTTCAGAGCACGCCCAACACCAGTCATAGGCGTGACCCTCGAGAATACATGCTCACCAACTGAAACTCCAAGTCCTTTCTCCTCCTATCGTGATAACTTTTTCTGCCGGCTCTGGGACTCTTTCATTTTCTCCCCGATCATTTTCACCTTCTCCGTAGTCTCCTAACCAACTCTGGTCCAAGAACAACACTCTCACCAGGACTCATGCCAACACAAAGGAGTTCTCGCACCTCCGCCCATACTGATTGCCTCAAAAGGAGCCATCCCAATGCTCGAATGATATTTGTTATTATAAGTGAACTCAATCGGTGGGAGATGTGTATCCCACGCACCTCCTCGCTGCTAGCACACAAGCCTTCAAAAGGTCCTCCAAAGGCTGGATGGTTCTCTCTGCCCGACCATCGGTCCCGAGGATGATAGTGAACTCAACCTCGGCTTGGACCCCAAAGCCTCCCGCAAGCTCCCCCAAAACTCGATGTAAACCGCGGGTCTCTATCCGACACAATACTCTTCTGAACCCCATGAAGCTTCACAATCACACGAATGTATATTCTAGCCAACCGGCCTTTGGATAGGTGATGTTGATAGGGATAAAATGAGCGGACTTAGTCAACCTATCCACAATCACCCAAATAGTGTCGGACCACTCTCGCGATGATTTGGCAACCGATCCACAAAGTCCATAGAAATCTTTGTCCCACTTCCATTAGGAATGTCTAAAGGTTGCATCAGCCCCATGATCTCAGTGCTCAATCTTTGACTTCGGCAAGTCAAACATGCATACACAAGCTGCGCAACATCTCTCTTCATACCTGAGCCACCAAAATAGTTTCTTGAGATCATGATACATCTTAATAGCACTGGATGAATGCTCAACTTACTCCTATGGCTCTCCTCAAGTATCATCTTCTTCAACTCAAGATCATCCGGAATACATTTACGTCCCGAATCTCAACACACCGGGAATCCAACTGTAATCCCCTCCGCGCTTGCTCACCAAAGAACCAAAGAAGTCTACCGATTTCACATCTAGTTTTCGGGCGTCTCGATACTAACCAAGAAATCATTCCCAATCCTCAAGATACCCAATCGACACTGCGGGGTGTCACCTCACAAACCAGACTCAAGTCGCGGATATGCTCAATCAACTCCAACTCCCTCACCATCATAGCTGACATATGCAAAGTTTTCCGACTTAAAGCATCAGCCACGACATTAGCTTTGCCGGGGTGATAGTTCAAGCCGAAATCATAGTCCTTCAGCAGCTCTAACCAACGCCTCTGTCTCATATTCAACTCCTTCTAGTCAAACAAGTACTTCAGACTCTTGTGATCACTGAACACTTCGAATCTAGTACCATAGAGATAGTGCCTCCAAATCTTCAGCACAAACACAATCGCAGCCAACTCTAAGTCATGAGTAGGATAGTTCTTCTCATGTGTCCTCAACTGTCGGGACACATAAGCAACTACCTTCCCATCCTGCATCAATACACCTCCCAAACCCATCTTGGAAGCATCGCAGTACACAACAAATGGTTGCTCTGGCATAGGCAACACTAACACTGGAGACGTGGTCAACCTCCTCTTTAGCTCTTGGAAGCTCTCTTCACACTTTGCATCCCACACAAATGCCTTTCCCTTACAGGTCAGTCGGGTCAATGGAAGGGCTAGCTTAGAGAACCCTTCAATAAACCTCCTGTAATAACCAGCCAACCCCAAGAAACTCCTGATCTCAGTCACAGACTTTGGGCTCTCCCAACGCAACATCTTTGCATCAACCTTGGCTGGATCCACAGCTATACCATCACCAGAAATAATGTGACCCAAGAAGCTCACCTCATGCAGCCAGAACTCACACTTTGACAACTTGGCATACAACTTCCTCTCCTTCAAGACCTCTAGCACCAACCTCAAGTGCTCTGCATGCTCTTCCTCAGATTTTGAGTACACCAGAATATCATCAATGAAAACGACCACAAACCGATCCAGATGGCTATGGAAAATTCGGTTCATGTACTCCATAAACACCCCTGGTGCATTTGTGACACCAAACGGCATTACAGAGTACTCATAATGCCCATACCTCGTTCTGAACGCTGTTTCGGATATCCTCATCCTTCACCTTAACTGCGGTGATACCGGACCTCAAGTCAATCTTGCTAAACACTTTAGCACCCACCACCGGTGATCCATCGGATCATCTATCCTCGGGAGAGGATACTTATTCTTGATAGTCACTTTATTCAACCGTCTCGTAGTCCACGCACTGCACGCATACTCCCATCCTTCTTCTTTACCAATAAAGCTCGAGCTCCCCATGGTGACACACTAGGCCTCACAAATTTCTTCTCAAGAAGCTCCTCTAATCGCTTCTTCAATTCGCATAACTCGGTCGACATCCCAGTGCGGTGCCATAGACACGTGCCTAGTACGAGCACAAGCTCAATCCCGAACTCAACTTCCTCTCTCAGGGGCACACTAGGAATCTCATCGGAAACACTTCAGTGGAACTCACACACCACCAGTAACCCATCAACCACGGCTCGGTTCTCGGAGACATAGACGCCATCAAAGCAAACAACCGACCACCCTCTTTCATTACCTGCGCGAATTGCTCGTGATAAAAAAGCGCACTTTTCCTCTTCGGAAGAAGAAACTAACAGACTTATTAGAAGCAGTTGATGTGAACATGGTTATCTACTAACCATCCATGCCCGTAATCACATCTAACCCACCCAAAGGCAAACAAATCGATCAACCGTAAAATCTCTGCGCCAAGACCGACAGAGGACACCTAGCACACATCGAGAAGTAGTTACTGGGACCTTAGCCATTTGGAGTGTCGATAACCATCCTCTCTCCATAGTAGACAACACTAAATTTAACTTTTCAAAGACAAACAGATGCAATAAAAGAATGCGTAGCACCCGTGTCAATAATAGCAACTAAAGGTGTACGGAGATGAAACATGTACCTCGATATCATTAGGTCCTCTCAACACCGCCAATGCAAACACTCTCCTGTGGATCTTTCCTTCTTAGGCTTGGGGCACTTGAAGCTAATGTGACCAGCTTCACCACAGTTGAAACATACAGCTTCCTTGCGATCACACTCGGATGCCATATGACCATTTTTCCCACACTTAAAACATCTCTTCACTTCCATCTTACAGTCAAAGCTCTTGTGACCTGGCTTGTCACACTTGAAACACACAACATCAGATGGGGCGTCTCCCCCACTTGGCTTCTTGCCCTCATGATACCTCCTACCCTCAGCATTATACTTGTTACCACCCGAACACCTTTGTTTTCCCTTGTCAGCAGACGTCTCATAAGGCTTACCCCTGTTATGAAATTTCCCCCTCGGTCTCTCATGACCCTAGAGCGGGCATTCTTTGTCTTCCTCATAAATCCTGCGCAGATCTACGGATCGGCAAATACTCTAATCTTACGATACCCCACGGCCCGCTTGATATCGCTCTCATCCATTCTCAAACTTAATGCACTTTGAGAATTCAAATTGACCTCGAAGATAGTGGGGATAGAACTTGGCCAACTCCGTGAACTTGGCGATATATTCGAATGAGACATACTTCCCGCCTCGGTTCAAGGAATTCGGCTCTTTCTTACCTCTCACGTCCTCCGGAAATACTTTCTCAAGAATTCCCTTGAACACAAACCCAAGTGATCTCCTCTCGCAAAGACCCAACCTCTCACTGGTCTCCACCACGACCATCGACTCTCTTGGATAAAGTATGAGTACTGCACGACTTTTCGCTCATCGGTCGCGGCTAATCACCTGAAGATCCTCTCAATCTCCTTGACCAAGTCAATGCACCATCCGGGTTGTACTCCCCTTGAAGGTAGGGTTCTCTCTCGGAATGTTGCGATTTGCGGGTCTCGATTACATTGCGTCACCATAACTTGTGCTATGGCTTGCAACGCCTCAGCAAGTGCAGCATCAACTCTTCTGGCCATATCCACCTAACACTGCAGCACAAACAACCATTCAGAACTAATTCAAGACTCCTAACTGTCATACTCAACATGACAAACAGACACACTTGGTCGGACAGACCGAACTTTTGCTCTGATACCACTAATGTAACACCCCATTTCTACCCGGTAATTTAAATTAAAAATCAGAGTGTATAAAAATCATTTCTTCATTAAATGGAGCGTCACACTTGTCTCTTAAAACACTCAACAGTTAATTCATCTCATCAACATAATCAAAATACGTAACACCATAAATCACGTGGTAAACAATCTCATAACATGCAGCGGAAATCAAAGTTACATCTCAAGTAATACATAGAGAATCATATAGGAAAGCTCAACAGTGAGCAAACAAAGCAATAACAATCTAAAACCCCAACCCCTAGGTGCTACGTATCGAGCGCACCGACCAGGGGGAGTAGTGAAGGTAGAAAGCCCTCACTCGTGACTACCGTGGTAAACAACAAAGAAAAGGGTGAGTCTCTAACTATATAATAAAAGTGATAATAAGCAATATATATATAATCATACTTCACAAAGATACTCAAACACACCAATCATCACCCAACAACATTCATGCACTAATGAGAATGTATGCAATGTAAGTATGCATGTGGTACCATTTGCCTCGGCGTCCTCAATATTTGCCCTCCGGCATTCTCATCAATAATGGAGTCCTCATGACTCTGGCCCTCGGCCGCTCGGAGCTTCACAATTATTTTATAAGCTCTACGACCGCAAAGAATGTATGCATGAGACTCCATGTACAACACAAACACAACCTCTTGACTCAACACACGCATTTACTCTTACTCTCGGTATTAATCTCATTTTATAGCCCTCCACGGCTTGGCCTCGACCCATGCCCCATGGCATGCTCGGTCACCTCATTATACACTCTCAACTCAATCAAGTCCCAAGGACTAATCTCATCTAGGGACTCAACCTCCTCAAAGGCCTAAACCACCGTTCGGGACCAAAACACTCATCTAGGGACCAAAGCGCGTCACCTAGGGACCAAAACAAAGACACTCTTAGGCACTTGGCAAAGACTAGGCGCCATTTTCCCCACACATTCGCGCCCCACGGTGCAACACAAAGACTAGCGCGAAACTCAAAGCGATTTAGCGCCCCGTGGCAACACACGACCCATCGGGCGCCACTTCTCTAGCAATCTAGCGCCCCACCCAAAGACCACCCAACACTTTCAAACTAAAAACCACCCGAGCCAAAATGTTTAAAAATGTTTTTGGGCGGTAAATACAAAATATGGCACGGTGAAATATGCCCGAGAAAAGTAAGTTTCACCCACACCACCCCGCATTACACACACAAGGTCACCCCACCGAGACATTTTTAAAATAAGACTGTACTCAGAAACCACTCGAGCCAACACATTTAAAATTGAATTTGGGCAGTGAATACAAAAAATTTGCACGAGAAAATGTGCCTGAAATACAAGTTTCACTCCCAGGCCCCAAACACACACAAAATCACCCCACAGGACATTTTCAAAATGACACGCAACCAGCAACACAACACCGAAACTCCTCACTCTGAAGGCATTGTGGCGCCAAATCCCTAGCACCTTGGCGCCCCATGACCCAAAAACCCCCAATTCACAAACCCTCTCAATTCTAATCATCATATACTACTCAAATACATTGTATAACAATATCAACACATTCAATTGCACGTTATATCACTCAATCATGCATCAAAACTCATCAAGAACACAAAACACCCAATTTAAAGCCCTAATTCGATTTCTATCATGCACTTTTCTCATATTCACTAAAACAATCATCAATTCACCCAAAAATCAAACCTATGATCTACATAAAACGAATTATCTCCTCTATTATAGAGTGAGACTCCCCTTACCTCAAATTCACCGTAGAAAAGGACCTTTATGGAGTCACGAACAAAACCACTGCAACAATCCAAGCCTTCAAGTCACGAATTCTTCTTCTCCTCCTCTTCTCCTAGGGTTTGTGCCGTGTTCTTCCTTTCTCTTCTCCCTTTCTTTCGTTTTCTTTCTCTCTTGCACACAATGAGAGAAAATTCTAATTTTGGGTATATGTACATTGGGCCAAGCGCACCTTGGGCCCTTTTTACACCCCTTCTCCATTTCTTCTACCATCCCCTTCAATTAAAATAAATTACTGAATTATAAACACTATTTTATATTCTATTATAATTTAAAACAGTGTAACACTTTAAATAATTTAATCAATTGCTTAATTAAATCATTTAGGGTGTTACAACAAGATTGCCCTGGCTAGAGTAGTAGCATTTTGGGTAATGAGTTGAGAAATTGCTCCGGCATGGTTTTATGGCCGTGAATATAATGAGGGGATGAGATGGGTGTCGGGTGAATTTCCCCATTTGTAGGTGGAGTGAAGAATGACAGGATTGCCCCACTTGGAATGGTGTTTCGAATGGTTGCCTTTAGTGAGATTGGGAAAGGTGACAGAATTAGGGTTACGGGTTTTTGGAGATGGTCAAATGCGGCTGTATAGACTGGGAGTGGCATGGGATGGATACTGGACAAATTTCCCCAAGTTCAAATGGGATAGATGGTAAAAGGGGTGCCCCACTTTAGGATCCCTAGCATGAACTTTTGGTTATCTTTAGAATGACTCTCAGACTACAATAGTCTTGAGTTTGCTATGATGAAAACTACACTTGGTGATCACTAGACCTTGCCTTAGTATAACTGTAACTTGAATGAATCTTGTGGTGCAAGCCTTTTGATTTTTCTTTCCTTTTGAGTTTTTTTTTTTTTGAGATATATTTTTTTTTGAGCAAACATAGTGTAAATAAATAAACTTATTTGTCCTAAGATTAACACTTTGAGAAAACAAAAGCAATCTGTCATTGATCGGAATGTGGCCGATGGTTTAGTGATTTATGAGGGAAATGATAATTGGGTTCAAGGTAGTTTTTGGGGATTGATGGGACAGATGATTTTTTTTGAGCGGTATGATTTGGCTAATGGTTAATGGTTTGTGAAATAAGGTGTTATTAGGCTCAATGAAGTGTTTGATGATTGATGGGACAAATGATTTGGTGAAGTAACTTGGCTAATGGGTGATGATTTATGAAGGAAATGGTTGTCGGTGCTCAAAGGAGTGTTTGAGGGCCTATTGAGACAAGAGAATTGATGTGTCTCATGGTAGGATGGACTTGTTTAGGGATGTGACTTGGCCAAGGGTTTATGAAGGATAGGATATTGAGGACAAGGGAAGTGTTTGGGGGTTTATTTCAGACAAGGATCTCTTATGCATTTAATGGTAAGAAGTATCAGCTCATAATTGTGCCACTTTTGCTTTTTCGTGGTTTTTTGAACCTTTTTTTTTATTATTTCACTTTTTTTTTTTGATTTTGATTTTTTCTTTTCTTTCTTTCGAAGTGAGTGACTTGATAAAAATGATACACCATTTTTGATGTGGAATTGATCATTGTCTAGGGTGATTGAAAGTTTCTTTGGATTTTGGCTTAAGGTGGGTGGCAAAGGATTTTTTGAGGATAGGGGAAGATGGTCAAACTTCATTTCAAAACATGATTGCTAGTTTTCTCAAAAATTAACTTAAGGACAATAATTCATTTACTTTTATATATTTGCTCTTTTTTCTTTATTTCTCTTTTTTTTATGCCCTAATTTTTGCTTAGGCCGCTCTTACGAGTTTTCAACCTAACGGGCATTTTTATATTTTTTTGGTAAAGGACTTGCACCAAGGGAATACAACATTGACAAGGTATTTTAGAGATCACACATTTGCCCCAGCATGGAGGGCCTAAAGTGTTATTTCACTTAGGGGAACCAACCAGAAACGTCAACTATGTACAGATGTGGGGAGTATGTACTTTATGGGTGGTCGGGGTGGGATTAGACTTTGACAGGGGATGATGGCAAGGTAGGGACGCTAACTGACTCAAACAAAAATAAACACACATGTTACCTCAAGTCTCTACACAAATGCTTCATTAGTTAAAACATAATAGAAATTTTTTATGGACATTTCGGTCGTTCGGTTAAAAAATGTGAGCAAGCTAAAAATTTGAAAAACTAAGTGACTTGAAACAACTTGAGCTTGCAACGAAGTATGACTAAACTTTTTCCAAAAAGAATGATTTATTTCACAAGAATGCCTCACCTCTCATCACATTTTTCCTAATATTATGCTGATTTTTTTTATAATGCACGATGTAAGTATGCAAATGAATGTGCATGAAATATGAATGAAATGATAATGCATGTGCATGAAGTGTGAATGAAATGCTAATGTATGTGCATGAAATGTGAATGAAATGATAATGTATGTGCATGAAATGATAACATATGATTTTATTTATCATGTCGGAGAATTATAAACTTTTCATTGGAGAGTAAAGTACAAAATTTAATTCGACTTCAAAGGTACCGCTTCTCTCCAAGGTAAAGATTTTAATTCGACGGTCATAAAAGTGCATGCAACATGAGATGTTTATTTCTTTGTATGCATGTGGTATATTTTCTAAAAAGGTAGTAAAAAAATGATTTTTGTTTTTTTTTGATGATTTTTTTTGGATAGAATACGGTATGCATAAATATTTGTTTGAATGCGAGAGTATAAAACTCCTTTGTGACCCTAGAAATGTATCTTACAGAGTGGGTCTAAGGTTTCTTTTATAGTGAACCTCACAGGGATAGTTCTAAAGAATCCTACACATGGTCCCTAGAGCCAAGGACTCCAGTCAAGAACACTGACCCCAGCAATAGGCAAGTGTTGTGCGAAAAGTAGTTGTGCAAGTGTACACAATCGCAACAAGTAATATAATGATAAGTAAAATTCGTCTCCACAGGGATTGGTATTAATTTTAGAGTTTAAAAAGGAATTACACTTAGAGGAACAAGTAGCAAATAAGTTGAGTAGCAAAGTTCAGTTGAACAAGATTTGATTAAAGTAACAAGTTAAAGAGTAATGTACTATGAGAGAAATAAGTTGGATTGCTTTTACTATGTAAATTCCCAGAAACAAGACGCTATAACGTCACACGCTATAGCGTTAAGCTACTATTGCAAATATTTTGTGCCTTTCGGTCACTAGCGTCGTGGTTTCACTACAAGATGCCTATGTCTAGGTTCTAAATAGGTTCACCCCTGTATAATCAAGATCCCATGACTTATGCTTTATAAACTATTGCAACTTCTATGTCTCAGAGGAAGCAAAAATTGATTAAATGTCTTCAACCAACCTTATCATTTATATTAATCCTTGAGTTCTCTCTATGGTTCATGTCTGAATCCACAGAGGTACTAGTTTTACGTGGCCAAATATAAAACAAGTTTGGAAGAGTTATCACACAAGGATTAAAACACCAAACGTGAGAAATTATATACGAAGCATTAATGGTTCATTACAAGCTATAGCAACCCAACTCAAAGAGTTTAGCTCATGTTGAGCAACATCAAAATAACACAAATAAAACTACTTGTATTACCGTAGGTAAGAAGGAAAATACAAGTGCAAAAGATACAAGCTTGAAGTTCCTTAATCATCCACGCTAAGATGGCTCATCATTAGCCTTACACCATGAGAAAGAGTACAGAAAAAAATACAAAAGAAAAAAGTAAAATAGCAAAAGCTTCTAAGGTGTATCAATGGAGAAGAAGAAGTGTCACACTTTCTCTCTCTACCAATACTCTCTCTATCTTCGTTGGGAAGTCTAAGGTATATTTTGGGGAGATCATCATCTCTAGTATATCTAGCCTTGAGGTACAACTCTCCTTCCAAAGTCAAGAAAGGTGATGTTTACTTTTTCACCAACTCCACTATTCCTTTACTCATGCAATGACAAGTGTCCACACAAATCCAATAAAATCCGCACATGTCGGCCTAGGTAATCGTGGACACAATATATGGAACATGGATTAATGAGCTTGGCGCCAAAATTTCACTTTTCCTTTAGATGCTCAATCATTGCGCCCTCTTGACGCTATAGCGTTAGACGCTATAGCGCTAAACACTGCACTACTTCACAAAATACATCAAAATAATCACAAGGGCACCAAATGTGCCAATTTCATAGCAAAGCAGTGTTTAGCCTCTCCTATCCTAATATTAATAGAAATGCAATAAATACTGTACTAATATTACTTGAGAACTTACTTAATTCAATGATTAGAGGTATAAATAACTCATATAAATATGAGTTATCACACCCCCAAACTTAAACCATTGCTTGTCCCCAAGTAATGACACTTGCAAAGACAAACAGACTGACACTAATTACAACACACATGCTCTGATCAACACTTCATTTCTAAGCATACTCACTCAAACATTTTCTCAATGGGCTAACAATTCAGATTCACACTCACACCAACACACCAATGCATTTATTCAACTTCTAAGCTTATTACTGCTCAGTAGTGCGTGTGTGATCTCTTGACTCATCTCAATTCCTAGCTAGATTTGGATTTCTCTTTAGCCTTGGAAAGAATGGTCTTCTGTTGGTAAAATCAAGAACTCTTTCAAAACAATGACTAGATTAACATTTTCACACAGGAATGGGGATTTTCAGGCATGACAAAGGGTTTAATTAGGCACTTCAAGTCTATGGTCAGTGTTCCTAACTTATTGAATCTAAACAGCTCACGCTATAGCGCTTGAACAAAGATAACAGATTTACTAGCTGTAGCCCCCTCATTACTTGGCTCCTCAGCATTACAGATTTACATGAGGCTTTGCCTCTTTCTTTGCCTTTGGGACAGCCTAGCTTTTGTTTTGGGTAACTACAGCTTTACAACATATTTACATTAAACTTTTAAGTCACTGACCACCCTAAGACCTTTGTACCTAACCTTTATATAGCCCAACACCCCCAAACTTATGCTTCAACAACTCTTCAAGTTTTTATTCCAGCCTTGATCTCACCTTGGTTAACTCAGACTAGCCTAAACCTCAGATAGTCCTTGGCTAGCTAAGTTTCTTCTTAAGCACAGAGATTTACGTGTGAGAGCAATAATAAGCAAAGATTTCATCTAAAAGCACGGCTCTCTTACTCACTCACACCATTATCATTACAATCATTGAGGAACGCGATTCGATGACTATACTTAAAATTGAGGCACTTGAAGCAGAACATTTTGAAAAAACATTAACAAAAACATTAACAACTTTAGGTCATTAACAAAAACATTAACAACTTTAGGTCCTCCCCCCACAACAAAAGTGAGCAGTGTCCTCACTGCTCTTTAAAGAACTAGGGAGAGGCCTGAACTTAACACACAAACAACCTAAACCAAGTCTTAAAACATTTGTGAAGCGCAAGACAGACGCTATAGCGCTTCACAATTTATTTTTGTTCACAAAACATTAAACTTATACAGCAGAAAATTAAATTCACTTCTTAACCAGACCAGACCTGGTTCTTGAGCTAACACGGGATGGCTGAGGAGGCTTTACAGCCTTTTTCTTCTTCTTCTCTTCCTTTTGCTCGCCCTCAGGCGCTATAGCCTCAGACGCTATAGCGCTTCCACCAGGTGCTGCCTTCTCTTTTTCTGCCCTCATCTCTGCTAGCTTGCTAGCAGCCTCCTTCTCCTGTTCAGACACTTCCTTCCCAGACTGTTGTGCTTCTTGCTGCACTCTTTCTTCATCTACTTCCTCAATCACAGTCAGCTTGGCTCCTGGGCTCCTCCTTGCAGATACATACGTTGGCCTTTTTGCTGCCACATGCTTCTCCTTGACTTTACGCTTGGAGTGCGGATGGCACTGGGCTTGGCTACCTCCCTTGGAGGACTCTCACCATAGCTTGGGCTTCTTCTTGAGATCCCGCAATAATGTTAGTTTTTGATTGAGGCTCCTTTGGGCTTTTCTGTTTAAGCCTAGGAGACCTCGTTGCACTTGACACAGATGAAACAGGGCTTGACTGGGCTGCAGGCGCTATAGCCTCAGACGCTATAGCGCTAGCAGGGCCCTCAGCAGGATTTTGGGAAACAGAATGTTGTGGTGAAACAGGTGGTGGACTTTGTTCTTTTGTGGGAATTGGGGATTGGATTGATGGTTCTGGTTGTGGTGGTTCATTTAGGTTTGGTGTTTGTTGATCAGGTGAGGGTGAGTTCTCTTTTGCTGGTTCTGGTGGAGGTATGGTTGGTTCAGATTGTGGGGTTTCAGGAATGGTCTGTTCTTGGGCTTGTGGTGAGGGTAGTCTTGTGGGGCTTGGTGTGGGATCAGCAGTCACTTCTTCATATTCCTCACTTTCTGACCCTTCCTCCTTTTCTGGGCTCTCTTCACCAGACTTCTCTTCACTCTCAGAATCCTCTTCCTCCTCAGAATCATTGACTTCTTTCATCACCCTCCTTGTTTCCTCTTCATCTTCTTCACTCGAGTTCTTCTAAATCCTCGGTGTTGAGGATTCTTCACTACTCACCTTTGGCTTTTTCTTAGCAGGGCTCTTTACCTTCTTCAAGGGCGGGGCTCTGGCTCTCTTCTTGCTTGGATCTGCAGCAGCCTTCTTACTCACCCTTTCTTTTGGTTGGGGTGGCTCCTTCACACCCTCATCTTCAATTAACCACTGGGAACACACAGGGGTTCCTTTAACTCCTTGCCCTCGACAATTTTTCCGGCAAAGATGACCTTCTCCCATTCAAACTTAGCCTTGACAAACTTACACAGTACCTGCTGATTCTTTTTCAACTGATTGAGCGCTATAGCATCAGACGCTATAGCGCTAGCACTTCTCTGTCTGGGTTTAAAAACAGCAGGAATATCTCCTTGAGGAGTTCTCCTCTCATCACGGATTTCAATTTCAACTTCAGCCTGCTTGCATAATTCAGTAATTAAACAGGGAAAGTAGAGATTACCGTCAGTTTTGAGCCTGGCTTTTCTCAATTTCTCTTGCAATGATTTTGCCCACGTCTATGCTTTCACCTTCCAGAATAGCATCAAGCACTATCAACCTGTCCTTCTCCACATTTGTTGTGTGGGAAGTAGGCATGAGTGAATGCCTGATGAAGGTAAACCACATTGCAGCCTCATCAACCGTAAATGCCTTCTTGACTTTAAACTCTGAGCCAAACCTCTCCCATGTTGCTTCTTCCACACAGATTCTCTTCTTGACTTCCTCCATTTCATCACATCCCCATGTATCAAGCTTCTTGTCCAGGGCCTTTCCAGAATAACCCAATTTGAAGTGGTCATTGATGGCACTTGGGTGAAATCAACCATTTCACCCCTAACCATAGAATAGGTTTGGGGCTTTCCCCCTTTGGAGGAGGAATTCCTTTGTAAAACTCTCTCACCGGAGGCACCACAAATTCCCTCTATGCTTGATAAATTTCTGCCACCCTAACGCTATAACAGTGGATGTGAACACGTCAGGAGCTTTTTCAGTTTTGAAACCCCTTTCTGCGATGAAGTTCATCTTCCAAGAGCGCAGGATCATCCTTGGGGTCTATGGCTCTTGAGGAACCGGGTTCGATGGTCTTGGCCTTTTCTCGGGCTTTTCAATCGAATGCTTCTTTACCATTTTGAGATTTTTGAAGAAACGAAAGAAATTTGTTAATTTGTGAACCAAATGTGAGATCGGTTGCAGAGATTAAGGAATGAAGTTATGGAAGAATGGGGTTAGGGAAAGAGAAAGAGATTCAACGGTTAGAAAGGAAGAAAGAGAAAGGAGTGGTTGAGTGAGAGGTTATGGGAATTGAATGATTTGACCGTTGTTGATGGGTGGAGTGGATGAAGTGGATGGGGCGATCTGCACGTGGGCGCATAGGGACGCAAAGCAGATTGAAGTGCACGGTAGGCGCGCTTGCCACGTCATTATAACTGTCCCATACTTAGAAATAAAAATTGATTCTTCTTGCCAGCTACCTCCTCTTGACGCTATAGCGTCCATATCACACTTCAGGCCTTCAAATTCCCAAATTCCTTAACACAAAAATTTTCCCTCCTGCAAAAATAAAATAAAAACAACATAACTGTTAATTAAAAACCTTGGGGTGCCTCCCAAGAGCGCTTGTTTTAAGAGTCATCAGCCTGACTTCTTCATTTGATGTTAGGGATCTTGAAGATCAATTGAGGTCTTGTCCCTCATCACAGTGTCACCATGGTATTGTTTTACTCTTTGTCCATTCACCTTGAAAGTGGTGTTGGTTGCTTGATCAAATAAATCCACTGCACCATAGGGATAGACCTTGACTAATTTAAAAGGGCCAGACCACCTTGATTTAAGCTTGCCAGGAAACAATTTTAATCTAGAATTGAAAAGCAGCACTTGGCCTCCTTCAATCAGCTCTGCTCACGTATCTTCTGTCATGCCACATCTTTGTTTTTTCTTTGTAAATGGTGAACTCTCATAGCAAAAGCATGCCTAATCTCATCAAGTTCATTTAATTGCGTAGCCTAGCCTTACCCGCCCTATCACAATCAAAGTTGAGCTTTTTTATGGCCCAATGAGCTTTGTGTTGCAACTCAATAGGGAGGTGACATGCTTTCCCAAACACAAGTCTGTATGGAGACATTCCCAGAGGTGTCTTGAAGGTCATTCTGTAAGCCCATAATGCATCATCCGGATGGATTGACCATCCTTTCTTGAAGGTCCCACCATTTTTTCAAGCATCCTTTTGATTTCTCTATTGGACAATTCAGCTTGCCCATTTGTTTGTGGGTGGTATGCAGTGGCAATTTTGTGCCTCACTCCATATTTTCCCAATAGAGACTCAATCAACTTGTTACAAAAGTGAGAACCCTCATCACTGATAATTGCTCTTGGTGTACCATATCTGGTGAATATGTTCTTACAGAAACTTGTCGATCGACTTGGCATCATTGTTGGGAAGAGCCACGGCTTCAACCCATTTGGAAACATAATCCACACGACCAAAAGTATATACAAATTACCATGAGAAGGAGGAAAGGGACCCATAAAATCCATGCCCCATACATCAAAGAGTTCAATCTCTAAGATGTTGGTTAAGGGCATTTCATGCTTGTTTGAAATGTTCCCAGTCCTCTGACACCTTGCACAGTTCTTTACCCATTCTTGAGCATCCTTAAATAATGTGGGCCAGTAATACCCACATTGCAGTACCTTTGCAGCTGTTCTAGTTCCTCCAAAGTGTCCACCACATGGTGAAGCATGACAATGCTCTAACACTTGAGGTTGTTCTTCCTCTGCAAGGCACCTTCTTATCACTTGGTCTTGGCATTTCTTGTAAAGAAAAGGTTCATCCCAATAATAATCTTTCACTACATGGAAAAACCTTTTTCTTTGTTGATAATTCAGATCTGCAGGCACAATTCTGCTTACCAAGTTATTCACGATATCAGCAAACCATGGAGCAGTGTCTTCAGACGCTATAGCGTCTGGCGTTATAGCGGCAACCGCTATAGCGTTACATTTTTTTGCTCAGCATCGCAACAACTTCTCATCCGGGAAGATTTCTTTGATCTCTCCTGCATTGCGTACTGCATTGTCTCCTTCAAGTCTAGACAAATGGTCGTGAACAGTTCTCCACCCCCTTTTTATCATGAATTTCCAAGTCAAATTCTGGAGGAGGAGAACCCATCTTATTAGCCTTGGTTTTGCATCTTTCTTAGAGATCAAATACTTGATGGTGAAATGGTCTTAAAAACAATTACTTTTGTGCCAACCAAGTATGATCTAAATTTATCAAAGGCAAAAACCACAGCTAATAGCTCTTTTTCAGTAACTGTGTAATTTAACTGTGCTTCAATAAGTGTTTTGCTTGCATAGTAAATGGAATGAAAGATTTTATCATACCTTTGCCCAAGCCACGACTCCCACAAAGATAGTCACTTGCATCACACATGAGCTCGAATGGTTTACTCCAATCGGGGCAACAATGATAGGTGCAAGATGTCGAGCTTTCTTTAACTTCTGGAAGGCTTCAAGGCATGCATCATCAAAGTTGAAAGTGGTGTCATGCTGAAGGAGTTGACATAGAGGTTTTGAGATCTTTGAGAAGTCTTTAATGAATCTCCTGTAGAAACCAGCATGCCCAAGGAAGCTTCTTATACCTTTGACACTTGAGGGGGGTGGCAATTTTTCAATGACTTCAATCTTGGCCCTATCCACCTCTAAGCCTTTCTTGGAGATCCTATGCCCTAGTACAATTCCTTCTTGCACCATGAAGTGACATTTCTCCCAATTGAGCACAAGATTTGTCTCTTCACATCTTATCAGTATCTCTTCCAAGTTATCCAAACACTTCTGAAAGCTATCCCCAAACACAGAGAAGTCATCCATAAAAACCTCCATAGATTTTTCAATGAAGTCAGAGAATATGGACATCATGCATCTCTGGAAAGTTGCACGGGCATTACACAGTCCAAAGGGCATTCTCCTAAAAGCAAATGTGCCATAAGGACATGTGAATGTGGTCTTTTGCTGGTCTTCAGGAACTATTGCTATTTGGTTAGTGAGCTTTCCAAGATTTTGAGTTCATTGGTTCTAACTTTGTCACATGACTCAGTCCATGTGGCTCCTTCATGAATTTTCATTTTGTAAACAGAACTTCATTCAGTCTGTCATGAAGGTTACCTTGCCCTAGTACAATTCCTTCTTGCACCATGAAGTGACATTTCTCCCAATTGAGCACAAGATTTGTCTCTTCACATCTTATCAGTATCTCTTCCAAGTTATCCAAACACTTCTGAAAGCTATCCCCAAACACAGAGAAGTCATCCATAAAAACCTCCATAGATTTTTCAATGAAGTCAGAGAATATGGACATCATGCATCTCTGGAAAGTTGCAGGGGCATTACACAGTCCAAAGGGCATTCTCCTAAAAGCAAATGTGCCATAAGGACATGTGAATGTGGTCTTTTGCTGGTCTTCAGGAACTATTGCTATTTGGTTATAGCCAGAATAGCCATCAAGAAAGCAGTAATAGTCCTTACCAGCAAGTCTGTCCAACATTTGGTCAATAAAGGGAAGAGGAAAATGGTCTTTCTTTGTGGCCTTGTTCAATTTCCTGTAGTCCATGCAAATCCTCAAACGATCCAACATTCTTGTGGGAATCAACTCATTTTTGTCATTTGTGATCACGGTGACACCACCCTTTTGGGAACACATTGCACTGTAGGCTAACCCATGCCTTTGTCGGAAATAGGATACACAATCCTCGCATCTAACCACTTGAGGATTTCTTTCTTCACCACTTCCTTCATTATGGGATTAAGCCTTCTTTGACCTTCAATGCTATGTTTAGCATTTTCTCTCTAACACAATCCTGTGCATGCAGTTGTAGGACTTATCCCATGTATATCAGACATTTGCCAACCTATTGCCTTTTTATGCCTCTTCAGAGTTGTAATGAGCTCCACCTCTTGGTTTTGGTTCAAACTAGCAGAAATGATGACAGGTAGAGTCTCATTGTCCCCCAGATATGCATATTTCAGGTGCTTAGGTAATTCTTTCAACTCTAGATCAGGTGGTTGAACAATAGAAGGAACACTCTTCTTGAGGTTTGAATTTTCTTGCTCTAGTGACTCATATCTCCTAGCCCAAACCTCATTCACAGCTTGCTTGCCTTCTTGAAATTCTTCTTCTCTCAACAATTCATGTTCCTCAGTGTTGTTTAGCACCTTTCCCAAGTGGTTGTTAGATTTTTGAAAATGTTTTTGAACCACTTGGTCAAGAGAAACCACAAAGGAACACTCTTCAGTATTGACATCTGGAAGTTTTAATGCATTCAGAACATTGATCTTCACTTCTTGGTCATTAACCCTCATTGTCAATTCTCCTTTTGAACATCTATGAGTGTCTTCCCTGTAGCCAAGAAGGGGTTAACCAAAAATAAAAGGTACCTCTCATCTGCTTCAAAATCTAGAATAACAAAGTCAACAGGAAAAACAAATTTATCTACCTTAATTAAAACATCCTCCAGTATTCCTTCAGGATAGGCAAGTGACCTATCGCCTAAGCGGAGGCTTACAGAAGTAGGCCTGGCAGTTCCTATACCCAATTGTGTGTAAATGGACTTAGGCATTAAGTTAATGCTTGCCCCTAAGTCACATAAAGCACGACCCGAATAAAAATTTCCAATGGAACAGGGTATTGTGAAGCTACCAGGGTCCTTTAATTTTCTGGGGAGTTTATTTTGCATCAACATCTTTGCATTCCCAGTCATTGCCACGATTTCAAATTCTCCCAACCTTCTTTTCTTTGTCAAAACATCTTTCATAAATTTGGCATAGTTGGGCATTTGTTGTAATGCCTCAACTAGAGGAACATTAATGTGCAATTGTTTTAACACCTCAAGAAATTTATTAAATTGTTTGTCCTCATGTGCCTTTTTTAACCTTTGAGGGTAAGGGGGAGCAGGATATTCAGGCACCAATTTAGGTTCAGGTGTTCTGTTTGCATTTGTATTTATAGCGTCGAGTGCTATAACGTCTGGAAAATTCTTTTCATTTCCAAAGCAACACTTGACTCTAAATTCTTGGGTGCAGAAGTTACCTCTTTACCACTCCTGGTGGTTATTGCTTTCACATGCTCCTTGCCTGGTGCATGAGATGGAGAAGGCTCAGTAGTAGAAGGGAGTCCACCATTTTGCCTTTGAGTGAGAGCAGATGCAATCTGTCCCACTTGATTCTCTCGAGTCTTGATTGATGCTTCATGAGTGCATTGTTGTTTTACAATCACCGATGAATGACCTTAGCAGAGACTCCATTGAATTGTCCATAGGAGGAGCAGGAGCATTTTGTCTAGGAGGTTCTTTGTTGTTGTTGTCTTGGGAATCCAGGGGGAATAGCAGGAGCATTTGTGCTTGTGTTAGCATTATTTCCTCCCCCCCACCTGAAGTTAGGATGATTCCTCCAACCAGGGTTGTATGTATTAGAATAAGGGTTGTTGCCCTTGTTGTACCCCACATAATTAACAGAAGCAGGGTTTGTTGTACATTCTTCATACAGATGAGCCCCCCCACAGTAAACACAACTTGCTTCTCCAGGAGGAGCTTGTTCAATTCTTGCAGCGATTGGCCAGTTCAGCGCTATAGCATCGGGACGCTATAGCATTGGCAGTATTCAACTCCTTTATCATATTTGTCAGAGTAGCCACTTGGGCTGAGAGAGCAGAAACCTCACTCACTTCATGAACCCCAGCCACTTTCCTTGTAGAATTTAGCCTTTCAGTAGGCCATGAAGAAGCCATTTATGGCAATGCGCTCTATAAGCTCACAAGCTTCATTGTATGAGGAGTTAAGGATCACACCTCCGGATGAGGCATCCAAAGATAGACCTTGTAGGTGCCTCTAGTCCATTGTAGAAGGTCTCCATTTGAATTACTATAGGAATTCCATGATTTGGACATTTCCTAAGCAATTCTTTCCACCTTTCCCAAGCCTCATGCAATGATTCACCTTCTTTTTGCTTAAAGGATGTGATGTCATTCCTCATCCTAGCATTCTTGTTTGGTGGGAAATATTTCTCCAGAAACTTCTTTGTCATATCTTCCCAAGTTGTGATAGAATTGGACTCAAGGAATTCAACCAAGCCTTTGCTCTGTCTTTTAAAGAATAAGGAAGCTTGAGCCACTGAATGCATCCTCACTTACCCACAGGATAATGAAATTATCGCACACCTCTAGAAAGTTTCTCGGATGGGCAAAAGGATCTTCTTGAGTGGAACCTCCAAATTGTCCAGTTGTTTGGAGCATTTGGAACATCATAGGCTTGAACTCAAAATGAGTAGCGATCACACTGTGAGCCTAGTGATACTTGTCTCCATGATTTGTGGATCAAACACAAACATAATCTCTCATTGGCCTGTCTCTGTCATTCACCATTTGATTTGGAGCTTGGTTCAAAAACCTTTCTCTATACCAGTATTCATCATCAGTTTCAGTATGGGTAAAAGGACCTTGCCTTCCACCTCTTTGGCCTCTTCTTCCTATTTGAGAGGGTGTTCTTCCACCCATTGAACCTCTAGCAGTAGGATTAGAGTGCTCGGACATAGTTGGTGCGAGTTGTTGTAGTCTTTGTTGGCGTCTTAGCCTTCCGAATCTCTCTGCGGTTCGGGATCAAACTCAAAAGTGGGTGGTTACGATGCGGGCATACGCTATAACGTCGACGCTATAGCACTTCTGTAACACACCACAAGAAAAATACCAAGGTAAAACCTCCCTAAGGTTGTAATAATTTCTAAACAATAAAAATTAAATGCAATCCCCGGCAACGGCGCCAAAAACTTGTTGTGCGAAAAGTAGTTGTGCAAGTGTACACAATCGCAACAAGTAATATAATGATAAGTAAAATTCGTCTCCACAGGGATTGGTATTAATTTTAGAGTTTAAAAAGGAATTACACTTAGAGGAACAAGTAGCAAATAAGTTGAGTAGCAAAGTTCAGTTGAACAAGATTTGATTAAAGTAACAAGTTAAAGAGTAATGTACTATGAGAGAAATAAGTTGGATTGCTTTTACTATGTAAATTCCCAGAAACAAGACGCTATAACGTCACACGCTATAGCGTTAAGCGCTGTTGCAAATATTTTGTGCCTTTCAGTCACTAGCGTCAGGGTTTCACTACAAGATGCCTATGTCTAGGTTCTAAATAGGTTCACCCCTGTATAATCAAGATCCCACAGCTTATGCTTTATAAACTATTGCAACTTCTATGTCTAGAGGAAGCAAAAATTGATTAAATGTCTTCAACCAACCTTATCATTTATATTAATCCTTGAGTTCTCTCTATGGTTCATGTCTGAATCCACAGAGGTACTAGTTTTACGTGGCCAAATATAAAACAAGTTTGGAAGAGTTATCACACAAGGATTAAAACACCAAACGTGAGAAATTATATACGAAGCATTAATGGTTCATTACAAGCTATAGCAACCCAACTCAAAGAGTTTAGCTCATGTTGAGCAACATCAAAATAACACAAATAAAACTACTTGTATTCACAGTAGGTAAGAAGGAAAATACAAGTGCAAAAGATACAAGCTTGAAGTTCCTTAATCATCCACGCTAAGATGGCTCATCATCAGCCTTACACCATGAGAAAGAGTACAGAAAAAAATACAAAAGAAAAAAGTAAAATAGCAAAAGCTTCTAAGGTGTATCAATGGAGAAGAAGAAGTGTCACACTTTCTCTCTCTACCAATACTCTCTCTATCTTCGTTGGGAAGTCTAAGGTATATTTTGGGGAGATCATCATCTCTAGTATATCTAGCCTTGAGGTACAACTCTCCTTCCAAAGTCAAGAAAGGTGATGTTTACTTTTTCACCAACTCCACTATTCCTTTACTCATGCAATGACAAGTGTCCACACAAATCCAATAAAATCCGCACATGTCAGCTAGGTACTGTGGACACAATATATGGAACATGGATTAATGAGCTTGGCGCCAAAATTTCACTTTTCCTTTAGATGCTCAACTGCGCTGCCCTCTTGACGCTATAGCGCTAAACACTGCACTACTTCACAAAATACATCAAAATAATCACAAGGGCACCAAATGTGCCAATTTCATAGCAAAGCAGTGTTTAGCCTCTCCTATCCTAATATTAATAGAAATGCAATAAATACTGTACTAATATTACTTGAGAACTTACTTAATTCAATGATTAGAGGTATAAATCTCATCACATTTTTCCTAATATTATGCTGATTTTTTTTTATAATGCACGATGTAAGTATGCAAATGAATGTGCATGAAATATGAATGAAATGATAATGCATGTGCATGAAGTGTGAATGAAATGATAATGTATGTGCATGAAATGTGAATGAAATGATAATGTATGTGCATGAAATGATAACATATGATTTTATTTATCATGTCGGAGAATTATAAACTTTTCATTGGAGAGTAAAGTACAAAATTTAATTTCGACTTCAAGCGTGCGGCTTCTCTCAAGGTAAAGATTTTAATTTCGACGGTCATAAAAGTGCATGCAACGATAGATGTTTATTTCTTTGTATGCATGTGGTATATTTTCTAAAAAGGTAGTAAAAAAATGATTTTTGTTTTTTTGATGATTTTTTTGGATAGAATACGGTATGCATAAATATTTGTTTGAATGCGAGAGTATAAAACTCCTTTGTGACCCTAGAAATGTATCTTACAGAGTGGGTCTAAGGTTTCTTTTATAGTGAACCTCACAGGATAGTTCTAAAGAATCCTACACATGGTCCCTAGAGCCAAGGACTCGGTCAAGAACATCGACCCCAGAATAGGCAAGCTATTAGAAGGGATAGCATCCTCAAAAGGAATCAAACTCTAGGTGAGATTTTCGTGACCACCCAACGAGACGCACGTCCCCATGAGGCCATCACTACGCAATCTCGTTCTAACTTAGGTTTATGCTCGAGTCCGGGTAGAGGACCTTTCTCACATGTGTGTGCAGAAGTGTAATTGTGAAGTGTGTGTAGGAGCAATTTAAAAAACAACCCAAAAGCTGCAAACAGACAAACAAACACATATACAAATATCGTCTTCTATCCTAGGGTTCATAAATCACATAAAAGTATAAGATGCGAAAAATAAAATAAATAAATAAAGGAAGGGTAAAAATTAAATTAATCCTAAATAATTAGACTAGGTTTTGACTCTCTAAAAAGATAAGTCCCCAGTGAAGTCGCCAGCTGTAGCGACCGAAAAATCCGAGAAACGATTCTTCGAAAGGTTCTTAGGAAGCCGCCACCAAATTTTAGTTTAAGGGCAAATTCGAAAAATCCCTTTGTATTTAGGATAAGACATTGTTAGGGTTCGGGAGTCGTTATGTGTGGGGAAGGTATTAGCACCCCACGACATCCATCGTCTAATTATTTAGGATTTATTTAATGATTACCCTTTCATTTGTGGAGAAAAAAAACTTATTTAGGTTTTTGGTTTTTAGTGCTTGACAAGAGTGAACTCTTGCTCCTACGTACCTCCGGATGCAATGGAGGAATCAAAGCTACGTAGTTCTTCCCTGAAAAAGGTTTGTGGGTTGGTATTTTTTTAGTGTAGTAGGGTCCTAGGATTCCTTGAACTGCATGTGACTCACTCGATTCCTAGGACACCGACTAACCCGATTGTACAACCGACTTAGTCCCCTACTTTTGAAAGTATTTTTGAGGTTTTATGAAAGAAGTTTGTTTGATGTGAGGTGAGTTGGTTTTAGAATAGGTATTCTAGAACTCTCTGAACTGTCTGACTCATTAGTTCTAGAAGCATTGACTAATCAGGTTGTACAACCGACCTAGTCCCCTATTTTAGGAAAAGTGATTTATTTATTTATTTACTTATAAGTTTCTAGGATTACCGAACAGCATGTGACTCATTGGTCCTAGAATAATGACTAATCAGGTTGTACAACCGACTTAGTCTTTATTTGATTTTGGATAGGAAATTATTTAATTATTTTTGGTTATTATTTTTTAGTAGGAAAGATAAATGATTAGAGGAACTAGAAAAAATGGTTTTTATTAATGTGATTTGTGAGGTGAGCTCTCCTCTGCTGCTCCTACATACCCCTTGGTGGGGATCAAATCACATGTAGTTCTTGATATAAAAAGATTTGTGTGTTTGGTATTTTTATTAATGAGAAAATAGTTTTGATTGAATAAATTGTGTAAGTTGTAAGACGAGAAATGAGGAGGTGTAGATAGGCTGCGTGTATGCGGTATTAGAGAAAAAGGGGGTGCGCTTAGCGAGTCCCATTCGAATGGGCTTTAGCGAGTTGGGGTTGTGTTATTGGAAATAGGGGTAGGGATAATAATCTGATTTAAAATAATAATAATAATAAATAAATAAGTAAATAAAAGATAAGTAAATAGATAATAATATAATAACATGGTATATAACTTTATTAAAGAGGAGAAACCCTATTTCCTATCCCCATCCACAGTAGCAGCATCTTCATTCAAGGTCTTTGAGAGAACAATATGAAACTTCCACATTGAGAGGGAGAGGAGCGAAGCTTGGGGAAGAGAGTGGTTCTTGCGAAAATTATGGGAGAGGCAAAGAGAGAGACGCCGTGAAGGTGTGGTCACTTGGAGAGAGGAGTGTTCGCCGGAGGGGGAGAACCGGAGGGAACCAAACACGGTGGTGGCGTTGGTGGGGCGATAAGTGAGAGAGAGGCGTCGCGAGGGGGGAGAGCCTTGGTGGCGCGGCGACGGTGAAGGATTTTGATGGCTGGGTTTATTTTCTAGGTTCGTTGTTGTTGGTTTGGGCTCGGTTCTGAAGATTTCGCCGGAGCTCTCGCCGGAGAAGACGACCGGAGCTCCGGCGAGCTTAAGGTCAGTTTTTTATTCTGTTTGTTTTTATGCTTTCTCCGTGCAGCTTCTCCTCTAATTTATGTCTCCTCTCGGTTTCTATCTCTGTGTTTTTTGATTCTTTTTTGAAACGTGGAAGCCTAACATGTTCTACGATTTATGTTCCATACAAGTTACTGTTTATGAACTAATTTTTATAAACACTATTGACAGATCTTGAAGTGGATACGTTCGATTCTTTCGGAAGAAAATGAAACCTTCAATCTATTTACAAGTGAATCACGTTTATGAACAAAAATATATTTTTAAGTCCTAATCTACTGTTAGCATTATTTGTGATTAACAGATCATGCTCATATGTTCTACATATTTAGATTTAATAATACAAGACCAACCTGATTTCCAGCCTTCGTCTCCTTTTGATTGTTACGTGGATCGCATTCTATCGCTCATCGTATCTGCTACCTTTGAAGCTATCACTGCTTGCTTCTTTGCTCTCAAACCAAAAAATCAAAAGCGTGTGTTTAGTGGATTAGGATTCGGACTTTGAACCCTAATCCTTGTTTAGGTGATTCTTGCAGTGTTGTTGTCTGTCTGTAATTGTCTTTTGGACTGAATGGACTTCTCTATTTATATTAGAAAACCCGGTTTTGCAATCAATTCTGGATTTACCCTGATTCACCTTGTTTTTTCCTTTTAGGTTTGACTTGGAGAAGAAGACTAGGGTTTTTAGGAGAGCTTGAAGATCCAAGCCCAACTGTTAACTGGTCTAAAGTTCTTTTTTGTATTTTTTATTTATTTTCGGATTCCTTTTATTTGTATATTTTGTATTACTATTTTTTGTATTTTGGACCCTTTTTTGGACTTTTAGACACTTATACATTATAATAAAACTAAATTACATTTTTTCACATTTTTGGATTAAATATCGTCTAAATAAATTAAATAATCAAATTAATAAAAAAGATGTTGGGCTAAATACCAAAGCGAAATCGGCCCCGACTAAACAAATGCGCTAGAACGAGGCCCAAATGGAAGAAATGGGCCTGTTAGGCAATAGATACTAAAAATCAAACTGGAATCACGCTCGTAGGCCCAAACCATAATGACATGCCTAATTGTGAGAAAAACGACTCATGTAAACGCAATTAGATTCAACTAGGCCCAAATACTGAGTTCAAACTGAAGAATGCGCGAAAAGATCGATCATTCGCGCGCATGCCGAGTTTAAACAACGATATTTCAGTTTAGTTGACGGGATAATTGAAATTGGCTCAAGTTAGAAGAATGAGACGTTATTCTAAAAAATCTCTTAATCGCGTGACCTTAAAATACGAATTAAATAAGATGACTAAAACAAGAAAAAGAAGACGGACAAAATTGGGGTATAACACAAGGGAAAACAGAGGTATGCGGGTAGTAACAAGTATGCTGGTGGAAGCAGGTCTGCTGAGGGTAGGAGGTCTGCTGAGGGCAAGAAGCCAAGTGGGGGAGATGCCCCATCTGATGTTGTGTGTTTAAAGTGTGGCCGACCGGGTCACAAGGGCTTTGATTGTAGGATGGGGGGAAAAATATCCTTCAAGTGTGGGAAGAATGGCCAAATGGCATCCGAGTGTGATCGTAAGGAAGCTGTGTGTTTCAACTGTGGTGAAGCGGGTCATTTAGCTCCAAGTGCACCAAGCCAAAAAAAGAGAGGTCTACTGGGAGAGTATTTGCACTAGCGAGTTGGAGGACCCAATGAGATTAGAGGTACATGTTTCATCTATGGTACACCTTTAGTTGCTATTGTTGACACAGGTGCTACGCACTCTTTTATTGCTTCTGTCTGTGCTGAAAGATTGAATTTAGTTCTGTCTACTATGGAGAAAGGGATGGTTATCGACACTCCCGGCTAAGGGTTCGGTAACTACTTCTCTAATGTGTGTTAGGTGCCTACTGTCGCTTTTTTGGCGAGATTTTTACGATTGACTTTGATTTGTTTACCTTTGGGTGGGTTGGATGTGATTCAGGCATGGGTGGTTAGTAGATAACCATGTGCACATCAAGCTGTTTCAACAAGTCTGTTAGCTTTCTTCTTCTGAAGAGGAAGAATGCATTTCTTTGTCTCACGAGCAATTGCGCGGGTAATGAAAGAGGGTGGTCATTTGTTTGCTTTGATGGCGTCTATGTGCATTTGAGAACCAAGCCGTAGTTGATGGGCTGCAGGTAGTGTGTGAGTTCCACGAGGTGTTTCGGATGAGATTCCAAGTGTGCCACGAGAGAGGAAGTTGAGTTTGAGATTGAGCTTGTGCACAGTACTAGGCACGTGTCTATGCACCGTCTGGGATGTCGACTTACGAGTTATGCGAATGAAGAAGCGATTAGAGGAGCTTCTTGAGAAGAAATTTGTGAGGCCTAGTGTGTCACCATGGGGAGCTCAGTTTTGTTGGTTAAGAAGAAGGATGGGAGTATGCGTGCGTGCGTGGACTACGGACAAACCGAACAAAGTAACTATCAAGAATAAGTATCCTCTCACGAGGATAGATGATCCGATGGACCGGTGGTGGGTGCTAAGGTTTTTAGCAAGATTGACTTGAGGTCGAGTTATCATCGGATAAAGGTGAAGGATGAAGACATCCGTAAAAGCAGCGTTCAAAGCGAGGTATGGGCATTATGAGTACTCTGTAATGCCGTTTGGTGTCACAAATGCACCGGGGTGTTTATGGAGTACATGAACCAGGATCTTCCATAGCTACTTGGATC
Source organism: Oxytropis ochrocephala (assembly GCA_020916435.1). Taxonomy (NCBI): domain Eukaryota; kingdom Viridiplantae; phylum Streptophyta; class Magnoliopsida; order Fabales; family Fabaceae; genus Oxytropis; species Oxytropis ochrocephala. Next base: position 85,553,063 of record CM037092.1, on the reverse strand, counting down.
GGTTTGTGGTTGTGTTTATTGATGATATTCGGTGTACTCTAAGTGCGAGGAGGAACACGCAGAGCACTTGAGGTGGGTGCTAGAGAGTCTTTGAAAGAAAAGAAGTCGTATGCCAAGTTGTCAAAGTGTGAGTTACAGTTTGCGTGAGGTGAGCTTCTTGGGTCACATTATTTCGGTGATGGTATAGGCTGTGGAGACCCAGCCAAGGTTGATGCGGTGTTGCAGTGGGAGAGCCCAAAGTCTGTGAATGAGATCAGGAGTTTCTTGGGGTTGGCTGGTTACTACAGGAGGTTTATTGAAGGGTTCTCTAAGTTAGCCCTTCCGTTGACTCAATTGACCTGTAAGGGAAGAGCCTTTGTGTGGGATGCAAAGTGTGAAGAGAGCTTCCAAGAGTTGAAGAAAAGGTTGACCACGTCTCCAGTGTTAGTGTTGCCTGTGCCGGAGCAACCTTTTGTTGTATAATTCGATGCTTCCAAGATGGGTTTGGGAGGTGTGTTGATGCAGGATGGGAAAGTGGTTGCTTATGCGTCCCGACAGTTGAGGACACATGAGAAGAACTATCCTACTCATGATTTAGAGTTGGCTGCTATTGTTTTTGTGCTGAAGATTTGGAGGCACTATCTCTATGGTACCAGATTCGAAGTGTTCCGTGATCACAAGAGTTTGAAGTACTTGTTCGACCAGAAGGAGCTGAATATGAGGCAGAGGCGTTGGCTAGAGCTGCTAAAGGATTATGATTTCGGCTTGAACTATCACCCCGGCAAAGCTAATGTTGTGGCTGATGCTTTAAGTCGGAAAACTTTGCATATGTCAGCTATGATGGTGAGGGAATTGGAGTTGATTGAGCAATTCCGTGACTTGAGTCTGGTTTGTGAGGTGACACCCCAGAGTGTCAGATTGGGTATGCTGAGGATTGGGAATGACTTCTTGGTTAGTATCAGAGACGCCCAGAAGTTAGATGTGAAGCTGGTTGACCTGCTGGTTGCTGGTGAGCAAGTTGTGGATGGGGATTACAGGTTGGATTCCCAGGGTGTGTTGAGATTCAGGGACAGAATTTGTGTTCCGGATGATGCTGAGTTGAAGAAAATGATACTTGAGGAGAGCCATAGGAGCAAGTTGAGCATTCATGTGGGTGCTACTAAGATGTATCATGACACAAGAAGCTGTTTTGGTGGCTTTGGTATGAAGAGGGATGTAGCACAGTTCGTTTATGCATGTTTGACTTGCCAGAAGTCAAAGATTGAGCACCAGAAACCTGCGGGGTTGATGCAACCTTTAGAGATTCCGGAGTAGAAGTGGGATAGCATTTCCATGGACTTTGTGACTGGGTTGCCAAACACTGTGAGAGGGTTTGACACTATTTGGGTGATTGTGGATAGGTTGACCAAGTCTGCACATTTTATTCCTATCAACATCACTCATCTGTGTACAAAGTTGGCTAGGATTTATATTCAGGTGATTGTGAAGCTACATGGGGTTCCGAAGAGTATTGTGTCGGACAGAGACTTGAGGTTTACATCTGAGTTTTGGGGAAGCTTGCAGGAGGCTTTGGGGTCCAAGTTGAGGTTGAGTTCAGCTTATCATCCTCAGACTGATGGTCAGACAGAGAGAACCATCCAGTCTTTGGAGGATCTTCTGAGAGCTTGTGTGCTAGAGCGAGGAGGTGCGTGGGATACACATCTCCCACCGATTGAATTTACGATATAATAATGGCTATCATTCGAGCATGTGGATGGCTCCTTTTGAGGCAATTGTATGGGCGGAGGTGTAGGACTCCTTTGTGTTGGCATGAGTCCGGTGAGAGTGTTGTTCTTGGACCAGAGTTGGTTAGGGAGACTACGGAGAAGGTAAAGATGATCAGAGAGAAAATGAAAGAGTCCCAGAGCCGACAGAAAAGTTATCATGATAAGAGGAGGAAGGACTTGGAGTTTCAGGCTGGTGAGCATGTGTTCTTGAGGGTCACGCCTATGACTGGAGTTGGGCGTGCTCTGAAGGCAAAAAAGTTAACTCCAAGGTTCATTGGACCGTACCAAATCACTGAGAGGGTGGGAAAGGTTGCTTATAGGGTGGCTTTGCCACCTAATCTTTCGAACTTGCACGATGTCTTCCACGTGTCACAGCTTCGGAATTATATCCCAGACCCGTCTCATGTGATCCACATGGATGATGTGGAGGTACGTGAGGACCTCACTGTGGAGACTATGCCAGTGAGGATTGATGATAGAGAAGTGAAGGTGTTGAGAGGGAAAGACATTGCCTTAGTCAAGGTAGTGTGGTTGGGAGCTACTGGTGAGAGTATGACTTGGGAGCTGGAGAGCAGGATGCGGGAGTCTTATCCAGAGTTATTTGACTCACCCTTTCTGTTGTTGTTTACCACAGGTAGCCATGAGTGAAGGCCTAGTTCCTTCACTTTCCCGAGTCGGTCTGCTCTAATACGTAGCACCTAGGGGATGGGTTTAGGATTCTAGTCATTTACTCTTTATTGACTATTGAACTATGTTATTGATATTACCACGTTGTATTTGAGATTATTGTTGTCCATTTGAGACTATGATTTCTGTTTTCCGCTGCGTAATGGTTATTAATTATGGTGCGTGGAAATATTTATTAAAGTGATGAGAAATTCCATCCTTGAGCTGGTGTTGCGTATTAAAGTTTAGAAATAAACTGTTTATGCTTTAATTGTTACTGTTGGTGCTGTATTGAGTGTAGCACTCTATTTTGGAATTAAATTTTTGTAACTCTGGTTTTATTATAAAATGCCGGGTAGAAAATGGGGTGTTACACACATGCTCCCACAACAACGTCGTCTGACAAACTCCTCTCGAACACAACCCATTCTAATAATCCCAAATTTGCACACCGCATGAATGATTTCTAGGGGAGTCTGGATATCTTCTACTGATCTGATTAGGGACTGCTCTTTCATATCCATGATTGCATTAGTGGCATGCTTCCCGTGACTAGGCAACGGGTTGGTCGTGATACTTGGATCCTCTTGCTTGAAAGTTATGCCCTTTGCGTCTATCAAGTCTTCCACCACTATCTTGAAGGCTTTGCAATCCTCCACAACATGCCCAACTACTCCTTCGTGGAAAGCACATGTACTATTGGGGTTGTATCCTCTGAAGTAAGGTGGTTGAACAGGTTTCATGGGTCTTGTATTGATGAGCTTATTGGTGATGAGGTAGTTGAAAAGGTCTGTGTATGACATGGGAATTGGGTCAAAGGTTGTTCTGTTTTGATAGGTCCTTTGGTGGTTGCTTTGGTTATTGTTTTGGGATGGACGGGCTGTTTGTGTGGGAGTGGGGTTTGGGATGTTGGGTGGCTGGTATGGTGGGCTGATAGTGATGGTATTGGTTTCTCCTTCTTTCTTTTTGGGAAAGCCGGAGAATTGCTTCTTTTGGGAGCTTGTGTTACTTGTGGATGTAACACCCTAAATAATTTAATTAAGAAATTGATTAAATTGTTTAAGTGTTGCACTATTTTTAATTATATTAAATTATAATATAGTGTTTATAATTTAGTATTTTAATTTAATAGAAGGAAGTGGTATTAGAAATACCGGAGCTGCTGTTTTGGGCCCAGGAGCCCAAGCCCAATGACTTAGGCTCCTAGGGTTAGATTTTGATCGTGCAAAGCAAGGAGAGCTCATCTGTTGCTGTGGTTTTTGCACGTGACTCAAGGAAAAGGGATTTCTACGGTTAAAATAAGGTAAGGGGAGTCTCACTCTATAATAGAGGGGATAATGAGTTATATGTAGATCATAGGTCTTGTTTTGTGTTAATTGATGATCGTTTGATGATTTGAACCATTGAATTGGTAAATTGCATGTTGAAATCGATTTGGGGCTTGAATTAGGGTTTATAACATGTGATTTCGTGAATTGTGATGTGTTTTGATGTTGAGTAAGAAATTGATTGTTATAATATGAAATTAGGAGTATTAGAGTGGTTATGGAGTGATTTGATTTGGAAGAATTTGGAGAAATTGGGGTTTTTGAGTTAGGGGCGCCAAAGTGCTAGGATTTAGGCGCCCTGTGTACTGTTCATGAGTTGATTTGTGAGTTTGTGCAGAAATGCCACTGCCAGGGCGCCACTTTGCTGAGGAATTGGCGCCTGGGTTACTGTTCATGTCTTTGGAATGGTGTCGTGTGCGTGGGTGTTGCTTTGCACAGGCGCCAAGTTGATGGGGAAATGGCGCCCAGTGCACTGTTTGAGTGCTGGGAGGGTGTGTTTGTTGTCTAGGCGCCATTTTGCTAGGAATGTGGCGCGCCGCAATCGCTCACACGTGCACATAAGGGGTGTTTTGAGTGGAACTTGATGTTCTCGTGCATATTTCACCGAGCCAAATTTTGTAATCACCGCCCAAACTTCATTTTAAACACTTTGGCTCGGGTAGTTTTGGTTTTGCACGTGTCAATTGGGATATGTCCTAGTGAACAGTGCGTGGCGCTATATGTGTGCGCTTTATAGGGTGGGTTAAGTGACACTTTGAGTTCTATACATATTTTATTGTGCCAACTTTTGCAATCACCGCCCAAAAACATTTTTAAACAATTTGGCTCGAGTGGTTTTCTGTTTTCATGTGTCATTTGAGAGATGTGCTAGAAGGCATTCTTTGTGGGCGCTATAAGTGTGTGCCTAGGGGTAGTTTGGGTGAAACTTAGAGTTCTAGGCATAATTCACCGTGCCATATTTTGTATTTACACGCCCAAAACATTTTTAAACCTTTTGGCTCGAGTGGTTTTTCTGTTTACAAGTCTTTGTGTGTCTTGGGTCAGTGTGGCGCCAAGCAGTCTTTGCCTGGAGTGCCTAAGCGGCGCCGTGTCTCGAGTTTTATCGAGTTTGTGTCTAGGGTGTCGCCTGCAGGGGCGCAGATTGCTAGAAAAGTGGCGCCCAGGGCCGGGTTGCCCTGGGGCGCCAGATGCCGAGTTTCGGCGCTAGTCTTTATGTTGCACCGGGCGCGAGAATGTGGGGAAAATGGCGCCTAGTGCTGCCTGGTGGCTAAGTGAGTGTTGTTTTGGTCCCTAGGGGCCAGTGTGGTCCCTAGGTGATTGTTTTGGTCCTAAATGGTGGTTTGGGTCCCTAAGTGAGGTTAGTCCTCTAATTTTAAATAGTCTTTGGGACTTGAGTATAATGAGCTAGTATCTGAGGTGATTAAGGATGCCATGGGGGCATGAGCCATGAGGGCTAGAGCCATGAGGGCTATAACCGAGATTAAATATGAGGTAAGAGTTATTGAGATATTGTACATGTGGTTGTGTTGTATTCATGGAGTCTCATGCATACATTTTATTTTGCGATCGCGACGTTTATAAAGCGATTGTGAGGTAGGAGGGCGGGCCCGGGGGCGAGTCATGAGGACTCAATTTGATAATGAGATCGCTGCCGGAGGGCAAATGGTACCACATGCATATCTACATTGCATACATTCTCATGAACACATTAATATTATTGAGTGATGATTGGTATGATTGATTGTGCTGTGAACTGTGACTGTATATATTGCCTATTATCACTTTTATTATATAGTTCGAGACTCACCCTTTCTGTTGTTGTTTACCACAGGTAGTCATGAGTGAGGGCTTGCTACCTTCACTACTCCCCGAGTCGGTCTGCTCTTATACGTAGCACCTAGGGGTTGGGGTTATGAACTTTAGTTGTTTAGTTTTTGCTCATTGTTGAGCTTATGAGTATTGTTTTGAGGCTACTGAGCTAACTGTTGAGATTATGATTTATATTCCGCTGCATGATATGAGTTATCCCACGTTTTTGTTATGGTGTTATGTATTGATACCTTTTTATGAGCTGAACCGACTGTTTGAGCATTTTTAAGAGAGGAGCGTAATACTCCAATTAATGAAAAACGATTTTTATTACTCTGATTTTTGAATTAAACTGTCGGGTAGAATTGGGGTGTTACAGTGGACCCCTGTGCAATCTTTCCACTTCTCAATCCGTTCTCCAATCTCTCTCCAACAATCACCACATCTGAAAAATTAGATGATGCACTGCTGATTAGACGGTCATAATATAGCGGTGGCAAGGTTTCCATGAACATAGAAACCAATTCTTTGTCTAAAAGAGGAGGTGTAACTTGTGCATCCAAAGCCCTCCATCGCTGGGCATACTCCTCGAGAGTTGGTGATAACTGAAGGTCTTTGAAGAGGAAACATCGAGTGTCCGGATCATAGAATCGGCTCAGGGCCATAATAACACTCTCTTGGACATCTAATTGCAACAATCTGAGGAGGTTACCATAAGCCTTCCCGAATAAATCCCTCTCTTCCGACCCCATCAAGGAAACAAACTCTTTCAAACCCTCAACATTTATTCTCTTGACAACCGGAAACCTTGAATTAAGTACAATCTCGCTTCTTGATCCCATGTTGCTTTATCTTTCCCGCCTCAAGACAAGATTCCAAGTTACTTTACAATCCCGACAAACAACTTAGATGCATGATGAATGATTTTTCAAAATTGGGTTTTATTTAATGCAGATAATGCAAATGATGTAATGATGCAATGATGCAATAATGCATTGATGCAAAATGCCTTTTTTGTGTTTTTGCATGGAGTGGCATTTTTTGAATTTACAACCTATATGCCACCTCACCTAGGCGTTTATTGAAAAGGGAAAAACATATCTTTTTGATTTTTTTTTTTGAAAATTTTGAGGGAAATTTTTTGACTAAACTGAATGCAACAATGCAGCACACAATTTGGAACACCCTTGTGACTTAAAAGGGGGAGAAACCTATGATTTAAGGCATTTTAGGGGTAATCTTTCCATGTAGCTCTATTCGCACCCTCACAAACGTCATCAGAGCCACAGTCTCTTTCACAAAATTCCTCGTAAATGCAGCAAACTGCTAAGTACAAGGCATCATGAAAGAGCACAACTCTGATTGAAACTTTCGCAAGTAGCCAAACGGACAAAGGTCTTGATGGGCTCTCGCTACTTGAATCCACTCATCCTAAGGTACTCTCACAGACCTGGGTTATGGTCTTTCTCTCAAAGCATATTATCTCAAGGTACAAGTGTATGTGTGTGTGAAGGGCATTTCCTTAAAAACTACCCCACCTGCAAATGAAAATCCAGAACAGTCCAGACAATAGCATGTTGTCTACCCTAGGGTTCAATATCAATCCAATATAAACTAGCCTAGGGTGCCAACAACAATGCACTTCTTACCTTAAGAAAGGGAGCTGAGAAGAGGGGAACATGATAAGAGAGGGGGAAATGCATGAGCTTACCTTAAGAAAGGGAGCAAAGAAGGGGGGAACATGATAAGAGTGGGGGAAATGCATGGAGGAACTAAGCATACAAGCAAAGAAGATAAGAGGGGAAACAATCATAGAAGAAGAAGAAGCGAATGCATATGAATGCAACAATGCTTGTATGAGAAAGAAGAAGAATAGAGGCAAAACAAGATATTCAAATCAAACACACAAATCACATATTTAATTAATTAGGCTCGACCCTCTTTTGAATTTTTTTTTCTTTTACTCCCCAGTGGAGTCGCCAGCTGTCGCGCCCGAAAAAGTCCCCGAGGGAGAACCTTCCTCGTTTACAACTTTTCTAAGACAATGAAGCCGCCACCAATACTTATTTAAGGAAGTATTAGAAAAACCTTTTGGAAAAGCGGATGGCCTTTGAAACTGAGAGATTTGGGTTTGTGTGTCAATTATGCGCGGGGAAGGTATTAGCACCCCACACGTCCTCTCTACTGACAGGGAACCTTTAATTAAATGTGTGGTTTTAGTGTGTTGATTTTAACATACATAATTTTGCCTCTCTACTTCTTAATGAAAAAGTCTTAATGAAAATCTCATTTATTATGAAAAAAGGGGGAAAAAGGTTTTTTAGAAAGAGTGCTTGACGGGATGCGACCCGCTCCTAGGTATCTCCCGGTGCGATGGAGAACTCAAAGCTACGTAGTTCTTCTTTGTCTTTTCTTTGAAAAGGTTTTTGTCTTTATCTTTTTAGTGAGTTTTCGAAATAAAACGAGCATTTAGTGAATGATTAAACTAACAAAGGTTATGAGTAATAACCGCTAAGTACTCTTGAAAATGAGAGTAACTACCACTAGTCAGACGAACAAAGGTTATGATTGACTATTAGTAGCAACTCGTTTTTTATTTGCTCTTTTGAAAGTGGTTTTCGAAAGAGATTGATTGGCACGAATGATCAAACTCACAAAGGTTATGAGTAATCATCGCTAATTGTTCTTTTGGGAAAAAGACATTGTTACCAATGGTTAGACGAACAAATGTTCTGATTAGCCACTAGCGACAATGGGTTTGAAAATGATTCTTGAAAGGAGAATGTTTTTGTTCTGAAAATGATCTTGGTTTGCGAAAGTGATTCTTTTTTGTTATGAAAATAACTCTTTTCTTTTTTGTTATGCAAATGCTAATTTTTTATGGTTGCGCTTGACGAGAATGTGGCTCGCTCCTACGTATCCCAAATGGGAATCAAAGCGACGTAGTTCTAACGAGCCTTGAAAGTGAAAGTCTTTTTGCTTTGGTTTTGAAAAGTGAAGGGCGTTCATAATGATCAAACTAACAAAGGTTATGGGTGATCATTACTAAAAACTCACTTAAATGCATGTAAAAATCTCTTTTGAAAAATGAAAGCCTTCATGATGCTTAGGAAAATATCTTTTGAATTTGAAAGCGTTCATGATAATCAAACTAACAAAGGTTATGGGTGATTATCGCTAGTAACTTATGCATATGAAAACATATTTTTTCGAAATTTAGGCTCTCATGACAACCAAACTAACAAAGATTATGGGTGATTGTCACTAGTCACCATTTTCATGCTAAGCTATTTAGAAAAGAAAACAATGAATGCAAGAAGATTTGGAGATTCAAGCATGGCACAATCATTGAAATCGAATCCTTAGGCAAGCAACAACATGGACATAACTTGCAACTAATCTCATTTGAATTCTTGAGCAAATATTAGTGTAGACTACACATATTAGACCACAACACATAAATTGGAAACGAAGGAACTTGAATTGGGCATTAAGTAAAAATGCAAGAGTAGGCAAGATTGAACCTAAATGCATGATAAACTCCAATTTAGTGCATTTTTAGTGGTATTTTCAAGTCTCTTTGAGAGCAATTATTATCAATTAAATATATAAGCGACTGACTTTGCTCATTATTTTGTAGGAAAAATATTAGATAAAGAAACTGTCAAAATGAGTTGTTTATAGCAAAAAGGAGGTGTCATTAGCACAAATGAATTGGGATGGAACAAAGACTTGGGCTTAGTCCATTAATTAAAGAAGAAAATCCACATTGAAGAAAGAAAGGAAGGAATAGTGCCGAGAAAGAAGGGGAGTGCTTTCTCCACACCCCCCCTACTTATTCACACCCCATAATAATTTTATTTCCAAAATTACCCCCCCTTTTAAAAAAACAAAATAACCACACCCCTCCCCCTTCTCTCACTCTCCTCGTCTCTCATTCCCTCCCTCCTTCGAACCCTAAACCATCTTTCTCTCTCACTCACCTTCTCTCAACTCACTCAATCTCACCCAATCTCTCAGTCAATCTTCTCCACCAACACTCTCAAGAGTTGCTGGGTTATTTTCTACTCCCCTCACAGTCTCTAATCGTTCCATTTTCTTCAAGGTATGCCTCTCCCCCTACGCTCCATTCTGGTTTTTTTTTTTTCTCAAACGCGTAATTGTTGAGTGAGGTCCATCGAACACGTGAAAAGCGAAGGTGTTCGAATGAGGTTGTGCGAACACCGTTCGAGCAACCTCATTCGAACTGTTGTATTTTGTAAACTGAAACTGACTTGTTCGAGGGTGGTTGTGCGAACAGTTCGCGACGCCCTTCTTCAATCGATGCGTTTGGCGATGAACTTTCTCAGCCTGATTCTGTTTGGTTATGTTAATTTGATTGAATCGGTTCTGTTGATTGTTGTTTCAGATATGGTGAGGAGTAGAGGTGGTCATGCAGCTGAACCTTCTGAGCGAGCCGGTCGGCCACCTCCTACGGTTTCAAACCGCAAAAGGAGGGAAGAAGCCGGTGAACCCTCCCGAGCTAGGGGTCGTGCCAGGGGTAGGGGTAGGGTTGATGTTCCTCCTCCCCCACTTCCAGAGGATATTGGGCAGGATATTGAGCGTGATGCTCAATTTCCGGCCTATGAGTTGGCCGGCCCTTCATCTGCTAGGCCTTCGTCTGCTAGGCCTTCATCTGCTGCTAGGCCTTCATCTTCTAGGCCTTCATCTTCTAGGCATCATGAGGAGGAGGCTGCTGAGCCTCGTGAGGAGGAGGTTCTTGAGCCTCGGGAGAGGTCGCTGCTCTGAGGCGACATTCCCATTTCTGGTGGACCGGAAGATGGTTCATCTTGCCCACATCACGGGGCACATATTCTCGACCGATTTCTATTCGCCGGGTAAGTTATTATTTTATAGTTGATATTTGTAAATTTGTTTATTAAGTTGTTGAATGTTTTGGCTTATTGTGTCTTTTCGAATGCAGTGCGTGGGATTCTGACCAATCCCACATGGACTATTCTTACAGTGTTTCATGTGCGATTAGGGACACTCGACAGCCTTCGTGGTTGGTTCCCTTGGTTGGGCTTGGCTTCCCCATTCTCCACAAGGTCTTTGAACGCATTCATAGGCGTTGGCGGCCGGATACATCATCATTCCACCTTCACGTGGGTGAGATGAGCATCACCCTTGATGATGTATCCCGGTACTGCGCGACATCCCCATTATCGCGGCGGTTCTATGACATGCGGATGGACTTCATGGGAGGGGAGCATTGGCTGGTTGACTTTTTGGGTGCCACACCGGAGGATCTGTTGCCTGCACTTCGGCCGTGGGTCATCTGTTGGGCTTGTATGGGTGAGGATAGGGTCTACCACCCGACCATAGGCGAGGGCGGTGGGACCATCTTTGCTAGGGCCTACATGTTGTATCTTTTGGGTTGCACCTTGTTTGCCGACAAGTCGTGCAACAAGGTTAAGCTTGGCTACCTTGGTATCTTTGATTGATTTGGAGGCGATTGGAGACTATTCTTTGGGGGCCATGGCCCCGCCCATCTCTATGATCGGTGAAGGATGCTACAAGGAAGAAGACCAAGAAGATTCTTTGGTCATCTTCCTTTACTTGAGTATGAAACATATTCTTTACTTTTAAGTTTGCTTTAGTGTTACTTTCAGATTAATAATCAACCAATGATATGTTGATTACTGGGCTTGGATCTTTGAGCACTTCCAGAGTGCGAACTTTTCCTCTTGGGTGGAGCACCCAGAGTATGATGAGAGTACCCCACGGACGAAGAAATGGTTGTGCGATGATGTCCCTGGGGGCATCAAGTCACATACCATCAGATTATGCCTAGACCGGCTACACCGTGAGGTGACACTGGGGACCCCTACACGGCCCATGGCGGTGAGACCCTTTGAGAGCGGCCAGTTCAGAGGTTCATTCGGAGTGGTGGCTGCATGATGCGTCACTTGCCAGATCGAGTGCTCAGACAGTTTGGGCAGGTCCAGCACATTCCGGAGGATCCCAGACCTCCTACCAGGGCCGTCTGTACTCTCACCGAGTGTGATGAGAGGTGGACTCAGTTTGAGGACCACTTGGTGGCGCGGGGCCTCCACACGTGTGCCGTACTCGTCAAACACGGTGCGGGCTACTTTCCATGGTACTCTAGGGTCTCACATCCCTTTCTCTTCCCGAGCATTATCGCAGACTTGCGAGATGAGCACGATGTCGGCGTGGTGCGTGTCTTTTATGTTAATTGCATGAAAATGTTTCTTAATATTATATTTATTTAAGTAATAATGTTATGTTATTTGGTTGTGAGATGCTACGGAGAGTGATTGATTTGGTTGATGACATTGATGGGGCCATCGATGATCATGTCCCGGAGCGGTCGGGACCATGTTTCAAATAAGATCAAGAGGTTGCTCAACCCCTTCCGTGGGTTTAGGAGGAGGTTTGGGAATGTGTATGAGAGGAGGGAGGGCGCAACACCCAAGAGGATATGTCTTAGGAGGATATTTGTTTACTTTTTTTGTATAATTTAACAACTTTGTTTCATTTGGTTTTTAATTTGAAATTCCTTTTACGTTGGCGCAAATTTATTGTCATTACGGTAACAATTACGGTAAAATAAAAAAGTTGAACAGATTTAATATTGGATAAGAACAGAAATTAAAAACACAAATTGCAAAAATACAAGGATAGGAAATTTAAAGCGAAACGACAGCGGGAAAACAAAATACAATCTAATTCTACGGCGGATTTCTTAGAGCAGATTCTCGTGTTTCAACGAACAATTCGAGATAAGGTTCAATGAAACCTTGGAATTCTTCATGTTTCTCAAACATTTGTGACGCGTCTTCGTCATTCTTGAGAGGCTTAAGGCACTTCCGAATACGATTACGTGGGTTCCGGTTACGACGTAGGGGATTCACATTCGATTTTTGAATTTCTTGGTTGAACACCATCTAGTTTCACATTTTTTATCGCTTTTTCTTTCAATTTCGCGAATGTGATGTTGTTCTTAAGCATGAAAGTTTTAGTTCTTGATTCACGACTATGAATCAGCGGACGTAATGGTCGCCCCAAGACTGTTAGTCATCTCATACTCAACTTTACGAGGTGCGTAAGTATGGGTTGTTGTGGTGCGGGTGGTGGTGGTTGAAGAAGATGCATGACCTCTTCGCGGTTCGTATTGTGTCCACGCACAACTCTAAGATCGTCGCCCCATCGGAACGTTAGCTAGATGTTCCATCATTGCGCGACGACGTCGTCGTCATTTCGGATCTCCATGATCGAATCTTTGGGCGGTACCCCATCATCTCTACAATTGAACTTTTTGAAACGATACGCTCCACGCCTTTACGCCACGCTCCTCCGGGACGAATCTTCTCTCTCACCTTTTCCTTCGGTTGGGGCGAAGGTGATGTCCTTACTCATCCCGCAGAAGACATGGTTAGGACAACGAAACACAAGCACCATGTTCGCTTCGGTGGTGTGATCCCATTGGTGGAAGAAGCGGTGTTAGGAATTTGTCGTTTGAGTCTTGGGTTGAGCACAATTGCCATTCCATTTCATTTGGGTTGGGAAGAAAGAGAGAAGGTTTTGGTGAAGAAGCGGTGGGTTGGGAAGAAGCGATTAGGGTTTGGTGAAGAAGCTCGAGGATGTGAACCCCTTTTATAATAGGCGTGGTGAAATGTCACCGTTGATTTAATTTTTAGATCACAAATCGAGCCGTTTAAATTCTATCCGTTCGGCACAATTTCCAAAAGGATTTACATCCACTCATTTATCTCGACACATTTGGTGATTGTAAACCGTTGATTAAAAGCTGCGGTGGCATCGAGGCGTCAATACCGCTATCCGCAGCGAATTTGCAGCGAAAGACTTGTTCGAACAACATAATTCGACCATGTTCGCATGACCACCATCGAACTTTGTTCGTATGACCCTATTCGAACGGTGAAAAACGCCAAGGGTGTCTCGTCCATATTTAACACACTCGAACGTCCTCGTTCGAACACATTCAAGCCCCGTGTTCGAACGGTGAAAATTTCAAAAAAATAGGTCTTTTGGTCTTTTCACACCCTTATGGGGTGTGTTTAGAAATAGGAGGGTGTGGGAAAAGCAACACCCAGAAAGAAAAGGGAAAGAAGAGGCACGCAACCCTAGGAGGTGAATTTGAATTTGAGCATTATTATAAAAGGAGGAGGATTGGATAGACTCATGATATCTGATGAGTCGCGGAGGATAGAACCGGAGAGGAAGAAAAAAAGTGATTTGAAGAAAGGAGCCGCACACCTCACATTCCGAGTCTTTGCAACAATGATGACGCAAGTATTACCACAGTGAGAAAGAGAAGCCGCATACAGTAGCGCAGGGGAGAATTGGAAAGCTGCGCACGGAAACCGAAGGGAAGATCAGAAATTCCGTGAGAGAGCTCTGAAGCAGGAAAAGGAGACTAAATACTCAGATCAGAAATTCCTCCATTCCGGGTTATTTTTATCTCTGTAATTTATGACTCCCAATTTTATTTCAGTGGCCTTGATAACTATGGATAGCTAAATCCTTTTCTAGGGTCTTAGGTGGATCTTGCTTGATTAGAGACCTTTTTATGTTTTAATTTATGCTTTGAATTCCTAGTTTTATTTCAATTAATATTATCCTATTGTTTTTATCACATAATTAGGATTGACAACCCTTTGCATGTTAATAATCAATTAGTTGATCAGCGACCGTACTGCAATTAGTTGGTGGATCTATAGGATAATTGAGACTATAACTAATGAATGACCAAACTTTAATTTAGTCTTCCAATCATTCAACCTTTTTGTACTTTATGCTTTCCTTAAATTTAAATTCTAGCATGACCAAACTAGGGTTAATTTAGGGAAAAGAATATTAATCACGAATGACCAAACGGGTTAATAGCTTTAGTAAAGGGATTGGTAATTGAATAAAAAATAAGGGATTCAGGTAGGATTAGACATAGAGGAATCGAACCTTGCAAGTGAAACTGTGACCCTAGGCTTCTCTCCATTGATCAAACTTTACAATTTAAATTCTTGCTATTTACTTCTTGTTATTTTAGTTTTTACAATCACCAAACATTTGTTCGTCTAAATAATAACTAATCTTAAGTAGTTTGGTATTTATTAATTAATCCTTGTGGAGAAGATCTTTTTTTATACTACTTCGCGATAGAGTACACTTGCTCTAAGTGTGTTTTTAACGCAACAAGTTTTTGGCGCGCCGTTTAAGGGATTAATTTAATAATATTAAACAAAAGAGATTTTTTATTGCTTTAGACATTTTTTTAGTCTGTTTTAGTTTAATTTAATAAAAAGAAAAAAAAATATTTACATATTTTTGTCATTTAGTTTATTAGTTTATTTTTATTTTTATCTTGTTATTTTTATTATTTACTCGTGATGCTCACCCGCTCCCAGGAGCCTATTTTGGTTTTGATCCGAAATTGAAAGAATCGCTCGAAGGATAAGAAAAGAGAGAAGAGTAATGGTGTCAATCAGGGAAGAACTCTTGGGACTACTTTACTCCCAAATGAATATCACTACAAGCATAGTCAACCCAACTGTGCAAGCCACCAATTTTGAGCTCAAACCAAGCTTGATTCAAATGGTTCGAGAACTCCACTATGTTCGTGAGGTACACACCAATGAGAAGATCCACACACTCGGTAATTTGTAATGGTGTCACCCCGATGCTATTAGAGTGAGATTGTTTCCATGGTCCTTGGTCGACAAGGCATCCGCTAGCTAGACTCTCAACTGCTTGAGTCCATTACAAGTTGGGACCAATCGAAACAAAAATTCTTGACCAAATATTTTCCTCCGTGCAAGACAAGCTGTTTCTCGGGTGTATTAGCAATTACGAGGCGCCAGCGGCAATTGGACTGCGGCCCGGCCCATCTCGTCGGCCCAAACACGCCGCTTGGAGCGCAATTCTCGCCGGCCGAAATCTTCGCAAAGCGGTCGGACCTCGCAAAGATATATCGCCATTCGCGCATGGCATCGTGCACGTTCTCTAACCTTGTGCTATCTCGCCGCGGCGACCTCTCACTAGATCGTCGGAGTGTCTTTGCGAGTACCACCCGAGGTGTTCAACGCGTGAAGCGGGACCGGTCCTTTCACCCATTCAACGACCGCCCATTTGGCGAATCAATCAACACTTCAACTCTTCATTGGTCAAGGTACGATCAATTGGCGACCACGATGGGGGAGGCCCGTGCGCTATCCTACCTCATTCATGGCTCCACGCGACCGCCCCTGACGCGGGCCACTTCTCGACTCAACCCCTCCGGCAGAATCAGCAGCGAGACCGGGCGTGGTGGATCTGATCCACGAGTCTCAAGGACTTCCGCGACAAGAGCCTTGATTGCACAACGGCCGCGGACCTATCCTCCAACGAGTTCACCGCCCGCTCACGAGAACCGCCGCCCGAGCTGGTTGAAGCGGGCATTCAGAACCTCTACCGGACCATGTCACTCAAGCCGCTTTTGCGGATCTTGCGAACAAAAACCGGTGATCGCGATCGAGACGCGCCATCTCTCTCCGATATGAAAGAGGGTCGATTCGGCGCCGCGTGCGCGAAGGCGGAGAACCCTCGCGCTCGCCGCCGACCGGCGCGAAGACACCGCTCCTCCTCGAAGGAGCATTTCGCCGAGAGAGCACTACTCATCGCTCTCCGGCGAGAAAAGCCGGCGCGCGCAGGTCGCTTCCGGCGAGAACGCAGCGTGACGCCGTTCGATGTCCTATGATTATGAAGATTCTAGCTACCGTCCTGACACCGGTCGCTCACCTACCAGGTACTCCTCCAATGAGTCGTCCGGGTCACGTCGGTCGAGAAGCAGATCTTGGGATTCTCGTGAAGAGCTGGAAGATTACAGAAATGGAAGAATTAGGGGCGTTCGCATCGGCCAAGGAGAGGCCAAAGCGGCGACCCGTAAGGCCTCTCGGCTTCCACCAACCGCCCATCCGGAGGATTCTATGGAATGCTTAGGGCAACAAGGCGTGCCTCGCAATGCAACCCTTTGGGTCGAACGGCATTCAGAATGAACACGGCCCGTTCTCCAGGGAGATCAGGCGTTACAAAATTCCGAGAGACCTCCGCAAGCCGCCCAATCTCAACAAGTTTGACGGCCGAGGAGATCCAGACAAGCATCTCCGTTACTTCAATAATTACTGCTGCTATAGGGAATTGGGACCGACCATGAAATGCAGGCTTTTTCCCCAGTCTCTGGACGGCCGAGCATTGGAATGGTGGGAGTCTCTGCGACCCAATTCCATCTCCTCATGGGACGACCTGATCAGAATATTCTTGTCTCACTACACTGCAAACCGCTGCCAATATCGGTATGAAGAATACTTGGACTCTGTTGTTCAAGGAGATAATGAGACGCTGAGGCAGTATATCGACCGGTTTAACACCGAGGCCGAGTCCGTTCGTGACTTGTCAGACAAGGACAAGCTAAAATATCTGAAGCGTGGTATTCGACCGGACCACCGGTTCGTAGAAGAATTCACTCTTAACCATTACCAAGATCTCAGCTACTTCTTAACGAGGGCTAACGTCCACATGGCGTACGAAGAAACCTTGGCAGCAAGGAAGGCCGTCCGCTCACGACCTAAAGAAGAAAGTAGCAAGCCGGCCAAAGGGCATGAAGGTCGCCGCGACAATCGGCCTGACTTTCGAGATAAAAAGTTTGATCATCGTACTCGACTCAACACCTCTATTGCGCAGATCTACAGCGAGTGTCAGAATAATGAGTTTGTGGGAGTTAAGCGGCCTGAACCACTCGTGCTCAAGAAGGGGGCACGACCGACCAAGAGGTATTGCCGTTACCACAAAAGCAAAGGTCATGATACTAATGACTGTATGGCCCTCAAAGACGATATCGAAGAGCTCATCCAGAAAGGAAAGTTGGGAAAGTATGTGAGGTCGGAGGAAGGCGGCCGGCCTCAAAGAGAAGCGAGAAGAAGTCGATCCGGGGCGAGGAAGGGTGCTCTAGTTGTTTCAAGCACCCAAGACAAAGACCGGTCTGAGGATCGAGAAGCTCCACGATCCAGGGGCCGCAACGTCGCAATGGTCATTCACGGTGGAAATCCGTTGGATCGTAGAGAATCAAATAAAGCTACAAAGAGGAAGTGGGACGAGCTCCTGATGGTCGGTTCAACGTCAGCAGTCCCACCGGTCTCGAATAGACCCCCCATCTCGTTTGGAGATAGCGACCTACACGATGGTAGGCCGAACAGTTATGTTCCGTTGGTAATCAGGGCAGTTATGGCCAA
Organism: Oxytropis ochrocephala; assembly: GCA_020916435.1. NCBI lineage: Eukaryota > Viridiplantae > Streptophyta > Magnoliopsida > Fabales > Fabaceae > Oxytropis > Oxytropis ochrocephala. Next base: position 85,535,228 of record CM037092.1, on the reverse strand, counting down.
TACCGAAGTTCAAAGAATTCTAGTCGACCAGGGTAGCTCGGCCGACATCATGTTTGAAGGCTTGATTGACAAGATCAAGGTCGATCGAAGCGAGATAATTCCCCAAGCCGAGCCTACTCCCCTAACGGGCTTCAATGGAGCAGTCACCTACCCGTTGGGGACGATTGAGCTAATGGTCACATTTGGTGACGACACTGGAGATAGCACTTTGTACAGGACGGTCCGCACGACGTTCCTTGTACTCCCCCTCAAATCATGCTATCAGTGCATCATTGGTAGGCCGACCACAGGCAAGCTAGAGGCCGTGGCATCAACAAGTACACACGAAGATGAAATTTACTGACAAGGACGACCGTGTCGTTACCACGGCGGCCGACACAGAGGTCGCAAGAGCGAAGCCACGACTGTGATCGGCAAATTTGTGATGAGGTAGATCTTGGCCCAAACGTTCAAAGCAACTGGTGAAGGCCATCAAGTCAATGTCAGCGATTTGGATGCTCGGTATGACCTGCATAAAGCGACCCGGAGGATAACGATGATGACTTAGCCCGAGGCGAAGAATAGGTTGAAAAGGCGAACCTCATGGAGAACTAATAGATGTGCGGTTGGGAGGCGACCCAACAAAGATAGTCAAGCTTGGTAGCGACCTACCGCGAGCAAGTGAAACAAGACCTTGTGCAATGTTTGAGAGACTATGACCGTTCGCATGGCGGGCATCGGACATGCGGCATTCCTATCGAAGTAGCACGCCATCAACTTTCGATCGATGAAGGGGTCAAGCGGTCGCTCAAAGAAAGACGATCGTAACGAGGAAAAATCTCAAGCATTTGCAAAGGCCGTTGAGGACCTCATAAAGGCCAATTTCATAGAAGAGATCAACAACACGACCTGGCTATCCAACGTCGTGTTGGTCAAAAAGAAGAATGGAAAGTGGAGGATGTGTGTAGACTACACCGATCTGAACAAGGCATGCCCGAAGGATGCCTTCCCGTGCCTAACATTGACAAGTGGTCGATGGGGCTTCGCTACAAAGCCGCTTGTTTTTCGACGCTTACTCTGGATACAATCGATCACGATGTATCCGCCCGATCGGCACAAGACGACCTTCATGACCGATCGGAAACTTCAAGTACAAGGTGATGCCTTTCGGCCTCAAGAACGCTGGAGCGACCTACCGGCGAATGATGAACAAAATTTTCAAGAGGCGGATCGGTCGCGATCTCGGAGGTGTATTTGGGACGACATGATCGTCAAAAGCGTGAACCGACCCGCATCATGTGAGCGACCTCGGGGAAATATTTGAAGAAGCTAGGAAGAACTCACTTAGGTGAATCACGAGAAGTGTACCTTTGGGGTGAGGCGGCAGATTTTTGGGCTTCCACCGACCGAAAGAGGATGAAGCAAACCCCGAGAAGTGCGGGGCGATCGCCGATATGAGGCCGCCCACTTCTAAAAAGAGATACAACGGTGAATGGCATGGTGGCCGCCACTTTCGAGTTCGTTCCCAAAGCGGCCGCAAGTCGCCATCGTTTAAACTCCTCAAGAAAGATGTAGACTTTGAGTGGACCGACCAATGCCGGCGTGCATTGGATGAATTGAAGCAAGCTACGTTAGCCCGCCGATCATGACCAAGTCGTTCTCGGGCGAGGCGCTATATGTGTACTTGGCTATAACGTGGAAGAAGTTTTGAGCGCGAAGACTAGTCGAGAGAAACGATCTAAAGCAGAGTCCGGTCTACTTCATAAGTAAAGTGTTACAAGGGCCCGAGCTGAGGTACTAGAAGATAGAGAAGTTTGCTCTTGCACTCGATTCTTTGCTCGAAGGTTGAGACCCTACTTTGTGGCCCACTGTGTCGTGGTGAGGACCGACCACCAATCGAGCAAGTCCTTCATCGCCGGTTTGGCGGGGCGAATGATAAAGTGGGCGGTGGAGCTCGATGAGTTTGGCATAAAATTTGAATCCGGATCGGCGCGAAAGCGCGGTGTTGGCCGACTTTATAGCGAAATGACTCCTACCCGGAAGATCAGTGGAGCGACACGGATCTTGCACGTAGATGGGTCGTCTAATAGTAAAGGAAGTGGAGCGGCCTAATACTAGAAAATTACGAAGGCCATTTTTGTGGAGGTGTCTTTAACCTTTGCATTCCACACTTCAAACAACCGGCCGAGCACGAGGCATGCATAGTGGCCTTCACTCGCCAGAGATTTCAATGTCGACCGGGTTGAACTCAGATCAGATTCCTTACTCGTAGTCTCGCAGATCAAAGAATTATACGATGCTAAAGACGACGTGCTGAAAAGTTATCTAGCAAGAGTGAGAGAACTACTCAAGCAGTTCGACCGAGCTGAAGTGGTACACGTGCCTCAGACCGAAAATGTTCGAGCGGATATATTATCAAAGCTGGCAAGTACCAAAACTCCAGGGAATCACAGGAGTGTGATTCAAGAGACTCTAAATCGGCCGAGTGTATCGGCCAAGCCAACCCAGTCACTGGCCGTTCTTTGTGTCAATTCCGATTCAGATTGGATCGCCCCCATCCTAAGGTACATCGTTGAAGGCGAAGAGCCGAGTGATCCAAGTATTCGGTAATAGAAGGAAAGTTGTACAGAAGAGGATTCTCCTCTCCATTGTTAAGGTGTCTTACGTCGGTCGAAGCCGACCATGTGCTAAGGGACATTCATGAAGGTGTTTGTGGGAGTCACCAGGGCGCTCGTTCCATAGCTAAGAAGGCTCTCAGGGCCGGCTATTATTGGCCGACCATGGACGAGGATGCCAAGAAGCTTGTTCAGAAGTGCAAGAAATGTCAAGTACATGCTGATGTCCACATTGCACCCTCCACAGAATTGCAAAGTCTTGTCTCACCTTGGCCGTTCGCTTGGTGGGGCATGGATCTGCTAGGCCCGTTTCCACCTGCTCCAGGCCAGTTCAAGTTCTTGATCGTGGCGGTAGATTATTTTACTAAGTGGGTCGAGGCCGAGCCTCTTGCAACCATCACCTCGGCGAAAGTAAGCAAATTCTTCGGCCGGTGTGTGTTGGCCCGTTTTGGGATCCTCAAGAATCGATAATGCATAACGCGGCACCGGTTCACGGACAAGAGATTCGAGAGAAATGTTGGCGACTTAGGTAAAAGCAGCGTTTCACCTCGGTCGAGCACCCTCGGACAAGCGGCGGCCAGGCGGCAGCGCCAACAGGTAATTTTGCGTGGGTTTAAGCGAAGACTCGAAGCGAAGCGAGGCTGGTCGAAGAGCTGCGATCCGTTCTATGGGCTTACGGGGCGACCCCTCACTCAACGATCGGAGTCCCCATTTGACCGGTATATGGGATCGATGCTTTGATACCCATAGAGATGGGCGAGTGAATTGGAGAACTTCGAATCCCCTACGGTGGTTGACAACGGCCGAGCTATTCGAGAAGAATTGGACCTAATCAAGAGCTGCGCACCAAGCGTCACTAAGAGAACAATTGATCAAGCGGAAGGTCGCAGCCGGTACAACACTCGCGTGCAAAAGAGAGACTTCACGGTCGGTCGGCTCGTTCTAAGGCGGCCGGCGGGAAACAAGAACGCACGCCAAGGAAGCTCGCACCAAATTGGGAAGGTCCATACAGGTCATCAACAAGATCGGAAAAGGGGCTTACGAGTGGAAACCATGGATGGGGCGACTATCCCCGAGCGTGGAATGCAGAGAAACTTAGAAGATATTACGTTTGAATGTAACGAACGACTTGAATGTAACAAATGACCGACCTATTAATGAAAAGCGTGCAGCGCTTTTTCCCATCGGGTTTTTACAGAGGCGACCTTTAGAAATATGATGTGTTCTTTACTTTCTCGCAAGAATGTATGACCGGTCGCTCAAGATTGCCCGTGGCAAAGGAGCGATCGAAGATTTATCAAAGTTGGTTAGATCGTCAAACGATCTACCTCGAAGCCATCAAAATGGCCCAAGGGTTAGATAACCCGCAAACTTGGTCGTCAAAGCGATCTACATCGAGTGCCATCGAAATGGCCCGAGGTTAGATAACGTAAACTTCAGTCGTCGGCGACTCGTGGCATGTGCCACCGAGCCAAGACAAACGAGCGGTCATCGAGTTGACTCAAACGAGCGCCATCGAAAATGGCCCAACAACGCTAGATCGTCGAAACGATCTACATCGAAAGTGCCATCGAAAATGGCCCGAGGGTTAAGTGATAACCCATCGCGGTAGGTCGTCGAAACGACCTACCTCAAATGCCATCGAAAGGGCACGATTGAAGGTCGTCGAGCGATCCAAGGCCCGCGGGGATATTAAAACTTATCAAAGAATGAATGCTTTGAAATAGGCGCAAACGGCGCACCGAAGCGGTCTTAAAACTCAAGACTTAGAGAAAAATAAACATACAAGGCGCGCAAAGAAAAGCGACCATAAACGCAGCGCTATCAAAGTAGCACGAAAGCGGCCACGAGCGCCCACACGTTCGAAATGAATAAGGCGAATAAATGCAAGAAGTACGAGACATAGCAATATAAATTTGAGCAGGCGTAATTAAAGACAAGTAAAAATTGTCATTACAAACACGGACGCCTTGGTAAGCCGAGCGCCACGAATTGAAAAACCACGAAGCGAGAAAAATTGTTGCCCGAAGGCAAGTTAAATGATTACAAAATTACACCGCTCGCAGCGGGCTTTAAAAAGAGAATGGTGGCGGGCGAACGACATTGCCTTGATCAACAACGCGCAGCAACATGATCTTGTTGTTTTCAACATAGTGCGTAGGCTTTATCATGTTGTCATCAAAATTGATCCTCAAGTCTGGGTTCAATGCCCGCGCCTGGCCAAGAGCATTGTAAAATTGCTCAATAGCAGCCTCCTGACCGGCCTGGGCCACCTTCCGGATCTTTTCCTCCAGCTCGGCCTTCTCTGCCGCCCAATTGGCCTCTCGCTTCCCCATAGCCTCGAGATCGGTTTTCAGAGTCGTGACCTGAGCAGCAAGCTCCTTGTTCCTCTTTGCCAGCTTGGCCCGGTCGTCCTCCCCCCGTTTGAGGGCCTCCTTCTTCGACTGGGCGAGCTTGTCATATTTTTGCTGCGCCTCAGCTAAAGCCTTGTCCTTTCCTGCAAAATTCAGGTCGAAGGGTGGTTAGTCGGTCGAACAAAGGTAAGATGAAGAGTACGAGACTAAGAAAATAAAATTACCATCAGATTCGGCCACCTGGCTCCGCCATGAATTTCTCGAATTCATGCAGAGAAGCGCAGAGCGCCATGGGTTTCATCTCAGATTGTTTCCAGATCGGCCGTACCCAAACTTTCGAGCGAGATGATGGGAATCTCCTCCGTTGCAGGCCGGGACCACCATCACGCTTGGCCCGCTTGGGTGAGCGATCGGCGCAGACGGGAGGAGGCGGCCGAGGCCCGCCGACCGGTTTCTTTCCTTGGCTCTTAGGAGTTTGGGGACTTTTGAGGAAGATTCGGGAGGATCCCCGACCGAGAAAGCGTCAAATCTCTTAGCCCCTCCCGGAAGCCGGGATCGGAAGCGAAGCGAGTCCCGATTTTTTTGCGGCCATTCTTTACGCAAAGTACCGAGTCATGAGTTAAAAGGAAAAAATCAATAACGAATATAAGGACAAAAAGTTCAAAAGCGAACCAATCTCGGCCTCGTGTCTTGGCTTCAGACAAGACAAAGATTCGGCAAGGTATGTCGCCCGCCGGATCTGGGACGCATCATACTCGCCAACGACTTTATCATCTCCAAAGTCTCCGGTCGGCCTCACCCAAGTCCTTCATCGAGTATATGTAATCGCCGGCGGCGCAGAAATGAGCCTCATTCCACATGATCGGGAAGTAAGGGGACCTAGCATCCGTCCGGTTGAACCTCGAAGCGGCCACCCGGCCTCCTCGGTGGGAAGCGATCCAAAAATATTGGCTTTTCCAGCCGCTCCCAACGACTCTGGGCGCTTTGAAAAAACCGGTGGTGAGTCTTACGCATCTTGAAGGAGACTTGCTCCCTCTTCTCCTTGTTGGCCTTTTCTACGAGCCGGCTCGGCTCAAAGATAGCAAAGAAAAGCATCATCGACACCGCCGACCCGGCTTGGGTCAAGACACCTCAAAAGTCTTTAAAAACGCCCATGCGTTTGGATGAAAGCGAGAAGAAGGCGACCCCAATATGGCGCAGGACGTCGCTACTGGAATTCGATAAAAGGAGGGTAATCTTCATCTTCTCGAACACGAGCCGATACATCGTGAACTTGAAGTTGGCGAATAAGTCGCGATATCTTCGCCTCCTTCATGCCCCTCACCCTCCGGCCCGGTGAGTCTTCAAAGCGCGGCTCGTAGATCGGGCAAAGCATCGTGGCCGACCGTAATAATGCTCTGTTAGAGCGAAGAGTTTCCGACACCCAAGACATGTCGATATATCTCGAGCTACATCGGCTTGGACTTGATCGACCGCCCGTTCGACCCTCCGATGTTGGCTTCCGGACCGAAATATTGACCGGGGTGAATCACTTCTTCCTCTTGGGCCGCTTCATCTCGGCCGCCTCTCGCCTCTACCATCTCCTCGTCCGCGATCGGGGCGGCGCTAGGCTCTTCATCATCAATGATCACCACCTCCACGTCTTCCTCTCCGCCGGTGGGGTGTTGCGCTGATCGCCGCCTTCGAATGAAGCGGACCTTGACCCGAGCCCTGTCTTTTACCGGGTCGACCCTCGGCGAGAGGAATGGGAAGTCGAGCTCAGACGCTCGAGGAACCACTCAAGAGCAAGAACCATTGTCGCCAAGACGACTTGGGCTCTTCCTCGTGGAGATTGGGCTCGCCGACCTCGACATGTATGGAGCGAAGGATTGCGGTGGTTTTAGGGAATACGGCGGTCGGTTTCGTCCGTGGCATGCACCAACACCGTGATAAAGGAACGAGTCGGTCGCCGAGGAGCACTCGTGAGAGGGGGCGATTTGGCCATCCCTCGACCTGACACCCCCTATCACGAGGCGTGGAAAAGCACGAAATACTTTCAAGTAAAAACTCAAGCTTAAAAAAGTAAAGGGAGGGATCGATTCATACCTTAAGCAGATGTGGTGGATCGGTCGCTAGTAGACAGCAACAGCTTCGGATGCAAGTCGGCGGCAGACAAGTCGGTCGTTGGCAGAGCAATTCTTGGAAGTGTGAGAAATGAACTCAGCAGAAGAGCTATTTATAGTGCAGGTTTCTGGCGCGAAGGGGACCGGGATACGAAGGGTCACAACGCTTCGTCTTCTCACCAATGGTTGTCTCCAGACAGCCTCGGAAACACCAAACGTCACGTCTTAAATGTCAGTAAAGACCAACCGTCACGACAGCACGGCCGATGGTTGACAAGCGGTCGACACCGCCCTACAGAGAAAGCGAACGGCCGCGTCCGTTTCGTCAAGATAACTTCACCCCTGGGGGCATCGATTCAAGCCTCAGCCCGCTCTTAAGCGACCTAGGCTTGGGGGGCAACTGTTCCTGGGTGTATTAGCAATTACGAGGACTGCCAACAGCAATTGGACCTGCGGCCCACCCCATCTCGATCGCCCAAACACGCCGCTTGGAGCGCGATTCTCGCCGCGAAATCTTCGCGAAAGCGGTCGGACCTCGCGGTATATATCGCCATTCGCGCATGGCATCGTGCACGTTCTCTAACCTTGTGCTATCGCGGCGAGCGACCTCTCACTAGATCGTCGGAGTGTCTTTGCAGGTACCACCCGAGGTGTTCAACGCGTGAAGCCAGGACCGGTCCTTTCACCCATTCAACGACCGGCTCATTTGACGAATCAATCAACACTTCAACTCTTCATTGGTCAAGGTACGATCAACTACTAAGATCCGAGGTGCAATAATTAGCTTTGCTCAAGTCGAGCAAGAATCTTTACATGAGGCTTGGGAAAGGTTTCAAGATTTACTCCGAAGTTGTCCTCATCATGGATTTGAGAAATGGCAACTACTTGAATACTTTTGCAACGGATTATCTTCTCAAAATAGGGGAATTGTTAATATGGCTTGTGGTGGCTCTCTATTGAATGGGGAGCCTGCGACAGTATACGACGTGATTGCTCAGATAGCAGCTGATAATGCCCAATGGGAGACAAGTGACAGACACCTTAAGAAAGCGGTGGTATGTACAAGGTGGAAAGTCAAACTAGTATTGACATAAAGTTGGATGCCCTATCTAAGCGGATGCAATCTTTGATGAAGGCATAAGCTCAATCTTCTCCCATAGCTCCCTCCACTAGCAACAAACACGAGATAATCTTTGGGAGGCCCAGTGAAGAAGTCAACTATCTTGGTCGGAAGAAAAGTGAGTTAAGGCACTGTATGCAAGATTCTTTAGTTAGATACATGGAAAAGTTGGACATCCATGCATGGGTGTTTTAGCCAATTACATGGACATGACTGATGAGAGGTTACAATCTATTGAAGATCTGATAAAAGCACAAAATCGACCAACTTCTTCAACTGAGGAGGCCAGTTATGTTCAGAATTCCAACCGGAGCCAAAATGATCCTTATTCAAACACTTACAATCCAGGTTGGAGAAATCACCCAAATTTCTCTTGGGGAGGACAACAAAAGGGGCAAAACTCAAATTCCTATAAGCCCCCACATGTGCAAAGGCAGGAAGAGAAGAAGCCAGATGTTAATGAAAGAATTGGAAGCTTGGAGGGCCAAATTGGAGCCATCAACAACAAATTTGAAAGCTTGGAGGGAAGAATCAACAATGAATTTGGAAGCCTGAAGGATCAAATCTCAAATCTCATTACTGTGTTGTCTCAAAGGCCTCAAGGCTCACTTCCTACCCAGGTCGAGCCTAATCCAAGAAATGAAGCGTAAAAAAAGGTTTGTCACTCTTAGGAGTGGCAAGGAGTTAGTTCAAGAAAACAATCAAGATGGCGGGCGCGCCGAGAAAGAAATACAAGCTCCTACCGAGGAGCACTTACGAGGAAAGCAAAAGGAAAGGGAGAAATATGAGCAAGCAAAGGTAAATGTTCCTTATCCTCAAAGACTTAAAAATGAGCAGAATGATAAGCGGTTTGCTAGATTTCTTGAAATATTTAGAAAATTGCTTATTAACATTCCTTTTCTTTGAAGCTATTGCTCAAATGCCTAAATATGCCAAATTTTTAAAAGAAATTATTTCTAACAAAAGGAAGTTGGAAGGCTTTGAGACGCAGTTAGGCTTAATGAGGAATGTTCTCGCTATAGTTTTAAAAAAGTTGCCACCTAAGCTTAAAGATCCAGGTAGTTTTACTATCCCTTGTACAATTGGTAACTCTCATTTTGAAAAGGCATTATGTGATTTAGGAGCAAGTATAAATTTGATGCCTTTTTCTGTTTTTAGAAAGCTTGGTTTTGGGAACCCCATCCTACTAACATCACTTTGCACCTAGTGATAGATCCATTGCTCACCCCCGTGGAGTGGTGGAAGATGTTTTAGTTAAGGTTGATAAGTTTATTTTCCCGTTGATTTTGTTGTTTTGGATATGGAAGAAGATGAGGAAGTCCCAATTATTTTGGGCGTCCTTTCTTAGCTACTGAGGAAAAAGCTTAATTGATGTTCAACAGGAAAATTGACTTTGAGACTTGGAGATGAGGAAGTTGTATTTCAAGTCTTGAATTCATTAAAAATCCTTCCTCATTTGCTTCTTGTAATTTTATTCAAGCTAGAGATATTAATGATGTGATTACCTCGGCGGTTTTGATGATTTTAGAATTCGGGATCCTCTAGAAAAAGTACTTACTTTGCGGGGACTTGGCATCTTTGCAGGTGGTGAGGAAGAAGAGTTCTTAATGTTTTTGCAGGCTCACCACCCTCAAAAAAATTGTAGTAACCATAGATTTGAGGAACTGGAATGGGGTAACACTCCAAATCCCAAACCTTCAATTGAAGAGGCTCTGAGCTTGAATTAAAGCCTCTTCCTTCAAATGTAAAATATGCTTTCTTGCACCCCCTTCCTCTTTGCTGTGATTATTGCTTTGCAGTTGTGACAGACACCATGGAGGATAAGCTTTTGAGGGTATTAAGAGCCAACAAAGAGGCCTTTGGATGGTCAATTCATGATATAAAAGGCATTAGTCCCTCAATTTGCACTCACAAAATCTACATGGAGGATGAATACCAACCTCGAGCACTACCTCAACGCCGCCTTAATCCTAACATGAAAGAGGTGGTAAAAAGGAAGTAATTAAGCTTCTTGATGCGGTATCATCTATCCTATCTCCGATAGTAAGTGGGTAAGTCCTGTTCAATGTGTTCCTAAAAAGGGAGGTACTCTTTGTGATGGAAAATGATAAAAATGAATTAATTGCGATTAGAAAAACTACAGGGTGGCGTATGTGCATTGATTATAGAAAATTAAATGATGCCACCGGAAAGATCACTTCCCCTTCCCTTTATTGATCAAATGCTTGAGAGAGTGGCGGGACATGATTATTATTGTTGTTTGGATGGATATTAGGTTATTTGCAAATACCGGTGGCTTCGAGGATCAAGAAAAAACTACTTTTACTTGCCCATATGGAACATTTGCATATAAAAGGATGCCATTCGGTTTATGTAATGCTCCCGCCACTTTCCAAAGATGCATGATGGCTATTTTTCCGACTTGGTTGAAAAATGCATTGAGATATTCATGGATGACTTTATTGTTTTTGGATCCTCTTATGAGGATTGTTTACATAACTTGAATTCGATGTTGCGAGAGATGTAGGGATACTAATTTAGTGCTCAATTGGGAGAAGTGCCAATTTATGGTACAAGATTGCATTATTTTTTGGGACACAAGGTGTCCACTAAAGGCATTGAAGTTGATCCCGCTAAGGTGGAGGTAATTGCAAAGTTGCCCCCACCCAATTCATTAAAGGGGTTCGTAGTTTCTTAGGCCATCTTTGGTTTCTATAGAAGGTTTGTTAAAGATTTTTCAAAAATTGCAAAGCCTATGGTGACCTCTTGGTTAAGGAGGCCACTTTTAATTTTTCGACACTTGTTTGAAGGCTTTTAATTGTTTAAAGGAAAAATTAATTAGTGCCCCTATTGTTGTTGCCCCGATTGGTCGCTTCCCTTTGAAATTATGTGTGATGCTAGCGATCTTCTTTGTGGGGGCTGTTTTGGGGCAAAGAAAGAATAAGGTATTCTATACCATTTACTATGCTAGTCGCACTCTTGATGATGCTCAAAGAAATTACACTACCACAGAGAAAGAGTTGCTATTTGTAGTATTTGCATTTGACAAGTTTCGTCATTACCTTGTTCTTTCTAAAGTTGTTGTTTATATCGATCATGTTGCTATTAGATATTTGCTTGGAAAGCAGGATGCCAAACCAGTTAATCGGTGGATTCATTTGCTACAAGAGTTTGACTTGGAGATTAGAGACAAGAAAGGCTCGAGAGAACTTTGTAGTGACCACCTCTCAAGGCTCGACCATAGTGTGATGCGGGCCTCAAATGATGGGGAGATCAAGGAGGTTTTCCACGATGAGAAACTTTTAGCTATTTCTATTGTTCCTTGGTTTGCGAGATATTGTCAACTACTTGGTGGGTAAGGTTGTTCCACCACGATTTTTCATTTCAACAAAAGAAGAAATTAATTTACGATGCTAGAGACTACTTGTGGGATGACCCTTACCTATTTAAAGTATGTGGAGACAAGGTAATAAGGCGTTGTGTGCCTATGGATGAGGTAACTTCTATCCTTGAGCATTGTCATTCTAAAGAGGTAGGTGGCCACTTTGGCCCAAATAGAAGCGCATATAAGGATAGCTTACCACAATAAACAGCATTACGATGTCCTCTTATCTTCTTGATGTTTTGCATCTTCTGTACCATAGTCGAGGGTTTCGCAATGGCATAGCATGCAGCACGTATAGATGGTGCGCGGTGGTGTCTTGGAAAACCTCCCCCAATTTCCCTCAAATTAAGCCCATGAACCTGATTGGCTTTCATATGAGGCCAGCGCATATAAGGAGGTGGTCGTTTGACTTCTTCATTCATTTTATCCTTGTCATCTATAGTAGAGAAGGAAATATCTAATAAATACAGATAAAGGTAGGAAAAGCTAATTCAATTAAAAGCATGGTAATAGAGGCAACCCAAAGTGTTCAAAGAAGTCAATAATTAAAGCACAAATACATAACACATACAACTCAGAAGTGAAAATGGACCCCTTCCCAGAAGAGTAGGTACATCCGCTGCATTTGGAACATTTCCAGTACTCGTGCCCGGTGACAGGGAGGCTGTATTTAATAACAATTGCTTCAGAAGCTTTACCAAGTGATCCTTTTCAATATGAGGATACCTATATAATAGTTAATTACAACATTAATGCATAGACCATAATGGAGAAGGTATACTTAAAAATATTTGAATCCACATTTGTTCACTAGTTACAGCATATAATTAGTAATAAAAAAAACATACTGTTAATACAACTAACAAAAGGATGGTAAAAATGAATGAGAAAACGGACAAGTGCTAATGAACCTTGCAGCTCTTAACAAGGTGAACACAACCATGAATAGTAAGAGGCTAAGGGGAAAACACACAAACAAGAAAGCATGTAAATACCTCTCCACCAACTTATTGTAACTTAAAGGGAATGATAGACCATCATAGTCTACATCTCCGTTACATGCTCCGCTCCTGGAATACCAAGCATGATACCTTCTAGGCAAAAGTTGATGCTCAAGAAGCTCATTCCTAAACTGCAAGTAAGTTTTATGACATGGCCCAGCAGAAAGGAAGTGCATAATGAGAAAATAAACTTCCCTAAGGTCAATATCCACATCCATGTCACGATTCTGATTTGCCACATCAAGCTGAGTTTTCTTAGCCACCTTACTGGAGAAACTCAAACGTTTCATATTAACAGTAGGCGCATCACCAGGAATGTACTTTTGCAAAGCCATATTCCTGCAAAACATCAAAGGAACATATAAAGCACAAATCTAAAAAATGCTCCTTAAAGTTCACAAAATATTGATCATAAAGCAAAAACACAGTAATTACATATATGATTAGAAAGAAATGCAAATACAAAAGATTCTGATCTTGAAGTCGATTATCAAGAAAGGATGCAAGATGAAATAGAAGCAACACTATCTTTGGTATTCTTGTTTCCCAAGATTCCAATATCCCCAGGAAAACATGATAATTACCACCCTTCCAAGTTCCATCCCATCCCCACCAACTCACCCTCATGCTAAAAACTATGTAGTTAATAGCAAATAGCGGAGAGGAGCGGTCAACCCCTAAAACGCTATTGCAGTGTAGCGGGTAGCGATATGACCACTACGCCGAAGTCTAGGGAGACAATATACCGAATTTATACCATACACATATAAAGGCTAAAACACATAAGACTACTAAAAAATAAACACATATTCATAAGTAATCATCAAAGTTCAATGCTACTAATACTTAAACATAACATAAACCAAAATAGTAAATAAGTTCTAGCCTCCAAGGCTCAAAATAACACATCTAAAATATTTAATTAAGAACAAGTGATTTCTGAAATAGTATCACTAAGTGTTTCCTCCACAACATCACCAAGTTCAAGCTCTTCCTCATCAAGCACTTCCTGAGATGATGCCATGATAAAAGGAATGAAAGAGATGAACACTACAAGAAAACATTGTTTTAGCCACCAGCAGTTGCCACGGAGCTTATTCCGTCAGTAATTTGCCACGGATTTGCGACGGAATGTGTAAAAAATAGGAGCGGGAATTTTCCCGCTGGAGTTTGCCACGGGTTTGCCACGGACATAAAATTTGCGACGGAGATGCCGTGGCAAGTCCGTGGCAAAGCATTTATAAAATTAAAACTAGCCCGATACCCTATTAGAACGTCTCTATCCCTAAAATCTATATTCATTCGTTCTCTGCGTCTCACCATCGCGCCTCACCTCACCTCAAACTCCTCCTGCGTCTCACCATCGCGCCTCACCTCACCTCAAACTCCTCCTCCGACCTCCACCCTCCACCGTCGTCCGGCCTCCTCCCCCCTCCTCCATCGCTAATCTAGCCTACGACCACGAGAGAGACGGTTTCTCCACCGTTTCTCCCTCTTCCACTCTCCCTCTCCGTCGCACCTCACTGGAACGGTTTCTCCACCGTTTCTCCTCCGAACTCCACCATTTCGCCGCCGCTGCTCCTCCTCTTCCCCACTTGTAGGTAATTTCTATTATCTCTTTTAATTTATCCCTAAATTTCACTGATTAAAACAACCCTAAACCCTAAATTTCTATTTTACTGGATTTAGTATTTATCTTCAATTAAGCTAAGGATCTGTAATTAATTTGTCCTAACAAGCTGGTGTTTCTGTTTCGTATCAGATTGTTAACTGGAAAACATGCTTGGAATTATTTCATTATTCAGAAATGAGTGATATATTCTTCATGTTTTCTTCTGTGTAGGTAAGTTTTACTTGTACATAGTGGGGTCTTTGTCTCACGATTTAAAATTATCATATCAAGTTTGTTTATGTTAGCTATATTTCCGTTCTTTTCTTAACTTTCGAGTTTTCCTTATAATTAATTTTCTAAACGCTTTGGTAACATACCAATTTTGTGAGCAAGGCTTTGGCATTATATTTGAGTGTTTAGTGTTTGGTTTGTATGTCATATTTTCTTGTGTTCATTGTAAGTTTGCAATTTTTATGGCGAGATACCATTTTCATTGAATATTAGGCAGAAGGATGAGAATTTAGAAAAGTTTTATGAGACTTTCCATGGGGCGGATATTAGTATCCGGTAAAGTATTCTTAGGAAAGCGCTTTGTTGTGCAATTGATTGTTATGACATCATCATCATCGAGTGTTTTATACGTGTAAAACTTTATCATTACAATCATCCTTTGAACAATGAACACAAAGTTGCATAAACCATATTGTATTTTAGGAAAGCCGCTTTGTCTTTTTAAATTTTCACTTAGTTTATAAGGTTGGTGATTGTGAGTTCACTACTAGAAAACAGCAATTTAGAGTCCATACGTTGAGAATTTTTCATCTGCGATGATGTGATCATCAATTTGCTCAGTGGACATCGGTTGAAGTCATTCGGGTATTTGTAGGCGAGGTCACACAGATTAAGCTCATTAGTCACTTGAGTGTAAGATGCATATCATTGCCACCCTTGTATTCACCTTCCTCTTTCTTAATCACATTAGTCACTTTGAGTGTAAGATGCAAAGAATAAAAGTAAGCATTGCTCTCACTCTTCTCTTCTATTTTGAAAAGGTAAATGAAATTTATATGTATGAACACTTCATTGCATTACTTTGTTTTTCTCAAAACTATTTGTTGATTTGGATTTACTTTTTTTATAGCATTCGGAGAGAGAATTTGTTTTGAAGTTTTTCGGCAATAGAGATTTATAATGAATCTGTGAGGATCTTCTTAGTCCGATTCTACTCTCTCGGACTTCTTGATGATCCGGAGGTAAAAACTAAATATCTTCATCATTTTTATAGAGGTAGTAAATGTGCATTTTACTTATGGTTTGTTGATTTAATGAGAGAGGGACAGTTGTTGAGAAACCGATTGAGGAAAATGTGAGAGAAGCTGGAACCATTTTCTGAACTCATTTCTTTCTGTGAAGGTAAGTGTTTGAATGATTCTTGCATTGCATAAAACCAGATACCTAAATTAAATTTATTTCCATTTGTTTTCTCTTTTTCTTGATAAAATATTTGTCCAACTAGAGCTAGAGCTAAAGGCATACTTGTCCTTTAATTTGTTTTTTCTGACTCAAAGCGAGATAGGAGAGACAACACTTTGAATGAAGCAAGTTCGGATCTCATCGATTCTCGGTGGTATTATATGTTATTATTTTTTACAAAGGACTATGAACTTTGTGAACTTTTATAGTTCATCTTCTCTTACATTTTCTAAATCTTTGTGATCCTTGATTGTTGAAAGTTACGCACGTGAATTCCTTGGAAATGACAAGTTTAGCACTCTTTTTACGCTTGATGGTATGAATGATTTGCTCATTTTTTTAACAATATATTTTGAGTATCGGTTTGTCATGTTAAATAACATCTATAGGAAATCGGATGATAATTATTTTTTCGCTTGAGAATTTTGTTGATCTTCTTTGGAAGTGAGAGGGCATCCCAAACCAATTCAGCTGGCACAAGATTGAAAGAGGGTTGCCACATAAATCAGAGTTTACTAACTCTAGGAACTGTTATCCGCAAACTCAGGTCCTGGCACTATCCGTTGTGAAACCAAACACACACACAGGCTGGGTTATTATGATATTTCATTAAAATACTAAACTATTGTCCTCATTTGTCCTCATTTGGTTTACCTTCTATCAAACTATTTATTCTAGGCATGTTAAGAAGTTGATGATTCCTCGAAGTCGGAAATTTTGGAAGTTATGCATTATTGTTATGCCTTGAGAAGATTCACATGCTATTAACTGCATAAGTCAAGCTGTAAACATATTTGTACTTGTTTTTCGAGGCACATCCATGGTTCAAGGGTACTCGATGGGACATGCTTTATGAATCGAAAGTGCATATAAACCTATAGTCACTTTGGAGACTTGGACACACAAAACTTTGAGAAGTTTCTGATGTAAGTACATATTACAGATTATGTTTCTACTATTGTGTACTTATAGTTATAGCAGTTTGTCCTCTATTTTTGTGATACTTTATTGTCAAGTTTGTTCCTCTGGAAATATTGTCAAAGTGATCTTTTAAAGATGAAGCACTTTTTACATTGTTTTCGAGCGATTCCCTTGCGGTTGATAGTCTACTATTTATTTGAACTTGAAATGCTTTTAATTCATGTTTGTCTTTGAATTGTGTGTGAATGAATGTATCCAAAGTCATGTTTAATTAAGGATGTACACTTTGTTAGGCATCAGCGTAGTCTCGAGAGTTTGCTCTTTCACCACCCTAATGCTTGTGTTGTGGTCTTCTCTCGAGACACTTGATCTTTATTTCTTCAAAGATAACTTTGTTAAGGATGGGTGATTATGCTAATTATTAATTATTATCTCCTCACTGACCTTTCATTTTCTATCTTTTGTTGTTTGAATTTCGCGATTTTAGCTAAATTTAGGTTTTGCTTGTTTTTGGCGATTACAAAGTTCTTTGTTGTTATGCCAAATCTTGACCATTGTCTTACGATTTATGATTTATCGAGTGCGGTGGGATCTATCTAGACTCACGATATCATAGTTACGAAACCAATTTCTTTCCTTAATAATTTAGTGGGTATGGAGGATCCTGCTTTGTAGAAAGTGCTTTGAATGGTCTTTGTCATGGCTTTTGGAAGGAGCAGTATTGTTAGCATGGCTCTTATAGGGCCAAAATGATTTCATTTCGTAAACATGATTTTCAAGGAAACTATCAAAACTAGGATCATGAATGTCATAATTCATAATCTTGATTGTAGATGTGAGATGTCAATAGGCGTGCTATAGCTTGATGAAGAAGAAGTCGCCGCTATTCTCACGCTATATCATTGCGGAATAAAGGTGCGGCCGTAGTGGTCTCATTAGCGGCTAAATAGTGGCCCTATTGATCACACTAGGGCCTTATTTTTTTCTTTATAAAAAGTCATGTTTAATTAAGAATGTACTCATCGATAATTAGGTGCATGTGCATATTAAGAGGCATTTGAATGCTTTTGTGCACACCATGCTTATTTGCATATCCGAATCTTTGCTAATTAAGAATGTACTCATCTAAAGTATAGCATATCTGAATGCTTTTGTGCACACCATGCTTATTTGCAAGAATGTCTTGGTAGATTTTGTCACATCAATTTCTATAAACTCTAGTGGTTTCACTTTGTTTTACGATTTTTCTCTTCTATGGGCACACACCGGGATGCCTTGTTAGACAAACATATAGCCGAGGACAAATTCGGTGATCAAGAGCAGCGAGATATTGGTCGACCATTGAAGTCTCTTACGGTGAGATACCTCTCTCTCTCAATAAGTCTAACCTTGCAATATCCTTATCTATCACCTATTTGTTCTCTTATTTTTTACCCTATTTGCATTGGTGTTTTGGTTGTTTGCTTTGCTGGTCAATGATCAGTTTCATTTCATGTCGTGACAGTTGTCATAACATGTTATTTATAGCTGTTTGAACTCCTATCTGGCTTTGTCAATAAATATGGGTTTTGAGTTCTCCATGTAACATGTCTACCGAATGCACATTGCGGGTTGCCTACCATACTGACAAGAAGTGCAGTGGCGTAAACTACTATATATGGGTTCATATATTCTAATATGGGGTGAAGCCGCCAACCTAAGATTCATGCGAGAATGCCTTTGTTATATATATCACCATGTATGCTTCGTAACTTTCGAACTAATCTATGATATTTATTTACTCTTCCAGAATGCTTGAGCCTTTTGTTTTGTCTATTACATTTCAATGCATTCTCGGCGATAAGTTAATAATTCGGTGTGATATGTTAATACTGGTCATACTAATTGATCCCGACATATTTGTGGGTTTGCACATGCATCGACTTATTTCCCTACTGTTTTCACCTTGGAACAAGACCAACAATCTCTTTATCTTTATCTGAGTCTCGCACTATATTGTGAATGTACATTTATTTTTGAGAGCATAGTAAGGATGTACATAAACTTCAAAAGATACAATTTGTTATTGTTGTCGTTTTGAATATTTGTTACATATAATTTGTTATTCATTCCTTGTTTGTATTGGATTATATGGTATGCTTGCCGGTAATGTCGGTCCAATGCTGGTGAGAATATCAAGCCAGCATATGGAGGTGAAGAGGAGGCTTTCTTAAGGAAAGTGGTCACTATGATGAACAAAACAAAAGCTAATATGACAAATTTCAGTAGTCATATGAAGTTATATTATGGTGTGTCAATATGATGAACTATGATTAAATGTTTATGTTAAATTTGTTTATATCATTAGCATATAGTTATTAAACTCATAAGCTATATGCTATACTTTAGATGTAAGTCTATTATATGTATTTCAAGAATACACTTGCACCCCAAAAGAGTGAGTAATATCACCGAACTTGTGAAGAAGTTGGAGTAGTAGGAAACTACATCTTTGCATTTTTTTAATTTTTTTAAAATTTGCGGACGGGTTTGCCACGCAGTTTGCGGCGAAAATTTGCCACGGATTTTGCGACAAAAATTTGCCACGGCTTTGCGGCGGAAAAATTTGCCGCAGTTTGCGGCGGAAAAATTTGCCGCAGATTTGCGACGGAAAAATTTGCCACGGAAATTCCGTGGCAAGCGATTTGCGACAGCGTTTTGCCACCAATTTTTGTCAGTGGCAAATCCGTGGCAAATGTTGTTTTGCCACGGAAATTTGTACATTTGCCACGGAATTGTCCGTGGCAAATCAACGATTTTCTTGTAGTGGAAGCGGTTGAAAAAACAGAGTTATTAACGAGTTCTCGTAAAACACTAAGCAGAGGAAGAAAAAGCGAGGAGTAAATTGTGGAAAGTAGAGATGAGAACTTCTTTGTTAATGAAGTTCTTGAAAGTGAGGACACAGAAGAAAAAAATAAGGACCTCGAAGACAAGAGTGAGAAGAGGAACAAAAAGAAGAGAGAATGCCGGAAGAGAGAACGTGTTTTTGTGTTTGCGTGTTTTCAACCTTTGTTTGAAGTGTGAAGGAGAAGAACGAGCAGTGTAGGTTAATATAGATTTAACTCACTTTGTTAAAAGACAAAAAACCTTTTAAAATAGTTGTATGCGGTAAAAAAATGAGGACATTTCTTCTTGTCTTTTCGCATTTTAAATAAGGGTAAAATGGAAATTTTGAATAAAAAAACTTCATTTTCATCTTCTCCGCTCCACAATCCACTACGACCCATGATTTGACCCGCAAAACCCACCGCTCTCGTGCCCAATTTTGTATTCACCGCCCAAATTCAATTTTAAGTGTTTTGGCTCGAGTGGTTTTTGGTTGCGGTGTTATTTTACAAATGTCGGTGGGGTGGTTTTGTGTGTGTAAATGGGTGCCTGCTCCATCATGAATCCATGCTTGTTATTCCCCAATTATGATACCCTATAAATCATAATGAAAACAACACATGAATCCATATGCATTCTTAGAATAAATCACTAAACATTGATGCGGTATCATCTATCCTATCTCTCGATAGTAGTAAGGGTAAGTCCTGTTCAATGTGTTCTAAAAAGGGAGGTACTTTGTGATGGAAAATGATAAAAATGAATTAATTGCGATTAGAAAAACTACAGGGTGGCGTATGTGCATTGATTATAGAAAATTAAATGATGCCACCGGAAAGATCACTTCCCCTTCCCTTTATTGATCAAATGCTTGAGAGAGTGGCGAGGACATGATTATTATTGTTGTTTGGATGGATATTAGGTTATTTGCACATACCAATGGCTTCGAGGATCAAGAAAAACTACTTTTACTTGCCCATATGGAACATTTGCATATAAAAGGATGCCATTCGGTTTATGTAATGCTCCCGCCACTTTCCAAAGATGCATGATGGTTATTTTTCCGACTTGGTTGAAAAATGCATTGAGATATTCATGGATGACTTTACTGTTTTTGGATCCTCTTATGAGGATTGTTTACATAACTTGAATTCAGTGTTGCAGAGATGTAGGGATACTAATTTAGTGCTCAATTGGGAGAAGTGCCAATTTATGGTACAAGATTGCATTATTTTGGGACACAAGGTGTCCACTAAAGGCATTGAAGTTGATCCCGCTAAGGTGGAGGTAATTGCAAAGTTGCCCCCACCCAATTCTGTTAAAGGGGTTCGTAGTTTCTTAGGCCATGCTGGTTTCTATAGAAGGTTTGTTAAAGATTTTTCAAAAATTGCAAAGCCTATGGTGACCTCTTGGTTAAGGAGGCCACTTTTAATTTTTTCGACACTTGTTTGAAGGCTTTTAATTGTTTAAAGGAAAAATTAATTAGTGCCCCTATTGTTGTTGCCCCCGATTGGTCGCTTCCCTTTGAAATTATGTGTGATGCTAGCGATACTGCTGTGGGGGCTGTTTTGGGGCAAAGAAAGAATAAGGTATTCTATACCATTTACTATGCTAGTCGCACTCTTGATGATGCTCAAAGAAATTACACTACCACAGAGAGAAAGAGTTGCTAGTTGTAGTATTTGCATTTGACAAGTTTCGTCATTACCTTGTTCTTTCTAAAGTTGTTGTTTATCTTCGATCATGTTGCTATTAGATATTTGCTTGGAAAGCAGGATGCCAAACCCAGGTTAATCAGGTGGATTCTGTTGCTACAAGAGTTTGACTTGGAGATTAGAGACAAGAAAGGCTCAGAGAACTTTGTAGCTGACCACCTCTCAAGGCTCGACCATAGTGTGATGCGGGCCTCAAATGATGGGGAGATCAAGGAGGTTTTCCACGATGAGAAACTTTTAGCTATTTCTATTGTTCCTGGGTTTGCAGATATTGTCAACTACTTGGTGGGTAAGGTTGTTCCACCCGATTTTTCATTTCAACAAAAGAAGAAATTAATTTTCGATGCTAGAGACTACTTGTGGGATGACCCTTACCTATTTAAAGTATGTGGAGACAAGGTAATAAGGCGTTGTGTGCCTATGGATGAGGTAACTTCTATCCTTGAGCATTGTCATTCTAAAGAGGTAGGTGGCCACTTTGGCCCAAATAGAACTGCATATAAGGATAGCTTACCACAATAAACAGCATTACGATGTCCTCTTATCTTCTTGATGTTTTGCATCTTCTGTACCATAGTCGAGGGTTTCGGGCATGGCATAGCATGCAGCACGTATAGATGGTGCGCGGTGGTGTCTTGGAAAACCTCCCCCAATTTCCCTCAAATTAAGCCCATGAACCTGATTGGCTTTCATATGAGGCCAGCGCATATAAGGAGGTGGTCGTTTGACTTCTTCATTCATTTTATCCTTGTCATCTATAGTAGAGAAGGAAATATCTAATAAATACAGATAAAGGCAGGAAAAGCTAATTCAATTAAAAGCATGGTAATAGAGGCAACCCAAAGTGTTCAAAGAAGTCAATAATTAAAGCACAAATACATAACACATACAACTCAGAAGTGAAAATGGACCCCTTCCCAGAAGAGTAGGTACATCCGCTGCATTTGGAACATTTCCAGTACTCGTGCCCGGTGACAGGAGGCTGTATTTAATAACAATTGCTTCAGAAGCTTTACCAAGTGATCCTTTTCAATATGAGGATACCTATATAATAGTTAATTACAACATTAATGCATAGACCATAATGGAGAAGGTATACTTAAAAATATTTGAATCCACATTTGTTCACTAGTTACAGCATATAATTAGTAATAAAAAAAACATACTGTTAATACAACTAACAAAAGGATGGTAAAAATGAATGAGAAAACGGACAAGTGCTAATGAACCTTGCAGCTCTTAACAAGGTGAACACAACCATGAATAGTAAGAGGCTAAGGGGAAAACACACAAACAAGAAAGCATGTAAATACCTCTCCACCAACTTATTGTAACTTAAAGGGAATGATAGACCATCATAGTCTACATCTCCGTTACATGCTCCGCTCCTGGAATACCAAGCATGATACCTTCTAGGCAAAAGTTGATGCTCAAGAAGCTCATTCCTAAACTGCAAGTAAGTTTTATGACATGGCCCAGCAGAAAGGAAGTGCATAATGAGAAAATAAACTTCCCTAAGGTCAATATCCACATCCATGTCACGATTCTGATTTGCCACATCAAGCTGAGTTTTCTTAGCCACCTTACTGGAGAAACTCAAACGTTTCATATTAACAGTAGGCGCATCACCAGGAATGTACTTTTGCAAAGCCATATTCCTGCAAAACATCAAAGGAACATATAAAGCACAAATCTAAAAAATGCTCCTTAAAGTTCACAAAATATTGATCATAAAGCAAAAACACAGTAATTACATATATGATTAGAAAGAAATGCAAATACAAAAGATTCTGATCTTGAAGTCGATTATCAAGAAAGGATGCAAGATGAAATAGAAGCAACACTATCTTTGGTATTCTTGTTTCCCAAGATTCCAATATCCCCAGGAAAACATGATAATTACCACCCTTCCAAGTTCCATCCCATCCCCACCAACTCACCCTCATGCTAAAAACTATGTAGTTAATAGCAAATAGCGGAGAGGAGCGGTCAACCCCTAAAACGCTATTGCAGTGTAGCGGGTAGCGATATGACCACTACGCCGAAGTCTAGGGAGACAATATACCGAATTTATACCATACACATATAAAGGCTAAAACACATAAGACTACTAAAAAATAAACACATATTCATAAGTAATCATCAAAGTTCAATGCTACTAATACTTAAACATAACATAAACCAAAATAGTAAATAAGTTCTAGCCTCCAAGGCTCAAAATAACACATCTAAAATATTTAATTAAGAACAAGTGATTTCTGAAATAGTATCACTAAGTGTTTCCTCCACAACATCACCAAGTTCAAGCTCTTCCTCATCAAGCACTTCCCGAGATGATGCCATGATAAAAGGAATGAAAGAGATGAAGCAGTTGAAAAAACAGAGTTATTAATGAGTTACTCAAAACACTAAACAGAGGAAGAAAAAGCGAGGAGTAAATTGTGGAAAGTAGAGATGAGAACTTCTTTGTTAATGAAGTTCTACTGGCCGAGGGACCGGAAGCGAAAAAAATAAGGACCTCAAGACAAGAGTGAGAAGAGGGAACAAAAAGAAGAGAGAATGCCGTAAGAGAGAACGTGTTTTTGTGTTTGCGTGTTTTCAACAACTTGTTTGAAGTGTGAAGGAGAAGAGCGAGTGTAGGTTAATATAGATTTAACTCATTGTTAAAAAGACAAAAAAACCTTTTAAAATAGTTGTAAACGGTAAAAAAATGAGGACATTACTGTCTTTTCGCATTTTAAATAAGGGTAAAATGGAAATTTTGAATAAAAAAACATTTTCATCTTCTCCGCTCCACAATCCACTACGACCCATGATTTGACCCGCAAAACCCACCGCTCTCGTGCCCAATTTTGTATTCACCTGCCCAAATTCAATTTTAAGTGTTTTGGCTCGAGTGGTTTTTTGGTTGCAGGTGTTATTTTACAAATGTCCCGGTGGGGGTGGTTTTGTGTGTGTAAATGGGTGCCTGCTCCATCATGAATCCATGCTTGTTATTCCCCAATTATGATACCCTATAAATCATAATGAAAACAACACATGAATCCATATGCATTCTTAGAATAAATCAGTAAACATTGATGCAGGTATCATCTATCCTATCTCTGATAGTAAGTGGGTAAGTCCTGTTCAATGTGTTCCTAAAAAGGGAGGTACTACTGTGATGGAAAATGATAAAAATGAATTAATTGCGAGTTAGAAAAACTACAGGGTGGCGTATGTGCATTGATTATAGAAAATTAAATGATGCCACCCGGAAAGATCACTTCCCCCTTCCCTTTATTGATCAAATGCTTGAGAGAGTGGCACGACATGATTATTATTGTTGTTTGGATGGATATTCCGGTTATTTGCAAATACCAGTGGCTTCTGAGGATCAAGAAAAAACTACTTTTACTTGCCCATATGGAACATTTGCATATAAAAGGATGCCATTCGGTTTATGTAATGCTCCTGCCACTTTCCAAAGATGCATGATGGCTATTTTTTCCGACTTGGTTGAAAAATGCATTGAGATATTCATGGATGACTTTATCGTTTTTGGATCCTCTTATGAGGATTGTTTACATAACTTGAATTGTGTGTTGCGAGATGTAGGGATACTAATTTAGTGCTCAATTGGGAGAAGTGCCAATTTATGGTACAAGATTGCATTATTTTTGGGACACAAGGTGTCCACTAAAGGCATTGAAGTTGATCCCGCTAAGGTGGAGGTAATTGCAAAGTTGCCCCCACCCACCTCATTAAAAGGGTTCGTAGTTTCTTAGGCCATCTTTGGTTTCTATAGAAGGTTTGTTAAAGATTTTTCAAAAATTGCAAAGCCTATGACTGACCTCTTGGTTAAGGAGGCCACTTTTAATTTTTCTGACACTTGTTTGAAGGCTTTTAATTGTTTAAAGGAAAAATTAATTAGTGCCCCTATTGTTGTTGCCCCCGATTGGTCGCTTCCCTTTGAAATTATGTGTGATGCTAGCGATACTGCTGTGGGGGCTGTTTTGGGGCAAAGAAAGAATAAGGTATTCTATACCATTTACTATGCTAGTCGCACTCTTGATGATGCTCAAAGAAATTACACTACCACAGAGAAAGAGTTGCTAGCTGTAGTATTTGCATTTGACAAGTTTCGTCATTACCTTGTTCTTTCTAAAGTTGTTGTTTATACTGATCATGCTGCTATTAGATATTTGCTTGGAAAGCAGGATGCCAAACCCAGGTTAATCAGGTGGATTCTGTTGCTACAAGAGTTTGACTTGGAGATTAGAGACAAGAAAGGCTCAGAGAACTTTGTAGCTGACCACCTCTCAAGGCTCGACCATAGTGTGATGCAGGCCTCAAATGATGGGGAGATCAAGGAGGTTTTCCCTGATGAGAAACTTTTAGCTATTTCTATTGTTCCTTGGTTTGCAGATATTGTCAACTACTTGGTGGGTAAGGTTGTTCCACTGATTTTTCATTTCAACAAAAGAAAAATTAATTTACGATGCTAGAGACTACTTGTGGGATGACCCTTACCTATTTAAAGTATGTGGAGACAAGGTAATAAGGCGTTGTGTGCCTATGGATGAGGTAACTTCTATCCTTGAGCATTGTCATTCTAAAGAGGTAGGTGGCCACTTTGGCCCAAATAGAACTGCATATAAGGATAGCTTACCACAATAAACAGCATTACGATGTCCTCTTATCTTCTTGATGTTTTGCATCTTCTGTACCATAGTCGAGGGTTTCGCAATGGCATAGCATGCAGCACGTATAGATGGTGCGCGGTGGTGTCTTGGAAAACCTCCCCCAATTTCCCTCAAATTAAGCCCATGAACCTGATTGGCTTTCATATGAGGCCAGCGCATATAAGGAGGTGGTCGTTTGACTTCTTCATTCATTTTATCCTTGTCATCTATAGTAGAGAAGGAAATATCTAATAAATACAGATAAAGGCAGGAAAAGCTAATTCAATTAAAAGCATGGTAATAGAGGCAACCCAAAGTGTTCAAAGAAGTCAATAATTAAAGCACAAATACATAACACATACAACTCAGAAGTGAAAATGGACCCCTTCCCAGAAGAGTAGGTACATCCGCTGCATTTGGAACATTTCCAGTACTTGCCCGGTGA
Source organism: Oxytropis ochrocephala (assembly GCA_020916435.1). Lineage (NCBI taxonomy): Eukaryota > Viridiplantae > Streptophyta > Magnoliopsida > Fabales > Fabaceae > Oxytropis > Oxytropis ochrocephala. The sequence continues at coordinate 85,508,977 of CM037092.1, read as the reverse complement.
CAGGGAGGCTGTATTTAATAACAATTGCTTCAGAAGCTTTACCAAGTGATCCTTTTCAATATGAGGATACCTATATAATAGTTAATTACAACATTAATGCATAGACCATAATGGAGAAGGTATACTTAAAAATATTTGAATCCACATTTGTTCACTAGTTACAGCATATAATTAGTAATAAAAAAAACATACTGTTAATACAACTAACAAAAGGATGGTAAAAATGAATGAGAAAACGGACAAGTGCTAATGAACCTTGCAGCTCTTAACAAGGTGAACACAACCATGAATAGTAAGAGGCTAAGGGGAAAACACACAAACAAGAAAGCATGTAAATACCTCTCCACCAACTTATTGTAACTTAAAGGGAATGATAGACCATCATAGTCTACATCTCCGTTACATGCTCCGCTCCTGGAATACCAAGCATGATACCTTCTAGGCAAAAGTTGATGCTCAAGAAGCTCATTCCTAAACTGCAAGTAAGTTTTATGACATGGCCCAGCAGAAAGGAAGTGCATAATGAGAAAATAAACTTCCCTAAGGTCAATATCCACATCCATGTCACGATTCTGATTTGCCACATCAAGCTGAGTTTTCTTAGCCACCTTACTGGAGAAACTCAAACGTTTCATATTAACAGTAGGCGCATCACCAGGAATGTACTTTTGCAAAGCCATATTCCTGCAAAACATCAAAGGAACATATAAAGCACAAATCTAAAAAATGCTCCTTAAAGTTCACAAAATATTGATCATAAAGCAAAAACACAGTAATTACATATATGATTAGAAAGAAATGCAAATACAAAAGATTCTGATCTTGAAGTCGATTATCAAGAAAGGATGCAAGATGAAATAGAAGCAACACTATCTTTGGTATTCTTGTTTCCCAAGATTCCAATATCCCCAGGAAAACATGATAATTACCACCCTTCCAAGTTCCATCCCATCCCCACCAACTCACCCTCATGCTAAAAACTATGTAGTTAATAGCAAATAGCGGAGAGGAGCGGTCAACCCCTAAAACGCTATTGCAAAGTAGTAGCGGGTAGCGATATGACCACTACGCGAAGTCTAGGAGACAATATACCGAATTTATACCATACACATATAAAGGCTAAAACACATAAGACTACTAAAAATAAACACATATTCATAAGTAATCATCAAAGTTCAATGCTACTAATACTTAAACATAACATAAACCAAAATAGTAAATAAGTTCTAGCCTCCAAGGCTCAAAATAACACATCTAAAATATTTAATTAAGAACAAGTGATTTCGAAATAGTATCACTAAGTGTTTCCTCCACAACATCACCAAGTTCAAGCTCTTCCTCATCAAGCACTTCCTGAGATGATGCCATGATAAAAGGAATGAAAGAGATGAAGCAGTTGAAAAAACAGAGTTATTAATGTGTTCTCAGAAACACTAAACAGAGGAAGAAAAAGCGAGGAGTAAATTGTGGAAAGTAGAGATGAGAACTTCTTTGTTAATGAAGTTCTTGAAAGTGAGGACTGGAAGCGAAAAAAATAAGGACCTCAAGACAAGAGTGAGAAGAGGGAACAAAAAGAAGAGAGAATGCCAGAAGAGAGAACGTGTTTTTGTGTTTGCGTGTTTTCAACACTGTTTGAAGTGTGAAGGAGAAGAACAGTGTAGGTTAATATAGATTTAACTCACTGTTAAAAAGACAAAAAAACCTTTTAAAATAGTTGTAAACGGTAAAAAAATGAGGACATTACTGTCTTTTCGCATTTTAAATAAGGGTAAAATGGAAATTTTGAATAAAAAACACTGTTTTCATCTTCTCCGCTCCACAATCCACTACGACCCATGATTTGACCCGCAAAACCCACCGCTCTCGTGCCCAATTTTGTATTCACCTGCCCAAATTCAATTTTAAGTGTTTTGGCTCGAGTGGTTTTTTGGTTGCAGGTGTTATTTTACAAATGTCCCGGTGGGGGTGGTTTTGTGTGTGTAAATGGGTGCCTGCTCCATCATGAATCCATGCTTGTTATTCCCCAATTATGATACCCTATAAATCATAATGAAAACAACACATGAATCCATATGCATTCTTAGAATAAATCAGTAAACATTGATGCAGGTATCATCTATCCTATCTCTGATAGTAAGTGGGTAAGTCCTGTTCAATGTGTTCCTAAAAAGGGAGGTACTACTGTGATGGAAAATGATAAAAATGAATTAATTGCAGTTAGAAAAACTACCGGGTGGCGTATGTGCATTGATTATAGAAAATTAAATGATGCCACCCGGAAAGATCACTTCCCCCTTCCCTTTATTGATCAAATGCTTGAGAGAGTGGCAGGACATGATTATTATTGTTGTTTGGATGGATATTAGGTTATTTGCAAATACCAGTGGCTTTTGAGGATCAAGAAAAAACTACTTTTACTTGCCCATATGGAACATTTGCATATAAAAGGATGCCATTCGGTTTATGTAATGCTCCTGCCACTTTCCAAAGATGCATGATGGCTATTTTTTCTGACTTGGTTGAAAAATGCATTGAGATATTCATGGATGACTTTATCGCTTTTTGGATCCTCTTATGAGGATTGTTTACATAACTTGAATTCAGTGTTGCAGAGATGTAGGGATACTAATTTAGTGCTCAATTGGGAGAAGTGCCAATTTATGGTACAAGATTGCATTATTTTGGGACACAAGGTGTCCACTAAAGGCATTGAAGTTGATCCCGCTAAGGTGGAGGTAATTGCAAAGTTGCCCCCACCCAATTCTGTTAAAGGGGTTCGTAGTTTCTTAGGCCATCTTTGGTTTCTATAGAAGGTTTGTTAAAGATTTTTCAAAAATTGCAAAGCCTATGACTGACCTCTTGGTTAAGGAGGCCACTTTTAATTTTTCTGACACTTGTTTGAAGGCTTTTAATTGTTTAAAGGAAAAATTAATTAGTGCCCCTATTGTTGTTGCCCCCGATTGGTCGCTTCCCTTTGAAATTATGTGTGATGCTAGCGATACTGCTGTGGGGGCTGTTTTGGGGCAAAGAAAGAATAAGGTATTCTATACCATTTACTATGCTAGTCGCACTCTTGATGATGCTCAAAGAAATTACACTACCACAGAGAAAGAGTTGCTAGCTGTAGTATTTGCATTTGACAAGTTTCGTCATTACCTTGTTCTTTCTAAAGTTGTTGTTTATCTCGATCATCTTTGCTATTAGATATTTGCTTGGAAAGCAGGATGCCAAACCCAGGTTAATCAGGTGGATTCTGTTGCTACAAGAGTTTGACTTGGAGATTAGAGACAAGAAAGGCTCAGAGAACTTTGTAGCTGACCACCTCTCAAGGCTCGACCATAGTGTGATGCAGGCCTCAAATGATGGGGAGATCAAGGAGGTTTTCCCTGATGAGAAACTTTTAGCTATTTCTATTGTTCCTTGGTTTGCAGATATTGTCAACTACTTGGTGGGTAAGGTTGTTCCACCTGATTTTTCATTTCAACAAAAGAAGAAATTAATTTCTGATGCTAGAGACTACTTGTGGGATGACCCTTACCTATTTAAAGTATGTGGAGACAAGGTAATAAGGCGTTGTGTGCCTATGGATGAGGTAACTTCTATCCTTGAGCATTGTCATTCTAAAGAGGTAGGTGGCCACTTTGGCCCAAATAGAACTGCATATAAGGATAGCTTACCACAATAAACAGCATTACGATGTCCTCTTATCTTCTTGATGTTTTGCATCTTCTGTACCATAGTCGAGGGTTTCGCAATGGCATAGCATGCAGCACGTATAGATGGTGCGCGGTGGTGTCTTGGAAAACCTCCCCCAATTTCCCTCAAATTAAGCCCATGAACCTGATTGGCTTTCATATGAGGCCAGCGCATATAAGGAGGTGGTCGTTTGACTTCTTCATTCATTTTATCCTTGTCATCTATAGTAGAGAAGGAAATATCTAATAAATACAGATAAAGGCAGGAAAAGCTAATTCAATTAAAAGCATGGTAATAGAGGCAACCCAAAGTGTTCAAAGAAGTCAATAATTAAAGCACAAATACATAACACATACAACTCAGAAGTGAAAATGGACCCCTTCCCAGAAGAGTAGGTACATCCGCTGCATTTGGAACATTTCCAGTACTCGTGCCCGGTGACAGGGAGGCTGTATTTAATAACAATTGCTTCAGAAGCTTTACCAAGTGATCCTTTTCAATATGAGGATACCTATATAATAGTTAATTACAACATTAATGCATAGACCATAATGGAGAAGGTATACTTAAAAATATTTGAATCCACATTTGTTCACTAGTTACAGCATATAATTAGTAATAAAAAAAACATACTGTTAATACAACTAACAAAAGGATGGTAAAAATGAATGAGAAAACGGACAAGTGCTAATGAACCTTGCAGCTCTTAACAAGGTGAACACAACCATGAATAGTAAGAGGCTAAGGGGAAAACACACAAACAAGAAAGCATGTAAATACCTCTCCACCAACTTATTGTAACTTAAAGGGAATGATAGACCATCATAGTCTACATCTCCGTTACATGCTCCGCTCCTGGAATACCAAGCATGATACCTTCTAGGCAAAAGTTGATGCTCAAGAAGCTCATTCCTAAACTGCAAGTAAGTTTTATGACATGGCCCAGCAGAAAGGAAGTGCATAATGAGAAAATAAACTTCCCTAAGGTCAATATCCACATCCATGTCACGATTCTGATTTGCCACATCAAGCTGAGTTTTCTTAGCCACCTTACTGGAGAAACTCAAACGTTTCATATTAACAGTAGGCGCATCACCAGGAATGTACTTTTGCAAAGCCATATTCCTGCAAAACATCAAAGGAACATATAAAGCACAAATCTAAAAAATGCTCCTTAAAGTTCACAAAATATTGATCATAAAGCAAAAACACAGTAATTACATATATGATTAGAAAGAAATGCAAATACAAAAGATTCTGATCTTGAAGTCGATTATCAAGAAAGGATGCAAGATGAAATAGAAGCAACACTATCTTTGGTATTCTTGTTTCCCAAGATTCCAATATCCCCAGGAAAACATGATAATTACCACCCTTCCAAGTTCCATCCCATCCCCACCAACTCACCCTCATGCTAAAAACTATGTAGTTAATAGCAAATAGCGGAGAGGAGCGGTCAACCCCTAAAACGCTATTGCGAGTAGTAGCGGGTAGCGATATGACCACTACGCCGAAGTCTAGGGAGACAATATACCGAATTTATACCATACACATATAAAGGCTAAAACACATAAGACTACTAAAAAATAAACACATATTCATAAGTAATCATCAAAGTTCAATGCTACTAATACTTAAACATAACATAAACCAAAATAGTAAATAAGTTCTAGCCTCCAAGGCTCAAAATAACACATCTAAAATATTTAATTAAGAACAAGTGATTTCTGAAATAGTATCACTAAGTGTTTCCTCCACAACATCACCAAGTTCAAGCTCTTCCTCATCAAGCACTTCCCGAGATGATGCCATGATAAAAGGAATGAAAGAGATGAAGCAGATTGAAAAACAGAGTTATTAATGTGAGTTACAGAAACACTAAACAGAGGAAGAAAAACCGAGGAGTAAATTGTGGAAAGTAGAGATGAGAACTTCTTTGTTAATGAAGTTACTCAAGCCGAGGGACACAGGCGAAAAAAATAAGGACCTCAAGACAAGAGTGAGAAGAGGGAACAAAAAGAAGAGAGAATGCCGAAGAAGAGAGAACGTGTTTTTGTGTTTGCGTGTTTTCAACACTGTTTGAAGTGTGAAGGAGAAGAACAGTGTAGGTTAATATAGATTTAACTCACTGTTAAAAAGACAAAAAAACCTTTTAAAATAGTTGTAAACGGTAAAAAAATGAGGACATTACTGTCTTTTCGCATTTTAAATAAGGGTAAAATGGAAATTTTGAATAAAAAACACTGTTTTCATCTTCTCCGCTCCACAATCCACTACGACCCATGATTTGACTCCATAAAACCCACCGCCTCGTGCCCAATTTTGTATTCACACCGCCCAAATTCAATTTTAAGTGTTTTGGCTCGAGTGGTTTTTTGGTTGCAGGTGTTATTTTACAAATGTCCCGGTGGGGGTGGTTTTGTGTGTGTAAATGGGTGCCTGCTCCATCATGAATCCATGCTTGTTATTCCCCAATTATGATACCCTATAAATCATAATGAAAACAACACATGAATCCATATGCATTCTTAGAATAAATCGAAGTAAACATTGATGCAGTATCATCTATCCTATCTCACGATAGTAAGTGGGTAAGTCTGTTCAATGTGTTCCTAAAAAGGAGGTACTCTTGTGATGGAAAATGATAAAAATGAATTAATTGCAGTTAGAAAAACTACTGGGTGGCGTATGTGCATTGATTATAGAAAATTAAATGATGCCACCCGGAAAGATCACTTCCCCCTTCCCTTTATTGATCAAATGCTTGAGAGAGTGGCAGGACATGATTATTATTGTTGTTTGGATGGATATTCAGGTTATTTGCAAATACCAGTGGCTTCGAGGATCAAGAAAAACTACTTTTACTTGCCCATATGGAACATTTGCATATAAAAGGATGCCATTCGGTTTATGTAATGCTCCTGCCACTTTCCAAAGATGCATGATGGCTATTTTTTCTGACTTGGTTGAAAAATGCATTGAGATATTCATGGATGACTTTACTGTTTTTGGATCCTCTTATGAGGATTGTTTACATAACTTGAATTCGGTGTTGTTGAGAGATGTAGGGATACTAATTTAGTGCTCAATTGGGAGAAGTGCCAATTTATGGTACAAGATTGCATTATTTTGGGACACAAGGTGTCCACTAAAGGCATTGAAGTTGATCCCGCTAAGGTGGAGGTAATTGCAAAGTTGCCCCCACCCAATTCTGTTAAAGGGGTTCGTAGTTTCTTAGGCCATGCTGGTTTCTATAGAAGGTTTGTTAAAGATTTTTCAAAAATTGCAAAGCCTATGACTCGACCTCTTGGTTAAGGAGGCCACTTTTAATTTTTCGACACTTGTTTGAAGGCTTTTAATTGTTTAAAGGAAAAATTAATTAGTGCCCTATTGTTGTTGCCCCGATTGGTCGCTTCCCTTTGAAATTATGTGTGATGCTAGCGATACTGCTGTGGGGGCTGTTTTGGGGCAAAGAAAGAATAAGGTATTCTATACCATTTACTATGCTAGTCGCACTCTTGATGATGCTCAAAGAAATTACACTACCACAGAGAAAGAGTTGCTAGCTGTAGTATTTGCATTTGACAAGTTTCGTCATTACCTTGTTCTTTCTAAAGTTGTTGTTTATACTGATCATGCTGCTATTAGATATTTGCTTGGAAAGCAGGATGCCAAACCCAGGTTAATCAGGTGGATTCTGTTGCTACAAGAGTTTGACTTGGAGATTAGAGACAAGAAAGGCTCAGAGAACTTTGTAGCTGACCACCTCTCAAGGCTCGACCATAGTGTGATGCAGGCCTCAAATGATGGGGAGATCAAGGAGGTTTTCCCTGATGAGAAACTTTTAGCTATTTCTATTGTTCCTTGGTTTTTGAGATATTGTCAACTACTTGGTGGGTAAGGTTGTTCCACCTGATTTTTCATTTCAACAAAAGAAGAAATTAATTTCTGATGCTAGAGACTACTTGTGGGATGACCCTTACCTATTTAAAGTATGTGGAGACAAGGTAATAAGGCGTTGTGTGCCTATGGATGAGGTAACTTCTATCCTTGAGCATTGTCATTCTAAAGAGGTAGGTGGCCACTTTGGCCCAAATAGAACTGCATATAAGGATAGCTTACCACAATAAACAGCATTACGATGTCCTCTTATCTTCTTGATGTTTTGCATCTTCTGTACCATAGTCGAGGGTTTCGCAATGGCATAGCATGCAGCACGTATAGATGGTGCGCGGTGGTGTCTTGGAAAACCTCCCCCAATTTCCCTCAAATTAAGCCCATGAACCTGATTGGCTTTCATATGAGGCCAGCGCATATAAGGAGGTGGTCGTTTGACTTCTTCATTCATTTTATCCTTGTCATCTATAGTAGAGAAGGAAATATCTAATAAATACAGATAAAGGCAGGAAAAGCTAATTCAATTAAAAGCATGGTAATAGAGGCAACCCAAAGTGTTCAAAGAAGTCAATAATTAAAGCACAAATACATAACACATACAACTCAGAAGTGAAAATGGACCCCTTCCCAGAAGAGTAGGTACATCCGCTGCATTTGGAACATTTCCAGTACTCGTGCCCGGTGACAGGGAGGCTGTATTTAATAACAATTGCTTCAGAAGCTTTACCAAGTGATCCTTTTCAATATGAGGATACCTATATAATAGTTAATTACAACATTAATGCATAGACCATAATGGAGAAGGTATACTTAAAAATATTTGAATCCACATTTGTTCACTAGTTACAGCATATAATTAGTAATAAAAAAAACATACTGTTAATACAACTAACAAAAGGATGGTAAAAATGAATGAGAAAACGGACAAGTGCTAATGAACCTTGCAGCTCTTAACAAGGTGAACACAACCATGAATAGTAAGAGGCTAAGGGAAAACACACAAACAAGAAAGCATGTAAATACCTCTCCACCAACTTATTGTAACTTAAAGGGAATGATAGACCATCATAGTCTACATCTCCGTTACATGCTCCGCTCCTGGAATACCAAGCATGATACCTTCTAGGCAAAAGTTGATGCTCAAGAAGCTCATTCCTAAACTGCAAGTAAGTTTTATGACATGGCCCAGCAGAAAGGAAGTGCATAATGAGAAAATAAACTTCCCTAAGGTCAATATCCACATCCATGTCACGATTCTGATTTGCCACATCAAGCTGAGTTTTCTTAGCCACCTTACTGGAGAAACTCAAACGTTTCATATTAACAGTAGGCGCATCACCAGGAATGTACTTTTGCAAAGCCATATTCCTGCAAAACATCAAAGGAACATATAAAGCACAAATCTAAAAAATGCTCCTTAAAGTTCACAAAATATTGATCATAAAGCAAAAACACAGTAATTACATATATGATTAGAAAGAAATGCAAATACAAAAGATTCTGATCTTGAAGTCGATTATCAAGAAAGGATGCAAGATGAAATAGAAGCAACACTATCTTTGGTATTCTTGTTTCCCAAGATTCCAATATCCCCAGGAAAACATGATAATTACCACCCTTCCAAGTTCCATCCCATCCCCACCAACTCACCCTCATGCTAAAAACTATGTAGTTAATAGCAAATAGCGAGAGGAGCGGTCAACCCCTAAAACGCTATTATTGCAGGTGTAGCGGGTAGCGATATGACCACTACGCCGAAGTCTAGGAGACAATATACCGAATTTATACCATACACATATAAAGGCTAAAACACATAAGACTACTAAAAATAAACACATATTCATAAGTAATCATCAAAGTTCAATGCTACTAATACTTAAACATAACATAAACCAAAATAGTAAATAAGTTCTAGCCTCCAAGGCTCAAAATAACACATCTAAAATATTTAATTAAGAACAAGTGATTTTCGAAATAGTATCACTAAGTGTTTCCTCCACAACATCACCAAGTTCAAGCTCTTCCTCATCAAGCACTTCCCGAGATGATGCCATGATAAAAGGAATGAAAGAGATGAAGCGATTGAAAAAACAGAGTTATTAATGAGTTACGTAAAACACTAAAGCAGAGGAAGAAAAAGCGAGGGAGTAAATTGTGGAAAGTAGAGATGAGAACTTCTTTGTTAATGAAGTTCTGAAAAGTGAGGACCGGAAGCGAAAAAAATAAGGACCTCGAAGACAAGAGTGAGAAGAGGGAACAAAAAGAAGAGAGAATGCCAGAAGAGAGAACGTGTTTTTGTGTTTGCGTGTTTTCAACACTGTTTGAAGTGTGAAGGAGAAGAACAGTGTAGGTTAATATAGATTTAACTCACTGTTAAAAAGACAAAAAAACCTTTTAAAATAGTTGTAAACGGTAAAAAAATGAGGACATTACTGTCTTTTCGCATTTTAAATAAGGGTAAAATGGAAATTTTGAATAAAAAACACTGTTTTCATCTTCTCCGCTCCACAATCCACTACGACCCATGATTTGACCCGCAAAACCCACCGCTCTCGTGCCCAATTTTGTATTCACCTGCCCAAATTCAATTTTAAGTGTTTTGGCTCGAGTGGTTTTTGGTTGCGGTGTTATTTTACAAATGTCCGGTGGGGTGGTTTTGTGTGTGTAAATGGGTGCCTGCTCCATCATGAATCCATGCTTGTTATTCCCCAATTATGATACCCTATAAATCATAATGAAAACAACACATGAATCCATATGCATTCTTAGAATAAATCAGTAAACATTGATGCAGGTATCATCTATCCTATCTCTGATAGTAAGTGGGTAAGTCCTGTTCAATGTGTTCCTAAAAAGGGAGGTACTACTGTGATGGAAAATGATAAAAATGAATTAATTGCGATTAGAAAAACTACCGTGGCGTATGTGCATTGATTATAGAAAATTAAATGATGCCACCGGAAAGATCACTTCCCCTTCCCTTTATTGATCAAATGCTTGAGAGAGTGGCAGGACATGATTATTATTGTTGTTTGGATGGATATTCCGGTTATTTGCAAATACCAGTGGCTTCTGAGGATCAAGAAAAAACTACTTTTACTTGCCCATATGGAACATTTGCATATAAAAGGATGCCATTCGGTTTATGTAATGCTCCTGCCACTTTCCAAAGATGCATGATGGCTATTTTTTCCGACTTGGTTGAAAAATGCATTGAGATATTCATGGATGACTTTATCTTTGTTTTTGGATCCTCTTATGAGGATTGTTTACATAACTTGAATTCAGTGTTGCAGAGATGTAGGGATACTAATTTAGTGCTCAATTGGGAGAAGTGCCAATTTATGGTACAAGATTGCATTATTTTGGGACACAAGGTGTCCACTAAAGGCATTGAAGTTGATCCCGCTAAGGTGGAGGTAATTGCAAAGTTGCCCCCACCCACCCTCATTAAAGGGGTTCGTAGTTTCTTAGGCCATCTTTGGTTTCTATAGAAGGTTTGTTAAAGATTTTTCAAAAATTGCAAAGCCTATGACCGACCTCTTGGTTAAGGAGGCCACTTTTAATTTTTCGACACTTGTTTGAAGGCTTTTAATTGTTTAAAGGAAAAATTAATTAGTGCCCCTATTGTTGTTGCCCCGATTGGTCGCTTCCCTTTGAAATTATGTGTGATGCTAGCGATCATCTTTGTGGGGCTGTTTTGGGGCAAAGAAAGAATAAGGTATTCTATACCATTTACTATGCTAGTCGCACTCTTGATGATGCTCAAAGAAATTACACTACCACAGAGAAAGAGTTGCTAGCTGTAGTATTTGCATTTGACAAGTTTCGTCATTACCTTGTTCTTTCTAAAGTTGTTGTTTATACTGATCATGCTGCTATTAGATATTTGCTTGGAAAGCAGGATGCCAAACCCAGGTTAATCAGGTGGATTCTGTTGCTACAAGAGTTTGACTTGGAGATTAGAGACAAGAAAGGCTCAGAGAACTTTGTAGCTGACCACCTCTCAAGGCTCGACCATAGTGTGATGCAGGCCTCAAATGATGGGGAGATCAAGGAGGTTTTCCCTGATGAGAAACTTTTAGCTATTTCTATTGTTCCTTGGTTTGCAGATATTGTCAACTACTTGGTGGGTAAGGTTGTTCCACCTGATTTTTCATTTCAACAAAAGAAGAAATTAATTTCTGATGCTAGAGACTACTTGTGGGATGACCCTTACCTATTTAAAGTATGTGGAGACAAGGTAATAAGGCGTTGTGTGCCTATGGATGAGGTAACTTCTATCATTGAGCATTGTCATTCTAAAGAGGTAGGTGGCCACTTTGGCCCAAATAGAACTGCATATAAGGATAGCTTACCACAATAAACAGCATTACGATGTCCTCTTATCTTCTTGATGTTTTGCATCTTCTGTACCATAGTCGAGGGTTTCGCAATGGCATAGCATGCAGCACGTATAGATGGTGCGCGGTGGTGTCTTGGAAAACCTCCCCCAATTTCCCTCAAATTAAGCCCATGAACCTGATTGGCTTTCATATGAGGCCAGCGCATATAAGGAGGTGGTCGTTTGACTTCTTCATTCATTTTATCCTTGTCATCTATAGTAGAGAAGGAAATATCTAATAAATACAGATAAAGGCAGGAAAAGCTAATTCAATTAAAAGCATGGTAATAGAGGCAACCCAAAGTGTTATTGACTTTATGGGGCCCTTCCCTAAATCTTTTTCAAATCAATATATTCTTGTTGCTGTAGATTATGTGTCTAAGTGGGTAGAAGCTGTAGCCTTACCCACTAATGATGCTAGGGTAGTAGTGAGATTTTTAAAGAAAAATATTTTTACCAGATTTGGCACTCCCCGAGCAATTATTAGTGATGGTGGCACTCATTTTTGCAATAAACAATTTGAAAATCTTTTGAGCAAATATGGTGTCACTCATAAGGTAGCAACTCCTTACCACCCACAAACTAGTGGGCAAGTTGAAATTTCAAACAGAGAGCTAAAAAGGATTTTAGAGAAGACAGTTAGTGCATCAAGAAAAGATTGGTCTTTGAAACTTGATGATGCACTATGGGCCTCTGAATCGCTTTTAAAACCCCATTGGGATGTCTCCTTCTTACCGTCTTGTTTTTAGAAAAGCATGTCATTTGCCTGTTGAATTAGAGCATAAAGCACTTTGGGCTTTAAAATTTCTAAACTTTGATGCTCAGCTTACAGGTGAAAATAGGTTGCTGCAGCTCGATGAGTTGGATGAGCTCCGTCTGGAAGCTTATGAGAATGCCAAGTTATATAAGGAAAGGACTAAAAAGTGGCATGATAAGCGCATTCAGCAGCGTGAATCCCATGTTGGTGAGAAAGTTTTAATCTATAACTCACGTTTGCGTCTTTTTCCAGGAAAGTTGCGCTCAAGGTGGTATGGACCCTACACTGTTACTCAAGTTTTTCCTTATGGAGTGCTTGAGGTATCTCATGAAGATGGTACCACTTTTAAGGTCAATCAATGGTCAGCGTGTGAAGCATTTTGAGGAAGGGTTGCTCCAAGTGAGCTATGTCACTGGCCTCAAGGATTGACCGTAGTACCGTCAGGCTCGGGACGTTAAACAAGCGCTTCGCAGGAGGCAACCTGTGTTTTATTTTCTCTCACTTTTGTTTGTTTATTTTTTTATTTATTTAGGGATTAGCTCATTTTGCAAAGCTCTCTCAGGGAAGTCACTATTACTCTCTCTCTCAATTATTTCTGTTTGTGCCAATATGATATTTTGCATTGAGAACTATGCTTCATGCTAGTGTGGGGGAGGGGACTTTATTTTGTCACTTGATCTATATTAATGCACATACCCACTAAATATGTTGATAGCATTTTTCTGGCTTGTTTTGCATGAATTATGCTTATATTGAAAAAAAAATAGAGATTATGTCTTTAGGGGATCCCATAATTAATTCACTTGACAGACTTGTGCTTAATTGTAATTGTGAGGATGTCCTTAGGAAGCTGATAATTAGCATTTGTCCCTCTTGAGTACTTTTTGTGAACTAACTTCTAAATGTGAGATCTGAGCCTATATAAGGGGATTGATACTAAATCATAAATTTTTACCCCTTTTCTTTCTATGAGTGTGTTTCCCAATTTGCTACATTCTAGAATTTGTCTTTTGACCATTTCAAGGCGAAAATTGATTTGCATCATGTAAAAAGATTTGGGAATATAGGTATTTTTCTGGCCCCAGAGTTGTTTGTTGAATTTATCCCTTAGTTGCCCCCTTTGAGCCTATTTGTTATATTTTCTTCTTTGGTACCCAGATATAATTTTTTCTTTTTTTTTTGTGGTAACCATTTGGAATTAAATGTGGAGCAACTATTGAAAATTACAATTGCGTCCTATATTTTAGTGGTCTATATTTTCAGGACTGCAATTTCGTCACCTACTTTTGTGTCTATCTTGTTAGAAAAAAAATGAGTGAATCGTGTGCTTATAAGAATATCTTCCTACAAAGGAAACAAAATAGAAGTTTTCATGTACTTACCTTTTCCTCCTAAGAAAAAAAATGAAAAAAAAATATAGAAAGAAAATTTGAAAAAAAAAAGAGAAAAGTAAAGGAGGAAAAGACACATCAAAAGAATGAAAGAGCCGAAGGGTAAATCCAAATCAAAAATTGAAAAAAGTCTACTCAAGAGAAAAGGGTAAATCAAAGAGAGCTGATTCAATAGAAGAAGAGTGAAGAATGAAAGTGATATTAATTTGGAGTTTGGACAAAAATTGTAAAATAGATAGGAGCTCCACATTTGGTTTCAATGGTTACTGTTTGCTTCTTGTTTTTTCTTTTAGCCATTTGATTATCTCCCTCTTCTTATTTCCTACCCTGCATGAATTCACCTTGGCCACATTACAACCCATGAAACCCCATCTTTTGCATGCATGTGAACTATTTAGTGGAGATTTGGTCAAATTACAAACTTATGGTAATGTGCATTTTGTTGAAACTTGAGTGTATATTTTCACTAGTCCCTAAACACTTAGAGAGATTGTGAGCGAGTACCCTTGTTCTCAAAAATGTATTCTTCAGGGACATGAGCCTCTAATTGGGCAGCCTTTTGACACCTCATATGTGATGTATTATCTATTGTCTGTCATTGTGCTTCTAATTTTGGGTCTCTTATCTGGCTGTCTCTATTGTTTATTTGAAAATTTTATCGAACCAGAAAAATTGCTTGAGGACAAACAAAAGTCAAGTGTGGGGGAGTTGATAAACTCCAATTTAGTGCATTTTTAGTGGTATTTTCAAGTCTCTTTGAGAGCAATTATTATCAATTAAATATATAAACGACTGACTTTGCTCATTATTTTGTAGGAAAAATATTAGATAAAGAAACTGTCAAAATGAGTTGTTTATAGCAAAAAGGAGGTGTCATTAGCACAAATGAATTGGGATGGAACAAAGACTTGGGCTTAGTCCATTAATTAAAGAAGAAAATCCACATTGAAGAAAGAAAGGAAGGAATAGTGCCGAGAAAGAAAAGGGAAAGAAGAGGCACGCAACCCTAGGAGGTGAATTTGAATTTGAGCATTATTATAAAAGGAGGAGAATTGGATAGACTCATGATATACAGTAGCCGCGGAGGATAGAACCAGAGGAAGAAAAAAAAGTGATTTGAAGAAAGGAGCTGCACACCTCACATTCCTGAGTGCTGCAACAGTGACGCAAGTATTACCACAGTGAGAAAGAGAAGCCGCATACAGTAGCGCAGGGGAGAATTGGAAAGCTGCGCACGGAAACCGAATGGAAGATTGAAGAGTTTTGGAGTGCCGCTTCTTGACAGTGAGAGAGAAAGCTGAAGGGGAAAAGAGACTAAATACTCGGATCGTAAATTCCTCCATTCCGGGTTATTTTTATCTCGTAATTTATGACTCCCAATTTTATTTGATTGGTCTCGATAACTATGGATAATTTAAATCCTTTCTAAGTGCTTAGGTGGATCTGCTGATTAGAGGCCTTTTATGTTTTAATTTATGCTTTGAATTCTAGTTTTATTTCAATTAATATTATCCTATTGTTTTTATCACATAATTAGGATTGACAACCCTTTGCATGTTAATAATCAATTAGTTGATCGTGGCCGTCATCGCAATTAGTTGGTGGATCTATAGGATAATTGAGACTATAATTAATGAATGACCAAACTTTAATTTAGTCTTCCAATCATTCAACCTTTTTGTACTTTATGCTTTCCTTAAATTTAAATTCTAGCATGACCAAACTAGGGTTAATTTAAGGAAAAGAATATTAATCACGAATGACCAAACGGGTTAATAAGCTTTAGTAAAGGGATTGGTAATTGAATAAAATAAGGGATTCGGTGTAGGATTAGACATAGAGGAATCGAACCTGCAAGTGAAAACCGTGACCCTAGGCTTCTCTCCATTGATCAAACTTTACAATTTAAATTCTTGCTATTTACTTCTTGTTATTTTAGTTTTTACAATCACCAAACATTTGTTCGTCTAAATAATAACTAATCTTAAGTAGTTTGGTATTTATTAATTAATCCTTGTGGAGACGATCTTTTTTTATACTACTTCCGCGATAGAGTACACTTGCTCTAAGTGTGTTTTTAACGCAACAAGTTTTTGGCGCCGTTGCCGGGGATTAATTTAATAATATTAAACAAAAGAGATTTTTTATTGCTTTAGATATTAGTTTAATGTAAAACGGGTTTCGGGCTAGATATTAGTTTGTTAACGGGCTTTTATCCAAGAACCCATTAAGGGATTAGGTTTTTCGTTTTAGTCTTATAGACTCATTTGGAGCAGCAAATGTCTTTTGACCATCTTACGCATTCCTACTTTCAATTTTATGTTTTGTGCCCTAACCTCCATGGAAGCTTAAAGCCCTAGATCAATCTATTGGTGAAGGGTGTTGCTGTAAGGATTTTGAGGTTCAGTGCTTTAATGTTTATTTCGTTTTTATGGTTTTAATTCTTTCTCTATCAATTTCATATTTGTAATTCTTGCTGCAGATTCAGTTTGTGTTTTGCTTAATTACTCAAACTCTGTGATTTGCTTATGTGATTAGTTTCCTGATTCAGTTTTGCTTAATCACTTAATCATGATTCTATTTCACAACTTTCATCATTTGAACTATTTTATCGTTTGTTTAATCTAGTTTGGATAGGAATTGATAGAGTCTATGACGCTTGTTTATAGGATTGACAGAATTCAGTTATGATATTAATTGTGTTACTGACGCTTGTTCACTATCACGATTGATTGAACACATTGTTTTGACGCTTGCTTTAAAACATTGTGAATTCGTATGAACTGTGTAATGCTTGTTTAGTTAGTTTATTGTCAATCAAGAATTATCAAACCCCTTGCATGAATCTTTATTTTAGAACTGATGATAAATCCAAGAAGCGCACGCGAAACCAATGGATTGATTGTCTACTTTAATTGTTTTTTTTCCTTCATTAAACATCAAACTCTTTTCCTAAAAAAACCCCCGTTTTATTATTAACTTTGTTCTTGATTTTGGTAATTTCTGCATTTAGAGGTCCTTGTGAGACGACCAAGGTTAACTTACCTTGATACTATATTTGAACACTTTTTAATTATTTTGACCCGCGTACGACCGGTGATCAAATTGGCGCCGTTGCCGGGGATCTCTTATTATGAATTACTGGCTTAAGAACCTCACTAACCACTAGTCAGAAAAAGGAAAAAAATCAATTTTCGGGTGATTTGGTCAGATTGTTCCGAAAATTGGTCAAAAAGTCAGAAAAAAATCAAGGAGTAGGACTCCCAAAGGGAGCTTAGGCCGCAAAATCCAAAATTCCTTCTTTTACATTTTCGTTTCAATTATTTTAATTTTTCATATTTTCAAAAAAATCCAAAAAAAATTTGCATGCCTTTATTTTGATTTTATTAGATTTTTAGTGGTGTTTTTAATTTTTTAGATTAGATCTAATTCATTTTTGATTTTCTGCCTTAATTTTAGCATTGGCTTGAATTTTCTGATTGATCCATTTATTTTGATATTTTTATTTATTTACCTAATGTTTAGCGATTCTTCTTTTTTTTATTCTGATCCTGATTTTGTTAACTATGACATGACTGCTATTTATGAACCCTCACTAGAGGATATTGTAAAACAAATGGCTATTCAAAATCTTATATTCCCACAAAGAACAGATTCAACACTTAGGGAATTAGAGATAATATTTGGACAGCTAACCTCTGCAGTTAATAAGATGCAGGCCTACAGATCAAACCAGTTGCCTGACCAGGAAGTAGTGATTCCTAATGTACCAAATACTTCCATTTTCAGTGCAACTACTCCTGTTGAAACTCCAGAGGTACCCACATCAGTTGTTATGAAAAATTACAAGGTTGATGAACATGTTGGTCATGAGCAATACACACCACCACTACCCTTCCCTCAAAGAGAAGTGACTAAAAAACACCCCATGGAAGAGCATTCTGTAACACCTAAATAATTTAATTAAGTAATTGATTAAATTATTTAAAGTGTTGCACTAAATTTAATTATATTGAGTTATAATGTGGTGGTTATTTTATTGTGTTAGGGAGTGGTGGAAGCGATGGAAGGGGGGTGTAAAAAGGGCCCAAACCTTTTGAGCCCAAAATATAAATAGACTAGGCTTAGTTGCATAGGAAGGAAAAGAAAAGAAAAACAATGTAAGAGAAAAGGAATAGGGTTTTGCTTGTGTGGGAGAGGAGAGGAAGGAGAAGAGAGAAACTTCTCAAGGTTGCTCAAGGTAAGGGTTTTGGTCCTTTCTTTCTCAATTTTTTTCCTTTTCCTATTGTGGTGATTTTCAATCACTCATTGCTTGTTGTTGTTGGTTCTCAAGTTGCTCAAGAAGGGACATCCATCGTTAATTGCGAAGGAGAGGAAGGGAAAAGCTTGCTATTTGGGTGATTTTGGTGTTATTGGAGTCCTACGATTTAATTTAAGGTAAGGGTGAGCGTTTCATCTAACATAATTAGGTATATGATGGGTTTTGTTGGGTTTTGATGTTGTATGATGTATTGTTGATGCTATCACGTGATTAAATTTATGGGATGATGAATTGAGTTTCGAATTGGGTGAATTGATGGGGTTAAAAATCGATTTCCATGGTTAGAGTGATGAAAGGGTTGCTGTTTGCTTTGTTAAATTATGGGTGGTTGCTGTTTTTAATTGGATATAGTGCTGTTTTTTCGAAAACACAAGGTGCTGTTTTTGGTGATTAAATTGTTGCTGTTTGCCTTGATAAATCATGTGTTGTTGCTAGTTTTAATTGAATATAGTTGCTGTTTTCCAAGGATATAAGGTGTTGTTTTTGGTTGTTAAATTGTTGCTGTTTTGTTAACCAATAATTGATGTTTTCATGAAAATATAGTGCAGTTTTTTTAAAATATAAGCTGTTGTTTTGTCACTAAAAATTGATGCTGTTTTGTGAAAATATAGTGCAGTTTTTTTTAACTATAAGTTGCTGTTTTGTCACTAAAAATTGATGCTGTTTTGTGAAAATATAGTGCAGTTTTTTTAACTATAAGTTGCTGTTTTGTCACTAAAAATTGATGCTGTTTTGTGAAAATATGGTGCAGTGTTTTTTTATATAAGTTCTTTGTTTTGTCACTAAAAATTGATCTTTGTTTTGTGAAAATATAGTGCAGTTTTTTTTAATATAAGTTCTTTGTTTTGTCACTAAAAATTGATCTTTGTTTTGCGAAAATATAGTGCGATTTTCTTTAAATATAAGTTGCTGTTTTTGTCACTAAACCGATCTTTGTTTTATGAACATATAGTGCGGTTTTTCAAAAATATAGGTGGTTTGTCTTTATTACTAAATTGTCTTTCTTTGTTTTCCTAATTAAAATGTTGCGGTTTTACAAATAGTGAGAGTGTGATCTTGTATTAATTCTTTGGATGAGGATCGAATTTTTCTGAGTTATGTTATGATTGAATTCCTTGTAAGAGGTTATACTACTAGTGTACTCCTTGACTATGGCTAGGCGTGGTTTACCACTAAGGCCAGAATTTCTTTCACTGGTGTATTTACAAAGGCATCACTTGAGAGCCTTGCAAATGTGGCCAATGCCTCTTGCGAGTAGTACCAGTTACCTGAGTAATCCCATAGTCAATCGGTTTACTATTTTATAATCCACAAAACTAAAAGATAACCGTAATGTATATATATATATACGTGCTTATGATGACGTGACTATATCATGTTGATGAATGTGTCGGTTCATGCTATGAGTGATTTTGATGAGGTGTATTTAAGATTGTGATGTGAATGACGAATACACTCTACGAGTGTTTTATGATGACATACCTTGAGTGGTTATTTATTTTATGATGATGATGATGAGTACTCCGGGTAAGTGTTGATTGAGTTGCACATGTGTTATAGAATTTCATGGCATGTGCATACTATGACTAATATTGATGATGTTATGCCTTGAGTGGTTTTCTTCAATGATGAAGATATG
Organism: Oxytropis ochrocephala; assembly: GCA_020916435.1. Classification (NCBI taxonomy): domain Eukaryota; kingdom Viridiplantae; phylum Streptophyta; class Magnoliopsida; order Fabales; family Fabaceae; genus Oxytropis; species Oxytropis ochrocephala. The sequence continues at coordinate 85,488,892 of CM037092.1, read as the reverse complement.
CCTTGAGTGGTTTTAGAGATGATATGGTACCATCATTCATATGCCCGCGTGTGGGTTGCATTTTCATACATAATTATAACTGTGAGTTGTGGCTGTTGTGATTTTGAGCTGGTGTTGTGTATTTATGATGTGGTGATGACACCTTGTGATTGTCCTTTCTCATCCCTCTATTGTGTATCTGATTATGTTCCTTTGAAATTCTCACCCCTTCTGCTTGGAATGTTGCTCTATTGTGGCAACGCTGCAGGTACCCGCGAGTGAAGGCTGCAGGTGCCTTATTCTTTTAATTTGTGGGATGTAATGTTGTGTCGCTCTCTGATACTGTAACACCTAGGGGCGTGGAGTGGGATAATTTGTTTAATAGTTGTATACTGATTTTTATGTGTTACATTGAGACGTGTTTGAGAGTGATTTGGTGAGTTGGTGGTTATGCCGCTGCGATTGTGTTTTATGAGAATGGAATTTTCCATAACTGATGTTTGATTGCGCAAATTGAAGAGTGCATTATTTGATGAGTTTTTAATGAAGCTGTAGCATTTCTTTTCTATCAAGTAACGAAATTTTATTTTTTAAAAAGAGGATTACTCTGATAAATGACACGTAATATAAGGGTAGAAAAGGGGTGTTACATTAAGGGAAGAGCTTTTGTGTGGGACGCCAAGTGTGAAGAGAGCTTCCAAGAGCTGAAAAGGAGGTTGACAACATCTCCGGTGCTAGTGTTGCCTGTGCCGGATCAGCCTTTTGTTGTGTACTGTGATGCTTCCAAGATGGGTTTGGGAGGTGTATTGATGCAGGATGGGAAGGTAGTTGCTTATGCGTCCAGCGATTGAGGATACATGAGAGGAACTATCCTACTCACGATTTGGAACTAGCTGCTATTGTGTTTGCACTAAAGATTTGGAGGCACTATCTCTATGGTACCAGATTTGAGGTGTTCAGTGATCACAAGAGTTTGAGGTACTTGTTTGACCAGAAGGAGCTGAATATGAGACAGAGGCGTTGGTTAGAGCTGCTGAAAGATTACGATTTCGGCTTGAACTATCATCCCGGCAAAGCTAATGTCGTGGCTGATGCTTTAAGTCGGAAGACTTTACATATGTCAGCAATGATGGTGAAGGAATTGGAGTTGATCGAGCAATTCCGTGATTTGAGTCTGGTTTGTGAGGTGACACCGCAGAGTGTCAGGCTGGGTATGCTGAGGATTGATAATGACTTCTTGATTAATATCAGAGACGCCCAGAAACTGGATGTGAAACTGGTGGATTTGTTGGTTGCGGGTGATCAGGCAGTGGATGGGGATTTCAGGTTGGATTCCCAGGGAGTATTGAGATTCAGGGACAGGATATGTGTTCCTGATGATGTTGATATGAAGAGAATGATACTTGAGGAGAGCCATAGGAGCAAGTTAAGTATTCATCCAGGTGCCACGAAAATGTACCATGATTTGAAGAAACTGTTTTGGTGGCCTGGTATGAAGAAGGATGTAGCACAATTTGTATACGCATGTTTGACTTGCCAGAAGTCAAAGATTGAGCACCAGAAGCCGGCGGGGTTGATGCAACCGTTGGAGATTCCGGAATGGAAGTGGGACAGCATTTCCATGGACTTTGTGACAGGGTTGCCAAACACTGTGAGAGGGTTTGACTCTATTTGGGTGATTGTGGATAGGTTGACCAAGTCTGCTCACTTTATTCCTATCAACATCACCTACCCTGTGCCAAAGTTGGCTAGAATATACATTCAGGTGATTGTGAAGCTTCATGGGGTTAGAAGAGTATTGTGTCGGATAGAGACCGCGGTTTACATCGAGTTTTGGGGGAAGCTTACAGAAGCTTTGGGGTCCAAGCCGAGGTTGAGTTCGACTTATCATCCTCGGACCGATGGTCGACAGAGAGGACCATCCGGTCTCGGAGGATCTTTCGAGAGCTTGTGTCTTTGGAGCAGGGGGAGGTGCGTGGGATACACACCTTCCACCGATTGAGTTCACTTATAATAACAAACTACCATTCGAGTATAGGGATGGCTCCTTTTGAGGCAATCAGTATGGGCGGAGGTGTAGGACTCCGTTGTGTTGGCATGAGTCCGGTGAGAGTGTCGTTCTTGGGACCGGAATTGGTTGGGGAGACTACGAGAGAAGGTTAAGATGATCGGGGAGAAAATGAAAGAGTCCCAGAGCCGGCAGAAAAGTTATCATGATAGGAGGAGAAAGGACTTGGAATTTCAGGCTGGTGAGCATGTATTCACGAGAGTTACGCCTATGCGGTGTTGGGCGTGCAATTGAAAGCGAAGAAGTTGACTCCTAGATTTATTGGACCGTACCAAATCACCGAGAGGGTAGGAAAAGTTGCTTATAGGGTGGCTCTGCCACCTAATCTTTCGAACTTGCACGATGTATTCCATGTGTCACAGCTTCGGAAGTATATTCCAGACCCGTCTCATGTGATTCACATGGATGATGTAGAGGTACGTGAGAATCTCACGGTGGAGACTATGCCAGTGAGGATTGATGATAGAGAGGTGAAGGTGTTGAGAGGAAAAGACATTGCATTGGTCAAGGTGGTGTGGTTGGGAGCTGCTGGTGAGAGCATGACTTGGGAGCTAGAGAGCAGGATGAGGGAGTCCTATCCAGAACTATTTGACTCAGGTATGAATTTCGAGGACGAAATTTCCTAAGTGGGGGAGAGTTGTAACACTTAAATAATTTAATTAAGTAATTGATTAAATTATTTAAAGTGTTGCACTAAATTTAATTATATTGAGTTATAATGTGGTGGTTATTTTATTGTGTTAGGGAGTGGTGGAGCGATGGAAGGGGGTGTAAAAGGGCCCAAACCTTTTGAGCCCAAAATATAAATAGACTAGGCTTAGTTGCATAGGAAGGAAAAGAAAGAAAAACAACGAGAAGAGAAAAGGAATAGGGTTTGCCTTGTGGGAGAGAGAGGAGAGGAAGGAGAAGAGAGAAACTTCTCAAGGTTGCTCAAGGTAAGGGTTTTGGTCCTTTCTTTCTCAATTTTTTTCCTTTTCCTATTGTGGTGATTTTCAATCACTCATTGCTTGTTGTTGTTGGTTCTCAAGTTGCTCAAGAAGGGACATCCATCGTTAATTGCGAAGGAGGAGGAAGGGAAAAGCTTGCTATTTGGGTGATTTTGGTGTTATTGGAGTCCTACGATTTAATTTAAGGTAAGGGTGAGCGTTTCATCTAACATAATTAGGTATATGATGGGTTTTGTTGGGTTTTGATGTTGTATGATGTATTGTTGATGCTATCACGTGATTAAATTTATGGGATGATGAATTGAGTTTCGAATTGGGTGAATTGATGGGGTTAAAAATCGATTTCCATGGTTAGAGTGATGAAAGGGTTGCTGTTTGCTTTGTTAAATTATGGGTGGTTCTTTGTTTTTAATTGGATATAGTGTTTTTTTTTGAAAACACAAGGTGTTGTTTTTGGTGATTAAATTGTTGCTGTTTGCCTTGATAAATCATGTGTTGTTGCTAGTTTTAATTGAATATAGTTGCTGTTTTCCAAGGATATAAGGTGTTGTTTTTGGTTGTTAAATTGTTGCTGTTTTGTTAACCAATAATTGATGTTTTCATGAAAATATAGTGCAGTTTTTTTAAAATATAAGTCGTTGTTTTGTCACTAAAAATTGATCTTTGTTTTGTGAAAATATAGTGCGTTTTTTTTAACTATAAGTTCTTTGTTTGTCACTAAAAATTGATCTTTGTTTTGTGAAAATATAGTGCGCTTTTTTTAACTATAAGTTGCTTTGTTTTGTCACTAAAAATTGATCTTTGTTTTGTGAAAATATGGTGCGTTTTTTTTTATATAAGTTCTTTGTTTTGTCACTAAAAATTGATCTTTGTTTTGTGAAAATATAGTGCGCTTTTTTTTTTTAATATAAGTTCTTTGTTTTGTCACTAAAAATTGATGTTGTTTTTGCGAAAATATAGTGCAGTTTTCTTTAAATATAAGTTGCTGTTTTTGTCACTAAACTGATGCTGTTTTATGAACATATAGTGCGGTTTTTCAAAAATATAGGTGGCTGTCTTTATTACTAAATTGCTGCTGTTTTCCTAATTAAAATGTTGCGGTTTTACAAAATAGTGAGGTGCAGTCTTGTATTAATTGCTGGATGAGGATCAAATTTTTCTGAGTTATGTTATGATTGAATTGCTGTAAGAGGTTATACTACTAGTGTACTCCTTGACTATGGCTAGACTGTGGTTTACCACTAAGGCCAGAATTTCTTTCACTGGTGTATTTACAAAGACATCACTGAGAGCCTTGCAAATGTGGCCAATGCCTCTTGCGAGTAGTACCAGTTACCTGAGTAATCACATAGTCAATCGGTTTACTATTTTATAATCCACAAAACTAAAAGATAACCGTAATGTATATATATACGTGCTTATGATGACGTGACTATATCATGTTGATGAATGTGTCGGTTCATGCTATGAGTGATTTTGATGAGGTGTATTTAAGATTGTGATGTGAATGACGAATACACTCTACGAGTGTTTTATGATGACATACCTTGAGTGGTTATTTATTTTATGATGATGATGATGAGTACTCCGGGTAAGTGTTGATTGAGTTGCACATGTGTTATAGAATTTCATGGCATGTGCATACTATGACTAATATTGATGATGTTATGCCTTGAGTGGTTTTCTTCAATGATGAAGATATGCCTTGAGTGGTTTTAGAGATGATATGGTACCATCATGCATATGCCCGCGTGTGGGTTGCATTTTCATACATAATTATAACTGTGAGTTGTGGCTGTTGTGATTTTGAGCTGGTGTTGTGTATTTATGATGTGGTGATGACACCTTGTGATTGTCCTTTCTCATCCCTCTATTGTGTATCTGATTATGTTCCTTTGAAATTCTCACCCCTTCTGCTTGGAATGTTGCTCTATTGTGGCAACGCTGCAAGTACCCGCGAGTGAAGGCTGCAGGTGCCTTATTCTTTTAATTTGTGGGATGTAATGTTGTGTCGCTCTCGACGATCTTTGTAACACCTAGGGGCGTGGAGTGGGATAATTTGTTTAATAGTTGTATCTTGATTTTTATGTGTTACATTGAGACGTGTTTGAGAGTGATTTGGTGAGTTGGTGGTTATGCCGCTGCGATTGTGTTTTATGAGAATGGAATTTTCCATAACTGATGTTTGATTGCGCAAATTGAAGAGTGCATTATTTGATGAGTTTTTAATGAAGCTGTAGCATTTCTTTTCTATCAAGTAACGAAATTTTATTTTTTAAAAAGAGGATTACTCTGATAAATGACACGTAATATAAGGGTAGAAAAGGGGTGTTACACATTCCCTTTGTAAAATGGAACTGCTTGATGGTTTGGTTGATTATACATGTTTTGATAATCCTTCTCTTTGTGCTGAGATTGAAAATACTTTGCAGGTTGATACACTTTCCATAAATGATGTTGTGGATGTAGCTGCTGCTACCTTTGAGCCAACACATGATGTGGATCTCAAACCTCTCCCTGAAAATTTTAAATATGCATATTTGAAGGGAAGGGAATATTTTTCTGTGATTATTTCATCTAACCTTGATTACGAAAGCGGGAAAAGATGCCTCCAATTCTAAGGAACATAGGAAAGGTATCGGATGGACCTTGGCGGACATTCCTAATAAGAATGTGTGGCAAACACAACAACAACTCAGCCCCTTGATTCTGGATGTATGGAAGAAGAAGGTGACCAAACATGTGTGTGGTAACCATAAAAGATCTTTCACTACCAAATACCAACCGCACACAAGATTCAAGTTCTCCACCTTCAAGAGGGAGTTTTCTTTCCTTATCCTTAAGTTATATAAGTTGCTTACATTGAGGACAATGTGTGATTTAAGTGTGGGGGTGTGTCTTTTTGTTTTTATGTTTTTAATTTTTAACTATAAAAAAAGAAAAAAATTGTTGCATATTTTTCCATGAATACTATGTTTGTACAAGTTGTGAGTGATTTTGACTATTTTAGGATCATGGATGATTTGGCATGATTTGATTGATTTCTTGTTGCTCTTGGTATAATAAGTTGGGTATGAGCACTAAATACTGCATCATCTGTGATAGTCATTATCCCTGGTGAGAATTGAGCCTTTTTATGGATGGACCACATTTTTCCATTCTCTCTTTTCTTGTGTGTGACTCACTCATGTTTGTTAGTTACTCTAGAACTTGACTTGATTCTTGTTGAAACACTTGTTCACATGCATGTTTGAAATGATCTAGGCAATTCTGTTTTCTTAGCTACTAGCCAAATAAGCCTACCTTGAATTTATCCCTTTATGTAAGCCCCTCTGAGGAAAACAATGATATTACCCAATCTTAGAGAAAAACAATGATATTACCCAATCTTAGAGGGTGAAGGAGCTTTGATTTGAAAATTGTCATATCCATAAGTGTGGGGGTGTCCAAATTGTGTAATTGTGGTTCTCACTTGGGTTGATTCTTGGGTTCTCAATGGAAAGTTTGGCAAGTACATTTGTATAGAAAAATACTCCTCAAAAGGGAAAAAAAAATGAAAAAGAAAAAAAAAAAAAAAAAAAAAAAAAAAAGAAAAAAAAAAGAAAAAAAAATTGGAAAGTGTATATATCTTTTTATTTTTGTATCAAGGAGAGTGAATGTTGTGTAAAGAGAGTTATGGAGAGAAGTATTAAAATTGTGAAGTTAGTCATATATTGTTGAAGTTGGACCCTCTCATGCTCACTTTACAGTTGATTTTCATTGCTTCTTTAGCTTCTTTGATTCTTTTTAGCTTAGTTCCCCCTTAGGATTATTCCACCTTGACCTTGGCCCCATTACAACCCTTATAAAGACCTTTTGATCTTAAGTGTGGATGTTAGAAGCTTGTCAAGCATATGGTAGTGCTAACTTTCATTGATGTGCTTATTATATATATGAGAGTAAACACAAGCCTAGACACTTGAGTGATTGAGAGCATTACTTATATAAATCCTGTGAGGACTCATCACTTATGATTCACTCGTTAGTGCTCTATCCTCTTGTTTACCTCGATTGCAATCAAGTGCTATCTCTGAATGTCATTCTCCTTGAAGCCTAAGAAAAGCATCTCTCTTATGACTTTGCATTCATTGGGTTCATTGGGAATTCATGTTTTGCTTTTATGTCTTGTTTTTTGTGTTTTGCCCGGAGTGCAAAAGCTTAAGTGTGGGGGAATTTGATCAGTGCATTCTAATGCACTCGTTATAGCTTTTCACTTGGTGATTTTAATTGTTCTCTGTACCTAATTTTTGAGTCTTAGCACATTTCTAGACTTTGAGTCTTATTGGAGCAGTATAGCAATTTATTACTTAATTCTTATTTTTATTGCATATTGACCCTGGTCTACTCTGCAGTCAATAACTTTGGCTAAAGTTATCCGATTGAGGCGTGCAAGTATGCGTTTGAAAGCTAATGAACAGAGCTACAAATCTTCTGTTGAACGCAAAACCTAATTCGGAAGTTTTGAAGGTCAAAACGGCAAAATACCGAAGCAGTTTAATGTAAAACGGGTTTCGGGCTAGATATTAGTTTGTTAACGGGCTTTTATCCAAGAACCCATTAAGGGATTAGGTTTTTTGTTTTAGTCTTATAGACTTGGCTGGAGCAGCCGTCTTTTGACCATCTTACGCATTCCTACTTTCAATTTTATGTTTTGTGCCCTAACCTCCATGGAAGCTTAAAGCCCTAGATCAATCTATTGGTGAAGGGTGTTGCTGTAAGGATTTTGAGGTTCAGTGCTTTAATGTTTATTTCGTTTTTATATTTTTAATTCTTTCTCTATCAATTTCATATTTGTAATTCTTGCTGCAGATTCAGTTTGTGTTTTGCTTAATTACTCAAACTCTGTGATTTGCTTATGTGATTAGTTTCCTGATTCAGTTTTGCTTAATCACTTAATCATGATTCTATTTCACAACTTTCATCATTTGAACTATTTTATCGCTTGTTTAATCTAGTTTGGATAGGAATTGATAGAGTCTATGACGCTTGTTTATAGGATTGATAGAATTCAGTTATGATATTAATTGTGTTACTGACGCTTGTTCACTATCACGATTGATTGAACACATTGTTTTGACGCTTGCTTTAAAACATTGTGAATTCATATGAACTGACTAATGCTTGTTTAGTTAGTTTATTGTCAATCAAGAATTATCAAACCCCTTGCACGAATCTTTATTTTAGAACTGATGATAAATCCAAGAAGCGCACGCGAAACCAATGGATTGATTGTCTACTTTAATTGTTTTTTTTCCTTCATTAAACATAAAACTCTTTTCCTAAAAAACCCCCCGTTTTATTATTAACTTTGTTCTTGATTTTGGTAATTTCTGCATTTAGAGGTCCTTGTGAGACGACCAAGGTTAACTTACCTTGATACTATATTTGAACACTTTTTAATTATTTTGACCCGCGTACGACCGCTGATCAACCATACTCAAACATTTCTACAAAACGCAAGGGAATCTTAATGCACATCTAGTGGAAGATGCAATGTAAGGAATGGACCTATCTAAGTATTGATGATACCACATGAGAGTAGACAAGGAAGTTGTAGGCACAAATGAATTCAAAAGAGTAGCCTCAAGTATGATCATTGGCAAACCATAAACAAGAAAGTCATCTTTGCAATCAAAGCATCAAAGTATGTTGAATAACTTTGGTCAATCCTCAACACTTAAATTAGAGTGCACAAGTGTGAATCCTCTTGCCAATCATCAACAAAGACAAGTTTATTAAAGCAAGCATTTAGGAACAAACCCAAACCCTAATTCTTTTGAAGTGTGCGAAGCACATGAAGGGGTGAAGACCTTCTTATTATTTCACTAAATAACTTAACTAAACAAGCAAGTTAAAGTAAAAAGTTGGGGCAAAGTTTTGGTAAAAGTTTATGAATGCAAGAGGGTAAAAATGTTTTATGAGGTGAAGTGAAAATGTTTTGGTAAAAACTAAGTGAAATGGTAAAAACCAAAGTGGTAAAATGTTTTTATGTTTTTTGGTAAAAAGTTAATGAAGTGGTAAAGTAAAATATAAAAAGTGAACAAACACAATTGCACAACTTGCATTTACTCAAACACAATCAAAATGACAATTTTCAAGCAATCAAAAGGGGCAAAAACCCTAGTCATGGCCGAATGCAATTGTGCATTGAATCATCAACTTATTTCTTGCAAAAATTGACAAATTAACACACAAAACATCACAAGATATAACCCTAATCTACAATTCAAGGTTCTAAGATAAAACATCAAGCAAATCATGCATTTTATTCACACAAAAATCAAAGGAATCAAAAGAAAACACAAACCCTAATTCTTGAGCTTGAACCCGAGGCCACACATACCCACAATCAAACAATTATTCAACTACAACTCATGAAATAAGCAAGAACACATAAGAACCCTATTTTTCCCTTCTTGGCCGAAGCTAATAAGCTTGAAAAATGAGTTTTATTTGACCAAAAATTATGCAAACAAGATGGATATGCAAGGAAATGCAAGAAAACACAAGAACGACTCCTCCAAAGCCAAGAAGCCACCTCAAAACCCCAAGCCCCCCTAGGTGCTTGTCAATAAAGTTTGAAGTGGCTCCTCAAAGCAACAACAACAATATGAAGGAGTTGAGATGAGCATAAGAGAGATTATGCAAGAATTTAAAGACTAGATGCAAAGATTCAAGGCTTACCTCAAAATCTCACAAAGAAATGAAGAAAGATATGAAATGAACTCAAGAACAAACTTGGATCTACTCTTGAACTTCAAAAATAGCTAGATCTTTGAGATTTGATGATGAAACCTTGAAGAGAATTGAATGGTAGAAGATGATCTAGTGTAGGAATCAAAGAAATGGAGGATTTGATGGTGAAAAATTGAAGAATGGAGGAGGAGTAGTGGTGGTGGGTTGTATTCGGCCAAGAGAGTGGGAGAGGAGAGGGAGTGTGTTAGGGTTTATGTGAGTGAGAAATGAGAGGCCAAAGATTGTGAGAGATGGGCTTAACAAGGTATTTATAGAATGCAATTAGGGTTGAGGGTGTTTTGGTCCTTGCATTCTAGTTGTGCTCTAGGATTGGACCTTAATTTTGAATCAAAGGCTAGGATTGATGATCACATGGATTGAGGGCATTGAGAAAGCACAAATGAGGGAGTGAATGGGTGTATATGTGCAGCTCATGAGGGGAGTGGAGAGAGTGTGAATTTCCAAAAATGTTTCTCCACAATTTCATATTACAAGATTGTCATTAACTATGAATGAATGGTGAGATTTGCATCTTTATTTGAATAGAGGGTCATGATTGAGATACACTTTGCAAGTAATGAAAATAAATCAAAAATGGAGGGATAATGGGCTGTGGGGCACGAAAATGAGGAGTGGAGAGTGGTGCCCAAGTTTTGCAAGTTGTCATCTTGTACTATTGTACTATTGTGAGACCCTTCCAAATATTCTTCTTTTATTATTATTCTTCACAAGATAATTCCATAAAATCTAACCATATTGGGCCAAATACTAGGAATATAAATGAATGGGTCATTTTCATGAGATCATTATGCCCAAAAATGATATAAAACCTCTCCTTGCATTTTTGAAGAATATTCCCTTTTTTGTTGACTTTTTAAATTTGACTTTTTGTACAAAAATCAACAATGCATGCGCAACACACATATGACTCAAAACATTTGCCCCAAATAAATTCCCTTAAAAGTTCACAATGATTCTTTATGAGAAATTTCTTACTTTGCAAAATGACCAAAATACCCTTTGACCTAAAAACTTGCTTCTTGCCCTAAAAATGCATTTCCACTCTAAAAATGATTCTAAAAACCCTAGGATGACACTACAAGAAAATCGTTGATTTGCCACGGACATTTCCGTCGCAAATGTACAAATTTCCGTGGCAAAACAACATTTGCCACGGACCAAAAATGGTGGCAAAAACGCGTCAAATGTAAATCGTTTGCCACGGACTTTTCCGTGGCAAATTTTTCCGTCGCAAACCCGTGGCAAATCCGTCGCAATTATCCGTGGCAAAGTCGTCGCAAATTTCATCGCAAATCCGTGGCAAATCCGTCGCAATTATCCGTGGCAAAGTCGTCGCAAATTTCATCGCAAATCCGTGGCAAATCCGTCGCAAAAATTAAAAAAATTAAAAAATAAATAAATCATAATTTTAATTCTTCAACCCATTCATTAGTCAATGTTATCATCACAATTATTTAGAATCAAACTCCCTACACTTGAAATTTAGCTAGGAGATATTAAAAAAAATAAAGGATAATATGATTAATAAGACTACAAAATCATTTCACACAAAACTAATGGGCTGTGGTGAGTATTTATTAACAAATTTATTACAAGACTATCAAAGAAAGAGTGCAAACTTTAAGTGTTAATAAGTGGAATCCAATGAGAAAAATTATAATAGAGATAAGAATCTTGCGATGCAATCTACCTTCCTCTCAAAAAGTACATGAGCACATAACCAAGTGATTCCGGATCATCTCTTTTGCTTTGTTCTCGCAAGAATGATCGAGCGAGATATATTTTAAATTTACGTTCACTTTGAATCTAAAATTGTTAAGAAAACATATTGATTAGTAGCTGCAAAAATAGCCTCAATCACCAACTCCAAGATGAGTATTAACACTTGCATACCGAAAGCGGTTCAGTGAAGGTTTTGTTTCCCTGTGAACAAAAGTATCATGACACGACCATTAACTAAACAAAAGGAGAGAAGTGAGTGGGACAAAATCATTAATTTTTATATTGAGAGATACATAAACAAGTTATGGGCTCAGAGGATGACACAAACGAGACGATTTACTTGTAAGTGCGAGCAGCGGTGAAAGTTCAAGTTTTGGAATATTATTTTGAATGTTGGTTCGGGTTAAAAACTAGTAAAACTCAAGTGGCATGTTGTTAGGAAAATAACGGAGCTCTGTAACTAATCGTGTAGATGATAGGGGACCACATACCCAAAGAATGAAAATAGAACACACTACTGAGCCCGCCTAAATACAATATCAAATAAGGTACACTGTAAGGTATATGCTTGTGTGTCTGAAGGTCACGATACTTTTTGCAAGGCCATAATCAATTACGTATACCGCAATGTAAAAGAACAGAAATTTTTGACACAGAATTTGATTATTGATATTAAACGAAGAGAAAGCGGAACATTAAGAAAAATCGGTTTAGCTTTTAAATACATGAAACGTGTCTAGAAGTAAGCAAACCGGACACATTGCAAATTGACTTCCTTTTTTCGACTTAGGTCTTACAAACACGAGTACCTATGACATTGTTTGAGTGCGAACTTGTTTGGTAACCTTTATGCTTAACTTGGTTTCCAAGAATGGCTTATTATGACCTCACCTTAAGTTGATTAGGATAGTAAGTAGTTGGTTCTTAGGAAATACCAGGAGTACCAACTTCATTAAATTATTATTAAGAAAATATAGATGAATTAGATGTACAAAGAAGAGGCCATCGTACGGTGAAAAATAATCGGACAAATCTTTGAACTGCATCTGGATATTATTAAATGCTGAATTTTACAAACATTCAAGTTACGAATATTACTACCTCTACGGTTCATTTTATAAGAAACGAAAGGGTTCCTTTTTGCGGTCCTATTTATAAGAAACATAGACCTATTTTCAGTAACATTAATTGCTAAATTTCATTTATACCCTTATTTTATAAAGCATATCAATGAGACACTGGCCAATTCCCCATGCAAGCTGGAGTAGTTTTTCACATGAGAGTCGCTAAAGGACGCCATGTTCAAACATTTAAAATCATGGGTATTTTTGGAATAACATTTAATTTTAGATGGTTTGAATGCTTTTCCTTGATCATGATATAAATTTGTCACTTGTTTCTTATATAAACCTATCCAATGGCTCTTTGGACACTCTGAGATCAATAGGGATTGACAAAGACAACAATGATGCTTTCATAATTCTACTAATTTGAATGAAAAGCTTTTGATCATAATCTTCATTTTAAATCACAACTGAAACAATGCAAGTGAGGAGCCACCCATAAACAACCAACCAGTGAAGGCTGAATTTAAATAAATGCGGGATAGACAAATATACCGATTTTCCTTACGGCCTAAGCCCATTAAAAAGTTGCCAGGCTTTATGTCACGGTGCAAGAAACCCCGGGAGTGCATGTACTCAACTCTGTTTATCTAGGTGGATCAAATTGGTCAAACGTAAAAATCCAGTAGCTTTCTATTAAAACTTAAAAGTATAATGTTAGTAAAATTAGAGTAATACTTACTAGCCGATCTGCAAGTATCGGAAGCCATTTTTTGAGAGAATTTCCTATTGCAATAGTTAAACAAGTCTTCAAGACTTGGTCCAAGGAGGTCAATAGCCATGGCATTATAGTCGCCCTCAACTCCAAACCATTTTAAATGGGGTATACCCGCTTCAAAAAATAAAAATAAAAGATGGACACAATAATTAGACAAGCTCATAAACTACTAATTTTACTACCTGGTCGTCTTGCCTACAAGAAAAGAAGTTGAAGAATTATAAATAGGGAAGAGAAAGAAAAGAATGAAACTTACTTCCCCACGAAGAATCATGTACAATTTTGACTCATAGTGAAGTTGGGGATGCTTGGTCTTCTGATTCCTAACAAACAAAGCAAGTGAATGGAAAAAGAATTGGTAATAGATCACCATGGAAACAAACTAACAAATTGTCCAAACTCAAGGCTAAATGAATACTGTAACAAAAAATGCGGATAGAGTTATGTTCTACAGAACTCAACTTTAAGACATGAACCAGTTGTTTAAAAGGTCAAAGCGAAAAAGAATATTTGGCCCAACAAAGGTGGATTGATATTGAAGCATGAAACAAACATGTCAAATATTGTATTTGTATGCAAATCAAATATTACAATGTGATCTTTTTTCTCTGTTTTCCACTTTTGCTAACAGATACAAATATACTCTAATAATCATAAAATATATACTTTGTGCCAAGACTCTAGGTAATATTTCACAATCACCTAATCATGAGATACAACCAAATAGCCTTAGTGGCATGCCTAATGGCTAATGTTTCATAAAAATAACTAGATACAAAACACTTCACTTCTACAAAGAATAAAACCAATATATGCACTAGTAGAAATAAAACATCAATAAGCGATAAGGTGTGAAGTCAAATAGAAGTCAATAAGCGCACTCACCAAACTTAATTAATCGCGACTTCCTCTCCGGTTTGCACATTAACACCGAAACACCTGAAGCATCGGAAAAACAAACGAGTGAGAAGTCCAAACTATTCAAACTAAACAAGGCCGCTAATGCTACCAAAAAAATTGATAAGGTGCATACCCAAATAAAGCTCTCCAAATGATCCACTCCCAATCTTCCTCCCAAGCTTGAATTTTTAGGTTTCGCATAAACCGAGGATGACGATTTTGAGGTTGGGTTCCATTGATGCAAGCTTTGGAGTGGAGAAGATGAGGGTCTAGGGTTTGTTGGTGAGAGAGAGAGAGAGAAGTGAGAGTGAGGAGAGTGCGGTGGAGGTTGAGGGAGGCGGAGGTGAGGAGAGTGAAAGGTGGAGAGTGAGCGTGAGAACGATCGAAGGAGGCGGAGGGAGAAGGTCGGAGAGGAGGCGGAGGAGAAGGTCGGAGGGAGAGAGCGAAGGTGGAGAGTGAAAGGAAGAGGCGTTCGAACGTTACGATTTTATCTATCGGGCTCTTTTATTTTGACCAATGGGTTGCCACGGATTTGCCACGGCATCTCCGTGGCAAATGTCCTGTCCTTTCACATGTCCGTGGCAAACCCGTGGCAAACACCAGCGGGAAATTTCGTGCCTCTATTTTTTACTCATGCCGTCGCAAATCCGTGGCAAATTACTGACGGAATAAGCTCCGTGGAAATTGCTGGTGGCTAAAACAAGCTTTTCTTTTAGTGTGACTTCAAAACCTTAAAAATGCATGCAAAATGCTCCTCACACTCTTCAAAAGGATGCCACACTTCACAAATTATTATTTTTTTGTGAAAAATTAGGGTTTTGACCCAAGCCGGACAAAATTAGGGTATGACAGTCTCTACCCCTAAAGGATAAATTCCCAAGCTATTTTCTATCTCCTTGCAAAAGGATGAAACCATAGCAAATATGTGCTTCTGGGATGGACTCTAATGGTAGTGGAATATTGTGTGGAGGAGAAGCCTATTTCAAAGGGAAGTGGAGCAATTTGATGAGTCTTTGGTAAATCTTCAAGAATTGCACCTGTCTAGGTATTCCAAAGACAAAAATTGGCGGCACTTTGATACGAAGGGGATTTCTCAGTTAAGACATTTGTTAGAGCTTGGTGGAGTAACAATGGTGAAGATAACAAAGGAATTGGATTCTCTGCAGTCATTTACGACTGTAGTTGCTGCATTCAAGTGGAAGAGATGTATTCTCTCTCTTGTCTTTTTGTTATTATAATTTTTAATAGATGC
Organism: Oxytropis ochrocephala; assembly: GCA_020916435.1. Taxonomy (NCBI): domain Eukaryota; kingdom Viridiplantae; phylum Streptophyta; class Magnoliopsida; order Fabales; family Fabaceae; genus Oxytropis; species Oxytropis ochrocephala. The sequence continues at coordinate 85,473,387 of CM037092.1, read as the reverse complement.
AAAAAGGTTTTTAGACTAAATTTAGGAACCTGCAGTCACCACTGACTGCAGGGAATCGTGGTCCAAATAACAATAGAAGAGTCGTTTGAAGAGACCTTGCACCTCCAAGAGCTGAGTTATTGATGTAGTTCAGACTACAAGGCAAGTTAAACAAAAAAGACAGATTGAGGAAGCTTATCCTAATATCTGAAGCTGAAGCCTTTTGTCCCCTGTGCAACAGGGAAGCAGAATTAATCCAACACCTTTTTATACACTGTCATTTCTCCTAGCGACTATAGACAGGAGCATTCGGGTGGTGATTCAAATCCCTATCTCAAATACCTGTGAACATTGGATGGAAATCTGGCTTGGGCTAGTTGAAGGATCCTTCCGAAGGAGGTTGTGGATCTCATTAGATTATATAGTCACTTGGTCCATCTGGAACATCGGGAACAAAGTGGCATTTAAGAAGATCAAGGCAGATTGGAATCAGGAGCTCTATCAGGTAAAGCGAAGATTGAGTTTTTGGATGAAAGGTTGGGAGTTAGAGACTAAATAGTCAATGCCCTTGAGATTTCATTAGACAAAGAGTGGCTGATGTAAGGAAGCCTTATTGTGGAATCAGACTCTAGAGTGGCGCTCTCCTGGGTCAAATCTTCATGGATGCCCTTGAAGTTAAGGTTTCTTGGCAATAAGTTGCAGAATCTCCTAATTTTGAATAAATGTTTACCTGGTCTGCAAAAATAGAGAGTCAAATGAAATTGCAGACAATCTTGCAAAGGAAGGCTCCTCTCTGGAAGGTTATTGGTTAAAGTGGTTCGACCATAGTTGTGATGCATAGTTTGGTTTGTATCTACCAGTTTCGTCCGGATTCTCCATTCTTTATTTTGGCTCCGATTTTGTGGTAATCCTTGGGGTCAATCTGTCCATACAATATTGGGCCCAACTCACGTGCCGTCACAACTTTTTCCTTGCTTTTGTCTTTTCCTTGGCACTTCTTGATCTTGTAGTCTTTGTTAGCTTGTTTTACTTGGTGTCTTTGTTATTCTTTGCAGTGTACTTCCTCCTCCTTACGTGGATTGTGGTGATTACGTGATGCTTGCTATAGGTTCATTGTCCATGGGTGTTCATTGAGATGCTTAGAGTCCATGAAATGACAACGGCTCTTCTGACGATGTTAGAGATTTCTCCATTTCTCGATCTAGCATATTAAAAGTTTCTACTTCTCGTGTTGCGTTATATTGTATAATCGAGTAATTTTCTGTAGTAGGAAATGCACTAAAGGGCTCTGGTCCCTTTTCGAGTCTGCACCAGATGTATGAGATTCGCCTAGGTGTTACGTTGAAGCATATTTCGATTACATAACAGAAGATCTGCCTGCATTAGAGTTTACGGGTAAAATTGAGAGCGGCGGCGGTTCTAACCGCCGTGGATTTATGCTGGCGGCGGTTCCTGTAGCGCCGTTATTTCTAGCGTCGCCAGGTAGTTTTGGCGGCGGTTCCAAGAAATGCCGTCAACAAGCTTTTTGAATTTTCTACAAAGCGAGTTCGCGCGGTTCATAATCGCCGCCAAGTGCGCGCCAAAAATTCCCACCAACACTAGCGGCGGTTATTAATCGCCGCAAAGCTCTACGCGCCAAAATTTTCTCACCAACACTAGCGGCGGTTGCAATCGCGCAAGTTAAAAATAATTTTTTTAAAATTTTAAACACGATTTTTTTGTTTCTGTACCTTTCTAACCCAACTTGTACCTATTAAAGAAACTACAATTATGCCAAAATCACATACTGACCTTCTAGAAACCAAATTTAGTTCATAATAACTAGAACTTAGTTCATACATCCAAATCTAGTTGTTCATGGCACCAAAATACAACCAACTTAATTAGTTCATAACATCAAAGTACAACCGACTTAATTAGTTCATAAAATCTCAAAGTACAACCAACTAGCAAAACTAGTTCATAACATCAAAATACAACCAAATAGAATCATCTATCTAGATGTCCTACGGGATGGGCTTGCTTCATTTTGTCTGTGTGGTGGCACGTAAGAGCGTCTCAAATCATCTTGTGATTCCAAGTTAAGCTATTTGGAAAAAAGAGCCATAAATTAAGTTAGAATCAATATTGTAGCCAAAACTAAAACCCAAGTAATGAACAATTATTGTTGACTTCACAACCTCCCAATAAGACAATTAATAATATGAATAATTAATTAAGATCTCTTAATTATCTTAACCTCCCTGACATATATGTTTTCTCCATTTCACATTACAAATAGAAACCACAAACTCTCCCATACTTTGACCAGTCATTCAAAATCCAGAAACAACTCTCCCTGAAAGTGTCGATGCTACAGAGTGTACAATTCAGTTCAATTCAAACAATAGCACTAAAACTAAGACCAGACTAAATTTCTTCAAAACTCAAGCACCACAAGTTCAAAAATTACCAAATTCCTTATACACAAAGATAGAGCAAATATAGCAGAAAGAGCTAAGCATTCAGAGGGTAACTATCAATCTCCCAAAAACATAGAATAAAAGAATCTACAAAGACACGATGAGCTAACTAACATGAATCCCTTACCACATAGACAAATCCAAATTGACCCATTACTAGATTTCACAGAATCCCAATTCAAAAATGAAAACCCTTCACACCAATGAAGAAAAATCAATCAAATTCAAAACTCACCCACAAAAATTGGATCATGTCGACTTGAAATTCGACTAAAAATAAACAAAACAAAACCAGATTTTGTTTTGTCACGATCAAAGGAACAAGCTTTATGATCGATAAACCCCAAACCATAAAGCATAAAAAGAAACCCCAAAAAGAATTATCGAGTTTGACATGCAATTGGAAGAAAAACAAGAAAAGGGTAATCGAGAAAACAAACAAAATCAAGAACAGTAAATCAAGAAAGTAAATCAAAACGACTTAAAATAGGCTTAGATGGACAAACCGAAACCAGTCATCTAATAAGAGTATGTGTCGATTGTGCTCACCCCATTTATAAAAAGAGTATGTGCCAATGAAAAATGCACCATAATTGACTTCATAACCAATCAAGCGATGAATCGTCATAAATAACCATGATAGTAATCGTCATAAATAATCAAGCAAGCGAATCGTCATAAATTAGCAAGTTTTCCATTGGATCAATAAGCATGATTTAATGCATTAAGACAAATATTGTCTCACCGGATTTTGCTTAAGAAGTTGCATAACAAAAGCAAGTTGTTCCTTCAAAAGAGGTAATTCAAAGAACTTGTTCCTTTAGAGCATCAACTTCAAATGACTTTTGCCTTTAAACTTTCAACCTCAACAACTTGTGCTTGTAAAGAATCAATTTGACTCTGCATCTGTGACATCTTTTCATTAGCTTGAAAATCATATGAATCGGTCGTAGAGAACGAGAACTCATTTCAGAGAGTCGAGTTGGTGTTACACCGAGTCCCATGCCTCGACTATACCCAGGATGTTCTTTCCCGAAAACTTCAATAAAGGCTTCATGCTCAGAAGAACCCTCAAGAACTGCTTGTTGTAATTTTTCCTACATGTATTGAAGAAAGACATAAAGATTTACGATGTGCCCAATAATATGATATGTTGCAATCAAACATAGCTATACATATATGATATTGGACTTACATGGTTTTGTCTTGCTTCATCATTAACAAAATCACCAGTTGATTTTTTATGAGCAATTTCATACATATCTGCTCTAGTATAAGTCCGCCCATCTCGCTCTTCCTAAATCATATCACCATATAAATATAGTTAAACCATTTTCTATGATTTTCAAACAATAGAAAAAATGAGATATGATACCATCTCTTATTGCTTTCTGGCAATTGTCTTAGCCCCTAATGTATGAGGAAGCTGTTGCTTCAAGCGGTTTTCAGCATTTTGATCTGCCATTGCCTATAAACAAAGTCATTAACAAAGTAATTTATATTAATTCCTGAAGGATATGATAGGGAAAAAATTATTAATGTTTCATTCTGAAGGATATAATAGGGAAAAATTACGCATCCACAATATCAATAACAAAGAAATGAAACCAATTAAGCTGATACTAATCAAATTAAACAGCAACCAATTTAAGAAAAGTTATGTTATTACCATAGTTTCAGGTTTCAGCCTATACTCCAAAAACTTCCTCCAATTGTAACGCCCCAAAAATAATCGGTTAATTATTTAACTAATTAGAGGGAATTAGCTTGCGGAGAAATATTAGAAATAATAATATGGTATCTAGTTAGATCTAGGGAGTGGTGTTGACCAATAATTAGGTGGTGAATGTATCTGAAGGGGAGTGTTTATATAATAAGGAGTGGTGGATGTAATTTAATTGAAGGGGGTGATATTGGGAACTCCGGGGTGGTGAGGAATGGCCCAAGAGCCCAAGCCCAAGACTTAGGCTCCTTAGGCGCTAGGGTTAGGAAGGATGTGTCTCATTTGATGAGAAAAGAGGAAAAGAAAAGGAACGAATGAGAGAGAGAGAGAGAGCACTATTTGAGAAGATGAAAGGAAGAAGGAGAAGCTTTGCTCGTTGTGTTCTTTGTGGTTACTCGTTGGTGATTCCAATCGTCGTCTTCTTGAGCTTACGTTTAAGAGGTAAGGGTGAGCGTTTTGGTTTAACATGATTGAGTATATAGTGGGGTTTTGTGGGGTTGATGGGAATTGATTTTGTGGCTGAAATTGATGATGTTTGATGAATTAATATTTGTTGATGAAATTGATGATGTTTGATGAATTGATTTGGTGGCTGAAATTGATGATGTTTGATGAATTGATATTTGTTGATGAAATTGATGATGTGTGAGGAATTCATATTGTTGAAGGATTTTGGTGTTGTTTTGATGAATTTGATGTATTGGAAGATTTTGATGAGTGATTTGGTGAATAAAATGTGTTTTTGGGGTTGATTTTCTGAATTTTCTGCACAATTTGACGTTTCCTGCGCATTCGCGCCTCGCTCGCGCTTGAGTGGCGCTCCAGGCGCAAGTGAGCTGCGCAGCAACCTGATGTTCCTGCCCAATCGCGACCCGGCCGCGCCTGACTCGCGCTCCGGAGCGCGAGTCACTATTTTTCACTGTTTTCTCACTGTTTTCCTTACGTTTTTGTAAATTGAATATCTTTTGAACCGGGAACCCGATTGAGGTGTTCTAAGATGCGTTGGAAAGCTTATTCAGAGGCCTAACTGAATATTCTATTTTTAAGGCACAATAAACTGTTTATTGTTGCTGTATTTATTAAGTAAAAGGTGATGTTTTATGAAAATTGCGATACTATGTTTATATAAGTGATTTACTGTGAAATGTTATACTACTAGTGTTCTAATTGACTATGGCTAAACTGTGGTTTACCACTAAGGTCGAGAAATTCATTCGCTGGTGTATTTTCTCTGTTTGGCTACCATGTGAACCTCACCAACTTTCGAGAAAATAATTTCTTCCGGAGTGGCCAATGCTGTGGTGAGTTGTAACACAGTGGGAGAAATCCCATAGTCAATCAGGATACTATTTTATAGCATCCTAAACAAAAAGATAACTGAAATATATATATATATATATATATATATATATATACTCTATGATGATGTTGATGTGTATGATTATGATGATTTGCGGTGAATGTTCTCTATGAGTATAATTATGATGATGTTGTAGTATGAATTGTGTGAAATGTGACGAGTTCACTCTATGAGTGATTATGATGATGTGATATATATATGAGTGATGAATTGCGACGAATACACTCTATGAGTGTTTTATGATGAATGATGGTGAGTATTTTGATGAAATGCACATGTGTATATAGAGTCTCATGGCATGTGCATATTGTGAAGAATAGGCTTCGGCCTCTTGCGAAGAATAGGCTTCGGCCTCCTGTGAAGAATAGGCTTCGGCCTCCTGTGAAGAATAGGCTTCGGCCTCCTGTGAAGAATAGGCTTCGGCCTCCTGTGAAGAATAGGCTTCGGCCTCTTAATTGTGACGAATATGGTACCATCATGCATATACCCAGGTGTGGGTTGCATTTCCATGCATTTTCATGACTGCGACTTGTTGAAAAATTGTGTTTTGAGTTGGTGTGCAGTGACGATGATGTGGTGAGGATGATGATGTTGTTGGATTGTTTGTTCACATTACTCTGTTATGTGCTTAATTATGTTTTATTGAAATTCTCACCCCTTCTGCTTGGAATGTTGCTCTATTGTGGCAACGCTGCAGGTAACCGCGAGTGAAGGTCTTGCAGCATTCTTTAGTTGCTGTTGGGATGTTGTTGAGTCGCTCTCTGATACCGTGACACCTAGGGGGCGTAGTTTGAGTTGTTATTAATTGATTAACTGTTTAATGACTATGTTGATGATTTGATACGTGTTTGAGAGGCATAGTGAGCCATTGTTTTATCTTCCGTTGCGATGAGATTATTTTTGAAGTTTAAGTTTCATGACGATTGTGTTGTTGCACAACTTTGATGGCGCACTTGACGATGTTTTTATTAATGACGAGGTGGCATTTCTTTTCTACTAATTAAATAATATTTTACGAAAAAGAATTACTCTGATAAATGACGTGTAAATGATGGGGTAGAAAAGGGGTGTTACACCAATGATCTGGGGGAATGTCCTCCGGTGGGTTCCGAGTATTTTCTTCACGAGTAAGCTCCCAGTTATAATTTTAAAAAGCTTGCAACGATCGTCCTTCCATTTCTTTCCCAAGCTTGATAAAATCCATTTCTTGTGAGCTCCATCATTTACCACAAATTTTGTCTTTAATACAATTACAATAAAAGATGTTAGTAACAAAACATAATAACAATAAAATGTATTAAGTAATTTTGCTCTATACCTTTATGTCTTTCTCATAAACATTATTTTTGTAATCCATAGGGACTTCACGCCAATCCGTGTACAAAATAGGGAATTTGTCAAAATGATTTCCAAGAAAACCCAAAAACCCTCCTAATAAACCAAGTGAGACAGATCCAACTGGTTGATTTTTGCATTCCATTGGGTCATAACTTTGAATCCTAGGCGGTTTGGAATCAAATCTCGCACTTTTAGGCTTCTTTGGCTGCGATTACCCTCCTCATCTAACACAAAATAAGTCAAAATATTAGTACACCGAAATATAAATAATGGAAAATACACCACCTAATTAGAGTTTATTTACCAATAACATCCACTATCCATTTGGGATTAGTCTTGGGTATTTTTGAAGATGAACCTTACGAGATACCGACTTCATTTGGAAAGGGCACATCATCGAACTCGGGAATGTCATCTTCCAAAGATGAAGATGGGTTAGGCATAGACACCCTTTGGGGTAGCGGTACCCTATGGGTGCTTCTCACTGAGAAGAATCATGTCCTTGAGCGGATGTGGGTTGACCATTACGGAGGCCATCATATCTTCTTTTAGGAGGCATACCTACCAATACATGTTAGGCAATAAATCAAAATCGGAAGAAATCGCATGCATATATTCTATGAAAACTCACATGCACATATTAAATTAGAAAACTCACTTTGGTTAGCAAGTAATGGCATAAAGCTTACGACATAATCATAAACCTTGATTGATTAGCATAAGTAATGGACGATAAATTCATAACACCGTATCAAAAAGGAATTAAGTAAAGTAAATCATTTAATGGAAACATTAAAAGGATTGAGATCAATCTCAAACAAACTATGTCATAGTTAAATTAAAAGAGTTAGCAACAATATTACATAGAATGAACTACCAATCACATTCATAAAACCATATCTTGATCATCGTCATCAACATTTTCATTAACAATTTGAACTTTCGGGTTCATTATCTAAAACTACTCTTGCTAAAGGAATATGTGTATTATCATCCAAGAAAAATTGTTCCAGATTTTGTGATGGGTATGTCTCGTTGGATGCCATAATTTCATTCTCATCTTCACCCATATCATACAAGTCTCTTGGTTTCAAATGAACTGGTATACTCCAACCTTGTTCATTCTCATCCTCTACATAATAGACCATTTGAGCTTCGGAAGCTCTAATGTATGGTTCATCATCTTCATGTTCTCCACTATGTATATTTCGTGCAAACTTGATAGAGGTAAAGCCCAACTTATCCATCTTCAAACCTCTTGGATTAGTGGTATTAGCCCATTCACATTTAAACATGACTCTTTGTGAAACCACTATAGCTCAACTCAATGATGTCTACTAATCGTCCATAGTAAGGCACCCCTCCAAACCTCATTTGAGTATCACTACTGCTTGAATAACTTCTCGTTCCAAACATGCCAAAAACTCCACTATTTTGAGTTTTTAGAAACTTGTCTCGTTCTAAAGTCCGAAACTTGTATCCATTAACATTAAACGCGGTGAACCTTCTAGCTTGATTAAAAGGACCTTGTGCAAGACTAACAAGAACATCTTTATCTTGTATGCTAAGAGTGTCAAGATTATTCCCAATCTGAATGTCATAGTGTAGATTATTAATCACATTGCGAAAATATTAATGAAATAGAAATATTAATGAAATAGAAATAGCATAAACACTTACACGATTGGCGAACCAACGAAGCGAATTCTCTATGAACTCGTTTGTCTATCTCTCAAGCATTTTTTTCCCTAAGTTTCCTTCGCACAATAATTCTAAATTGCCTATGTAATTTTATAGTATTAGATGTACCTACGAAAAAAGAAAACGAACGGTCAATCTAAGTGAAGAAATACTTATGAAGATAATAATCAACAACTTGACAATTTGTTAGCACGTGTCGATGAGCCTTGTAACTTTTCTCTTGGTGTAAGAGTAAAATACGAAGAACCACCAACCGATTTTCCAATTATAGGAAATAGTTCAGTTATCCGTGATTGAGCCTCCATGGTGTCGGGTTCATCGTCTACACGAGGAGGTCTATTCATTCTTGTTTCAATATTGTCTAAATACCTTGAACAAAAGGTAAGGATTTCTTCCATTAGGTAACCTTCTGCTATAGACCCTTCGGGACGTGCTTTATTACGAACGTAGGATTTTAAATGTCCAAGATACCTATATATGCAAATGTCGTTTAGAATAACCATTACATTATCAAATTGAAAACATATAAAAAAGAAGCTAAAACATATATTTTACCTCTCTATTGGATACATCCAGCGATAATGGACAGGACCTCCAAGCTTCGCTTCTTCCACAAGGTGAACAACCAAGTGAACCATAACAGTGAAAAATGAAGGAGGAAATAACATTTCCATGTGGCATAAAGTGACGACAATTTGATTATTCAATTTGTCCAAATCTTCAATTTTCAATACTTTACTGCATATTTGTCTAAAGAATGAGCATAACTCAATCAACACAGCTGAAACCTCATTGGGCAATGATGTTCGCATGGCTAACGGTAGCAACTACTCCATCAATATATGACAATCATGACTTTTTAACATTCCATTCAACTTAAGATTATTTAAGTCAATAGAAATGTTGCTCGAATAACCATCCGGCACGGTCATGTTCTTTAAAGTTGCCAAAAAAGCTCTCTTGCCCATTTTAGTCATTGTAAAGACAGCTAAAGGATATTTTCCATTTTCATCTGGCCAAAGGTCTGGTCTTATGCCCATATCTTTAAGATCTTTTCGAGCATTGATGTGATCTTTTGACTTTGCACTATCATTTAGCAGAGTGTGTATGATATTATCACATACATTCTTTTCAATGTGCATCACATCAAGGTTGTGGCGCAAACAGTTATCTTTCCAATATGGAAGCTCAAAGAATATACTTTTTTTCCATTGTTGAGTAGTGTTACCACTGTGGAAGTCGCGCACCTCTTGTTCTTTTTCTTGTCCCCTCATTCTCTAGTCTTAGTCCAAATTTATTTTCAATGTTAAAACACGCCCAAGAATATCGTAACTGGACAATATTTTTGGCGGACTACGCAAATCTTGCTCACCGTTGAAGCGAATCCGGTTCAATCTAAATCGGTGCCTCCCTGTCAAGAAAACGACGATGACCCATGAAACACCACTTTCTACTATGAGGAAGACGACAAGGAATAGAGTCAAAGTTACATGATGGGCAAGCAAGTCCGGTGTATGTGTTCCACCAGAAAGTGTCCCCAACCGGGAAAATCACTTATTGTCACACACTAACTTTGCATGTAATTTAAACATCTCACGCTTGAAAGAATCATAAGCATCCACACACTGTTGTCCACAATTCATTTAATTCTCTAATAAGAGGTTGCAAGTAGACATCTATATTATTGCACGGCATTTTTTCCCGGGAATTATCATCGAAATTATAAAAGATGTCATTTCATGCACACCCATGGAGGAGTGTTGTAAGGAAAGAGAATAAGCGGCCAAATACTATAATTTGAACTCATAACACCAAAGGGATTAAAACCGTCGTAGCTAACCCAAGGCGAACATTTCGTGCATCGGATGCAAACAAAGAGTGTGTTGAGTCAAATCGTTTCCAAGCTTGAGAATCTCTCGGATGTCTCATCATTCCATCATTATTGTTATTAGTAGCATGCCATATCATGTCCTCACTGTCTTTGAAGATAAAAATAGTCTCAGAATCGGGGTTTTAACGGAAAGTAGCGAAGAACTTTGCAGAACTTTCTTCATACTATTGTCATCGGTGTTAACTTCAGTACTCCGGGCTTTTTCCTTGATTTCCATCTAGAAGTGTGACAAACTTTACAATTTTCCCTTGCTTCGTCTTCCGTATTTCCCCAATAGAGCATACAATGATTCGGACATGCATGTATCTTTTCATAGTTCAAACCAAGTTTGGTGATTGTTTTCTTTGCCTCATAAAATGAACTTGGAATCTTTGCATTTTTGAATGCATCTTGCAAAAGTTCTAAAATCATTGTCATGGCCTTGTCACTCATTCCACACAAGCATTTGATATGATATAACTTCACCAAAAAAGATAACCTTGAATAGTTTGTACAACCTTCATACAAGGGTTGTTCTCCATCTCTTGCTAAATCATAAAATTCATTGGCTTCATTCCTTTCTAGATTGGTGTTTTGCATCACATCCTCATCTCTCTGAAACTCTACATTGGATGCAACGGTACTTCATTTGCCACAGTGGCCATCGATACCAAAAGCATCATTAATCATATTTTGGATGGGATCTTCAACAGCTTGTGCTTTGAGTTGCATGTTGAGTGTTACTGCCTGAGGCGTTATGGTTTTCTATCTCCCCATGATAGGACCAACAAGTATATCCTACTGGAAATGGCGTTATGGTTTTCCCGTTAACCGCACCATGTTTAAAGGCGAAGTTAATGAATCCCTTCACCCCTTCCTTATATTCACCTGTGTTTCGCGGCTTCATAATCCAAGACTTATCCATTTCTAAAAGATCATATTCTGCGCAGAGCTGTAGAATCATTAATCTAGACAACAAAATTATTAACAATACAAAATTAGGAAACAAAAATATCAGCCAACACGGGCTCAAAACTATGAGACAATGCAGTCCCCTATTTTCATAGTGGGAAACATCATACTTAAAGAATTTTGACATCATGCACGATTTCCTATAGCACCACTAATAGCAGCAGTAAATACTAAACTTCATACTTAAAGAATTTTGACAAAAACACTCTAATTAATAGCTTGAACAATTGTAAACAACATATATTAAAGATAAATATGAAGTAGGATAAACATCAAGAAGACAAAATATATTGAGATCTCGAATGATACAAAGAGGAGGAAGAGAATTGTACCTGAAGCAACAAACAGCAATGGAAACCGAATCTAGCCTTTAGTGATTGTACATCTCTGTGTTTCCAACCCTAAATCCAAAAGTTAAAATAGGAAGCAAATAAGTACAAGAATCAATCAAAGGCAATCTACATAATTGCATTTTCTGTTTCCACCACTTTCTTTGTCTTAACTGTCTATAAAATTCAAGCTCTTTACTCTATGCAATTTAATCTAATCACCTTAGAAAGTCACACACACATACATACATACTAAAATACTTGAGACCAAATATATATATAGATCAGCATAGGGATCTATATATCTTGTGTTTAGCAACAACAATATGCACAGAACTTTTGTGTTCAGCAACAACAAAAAACAAGTATCACAGAGATCAACAAGTTTTATCTAATTCAATTTTTTTGATCTTCTCCTATCATTTCAGTATTAGACAAACAGAAAAAGTAAATTTCAGTTGGAAACTCAAGGACAAACTGAGTTCAGCTGGTATTAGTAACATTAATCAGAAACCAAGGATCATTAAAAAAGATGAAATCCAAACAAATTTCATATTCAAAAGTTTTACAGCGTAATTGAAGAGCCCAGCTGCTCCTTTATAATTGATAAATCTAGCAACTTTTACAAAACACATTAATATTGAGACAAATGCTAACCATGGCTAGTGACCCCCCAGCCCAAATAAAAAATCAAAAGCTACTTGAAAAGCTACTGAGTTGTTATAAACATTCTCAATTTCATAGTGGGAAACATCATACTTGCTCAATCTGTAACACCCCAAAATAATTCAATTAATTAACTTAGTTGAGTTATTAAGGGTTTGCAACATTTTACTTTTAAGTCAAATAATTCATTAAGTGAAGGTTAAGCATGTGTTGCATTTTAGGAAAATGTCTAAGTTAGGAAAGGGTGTGGGTAGAAGAAGCCCACGGCCTAATAAGGCCAAGGCCTCATTTAAGTCCCTTAGGACATGTTAATTGGTGACTTCATAGGAGACCATTTCATTTGTTCCAAAAATAGTCAAGTTACTAAATTAAGAAAGTAGAGAGAAGTGAGACTTAGAGAGAAGGAAGAGAACCGAAGAGAGAAGGAAGAGAACCGAAGGGAGAAGGAAGAGAACCGAAGGGAAGAGTGAGCTGAATCTTGAAGGATTCCTAGAAGTGCTAGTGAAGAGGGTGTGTCTACGGTTATAATCAGGTTAGGGGGCTCTTTTAATCCTTGTAATGTTTTGTGTTTGGTAGTATTTTGGTGTGAGTGGTTCTGATCACCTTGCATGAGTGTTTTATGTGTTGTTCATACCATGTTTTTCTTTGTGTTTTGCTCTTTCTTTGTGATTTGTGGTGAGGTACGATGGTGGATCGGTTGGGAAAGAGAGAGGAGTGTAACACTCTCTCATTGCGTGTGGTACTGAAGAGAGCATTGCATGGTGAGGCATCGAGTGTGAATCGGTGTAGTGTGAAGAAAATGAGTTTGCATGTAGAGTTAGGGAGAGGATCAGAGCCAATGGAGTGAGTATCCGAGTGTGCATGAGTGTGGTGAGCTGGAAATGGGTTGCATGTTGGGTTTAAGTAAAGAAACAGAGTAAACCAAGTACCCTTGACTTAGAGTGAGAGAAACCGAAGTTGAGGAAGTCAACGCCTAGAGTGTCTTAGTGTTGAGAGTCTGTTGGTGAGTTTGAGGGAGAGTATGTGTCTAAACACCATTAGCGAGGGGTAGGGACGCATAAACCGAAGTGTAGGTGTTTCGCCTTAAGGTTACCGAGGTGTAGATGGAGTGAACCGAGGTGTAGCGGTAGTGAACCGAAGTCTTCAAGCCGAGGTAGCGTCACCGAGGTGAAACGCCCAAATGCCTAAGTGTAGGTAAACTGAACCAAGGAATGCCGAGAAGTGAAGCCCCATGAGTTAGACGATTTTAGTGTAAGGGAGCGCGTAATTGTGAGTATGTCACCGAAGTGAGGGTTTGAGCGTAACATGCCGAGGTGCCAAGCTGAGCTAGGTGCCGAGGTGATGTAGGATGCCGAGTTGGAGTAGTTAGCCGAGGTACACACATAGTGTGCCGAGGTGATGTTAGGCGCCAATGTTGCCTAGCACATTGTGGGACGCCACTGTGAGTGCTATTTTAGCACCCAGTGTGCCAAGTACGGGAGCGACTAAGTCCATTTTGGTCCTTAGGTGACATTTTGGTCCCTAAGTGTCGTTGCGGTCCTCGGTGTGACAATTAGTCCACCATGGAGTGCCGAGGTGATTGAGAGGTCGGTTGTAGGTCCTAGGGTGATTCTACCGGTGTAGTAGGGTCGACCTTAGCACTGTGATGATGTCTAGATGGTGTGGACGTCGGTGTGAGTGTGAGTAGAACGGCGGAGTAGAACGACGGAGTAACGACGGTGAACGACGGTGTAAGCATTCACATGCGTTATGTTTGATTGGTGTGTGATTGCATTTGTCATGAAGTCACATGTTCATGTGCATATTACGACGGAGGAGGTTTCGGCCTCGATGTGGTAGGACTTGGTCTCCATATCAAATAACGATTTGAGTAACGACTTTGAGAGCCGATAAAGCTAAATAACGACAGTGGAGGTACCTCATTGCATAATGCCACGTGGTTGGGTTGCATACATGCATACATTTCATAATTTAATGTGTTTTTGAGTGATTGATAATTGTTGTGGTTATTTGAACTATCGGTGAGTGTTGTATTAAATTTAAACCGAGGTGCTTTAGTGCTATCTCAAACCTTAAGCTTCTTCACATTATATTACTTGTGTTAAGAGACTCACCCTAGCTGCTTTTATGTTGCTTCTCATGTCGGCAACTTGCAGGTACACATGAGTGATGGTTGTACCTAGCTCAAGTCGGTTGTGTCTGCTCTGGTCGTGTAACACTGGGATGGGGCCGAGTAGATTTTAGTGTTTTGTTATGCCGATCTTGTGTATTTTCTGCTAGATAGTCTTTGAACTAAAATTACCACATTTTGTTGTAACTTCTTTACTATGCATTATGACTTGTCTTACTGGCCGAGGTGCCTTATATGTCTTACTGGCCGAGGTGCCTTATGTTATGGGCTTAGACCCTTTTGCTGATGTGATGCGCATGATTACATGTTTAGTATAATGCTGTGCAACTGTTTGAACTTAATTGAATTTCTGTTTTCCTTTTAAATCATCAAATGTAGCCCTCCTTTGAGTGGAATTTTGAAACTCTGATTTTAATTTAGTAGATCGAATTGATTAGATAAGGGGGTGTTACACAATCCATTTTCAATCATGTGACCAAAGTGGGAAACAAACATGCTTGCTCAATTTCAAAGTGGGAAACATTCATGCTACTTTCAGAATAACTAATTAAAAAGATATTATTCTTCATAAGTAACACATTCAAATTGAAAGTAGTTTAAAGAAAATCATAAGCTCAATTTGAATCATGGTTGACTGAAAGTAATCATGGTTGAATGAAAGTAATCATGGTCTTAAAGCACAAGCATTGTCTCATTCAACAAAGGGTTAAGGGCCATGTTGAAAATCCCTTCACATATATCATTTTTATTTTTCAGCTTTGTAAGATTAAAATACAGAATCTTTGCGAGCTAACAATAGATATAATAACGAGAAGGCAAGTAACATGAAACCCACACAGCAAATGTGGTACAACCAAGGTAGTCAAACTCGAGATCCTACTCGGGAACGGAGAGGGGTAGCAAGATCGTAACTCGAGGGATCGTAACACGAATCGGAAGATCCTACCAAATTCCTAAACTCATATATATATATATATGAATATAAAATACCATAGATAAGTGAAAATTTTCAAAATATGCCACAAATACTCAATAAACCGCAAAGTCATTCAAAAAACCCCAATGTGGCAATGTCAAAAACACAACCAAGTGACCAACTACTAACAGTACCAAGTTCTTAACAAAAACTAGAAAGGAACAAATAACATAAATTGAATTAAGTCCAAAAAAGTAAAAACTTAGACATAATCTGTCATGTCAACAGCATTATGTCACTTGGTTAATGAGTGTGCGAACATACTCTATTTGGTACACATTAACACAAGGTATTAAAATTTTACATTGCAGAGGAAAAAATTTCAACACAATCATGTAGAACTTCAGGGCTTCCCTGGAACAATAAATATAATAAGTGTCTTTCAATATCGAGTTAGAACAAAATCCTATAAAATCAAACCTTATCTCTGAAAAGTTTCCTCCATTATTTCACTGAATCACCTTAAATTAGGCAACTTGGTATAATAACATATAACATAAAATAAAATAGGATACTGCCAAACCAGAAAGAAATTTAGAACTGATCAGGATTCGGGAAGTTTGTATTTCTTTGGTATATAAGAAATGCTCTTTACATCTTTTAACATCACCATATTCCTAGAGAGACCTAAACAAAAATATGAGCCAACACGGCCTCAAAACTATGAGACAATGCAGTCCCCTATTTTCAAAAGCAGTAGAAATAAACCAAAACAATTCACAATCATGATACATAAGCATAATTCAAGCACTGTAATCAAACTCAGGGGACATATAGGGGAGATCAACACGTTATTATGAGCTATCTACCTAATAAGCAAATTGTATTTGTGAGTTGTGAAAATAATATGTTATAAAGCGACAGCAATTACTCAAAAGTTATCAGGAATTTGCTACTCTGCTTTTGCAGCAGAATTTGGAAGAAGTTCTGCTAAAAAATTCAGCTTTTTTTATCAACCTAGAAGTGAGATCACATAATCACCCACACTATAATATATATATCAAACTGCTCTATATAAAGAAGATATTCTCACAAGACACATCGCCGTGCCAAATTCCTCATCAAAGGCGATGACATGGTTTATGACGAGCTAAAAAAGCCTGAGGAAGAGAGAACCCCTTTACCTGTAGATGAAGATTTACCTGGATTGGGCCAATACTATTGCCTTCACTGCGAGTACGTGTTTGTCTAGTTAACTTTTTCTTGCTTGATTTGTTATACTTGTTTTTTTTATGTAGTATTAAAAGTTTGCAAATTCACTGAATCTTTGAGATGTGGTTGAACGGTTTAGTGTTTTTTTATTTAGTTATTGGTTTGGTTGGCCTTTTTAATCTAGCATGTGTTGTTCTTTGTTATATGTGCAGTCGGTACTTTGCCAATGTAGCTGTGAGGGATGAGCATTTTAAGACCAAGAAACACAGGAGACGGTATGTTACTTTTCTTTTGCTTCAATCATACATTCACTATTATATTGATGAAGATTGGTTAGTTTGGTTTTATTGCTTGAGTTTTGAGGCTATTACTGTTTTGAAGTGTTTTCTTCTGGTGTGTGAACGAACTCATAAAGGAGTTGGACATTTTGGAAGGAACATATCTTATTTTCTAGTAGTTAGGATGTAATTGAGTGGAGGAGTTCAACTGAAAACTAGTAAGCTCAAGCTTGATTAGCTATAATACATCGAGTTAGGCTACCTAGTACAGATTTGTAGCTGCCAAGCGCTTAATTAAATCATACATGTGGTTAATGCATAATCAGTTCAATGAATTAACTAACAACTTAACTCAGTCTTATACCTTGCGTCCTCACATTTAATCGAAACTTTCCTCCCTTTCTTTAATGAGCTTGTCCTAGCTTATGTTACATTCAAATTACTATAGTGTTAGACTATTAGTTACTATCTGAAAGCAGTGCGGAGCGGTGGACCACAAAACCGTAAAAGTGGTATAGATAGCAGGATAGTCAATATTGTGAACACTAGAAGGCAGTATGTATAACTTCTAGTTAGTATACATAAATACTCAAAAATTAAAAATACACAAAATTAAAGGGGTAGTCATATAACCATACTTAATAATCATAATTCATTCTTCATCAATTGTCACTAACATTCAAAATCAACACATTACATAACTTAAGTTACTTAACCACTAATTGGAATTCTACACCAACACCTAGCATAACATAACTGCTAATCAAAATCAACACCCAACATAAAGTGATTGTTTAAATAGAGTTACTATCTTCAATTCCCAAATCTTCTACTACCACAACATCATTATGCTTCAAAAGCTAACTTTAAAGATAAACTCAAATCAGAACGAAGCAAACAAGAACGCAAAGAAAGGGTAATCGCAAGGTCCAAACGCAAACCGTAACGAAGCCAAGGTCCGAAAGCAAGGGTGAGTGCACATTCGAGAAAGAAAGGGCAAGGTCGAACGAGGCGAGTTGTTCTTGTTCTCGGTGAAGTGATGAAAACGAAACTTCCGTGCTGGATGAGGTGAAGCCGTGTTAGGGTTTGACGGTGATGGGTGGAGGAGGAGCGACGACAGAGATGTGGTTTGACGGTGATGGGTTTGACGGTGTGGTTGCGAGAGAGCGGAGTGGGTTTAGGGTTGCGAGAGAGAGAAGTGAGAGTGGAGCGGAGTGGGTGACGGTGTGGAGCATTTGGAAGAGAAGAAGAGGGAATGAAACGCGCCGCTTTATTTTTCTTTAAAATTGGAACCGCCATGAGACAATTTTTAACCGTCGCCGGTGTAGATGAGCGACGGCAGTTGCTAGGAACTGCCGCGAGTGAAAATGAGCGACGGCGGTTGTAGCACCCGCCGCGAATTGTGGGTCGCTATTTAACCAAATTTTTGTAGTTAGTTGCAGAATCTCCTAATTTTGAATAAATGTTTACCTTGTCTGCAAAAATAGAGAGTCAAATGAAATTGCAGACAATCTTGCAAAGGAAGGCTCTCTCTGGAAGGTTATTGGTTAAAGTGGTTCGACCATAGTTGTGATGCATAGTTTGGTTTGTATCTACCTGGTTCTGTCCGGATTCTCCATTACAGTTTTGGCTCCTGATTTTGTGGTAATCCTTGGGGTCAATCTGTCCATACAATAGCTGGGCCCAACTCACAGCCGTCACAACTTTTTCCTTGCTTTTGTCTTTTCCTTGGCACTTCTTGATCTTGTAGTCTTTGTTAGCTTGTTTTACTTGGTGTCTTTGTTATTCTTTGCAGGTACTTACTCCTCCTTCTGTGACTGTGGTGATTACGTGATCCTTGATATAGGTTCATTGTCCATGGGTGTTCATTGAGATGCTTAGAGTCCATGAAATGACAACGGCTCTTCTGACGATGTTAGAGATTTCTCCATTTCTCGATCTAGCATATTAAAAGTTTCTACTTCTCGTGTTGCGTTATCTTGTATAATCGAGTAATTTTCTGTAGTAGGAAATGCACTAAAGGGCTCTGGTCCCTTTCGAGTCTGCACCAGTATGAGATTCGCCTAGGTGTTACGTTGAAGCATATTTCGATTACATAACAGAAGATCTGCCTGCATCAGAGTTTGCTTGCTGCAAGAATCGGTCTTGAAACAAGTGTTTTGGCTAAAGATGGTGGAAGAGTAACCAAACTATTATTCATCCACAAGCTATTTAGTTTTTATCTGCTTCCCTTTTTTCGGATCTATCACAGCTTACTAATTCCTATGATACTGCGTATGCAAGAGAAGAATTAATATAGAGATAAACAAGATTGGAAGGGAGTATCCTATTATGATCCACATCAGCCCATAATGCTTTCTAATTAATTCCTTTAAGATGGTATACTGGTGTTGGACTATAGCTCTCTTTTTAATAGGAAAATGAGGCAAGCATGCTGTTATCCACGGCACATTGGGAGTGGTTTTGATTCAGCCTTGTTCTGTCTTGGACTTGCTTAGTTTATTTTGTTTATCTTTTATCCTCAGTCTTTTTTCAGCCTCTTTTATCCTTAGTCTTTTATCCTTAGTTTTTCTTTTTTGGCTAGATAGCTTTGGTGTTGTGGGATGTCTCTTCTTGAGCATCTTTGAACTATTCCCCATTTGGGATATGATATATCATATACGATCAAAGTGTATTTTTTCTTCTTTTCTCTAGTACATGATTGTACGCCCTCTCAAACTCATCATAGAAGGTGGGAGAAATGTGTGTCAATAATGCTGAGATATTGAGACATTAATAATATTATTTCAATTATCGAAAAAAAAATTGGTGCCCTCCAGGACAAAACTAGTTCAAGCTTAGTTGTGATGGGGCTTTTAGTGTCAAGAAAGGATGGCAGGGTGTTGAGGCCTTATTCAAGACTCCCATGGTAATTGGATCACTTACTTAACACAAAAGATTGGGCACCGTGAAACCATACATGTTGTGATGTGGGGCAGTGGCAGATCCAGGACCTGGGGTTAGGGGATGAAAAAAAATTCCAAACACACACACACCCAACTAAAAAAGTAATGAAAATAATATTTTAATACAACTTTTGTTACACTAGACCAACACAAGTTCCTAAATACAAATTATACTATAGCATTAAAAGAATCAACTTATTCACAAAAACAAAACAGATTAAAATTAAATAGACAAACATATTCAAAATAAAATTAATAGACTAACACAAAATACAAATTAATTAAACAATACTAACACAAATTACCAATTTAATAGCATTAACATAACCAAAATTAGGTTAATAAGAACAGGAATTGATTCAAGTAGTGACAAAAAAATTTAAAATAAAATATGCGAGTGTGAGTGATCTTTTAGGTGGTTTCCCTGAACTCCTGAAAGACATGTAGGTCCGCCACTGATGTGGGGTATGTTAGAGGGTATACAACTTGCTTGGTTGAGGGGCTTTTAGTTAAACAGTTTTGTAAAAATAAAAACAGACTTAAAGAATTTGATTGTAAAAAAAATAGAGGCAATTTATATGACAAAATAAATTAAACAATAATAATGACCAAAAAAAGTTAAACAACCTGAAAAACGAGTTAAGCAAAATGGCGTATGTATCACGTGTTTTTTTTGGACAAACCAACATCACTTGTTAAACAAATATCATGTGGAGTATTAAAAAACAAATATAACAAGTGTCATAAATTATATAGTGATAAAAGTTTTAGAAATAAAAAAACACGTGGAGTTCTAAAAAGAAACATTTGTAATCAATAAGGATTGGTCCAAATGGTAACCGGATCCGAATTCCACCTCAAAGTCTTGGGTCGAATATTGGCGTGACAACAATTATGTTGGAAGATAAGAGCCACTTGTGAGGCCAAACAAAATGCAGTATCTGATTATGTTCTCCGGTGTAGATTAGTAACCTATAAAGTCGGTTGATACTATTACTGTCTATCAATAACGTAGTAACAAAAAAAATAAACATTTTCAATATAAAAGTTTTCCCATCTATTCTGTTTTTTTTACAACAACCATAACTGTGTTATTAATCTTTTAAAAATTATTATTTTCCGTTTACCTATTTTGTTTATTTTAATTTTTATCATTTAACAAAAATGGACAACAACATGAAGGTGAGAAAACACAAGAACTAATGAGTTTGAATTGGTGTTTTTTAAACGAGTTAAGGAAAATGGCGTGTGCATCACGTGTTTTTTTTGGACAAACCAACATCACTTGATAAACAAATATCATGTGGAGTATTAAAAAACAAATATAACAAGTGTCATAAATTATATTAGTGATAAAAGTTTTAGAAATAAAAAAACACGTGGAGTTCTAAAAAGAAACATTTTTAACCAATAAGGATCGGTCCAAATGGTAACCGGATCCGAATTCCACCTCAAAGTTTTGGGTCGAATATTCGACGTGGCAACAATTATGTTGGAAGAGAAGAACCACACAAACCGACAAAGTCTGATATACAGTCATGTTCTCTGGTGTAGATTAGTGACCTATAAAGTCGGTTGATACTATTACTGCCTATCAATAACGT
Organism: Oxytropis ochrocephala; assembly: GCA_020916435.1. Lineage (NCBI taxonomy): Eukaryota > Viridiplantae > Streptophyta > Magnoliopsida > Fabales > Fabaceae > Oxytropis > Oxytropis ochrocephala. Next base: position 85,451,901 of record CM037092.1, on the reverse strand, counting down.
AGTAACAAAAAAAATAAAAAATTTCAATATAATAGTTTTCCTATCTATTCTGTTTTTTTACAACAACCCTAACTGTGTTATTAATCTTTTAAAAATTATTATTTTCCGTTTACCTTTTTTGTTTATTTTAATTTTTATCATTTACAATTTTTAATATTCTAAACTTTTATTTTCTTCTAGTTTTTGACTATTAGGGCTTTTATTTTTTATTTTTTTGCATGGAGGCGGCCTTTTTCTGCATTCGTAAAATATAAGTAGAAACCAAAGCGGTAAAAACGTGGCATCAATATACCTTATTGGAAGGCATTTTCATACTTTCACACATCAAAACATGCTAAAAGAACTTGTTGGTTCAAACCATACCGATTCCAGAATAACAAAAATGGACAACAACATGAAGGTGAGAAAACACAAGAACTAATGAGTTTGAATTGGTGTTTTTTAAAAGCTTTTTGCAAAAATGACTATCAAAAAGTTCTTTACAACAAAACAATTGGGTTTCTAACTTCTAAGGCAGAAAGAGTAAGAAACATGCTTGTTCTTTTGGCTCGGCTCTTTTGATTTTTATTGAATATTCACAGTATATTTAAAAGAGTTGTTTCTATGGATCTTTCCAAAATAGTTCACACTATTCTTCGGAATTGATGGCACCAAGTGACCTAGTTAAGGTTTTTTCACAAAAGGACAAATTGTAGCAGTCCTAAAAATATATAGTCGTTATGACCTAGTTGAGGTTTTTTCACAAAAGGACAAATTTGTAGAATTTTGCCTTTTCTTGAATTTTTCTCCAATTTTTACAAAGCCGCGGGGTTGTATTGAACAATTTGCGGAGTTGCAAATAGTAATGGATCGAGTTGATGCTTAGGCCCGACCTAAGAACTCCTTTAGGACCGGTTAAACAAAAACAACCTAAACCTTAAGCTTCACTCTCACTCTCTCTCTCTCTCAGAGCTTCTCTTCTTGACCTTCGTTCTCCTCCACTCTCGCTCTGCTAGGGTTTGATGGGAAACCTAGCGAGTTCTTGAAACACAAACCGAGATCACCAGTGGTAGATCTTCACCTTCTCTTCAAAACCCCTCTTTTAACTTTACGATTGAGGTAAATTAATGAAACCCTAATCTTGGTGTTTGATGATTTCTGCGAGTTGAGGTGGCCGAGGGCGAGATTGAAGGCGATGAAGGTAAAACAACCTTCTTTCTTTCGCTTTTCTTTGATTTACACCTTCAACAACAAAACCCTAATTTGTTGTTGATCTTTCTGTGTATGTGTCTACTCACAAGTGCTTAATGGGGATTCTGAACTTCTTCCTTGAAGATTCTCACCACAAACTTGCATATACAGCATGTAACCCTTTCTTCTCTCTTGTTTTTTTCTCTCTCTCTCTCTCTTTCCCTTATCTTCACTTATGAACAAACCCTAACTAGTTTTGTTCTTTCTCTGCGAGGTACCTCCCTGTAACTCACACACTCAGTGAAAATCTTGAAGGAGACTGAAAACTGAAAACTGAAGAAGGAAGGACATAAGTAAAAACTGAAAAACTATAATCTTTATTTTTTTGCAATTCTGTATATGCGTATTTACAAATTGTAGAGCTATATGCTATATATACATCAAGTAGTAATGCTAGGTATCGAATTAGGTGGAGAGAGTTAGTTAGGCAGTTTATAACTGCTGTAACTAACTTAGAAATAGTGCAAACCGGCTCTATTTGATTTTATTTAAAACATGTTTGAATGCTTATGCTTGAATTTAGTAGTTTAGCACTAAGTGTTTGAAGTTAGATATTTCAACACTCTCCCTTAATTCAAACACTTAGGTTGAGTAAAAGACATTTAAAAAACTAAGCTAATAGGTAAAATAGACCCAAGACAAGCCCTTGGTCATAGCCTTAAAAAAAACCTTTGGAACAAGCCTCCAAAGCTGACTTAGTGTAGAGTAGTTCATCCATTAGACTTGAATGAAATTACTCCTAGTTCCCTTCTTAGCTTGGCAAAAGAATCTCCTTTGAGTGCTTTAGTAAAGATGTCTGCTACTTGGTCCTTAGTAGGACAATACTCAACCTGTAGTTTGCCTTTTGAAACTTGGTCCCTCAGTAGTGGTACCTAGTTTCAATATGTTTCAGATTACGCCATGAGCCACATGATTTTTAGCAAGGCTCAAGGCAGAATTGTTGTCAATTAGGATAGTAGGTGGTTGATTTAACTCAACTAGTAGCTCACTAAGCAGTGTCTCAAGCCAAGCAGCTTGGCATGCAAAGACCTTGCTTGCTGCTTGCTACATACTACGCCTCACAAGAGGGACAGAGCAACAAGCTATTTGCTTATTTGAACTCCAGGATATAGGTGCCCCTAGAAACTTAAACAAAAACCTAGAGGTGCTTTTCCTCTCAATTTTGTCGCCACACCAATCAGAATCTGTATATCCTAGCAATAGAGTTTTAGTTTCACCATTTCCTTTAGGAAACCAAATACCTTAATGCAGAGTACCTTGTAGATACCTAAGTATCCTTTTAGTATCCCAATAGTGAACTTTGAGTGGTTTATTCATAAACCTGCTCACAATTCCAGTAGCATACAGAATATCTGGCCTACTATGACACAAATACCTTAAGGATCCGATCATTTGCCTATATTCTGAATGATTCACCCACTAGTGTCCTCCTTAGTTGTTTGAGTTAGATTCCCTTCTGCTGGTGTCTTGGCAGGATTACAATCCTCCATTTCAAATTTGGCTAACACTTCTCTAGTGTACTTAGACTGATGTAGAATTATCCCTTCTGGAGTTCTTAGGAATTCCATTCCCAAAAAATATGACAACCTTCCAAGGTCTGTAATTTCAAACTTAGTTTCCATAGACTGCTTGAACTTAGCAATTTCTTTAGCACAATTACCAGTTACAAGCATGTCATCAACATAGAGACATATAATCAGGATGTAGGTTTGTAGAGTACCTTTGGTGTAGACACCATATTCTGAGCCACATTTATTAAACCCATTCTCTGTGAAAAAACTTGTCAATGCATTTGTTCCCATGCCTAGGAGCTTGCTTTAACCCATAGAGAGCCTTGTGTAGATGATAGACATAGTTTTCCTTACCTTTAGTCTCAAAACACAGGGGGTTGCTCAATGTATAGATTTGTTTCCTCCGGTGACCCACTAAGGAAAGCGATTTTACATCGAGGTGATACAATTCCCACCCTGCATTACAAGCAATGGCATGAACTAGCTTGATAGTTTCATGTCTTGCTCTTGGTGAACTGCTTGGTGTAGTCTATGCCTTCTTTTTGTTGAAACCCCCTTGCCACAAGTCTGGCCTTATACTTGGTTACCTTGCCATTAGGATCTATCTTAACTTTGAAAACCCATTTTACACTAATGGCCTTCTTGCCTTTAGTTAAAGTAGTCAGAGTCCATGTTCCATTTTTGTCTATGGACTTGAGCTCTTCTAGCATAGCATCCTTCCACTCCTTAGATTTATGTGCTCTAAGTAGTTTACAGGTTCTGCATCTGCTAACATTGCAAAGTGAATGAGGTCACCTTCCTCATTTACTTCATCATCATTTATTACCTCATAGTCTGCTAGGCTCCTTGGAATTCTTCTAGGTCTTTGTGGTCTAAGCGCCTTTGACCGGTGAGGCCTTTGTAACCTCTTCAATAGGTTCCTCTACTTGAGGAACACCTTCTTCATCACTGAAGTATCCTCATCATCTTCTGCCGAGGTACTTCATTTTCATCAATAATAGTTTACGAATCACCGATAGTGCTGAAATAACTTGTTGAGGTTCATTCCATACCCATTGTTCCTCCTCTAGGACTGTGACATCCCTAGAGACTTCAATCTTGCCACTTGTAGGATTGTAGAGTCTATAGGCACCCGTAGGGTGATATCCAACCAGAATCAAAGGCTTGCTTTTGTCTTCAAGCTTTGTTCTCTTAGGATCAGGTATATGACTGTAGGTGAGGGAGCCAAATACCTTAAAGTGACTGACATTAGGTTTGTCACCTGACCAAACCTCTTCAGGAACTTTATCTTCAAGTTTCTTTGTTGGACACCTGTTGAGAATGTAAATAGCTGTAGCAATAGCTTCACCCCATAGCTTCTTAGGTAGTCCTTTCTGTTTGAGCATAGACCTGGCCATATCTAGAACAGTTCTGTTTCTCCTTTCTGCAACACCATTGTGTTGTGGAGTGTAGGGAGATGTAACCTCATGAATGATGACTCTGCTAGTGCAATACTCCTCAAAGTCTTTTGAGGTGTATTCACCACCTCCATCAGTCCTTAGGATCTTTAGTTTCTGGCTGCTCTGTCTTTCTGCCATGTCTTGGAATCTTTTGAAAATTGCTAGGGCCTTTCCCTTAGTCTTTATTAGGTAGATCCACATTTTCCTTGAGTACTCATCTACAAAAGAAATAAAATATTTATTACCACCTAGTGATAAAACATCAAAGGGACCACAAATGTCATTATATACAACATGCAGCAAATCTTTTGACATGTCTCGCAATTCCTTTTGAAAACTTTTTCTAGGCTGTTTGCCTAGAAGACATGTTGTACATAGCTCATTTGGGGCCTCTATCTTAAGCAAACCCATTACTAGATTCTTAGTACTTAGGTTTGTCAAACTTTTGTAGTTTAGGTGCCCAAGCCTTCTATGCCATAAACAACTTTCAGAACTAGTGGTTGCACTAAGGCACCTTGCCTCTGAAGAGCAAATACTAGTTTTGAAAGTTCTGTTTTTGGCTAAAGGCGTGGTCAACAGAAGCTTATTCTCAGGATCATACAACTTTAGTTTTAGGTCCCTCAGTACTATAGAAAAGCCTTTTTCAAGTAATTGACCTAAACTAATCAGATTAGAACACACACCAGGAACATAAAAAACTTTTTGAATCATAACTGTCTTACCATCCTCCCTTTTAAACAGAATGTTGCCCATACCTTCTGCAGTAATCACTTTATTCTTTGGAACACACGATAGTGGTCCTCTTACTAGGATCAAAATCAATCACCACTCCTTGTTACCAGACATGTGATTTGAGCAACCTGAGTCTAAATACCAAATCTCAGTGATGGTTTTTCCATCACTGGTAGTTATAGCAAAAACAACAAATTCTGACCCTACTTCTAGTTCAACATTAGTTATACTAATTTCCTCCTTAGGTTCAGTTTTAGACATAGGAATAGGATCATCTGTTATAGCACTAAACACTATTGGGCCAGAATCTGAATATGAGTCTTCTTTGGCCACATTGGCCCTTTGATCAGATTACTTGCCCTTATTACTTTTCTTAGACCAACAATCACTAGCATAGTGACCAAAATTTTCACATTTATAACATTGAATGTGTGATTTATCCTTTTTAGAGCTGCTAGCATCATTACTAGACTTATTAGATGAGTTTCCTTTAGAAAACTTACCTTGGGGCTTACCTTTAGGCCCATTATTCTTGTTGGGCTGCTTGCTGCCACCCTTCCCTCCTTTCTTACCTTTAGATGGAATGAAAAAAGCTTGACTATCTTCATCTGAATCTTCAGTCAGCAGATTTAACCTTATCTCTCTAGCTTCTAATCGGCTTTGTAGTTGCTCAACCTTAAGATCCTCCACCTTGCAAGTATCTTCTAGGCCATTTACTGCAACATAATACTTCTTAGTTAGAGATCTAAGTATTTTTCTGCAAATATCTTCATCCTTTAAGGTTTCACCATTCAGTTTCATAGCATTAGTGATTTTCTTCACTCTGCCAAAATAGGTGATGATGTTCTCATCACTTCTCATCTTTAAGGCCTCATATTGGGCCTTAAGAGTTGTAACGCCCCAAATTTCATTAGAAATTATTTGGGGTTGATTTGATAAGATTACATTATTTTGATTTATTGTGTGGTTGAGCCATTAAATTAGTTGAGTAAATATATTTTTTATATTTAAATGTATTTTTATAAGCTAATTGTGATATATGATTGTTATTCATATTTATACTTATTTATTTTATTTTTATAAAATATTAGTGTTTGAGATATCATTTCTTTATAGAAATTACTTTAAGCTATTGAGATATTAAAATACGAGTTGTAGTGAAATTGGGGGTTTTTAAAATAACTTAGAGGTCTCATTACTCGCATACACCCCCACTTCCTTACTAAGCGCACCCCTAGTCCACACACTTGACCCATGCGTTCCAACCCTTGTGTTGGGCCAGCCACTCCTTCCTTCTTCTTCTTCCCTGCGCATCAACACTGAGCCGCGAGAAAAATCCTCACGCCGTTCATCTCTTCCTCTCACCCGTGTTCTCACCCTCCTTCCCACGGCCAACCTCAAAAACTTCGGCTTCCCACACGAAATCCATGGTGATTCGAATCGACCTACTGTTAAAGTCAATCGTGGTTCCGTTCTACTCGTAATGCGATCCTAACCGCGTATGGAACTCAAGCCGGAAACAATTTCGTTCCACCACTCATCTCTCTCATTTAAGGTGCACATCACGTTTTGGAGTTTGGAGAATAAATTGGAAGCTTGCATGTCTCCATTTGGGAAGAGTTAAGTGATTGAAAGCCAAAGGAATTGATGGGATGGGCTGTGCGAGAACAGCTGATACGGTGGTGATGCTGGTATGATGTACGGGTAGTTGCTTCTATGAATTTAATTGTGAATGGTCTGTTATGTTTGTTGATAATGTGCTTGATTGGTAAAGTTCTATGTGCATTATTAGAACCATAGATGGGGACCCATGCTTGCATGTAAGATTGTTTCAACATTGCAGGTTGCAAGTGAAAAGGGGAGGAATTAGGAGCTGCTGGATTTCTGTTTTGGGAGTATTTGAGTAGCTTGGTTTTCGGTTTTGAAGCGGTTGGGCGAGTTAGGAGCGAGTTCGTGAAGTTCGGTCGTGAGTTTGGAGCGTCTCGGTAGTTCGTAAGGTTAGGGATTCTCATTTATATCTATAATAATTTGTATGATATGTGTTGTGTGTGGAATAGCCCTAGGATGGTTTGTTTGTATGAATTTTGTGTTAATTAATTGTTTGTTGTGGTATTTGATGATCAATTGATAAACGCTATGATGCTTAATGTTGGAAATAAGTGTGTTGTGAATTATTCATACCATGTGTTTGATTAAATGATTCAACGTGAAGAAATCTGAGAATGTGTGGATTTGATGATGTTGATTGATGGCCTAGATAGTGTCTTGCCCAGTGAGTCAATGAGTGTGTGCATGTGCAGGGCTGTGCACGGGGCGCCAGTTTCCTAGAAACTTGGCGCCTGTGGGTGTGTGACATGCTGTGTGTGAGTGTGTTGGCGCCTTGGTGCCCAAAATGTGTCTAAGTGATGGTTTAGTCCCTAAGAATTAATTTAATCCTTGGTGTGACAAAATAGTCCCTAAGAATTAAATTAATCCTTGGCGTGACAAAATAATCCCTTAGTGTCTAATTAATCCTAATAGGTTAACATTAGTTCCTAAACACTAAATTAATCTTTAGTGTGTCAAATGGTCCTTAGGTGTAGAAAAGACCCTTATGAGGTGGTTTGGTCCTTAGGTGGGATTTTAAGTAATAATTGATAAAGTGGTGGTTAATAATTGATAAAGTGGTGGGTTAATGTTGAAGTGTTGAATTAATAAATGATGTGGGCTTGGCGAAGCGAGCGAAGCGAGGGGCCGGCCAAAAGCGGGTTGTGTTGTGGAGATGTTTTAAGTGATGTGACAATGAATGTGGTGGTAATGTATTGTGTATGGTGCATTGTCATAGTGTCGCATATAGCATATGCATAAAGCGAAGGGCTTGGCCAAAAAGCGAAGGGGGCTTGGCCAAGCGGCGGGTGCCCATTGGGCTAAAAGCGAAGGTGATGGATCCACATGCATATTGCATACATGCATAAACTCATACATTCATAGAATGCTTGTTGATGCTTAATTAATTTGTGATTGTTGTTCTTAGCATTATAATTGAATGGTAAATGCCTTAATTGTGAAGAGTTAATGTTGCTAGATGCTTTCTGCTTATAATTCTTATCTTACTTGTTATTATTTATGTAAAGAGACTCACCCTAGCATTTTATGTTGCTGCTCTCGTGGCGACATGCGGTGATTCCCAGTGAAGATGTCTAGGCTTCCTTGGGATTTTGTGTCGGCTCTGATCTAGTAACACCGGGGATTGGGGTTTTAGCATTGTTATTTTATGTTATGGATTAAACTGATTTAAATTATGTATTGAGTGCGTTGAACTCAATTTTATTTTCATTCTTTGTGTTGTTTACGGATTATTGTAAACATTAAAGCGAGGTTTTGAGGGTTTTAACCCACATGGCTATGATATGCATTTCACGCACTAGATGCGTTTGAATTTCTAATTATACTTTGATGAGGTTTTTATTAAATGTAGCATTTTATTTGAGGTGCGTGGAAAATGTTTTTGAAAAAACTACGATTTTTATTGATTAAATAATATTAAGTAGAAGGGGGTGTTACATTAAGAGCTTGTAGCTTTTCTTGTTTTGCCTCTGCAGCTCCATTGTAGTAGGAATCCAGAATGTCCCATGCCTTCTTGGCAATTTCCACATCTCTTATCCTATCAAAATTTGAGTCATCTAACCCAATTTGGATGAGATGAAGTGCTTTATAGTCCTTCATCTCATCTTCTTCATACTGTTTCTTTTCTTCTGCAGTAGCAGTTTCTGAGGGTTCTTTCAGTCCCTCCTTTACAATCTTCAACACCCCTTGACACCCAAATACTGATTTCATCTAGTGACTCCATCTGTCCCAGTTGGTTCCTGTCAAGATAGGCACTTGAGTGCCAAAACTGGGATTTGAACTGATATCCCTCTGTGCCATTTCTGCACACTTAGAAAAAACTGTTAGTATTAAACAAAAACTGTTAAAGAAAGATTCAAGAACAGAATTTAAAGAGTTTAGAGTTTAAAGAAATGTCCTTTTTCCCAGAATTGTTCTGAGCTCTGATGATACCATGTAGAATTTTGCCTTTTCTTGAATTTTTTCTCCAACTTTTTTACAAAACTGACAGGGGTTGTATTGAACAATTTGCAGGTTGCGAATAGTAATTGATCGAGTTGATGCCGACCAGTGAGAACTCCTTAAGACCGTTTAAACAAAAACAACCTAAACCTTAAGCTTCACTCTCACTCTCACTCTCTCTCTACCGAGCTTCTCTTCTTCAACCTTCGTTCCTCCACTCTCGCTCTGCTAGGGTTTGATGGGAAACCTAGCAGAGTTCTTCGAAACACAAAACTGAGATCACCAACCGGTAGATCTTCACATTCTCTTCAAAACCCCTCTTTTAACTTTCTGTAGGTTGAGGTAAACCGAGACTGAGATTGAAGCTGATGAAGGTAAAACAACCTTCTTTCTTTCGCTTTTCTTTGATTTACACCTTCAACAACAAAACTCTAATTTTTGTTGATCTTTACGTAATCACGTGTCTACTCATGAGTGCTTAATGATGATTCTGAACTTCTTCCTTGAAGATTCTCACCAGAAACTTGCATATACAGCAGGTAACCCTTTCTTCTCTCTTGTTTTTCTCTCTCTCTCTCTCTTTCCCTTATCTTCACTTATGAACAAACCCTAACTAGTTTTGTTCTTTCTCTGCGAGGTAACTCCCTGTAACTCACACACTCAGTGAAGATCTTGAAGGAGACTGAAAACTAAAAACTGAAGAAGGAAGAACAGAAGTAAAAACTGAAAAACTGTAATCTTTATTATTTTGCAGTGCAGTATATGCGTATTTACAAATTGTAGAGCTATATGCTATATATACATCAAGTAGTAATGCTAGGTATCGAATTAGGTGGAGAGAGTTAGTTAGGCAGTTTATAACTGCTGTAACTAACTTAGAAATAGTGCAAATCGGCTCTATTTGATTTTATTTAAAACATGTTTGAATGCTTGTAACTGAATTTAGCCGTTTAGCACTAAGTGTTTGAAATTAGACATTTCAACAAAATTGTTCCATCGCTATAGATTTGTATGCTTCTCGGTTGAATTTCCATGAATGCTTGATTGTATTTGGTATGGTTCTTCTACGTTTATGTTATTGGAAGTTTTGTAGCCGATGGAGTAATTTGGAGTTGAAGAGGTATAGATTGATGGTTCGTGATGTGTTTACTTACGAGATTGGCACTCGTGGTATTTTCTCACAGGTTAGGTTTTGTTGTCGAATTAAGGAATGCATGCAAATGAAGCATATCTCATTTTCGATCTGTTTTTGGTAGGTGAGGACAATAATTGAGGCCCATGCTTGTTTCAACCCCATCTACTCACTAGACACCTAAAACACTGTTATTCCCAAAATACCCCTAATTTTAAATCTTTCATTTCCCTATCTATTACTTTTTCTTCTTTATCGCGTTTTTTTATTTTTATTTGTTTTGGGTGGTTACGATGAGCGAGAGGCCGATCGTGAGCGATCAGCGCGGCGCCAAAACCCCTTATTTACGCAAGCTGTTTTGGGGTGTTTCGATCAGCGTGCTTGAACACATTAAGGGTGGTGGTTTGTACAAACATGCGTTGCGGTTCACATTTCGCAGGTCGAACCCCATGATTGTTCTTTGGATGTTGATTTAATTGATTTTAACTTCTTTTTAACAATTCGATTGATTCTCTATAGTATGGCTAACACAGAGAGAAGGTGGCAATCTTTGGTGAGGGCGTGGGCGTGGCACTTACGGAGAGACGCGGCCCAGGCGAGGGCGAGGCGGCCGAGGAGGATCCGTCCCCGCCGCCTCGTGCAGGGAGGACTCTTAGGATTCCACACGGGCGTGGGCGGCGTGGACGCGGGAACCATGTTGAGGTTGACCCTACACAAGACTCGGCATTGGATTTTGATGATATAGCGCTCATCTTGCCGGGCCGATAATATAGAGCATGATGATCTTTGCTTTCGATTGGATGTGCCATCCACTTCTCGAGCTCGCTTTATCCACTTCTCGAGCCCGCCCATCGCTGCTAGGCACGCCACATCATCACGGTGATCTTCATTCGATGCTCACGAGCCCGAGCCATCCGCTACTCATCTTTGTTGACGGATCATCGACTTTCCCTTATGCGGGAGGGCCAAGCGATCGTAGTGTGCTATATGCTTATGGTTCCCACATTGCGAGGAACATATGGATGATGCAGTAAGTTTACAATTACTTAACAATTTATGTTTCTAATAAGTTGCATTTACAATTACTTAGTATGTTTTTCTTATAATGAAAAGTGTAGGAGCGTCCTCTTGATGGTGGTAGCGAAACTTCATAATCATTCTATGAAGTATTTTGATATTCATCAAGCATTGCTCCTTACATTGGTCGATGCAGTGCATTGCCCGCTTCATGATGTGGGGTTTAATACGATCAACCACTTCCTTGATGCTTTGCTTTTCGTGGAGGCGATGGCACGATGAGACAAACACCTTCCACCTTCCAATTGGTGAGATGACCATCACCACTGAATGATGTAGCTGACTCCTCCATATCCTCGTCATCGGGCAATTTTATGACATGGTAGAGCCTAGCAAGATGGAGCGCAGGAGTGTTTGTTTGAGTACCGTAGGTTTCATATGATGAGGCATTTCTTTGAGGTACCTAACAAAGGATGTAGTGTGAAGTCATTATGGTTGAAGAAAGTCTACAATGAAGCCATTGAAGATGAGAGGTGGCGAGGATGCGACCCGTTGCTACTTGTTTATCTTCTTTGGGAAAAACCTTATTCTATGATAAGTCTGGCAATAAGATGAAGGTTGCATTGCTTTACATGATCAGAGATCTAGAGCAGGTTGGTAACTACTGTTGGGGGGCTTTGGCACTTGCTCACCTATACTAGTAGTTGTGAATGCCTCTTCCCTAAGACTTCATAGATTCTTTGGATTTTCCACTCTCCTGTAGGTACTTGACTTTATTTCATTGTTTTTATTTCAGTTGGTATAAGTTTATTATATGTTGTTGGATCCCTAACCCGCTTTTTATTTATCACAGGCCTGGATTTTTGAACATTTCCAGGGGCAGATATTTGGTTCGAAGTGGTTGAGAGAGAGGTACACTGAAGATCAACCACGGGCTAAGAGATGGGAGTGCAAGAGGATGATTGGACATTTGTGGGTTTGAGGCGGCTTTGGATCATCTCATGTCGGAGGTGACATGGATGCCATTTGCGAACCCATATCACAGAGATATGGTTGGGACGACCTATTTTAAGGGGCATCTGTGTCATGCTGGGGTCATGGTGGCATATAACCCTGATCGAGTGGTTAGACAGTTTGGGTGGATACAAGGCATCCCAGAGAACCCTAGGCCTAGTGGACGGCGGTAGTCACTAAGGAACAGTGGCGACGCGCATGGATGGATTTCAACACGCACCTTATTACTCCGGGTGGGCGGTAGTTCTGGGATGCCGACCACAATCCGGTACATTATGCGGTTTAGGAGTGTATCCCACCCATACTGTTGTTGCACCCGAAAAATCCGGTTTGGATTTCTCGATGTACAACGTGGGAAAGTTTATGAAGCCGCCATCAATATTTTAGTTTTGAGGCGAAAATATTGCAAAAACGTCTTTTATGTACAAAGCGGGTGGTCTTTTGAAAACAAGAGATGTAGGTTCGGAAATTCGGTTAGAGTGCGGGAAGGTATAAGCACCCGTACCTCCTTTCTTCCGAAAGGAACCTTTAATTTGATGTGCGGTTTTGGAAAAGTTGATTTGGAATGATTTTGTTCTACTTCTTTTCTTTTCTTTTTATTTCGTTTGAGCAAATTGTTTTATTAAAGCGGGAAAGAGATGTTTTGGTATCTTTGAAAAGCGGAACAAAACAAAGATTTTTTAAAAGGGTGCTTGACGGGATAGGAACCCGCTCCTACGTACCCTCACTGGGAAGAGGGATCAAAGCTACGTAGTTCTTGTCTTTTGCGTCCGAAGACGGCTTTTGATGATTTTTGAAAAGATGCTTTTGCGTCCGAAGACGGCTTTTGTGATTTTTTTTGAAAAGAAGCGCATTGGTGTTTTTTATTGTAGGGGTTCTCGGGTCTGAACTTTACAGTCCACTAACCCTAAAACATAGACATCCCCGCCCGTACGGACGACGTGCCCCCTACTTATTGAAAAAATTGATTTGAATTTACTTGAAAAAATTGGTTGGGAGTTGGTTGTTTTTATTTGAGCAAGTGTCTCGTGGGCTCGCCTGAATTTATCTGACTCGCTAACCAGAGACGCTAACCAACCCGGACGTACATCGACTTGATTCCTTACTCATTTTTGAAATAGGGGTTTAAGGTTGGTAATTACATGTTTTATTTCTCATAAGTATCCTAAGGCGTTCGAGCTATCTGACTCCGGTCTTAGGGCCGCTAGACAACACCGGCCATACGTCTGACTTGCCTCCTTATGAGTTCTTTTTAGAGAAAACATAGGAAAAAAAAAAGGTTCTTTATTTGGGAAAGCATTTGATTTTTGATTTGAAAAAAAACTAGTTTAGAATATGGTTTGATTTGGAAAAAGATTTTTGAAAACAAGTAGAACACTTCAAAACCCTAAATCCATAACCAAATGCGAGATGAATGAATGAAGTTCAAACATGTTCAATTAATCACACAAACAAGAACATGTTAACCATCAACTAAGATTAAGCATGCCCATAGAATTAAGGGATTCAATTGTCAACGATGCGAGACAAAGTTCTACAAATAATTGTGCGAGTGTGTGCGAGAGAGGTGCATTTGTCTTAATGATTCTATGCTACACAGGTAGTAGGCTTACGTCTTCATATAAGAGCACATGCATGGGGAAGGATTGCACACAATCAAGTCAAGACCTTTAAGTGGCATCATGAACAAGCGATACAATTAATTATAGGCATAGGGTATTCTTAGTTGGATGATTGAACATGTAAGCAAAGATGCATGATTAGGCGAGCATATGAATGCATGAGTATACAAGGAATGAATGTGCATTATTGAATGCAAGACATGGCATTATTGGATGCATGATTAGGCAAGCATGTGAATGCATGAATATACAAGGATGAATGTGCATTATAGAATGCAAGACATGGCATTATTGGATGCATGATTAGGCAAGCATGTGAATGCATGAGTATACAAAGAATGAATGTGCATTATTGAATGCAAGACATGGTATTAATGGGCGCATGAGCATTTAAGAATGGATGCAAAGCATACAAGTGAATGGGTGGCTAGCATTTTAGAATGGATGCAAAGCATACAAGTGAATGGATGACTAGCATTTTATTTATGAATGGGTGGCATACAAGGGTGCATAAAAGGATGCAAGGGACATAAACATATGAGAATGCATGAGAGTGTCACATAGACTAAGTAGGAATGAAGATGCATGAAGGTGAAAGTATTTTGGTAAGGAATAGTAAAAAAGTTTAGGTAAGAAAGTGGTAAAATGTTTTTGGGTTTTAGTGTTTAGGAAATGAGATGAAATGTTTTTGTTTTGAAAGTGATAAAAATGTTTTGGGGTTTATTTTATGAAGATAAAAAAGTTTGAAATGCAAATGAGGAAATGTTTTGGGTATTTTTGCAAATTAATAAGTGGTAAGACTTTTAGTAAAAAGTTAGTGAAGGGTAAAGTAAAGATGCATGAAGTAAATGGTAATTATTTAATGAGATGGTAAAGTAAAAAGTTAAAATGTTTTTTTACTTTTGATAAAAGGTTAATGAGTGGTAAGGTAAAAAATAAATGAGTGGTAAGGCCGAAATTACATATGACCAAAACACTAAATTATTTCATGCTAAAATACACAATCAACATATAGAATAAAACACAAGATTAAAACCTAGATTATCATGCCATGTTGCAAGACACTAATCAAGCAAAATCATGTTTCTTATTCAAACCCACCAAGGAAAAGCAAACAAAACCCTAGGTTTTTAGCACTCAAAATCAAAGCCTCTATATCTCAACATCAAGCTAAAAACCAAATCACACATTATGATATGAAGCAAGAAAATGCAAGATTAACATGAAACATATGATATGACAAAAAAATCTTTATTCACAACATGATACTCAATGAAATGAAAAAAAATGAGGGTGAAAGTGCAAACCATATGGTTAAAACACAAGAACACCCTCATGAGGCCAGAGGCTCACTTCAAACACCCAAGGCTCCCAATGTCCTTGTCATAGTGTTTGAAATGAGCCCTCTAAGCCTCTTTGAGAGAGGAAAGAGGAGTAGAAGAAGAATCTACATGCTAAAAAAAACTAAAAATGCAAAAGAGATTAGAATTACCTCTAGATCATAGCTAAACAAGAGTAGAAATGAAAATCAAGAGTAACAATCTTCAAGAATCAACCACAATAGCCACGCAAACCTTGAAGATATAACCTCTTTGATGATGTAAATGTGGAATTAAGGATGAAAGGAAGAAGATATATGAATATGGAGTGAGTTTGAAGTGATTTGGTGGATGAAAGTTGAAAAGAAAAATGGAGGAGGAGGAGGAGGAGAGATTTGGCCAAGGGAGAGAGAGGAGGAGAGGTTTTGGTGCTAGGGTAAAAATGAGAGTGTCCCCCTTCATTGTCTCTTATTTTTGGGTTTTTATATGAAAGCCAACTTAAGGAAGAGGAGCTTGATTGTTGCGGGATCTTGAAGTCTTGGTGGAGAGAGTGCTCATTCTTCAATCTATTGAGGTAAGGGGGCTCTCTTTCACCTATAATAGAGTATATGATGAGTGTTATGTGTGGGTTAGACTCTAGGATGACTTTTGGAGTTGTTTGTGTTGCTTGTTGTGTGATTGATGTTGTGTTTGCTTCACTTTGGTGAAATTGTGATGTGTGTATGTGTGTTCTTTGATGAGTGGTCATATGAAAGACCTAGAAAAGAAAATGGGTTTGAGTAACCCACAGGTGCAAGAGCGCCATTTTTGATTATTGTCACCTTTGTTGATTACTTTGATGAGTGTGTGGGACAAATTTTGAATGAATATAGGTGTAGTAGTTGTGGTTTAAGTTTGATCATAGTATGAGAATCAAAGAAACGAGGGAAGATGAAGGTTAGGTGTCTAGGGCGACATATGAGCCGAGGTGTAGTTGCCTAATTGTAGATGTGTCGAAGTATATGGGAGTCGACGTGTAGATGTGTCGAAGTATATGGGAGTCGACGTGTAAGTGAGTCGAAGCGTAGGTGACGAAGCGTAGGTGACAAAGTGTAGGTGACGAAGTGTAAGTGTTTGTGAGCCGAAGTGTAGTTGCCGAACTATAGATGTATATCGAAGTGTAGTTGCTGGACTGTAGCGTATGTATACCGAAGTGTAGTTGCCTAGGGTATATATACTGAAGTGTAGTTGCTGAACTGTAGTTGTCGAGGTATAGTGTATATCTACCGAGGTGTGGATGTACCGAGGTGTAGTGTATGTATGTCGAAGCTAGTGTTGTCGAAGTGTAGTGTACCGAGGTGCAGTGTGGTGTGTCGAGAGTGCGGTGTGAGTGTGCCGAGGTGCTATTTTGGCGCTTGATGTGGCATGGGATTCTTTGCCAGCGCAAATTTGGGTGTTGTTTGGTGCCGAGTACGTCTAAGTGACTGAATGGTGGAGCCAGTTTAGTCCTTAGGTGACGTTTGGTCCTTAGGTGACGTTTGGTCCTTGTAGTGACAGTATGGTCCACTACTTTTGGTGTCGATGTGTCCGATGAGATTGACGTTAGCCATAGAGCTATTGATTTTGGTGTCGATGTGTCCGGTGAGTTTGACGTTGGCCATAGAGCTATTGATTTTGGTGTTGGTGTGACTGGTGGATTAATTGCTAGCCTTAGAGCTATAATTGGGGGTGTGTTAAGTGGTGATGTTATTAATGGGAAATTAATTATTGGTGAGTAGGCTTCGGCCTTATTATAAATTATTGGTGAGTGCCCTCAAGGCTTATTTTGGTGATCGATGGGTCTATGACCTCTTTTTGGTGATGGTGAGTTAATTAATAGCAATGGTGAGTCTATTAATTATTGGTGATTATGTTTATTTGCTCAATATGGTGAATATGGTGTGTTATGGTGCATTGTTCATGGCGTCACATAAACCATGTGCATTTATTGGTGAGTAGGCTTCGGCCTTATTGGTGAGTGCCCTCAAGGCTTATTTTGGTGATGGATCCACATGCATATGCCCGTGGAGTTTGGGTTGCATTTCATGCATTAATCATACACTCAGTGGTGTTTCTTGGAGATTGAAACTTTAATGATGTATGTCGATATCATTGTGAATTGGTGCTTCTAGTTGCTTTCCCTAGTATAATGCTTATCCTATATGCTATTAATTGTGTGCTAGAGACTCACCCTTCTACTTTCTATGTTGCTTCTTATGTCGGCAACGTGCAGGTGATCCTGAGTGAAGGTAGTCCTCATACCTTCTCCTAGTCGGTTGTGGCGTCTTGCTCTGATATGTAGCACTAGGGGGACGAGTAGTCTTTTAGTGGTTTTAATTTAAGTTGTTGAATTGTAACTTGGTGGTGTATTTGAATATGTTTTATTCTGCTGCGTGGTGATTATGTGGATTGTTATGTCCTTAAACCGATGTGGTTGGGACTTCGTCCCTTTGACCGTGGTGCTATATATCTCGCTGTTGTTTGTTGTATTGCGCCATTGATGTTTGTTGGTTTTTCTTGAAGTAAATATAGCACTCTCTTGTGGGTGATTTTCGAAAACTCTGATTTTCTTAATAATTTGGTGGTTAATTAGAAGGGGGTGTTACATTATTCCTGTTTTAGTTTCGGAACTGGACAATATTATGCTTACTAGTTTACCTTCTCTGGATGAGGTTAGAACTGCAGTTTTTTCTCTAAATGGTGATGGCACCCCAGATCCTGATGGATTTGGCAGTTTCTTCTTTCAACAGTACTGAGATATTGTCGCTCAATATGTTTATAATGTTGTGCTGCAATTTTTTCAACAAGATTGGCTGCTCCCTAACTTTAATTCAAATATTGTTGCTCTGATTCCAAAAGTTGATGGAGCTGATAGAATAGAGCATTATAGACCGATAGATCTAGCTAATTTAAAATTTAAAATTTTACAAAAGTTATAGCTGACAAACTTGCTCTAGTCGCTCCTGCCATTATCTTTGATAATCAAAGGGGCTTTGTGAAAGGTAGAAACATCTCTGATTGCATCTGCACAACCTCTGAATCTATCAATCATCTTTAGAAAAAGTCTTTTGGAGGTCAATTAGCCTTGAAAATTGACATTAAGAAAGCTTTTGATACTATACACTAGAATTTCTTACTTCAAGTTATGGCACTTGATATTAATCCAAAGGGGCTTTGGATTAATATTATTCTTCACTCGGCTAAGCTCTCTTTTTCTGTTAATGGCTCTGCTGTTGGTTTCTTTGGTTGCAAAAGGGGAGTTAAACAAGGAGACCATTTTCCCCCTCTTCTATTTTGCTTGGCTGAAGATATTCTTAGTCGAGGCATATCTAAACTTGTGGCAGATGGTAAGCTTTAGCTCATGGTTGGCCCGTGAGGTTTTCGTATGCCAAGTCATGTGTTATATGATGATGATATAATGATCTTCTGTAGAGCTACTAAAAAGAGTATTTCTAGTTTGATGGAACTCTTTCCTCTTATGAACAAGTCTCAGGTCAGGTTATCAGTAAAGAGAAGTCTAAATTTTTCACTGGCAGCATATCTGCCTCTCGTGTCTCCGCCATCTCAGCTTTGCTCGGATTCTCTAAAGGTTCTCTCTCTTTTACTTATCTTGGTGTCCCTTTATTCGTTGGAAAGCCACGGCAAATCCACTTGTTGCCTATTGTGGACAGGATTAAGGCTAAATTATCCTCTTGGAAAGGCTCGTTATTATCTGTTATGGGTAGAGTTTAGCTGGTAAACCCTAAAATTCTGAGCATATTGGTCTATAGCTTTTGCATTTATGTCTGGCCTGCTAATCTCCTTAATACTGTTGACACTTCGATTAGAAATTTTTGTGTGGTGCAGCGATGTTACTACTAGGAAAATTGTTATTATTGATTGCCATACGATTGTGCAAGCCTTTTCAAGAAGGTGGTCTGGATATTAGATCTATGAAAACAATTAATAGGGCTGCTATGATAAAGCTTGGCTGGAGTTTCATCTCTACCAACCTACAATGGGCTATGCTTCTGAAACCAGGGTCTATAAAAACAATAAGCCGGTGAACTATCACATCTCTTCTTCTATATGGCTTGGATTTAAGTCTTGTATTTCTGTGATTCTTGAGCACTCAACTTGGAAGCTTGGAAATGGTGTTAGCATTAATTTTTGGACGAACTCTTAGCTCTCTAGGCCTATTGTGGATATCATTGGTATACCTCCTAATGTTCACAGGGACTTCAAAGCTATTGTTATTGATTTATAAACGGTAGATGGTCTATCCCTACTGATTTCATAAATCATTTCCCCCAAATTTACTTCAAAATACAGAAAATTGTTATCCCTAATACCCTGGTGGATGATCAATTGATGTGGGATTGCTCTAATTTAGGAGATCGACTTCGAGGATTCTTTCCTTTTCACGCTCCATTAGGCGGGTTGTCCCTGGACTAATACTGATTTGGAAGAATTTTATTCGCCCTCAAATTCATTTATTCTTTGGAGAGGCTATTTGTAATAAGATGCCTACAGATGACCAACTTTTGGAATAGAGGTTGTACTGTGGTTTCTGTTTGTAGCATCTGTGGTAGTGATTCTGAGACTTCTCACCACTTTTTCCTAGCATGCCCATTTGCCAAACACAATTGGAATTGGCTCGGAGGACTCTTAAGCCTCAAAATTGACATTGTTTCCTTTCAGAGCATTTTATCCATAACTTCCCATGGTTGGAGTCCTCAATTGAGTGACATTGTCTGTGGTGCAATTGAAAACATTTTTTGGGTGGTATGGTCCTGCAGGAACCATGCTAGATTTGATAATCACGTGACCCCCTTACATACTGCTTATCAATTTAATTATTTTCAATATGACTTTAGCAGGAAATGCCTCTAAATCCACAATGTCTTCTGCTGCTGCTGAATTTATGATTATAAAGGCCTTTTAGGTCAATGGTAATTACAGAAATTATTCAGCCATGAAAGAGGTAATTTGGACCCCACCTACTCCTTACAGATGGAGCTTCTAAAGGGAGCCTTGGTCTAGCTTCTTGTGGTGGTATTTTTAGAGACAGGAGTGCTGATGTTCTTGGGTGTTTTTCTGCTTCGATAGGTAACAGTTATGCCCTTCATGCTAAGCTTACAGGAGCTATGTTGGCTATTGAAATTGCTTTTGATAAAGGTTGAATGTCTTTGTTGTTAGAATGTGATTCTCAATTAGTTGTTTTAGTCTTTAAGAATTGTAATGTTATTCCTTGGAAACTCCGTAACAGATGGAACAACTGTTTATATTTGACTAGACAGATGAATTTCGTTTGCACCACATTTACAAAGAAGGTAATGTTTGTGCTGATAAGCTTGTAGGTAATGGAACTAACTCAAATGGTTTTACTGGTGGAATCTCATCCAGAGCTTCATTGCGGAGGACTTTTCGAGAATAGGTTAGGATTGCTCGACTATAAGTTTCGTTAGATCCTCTGTCTCTCGATGAACCTAGGTTCGCTTTTGTCTCCAATTTTGATGTTTATGCTCATGGGTTTTGGTACAGTCCCCAATATTTTACATTCTTTTTCTCTTTTTATCAATAAAATTTAGGGAGTACTCTTTCCTTCTGGTGCTTTTTCCCTAAGGACGGTTTTGCATTAGAAGGTTTTAACGAGGCTCCATATCATTTTATTTTGTTAAAATTTTTGGAGATAATTGTTATCAACAACTTTAAATTCAAATATAAATTTAACTTCTTGATAAGAATTGTTGTTTTTGAAGAAGCAAATAGATTTTATGTGATACATATTATTCAAGATTAGGGATACTCAAAGGCCTAGACCTCGAGATAAGGATGGGTAGAAATAGGAGATAGACCAAATCTTAGGTTTGATGTTTTTTATGTCTTAAGTCACTACAAGAAAATTGACTATTACCAATGCATTTGCATCGGTTGGTAATGACCTAAAAACAGATTGGTAATATCACTTTTTGTGGATTTACCGACAAATAAACCCCCTCTCTACTAGGGTGAGTGAGAAACAAGTATCGGAGGCCATGGTAAATCCATCTCGATAATTGCGGCGACACAATATTATGCGTGATGCGTGGGTAATTAGCATGGAGTGTGGTAAATCGCTAATTAACAAATGACTTATTAGCGGAAAGCACAACTTGTGCCATGATTCCGAACGACCAAATACGACGATAATTAACTAGTGGATTTAATTATTTTGTTTTTTCAACATGCCTACATTTATTTATATTTTTATTTATAGATGAAATATAAATAAATTTAACCATTTTTATAAAGCTTCAAAACCAACATAAACTTCATGAAATCCAAAGTATCATAATTAATCAATCAAATAGAAAGTAAGCTACAAAATGTTATAAAAGTCAAATCAAGTACAAAAAAGCCTAATATGTCCCTTCATTCGAGTGGAATCCTAACACAACAAAATCATAAAATGACTCAGGGTCTTGGTGTGGCTGTAGAGGTCTCTAATGCATCCTCAGGTACAACTTTAGCATCTTCGTCTAGTTTTGCTATATCCTCGCTATATCCTACTGTAGGGTTCTATTCGTCTCATCCTACATCTGCTCTCTCTCCCTTAGCTCTGTCACCTCGACTGCTCTCTGCGAAGGAGGAGGTCAACTAGATGAAGGTCCACTGGTGTCGATGTGATCGACCCCGCTCTAAATATAGGGAGAAAATGCCTCCACACCCTAGAGGCGACCCTTATACTTCCCTACAATCGCCTTTTTCTAGTTGTGCATCGCTAGTGCAACCTCATCGGGGTAGGTGCGAGCAAGTGATTCAAGGTCCCGACTCCCGAAGTGCTTTGAGTCATCATCTGATGAAACTCCTCCTGTTTTGCATAACCAAACAACATAGCATAATTAGTGCTCCATTTTAACATAACAACATTACATAATACAAATCAAGTTGGATATTTATCTGAGTCTCCTCGAGCGCACATGTGTGGCCTTGTGTATCTCATAAACAGGGAGTCCCCGCTTGAGCTTCTTAGCCTATAAAAATGAAACACACATGTTCAACGATTACTAACGGATCATTACTAACTAAAATAAACGAAGATTTTTAAACACTTTATCGATCAAAGTGACATCGAGCACGATTGATCAGTATGAGTGATGAAGTGTGCCACCTTTCTCTGATGCTCTGTTCTTCTTGGCTTGATCATACAACTTTTGGTAATCAAGCGTAGTCTAAAGTTTCTTGAGGGCCACCCAGAAACCTTCACATGTTCAAGTGGGCCTCTGATCTTTAGTGCTCACCTCCATAAGCATGTCGAAAACGAGTACCCTCTCTTTGTATAAACATCTTCCTAATTTCTTTATTTTCTTTTCGCCTTCTACGCCATTTCTAAATGCAGTATTAAGAAAATTCAAATAGTGTATTAGTGATTATATCAAACATAAACAATAAATTAAATTTAACAATATATGTAATGAGAATATTGATACTTACCTTAAATACATAAAAAAATTCCTTTGGAGAGTTGTCATCCATATTTGACAACTTTTGCGTAATTTATGATACTTTTCTTTAGAGCATATGTGATTGCC
Source organism: Oxytropis ochrocephala (assembly GCA_020916435.1). Taxonomy (NCBI): domain Eukaryota; kingdom Viridiplantae; phylum Streptophyta; class Magnoliopsida; order Fabales; family Fabaceae; genus Oxytropis; species Oxytropis ochrocephala. The sequence continues at coordinate 85,429,267 of CM037092.1, read as the reverse complement.
TTCGAAGCGGTCTTTGAAGGAAGCAACCTGCATAATAAAAGATATATCAAACAATCAAACAAATATATAAGTTGTAGTATAGTTAATTTTTAAATAAAAAAGTCAAAAAATACTTACGCATCATGCATAGATGACTAGCTAGGTGACCATCATCATGACAGCCACCTCCTCCTCATCAGCCTCATCCTTCGACACCTCTAGATCTACTTGCTCGTCATGGACCGGTGGAGGAATACCATTCCGGGGCGGGGGACGTAACCTGTGTGTGGGCATAAAAGTGTACTCCGGTGTGGGGGTGGGAGACATATAAGTTAGTACTGGTGGGATGCAGGGTTGTGGAATCCCAACTGGAGTAGAACACAATATCTCCCCAGCTGGAGCAGAACATGATGTCTCCCCAAGTGGTCGTGGATTCGTGAATCCCCACAAACCCATCTGACATTGTCATCGTCACGTGACGGCGACGCTTCCACTAGCGAGGTGGCTCAACAGCTATGATCTTCCCCTTTTAACCTCTCAGTGATCTGGCGGTCAGTCAGAACCTCCTGGATCCATATATATGAAAAAAGAAATGTAATATATATTAATTATATTAAAAGACAACAAGAACATTAATAATATGGTAAGTTACTAATAAGAGTATATAAAAGTCAAACTACAGACATAAGCGACTAATCTAATGAATCTTTGTCTTCATATTCTTCATCTTCAATCTCATCTAAAGAATCTTCATCTTCATCCTCTTAGTTCGATTGCGAGAGTCGAGTCAACACATAAGGTTCAACTTCTTCAATGGGAGTCGGTCATAGGCGCGGTATACGATTCTATCGTGTAGTAGAATTATCGATCCACGAGGACTCAATGTGATTACCAAATGTATTTGATGTTTTCATTAGCCAAAAGGAATGATTAGGAAGAAAGAGTTGATTTGTTTTGGTTTTAAAAATTATAAATAAAGCATCTTAGGATTGGGTTTCGTCACAATGATATATTGAATTCACAACCCCTCATCCATTCCCTTTTTATATAAAATGTATTTTCTAAGGATAAGGCATTCAATGGTAACTCAAGTTTCTATTCGAGAAAACAAGAGTGTGTCTTGAACCAAATATCAAAACCTATGGTCATGGTTGATTATTGCCAAGACCCCTTAAGTACATGTCTCTTTTATCCCAAGGGTCCAAAACCTATGTTGATGTTTTGTTTCCCTTGATTAATCCCATTGTTCTAATTTCAAAACTTCTCTTTGCGATGCCGTTTGATATTTGGATTTTTTTTTTAAAAAGTGATGGGATTAAATTAGAATATAACTTCAACAAAATAGAAATGACCGAGTGACGAGGGGAAGGGAACAAAGAGTTGGTTACAGTGCAGCGTGGAGGCAGCGAAGACCAGAGAGAACAGAAGCGACATGAAACGGCGGTGAGGATAACCACCGAAACGTCTTCTGATACCATATTAACTTCAGCAACCAGAGAGAGAATTTAGTATCTGAGTGAAAACCCATTTTCATTGATCGCAAAAAGTGAAAAGTACAATCTAGTTCTACACTAGTTAAGAGAGCTCAACTATCAGTTACATCGGTTACCATCTAACTAACTTCAGTTACGTTCTAACAAATTCTAACTAGAGTCAAAGTTAAACTAAAGCTATCTAACATTTAACTAAACATGTTAACTTAAACAATGAATTTAGCTGAACTAAATTAGATAAATATCATGAGAGTTAATATCGGGTGCGACCTGTGTGAGTGCACGTGTATACCACTAGTTTAATTTAAAGTTTGGACTAAAAATAACAACTATCATTGACCCATTTTTACTTATAAATGAGATCGGATATGGAGTATTTCTTTGTAAGAGTTAGTCACACTTAAAACTACTTACATATTCTCCAAATGTGAGTATTGAAACTGGGTCCTCCACCCACAAAACTTAACATGTGTTGCAAAACTTAACATGTGTTGCAAACTAAGCCAGTTCTTAAATAATTATTGCAAGCAACAAGACTTAAAGTTCACGTACTATTGTCTATATAAAGCCACACACTACACCAAAGAGAAGAACTACAATTGAATAGCATACACAGAGTCACGTTTGTTGTGCCAAATTTGCTCCTTCATCCCTTTCACCCAAAACCAGGAAAATCAGAACCACTTCAAAATAGTAAGACATGTTTAGTGTTAAGGAGTTAGTCGAATCAAATTGTCTAAAATCTATTCCATCAAGCTACATATCCCTTAAGAATGTTCAAGAAGATTCTATATTATGTGAACCACAGAATATTCCAACAATTGACTTTTCCCAACTCATCTCACTCAATCCCTTTGACCGTTCCAAAGAAATCCAGAAACTTGGCGATGCATGCCGCGACTGGGGTTTCTTTATGGTAAATTTAACAAATTTACATGCTTTTTTTTGTTTTTGTTTTGTTCTTACTAATGATAAATGGTGGAAGACGAAGTAGAGGGAAAATAAACCATATACGGCCCTACTCTTTGAGATTTTTTTGTTTTTGTTTTGTCAAACGTTTGTATTTGTTAGAATTATTGATGTTCATTATTTATTGACTTTGTCGGTAATAAATATATGTCGGGGACCTTGACCGGTCACGTGTATCTAGTTTTGTTAGTTCGTAAGGATATCCCCTCCTAACAAAGATTTTGCTACACCAAAAATTCAAATGACAAGTTAATAATATTATTGTGGGCTTTATTTTGTTAACTTCTCCACATGCATAAAATAACCCAAATTCTTTTCGTCTAATACACAGAATAAATTCAATGCCACTTGTAATACAAACATTGAGAACCCTTCGTCTTGGCTAGAAACCACTGCCATGAGCGGGATTTGACCTAATAAACAACAAATTACTACTAGGGTTTATTTTGTTAACTTCTTTACATGGATAGAACTTATATTTATTTTTTTGGTTGAATATTATGGAAGCTAATAAATCATGGGGTGTCGGAGACATTGAGGATGAGTTGCTTAAAGAAAGTCAAAGGTTTTCGATCTGACAGAGGAAGAAAAAGGGAGTATGCTGGAGAGGAGCTTTTTGACCCAATAAGATGTGGGACAAGCTTCAATGTCATGGTGGACAAGACCCTTTACTGGAGAGATTATCTCAAATGTTATGTTCACCCTCACTTTCATGCTCCTTCCAAGCCTCTTGGTTTCAGGTATACTTACCACTCTAGCTAATACCTTTTTTACTTTTTACTTTGCCCTATTATTCTTAACACTAATATACCTCGATACCGAATATACTCATTCTACACTTAGAGAGAGAAATCAAGAAATATATAGAGACATATAATAAATATTATAGGTGACTGATGTGAACCAATAAGGATTAGTCTGAGTGGTAATTGGGCTAGGATGTTATTTCAAGGTCTCGAGTTTGAATTTTGAGTGTGGCAAAAATTCTGGTGGGAAGGGAGAACCACACGATCGGAAAAGTCGAGAATACGTGGCTAGCTGGGGTTTAGGACGTAGGGTAGTTCTAGGAAAAGTCGAGTGGATACCCGAGCACCAATAACATGTAAAAATAGGTTTGTCACCGGAAAAGTCAGTATAGGAAAATTAACAGTGCTGTTAAACCCTATACCAACGAAAATCCAACCGTGGGTATAACACCAAGGTTTTGTCCAACGGCCAACGAAATCGTCGCTATAGGCTATAGTTTTGTCGTTTTATTGTGGATATAGCCAAATAAAGACCACGGAAAAGATTCTACGTTGGTATAGGGTGTACAGGCTATACCGATGGTTGTTAACCTTTTACCAACGGGTTTTAGCCGTCGCTATATGTCAAATTTCTGATAGTGATGTGATTGAAAGAGAAATAGAATGAAAATGACGTTTGCATCCTCTTATTTCCTTCTTCATCTCCATCATAAAATATAAAGGTGAGAGAAGAGAATAGATGATTAAAAAAATGGAAGACAATGATGATCGAAAGAGTGAGATTAAGAGATGGAGAGGTAACTAGAGTGTGAAAGAGAAGATCCAAACACGAGAAAATGAGGTACTCGAGAAGTGTTAATGATTTTGGGTGTCCAAAAACTAGAGATATTTTTGGTGGTGATTTGGGAGACTAGGAAAGAAATGGTATTTTCTAATGAACTTGATCTGAGACCTTTTATCTGGTAAAGCTTTACTCGTGGAATTGGTTTTTAGCTAAGCCTAAGTCTATCTATTACCTTTTCTATGAGTGGTGTGTAGTCCCTTTGGAGTCCATCTCTAGGTGATAGGATAGGAGCTTGAGATTGTATGAAACTAAGTCTAGCTATAACCGATGCTAAATGACAAAGAGGATATTCAGCATCGGTTGTCTAAACAAACGATGCTAAATGTCACAAAAGAGGGACTTTTAGCATTAGTTATTTGAATAATCGATGCTAAATGTTCTTTTTTTGTGACATTTAGCATAGGTTATTTAAATCTTTGATGCTAAAAATTTGTTTTCAGACATCAAAAACACTAACGAAACACTATTTAGCATCAAATTTTTCAAAATCTGATGCTAAAGATAACATTTAGTATCAGTTAAATAACCGGTGGTAAATGTGAGATATTTAATTTGTTAATTTGTTATATCCTCTACGGCGACTGTTTGAGAAAAGTTTAATTTGTTAATGCATTACAAACACATCCGTTATAGTCCACGTTTCTCGTTTTAGTTTCTATAGTATTTTACTCATTTTGGATAAATATATGGTTGCAAACAAAAGTAGCTTTTTTCAATTTCAATTATGTAATATAATATTTTACTCATGTTGGGATTAGCATTTTTTTTTTTGACAAATGTTTGATTAGCATATGGTTGCAAACAAAAGTAGCTTTTTTTTCAAATGGACAAAAGAATGGAAAACATCATTTACACATGTTAGCATTATTAGGGAAGAGAAAGTTCTAGATCTTAATAATGGTAGACAAGGAAGAGTGGGATCGATGTACCAGACGTATACGTGTGGTCATATTTATAACATCAATTTTTTTTAGTTTTTCTTTTCTCTTGCATCTTTTCCTTTCTTTATATTTTTCTAAAATATGATAAGGCCATACGATTTATCGCTCTCTAATAAATCATTGTTAAATTATTGATACATATCTACCAATAAAAATATTTATCATAATGATTACTTGACACAATTTATCGATCTATTAAGTTGGTTTGCTTTGTTTTATCATGTAATTTGAGGTATTTTTTTTTCTTTGGATTTTTTTTCTATTGGGTTCTGATTTCGAGGGGCATAAACTAAAATTAGTGATTGTGCGTAAATGTTCGATTATTAAGTTAATTAAACTAAAAATCAGAACAAACAAGAAATTAGTGATTGTGCGTAAATGATCTATAAACCACCTGATTGTGCGTAAATTAGTAATTACCTCCAAATGATCTATAAACCACCTGTTCGAGTTGGAGTACCTCTTCTTGTACTATCTTTAATAAAATTTTGATTTATAAAAAAAATATAAATACTCTTATATATGTCTATTTAGTAATAATTAGTAAAGAATTTCTTAATACTATAAGTCAGAAAATGTATAAAATTTAGATCGGTTATTTATTCATTGTTGTTCTCGTTAATTTTGATGCAGTGAGAAAATAGAAGAATACGTTAGAAAGAGCAGGGAAGTGATTGGAGAGTTGCTAAGAGGAATATCAAAAAGCTTAGGCCAAGAAGAAAACTACATACATAAAAAGATGAATGTAGAGTGGGGCTCCCAATTGCTAGTGATCAACTACTACCCACCTTGTCCTAAGCCTGAACTTGTCATGGGCCTACCACCACACACAGACCACGGGCTTTTAACCCTTTTGATGCAAAATGAACTTGGAGGGCTTCAAATTGAACATGATGGCAAGTGGATTCCTGTCCACCCATTACCCAACTCATTTGTCATTAATGTTGGGGATCATTTGGAGGTAATTAAACTAAAATTACATTTACGCACAATCACTAATTTCTTGTTTTTTTTGCATCTATATGATTGCGACGATTATTAAGCTTAATTTCGTCTAGAAGAGTGATCTAATGGATGTGTGACTTTTGTCCCTAGATACTAACCAATGGAAAATACAAGAGTATTGTTCATCGTGCTGTGGTGAATAGCAAAGCTACTAGGATTTCAATTGGCACAGCACATGGGCCCACACTTGACACCATTGTTAGCCCTGCAATAGAGATGATCAGCGAGGATAATCCCTCTCCATATCAAGCCATCACGTACAAAGATTATTTGCAGCTTCAACAAAGTCATGAACTAGACGGAAAATCTTGCTTGGATCGTATTCGAATGAGTTAAAACAATGTTATGCTCGCATAATGTATTTATTGTGTCTGATTTTTCATAATTTAGTTTTAGATTGTTTGTAATGCGTTCTTAATAAAGTTCTGGCCTCTAATATGGTTACTTGCGTTTGAATTAGGGATCTTCATGTGTGAGGTTACGAGTGATCCTTACCACTTCGACAAAAAAAAAAACAAGCATCTCTACATATAATTCTAAGAGTTAGAATTGTTGCTTATTTTTGCGACGACGGTTCTCTCTTTGCGACAATGACTATGTTGATGTATCGATTCTCCATGGATTTGGAGTGAAATCAATCTTGAACAAAACTGAAAATGCAGTAAACGTAGAAGAGAAAAGGAAAAGTATGCATTCTCATTGTTCAAGTGTGTATTACAATGAAGGGAACAGTATTTAATCAAGCTTTGGTTAACTGTCACACTAACAGAATAACCACCTATTGTTAAACAAACTAACTCAAGGTAAAAACTAACTAATTAACAAACTATTACAGCTACACAGTTACTAATTACAACAGTAAAAATAAATTAGAAACTGAATAACTAGTTTAATACTCTCCCTCAAGTTGGGAGATAAATGTCTTTCATACCCAACTTGAAGATGAGTTGCTTGAAAAGACTCTTGTTCACAGCTTTGGTAAGCACATCTGCTACTTGTTGTTGAGAGCCAACATGTATCAGCTTCAAGAAACCACTCTACACATATTCTCTAATGAAGTGGCAATCTATATCAATGTGTTTTGACCTCTCATGACTAGTTGGATTTTCTGCTAACTGAATAGCAGACTTGCTATTTGACAGAACCATAGTAGATTCAATTCCAATCTTAAATTCACGAAGAAGCTATTTAATCCACAATAGCTCACTAGTAACAGATGCAATGGCCCTATACTCTGCTTCTGCAGAGGACCTAGCCACAGTACACTAGTGGAAAAAGGACATTAAACAGCACCATTTAGCATCGGTTGTTTGTACAACCGATGCTAAATATTGAACCGGTGGCATTTTTGCAATTAAAGCTATAACTTAAGTTTTGTGTTTGACATTTAGCATCGGTTATTTAAACAACCGATGCTAAATGTATATCTCAAACACATTTAGTATCAGGTTTTTAAACAACCGATACTAAAGGGACGTTTAATTTTTCCCAAATAGAACACGCTCTCTCACTCTCTCGCCGTTCTCTCCCAAACAGTACACGCTCTCTCGGTTTTGAAAACAGGTACGATTCTCTCACTCTCTGAACTCCCTTTGCTTCCTTCTTCAATCAATTCCATCCTCTTCGATCTCGAGCTCCAAACCCTCATCGCAGGTCACCTTCTCTCCTTCGCTACAATTTCATTCTCTCACTTCTCTTCGATAACACTTTCCTATTCCACACCCTCCGCTTTTCCACTTCCATTTTCGAAATTTTAGGGTTTTTCGATTTTGCAAATTACATTGCATCAACGGTAGATCTTGATTTTAAAGTCACACTTGATTACGAAAACGACACCGTATTCCCTTGGCTTTCTTCTTTTAGTCGTTTTTAAAAGCTTTGTTATTTTTTCTGTAGATTGTGAATTGAATGGAAGGAACTGGAGGCAGCGCAACTACTATTTCAATATTATTTGGATAAATCTACTCCACACGCTACGTATAGATGGATTGGGACCTTTTTTATTGCTTCGATCTATCTTTTCCCCTTTTCTGTCTTCAAGGGTTTTACATTGTGTCTTAAGGATTGGGAATTTAGATACTGAATCTGTTGATAGGATTTCTTTCACCCTTGGTTGATCTTGAGCGGGAGCCTTCTGATGGAGCTATGCTACCGACCAGGTAATTTAGGGTTTTGTGTGTGTGCAGGTAGTATGTTAGCTAACATTTTAATTCAACATCACTATTTGCTGCAAAATTTCTATGAAACATTTTTAAATCAATTTTTTGCGAAATACTGATTTGATTAGATTTGGGGTTTTTTATTTGTGAATTTACATGTTACATTTTCATCTGAACTTGATTCATTTATCATTTCTGAATTCCATTTTGGTAGTGCAGTGCAAGCCTTGCGCATTTTGACGGTAATAGCCATCTAGAATAATACTTTTCCAACTTTTTGTTTGCCTTTTCCACATTATTTTCCATTTTATTTCAAGTTTCTTTGTATTTTAGGTTTGTGCTATAAAAGCTCTCTGTTTCGGGGATAATAGAAGAGCAAGTTTAGATGGTCTTGCAATTCTTCTTTGGAGGAGAGGTGATTCTCTAACCCAATTTTGTTAGCATTTGAGAGTATTGCTTGTTATGATGAAAATGATCATTGTAATTTGAAAACAGGTCATCATTGAAGAACATCGTTTGACTCTTGACAAAATCCTACCTGAAATGCTTGGCATTGCAAAGAAAGTATGTAGCTGAACAAACATAACTAATCTTTGGTTCCTCTAACTGTTACATAAGCATCTAATTGAATGTGCAACAGGTTACTGTGTCCATTGATGACACTATCGTTCTACATGGTGGTGGGATAAGAAGCTTATTGAAGGCAGGATGTGAGCAGTATTATTTTTTCCATGTTTGTTATATGCTTCCAAAGTCTTAGAGAACCTTCAAACTAAAAGCGAGGATGAGAAGAGAGAGTCACAGATTATTCAAAATGCACTAAGGGTTCTCATTACATGCATTGCATACTACCTTTTTGTCATATTAAGACCCTCTCCCTTCTCTACTTTGACTTCTTGGCATTGTTTCTAATAATGTATATTATTTATTACTGAGGCACCTCTTGTTACAATAGCTTCAAATGCTAGTTTTGATGGTGTTTTGGTTCATAGAAAATTCTTTGGAACAAGATGATCATAATTTGGGTTTTGATGTTGCTAAAGGTTTGTGACAGTTTACATATATAAGTTTGCCAAAATTTAAAAAATATACTTATATACATAGTAAGATTATATTTCTAAATATTGAATCAAATATTAAACTATTCAAAATTAGTAAACTTCCGGGCAGCTATGCTCTTGCATCTAACTTTGAAATTATTGGAACTCCTGTCTATGGTTTGTTAGTGGAAGTAGAGGTGTCTTCTTGAAGTAATTACCTGCAAATTTGAATTCATATTGAGAGACACTTTCTTCTAGTGAAGAGCTTCTGTTATGGACAATTTATAAGTTGATCTAAATATAGATATAAGTGCTTATGTCATGAGATTAGCACGCTTAATATTATAGCACACTCTTTTATCCTTTATCAGAATTGATCGGGAAACTCGTGATTTTTGTATATTCAGCAAGACCAGATCAGGTTTAGAAATCTTTTAAGTATGTGCAGTCTTCTCTAGACAAACTTGATGATAAAAGTGTAACACCCCAAAAATTAATAAGATGAGTATTTAACTAATTTAATTAGGTGATTATTTAATTTTCTTAATTAAGTGATTATTTGACTAATTTAATTAAGTAATGTTTTAGTTGGTCATATTTAAATTATAATAAGGTAATTAATTTAGTTAAAGAGTGAGGTGTAGTAAATAAATGAGGGGTCTAATTTAATTAAGTGGAATAATTAAGTTAGGATTTATTCCTATTACGGGAGGTAAATTAAATTGATTTGGGTGGTGTAAATAAGGCCCAAGCCCATTAATAAGCCCAATCCCTAGTCTTTAACCTAAGGGGTCCTTAGGGTAGTGCCATTTGAACCAAACAAAGAAAGAAAAGAAGAAAAGTTGAGAGAGGAGAGGAAGAGTGGTGTGGCATGGAGAAGGAAGGGAGGGAGAGAGTCCTTGAGTTTTGGCTTGGTAAGTGTGTTCTTGGTCCCAATCTCCTCATTTCTTTTCCCATTCCATTTCTTTAAGTTCTATGGTCTCATTAGTGTCCATTTTGAATTTCCATTTTCACCCAAGCAAGGAGAGGGTTCGGCCTTGGCTGGAAATAGAAGGAGGGTTACTTCATTTGGTGATTTTTGGTGTTTGCTTGGAGGTTTTAGCTATTCAAGGTTAGGGGATTCTCTACTACATTTATAATAAGTTGTAGGATATGTATTATGTGTGGAATAGCTCTAGGAATGACTTGATTGTGTGAATTTGGTGTTAATTATATGTTGGTTGTTGTATTGGATGCTTAATTTGGTGATACCATGTTGCTAGTTGTTTGAAAGACATGAGTTGTTAATTATGCATGTTATGTGTTTGATGAAATGTTTCAATGAGAAGAAAATATGTGAATATGATGATTTAATGATGTTGATTAAATGCCTAAGTGTTGTGGAGATTAAATTGATGCCCATGTATTTGTTGGATTAAATGGTGTTTAAGTGTTGTGGAATTTATTGGGGGTTGATGATGAGTCTTACTTGTTTATGGTTTTTGTGTGTTTTCTGGGCACTGTTTCGGTTTTCTCAAACTGGTACTGTTTGGTTGATCCAAAAATTATGTGGCTAATTGTTTTTGAAAATAGACTTAAGGCCGGTCGTTTTGGCACTGATTTCGTTAAATTCGGAGTTGTGTAGCTCCAGTTATGAGTCTCTCAAGTTAGGTCAATTTTCTGGAGTCAAACTGGGAGTAGGTTCAGTTTTTGTAGGTTTTGTGTGCTCAATTGAACTCCGTTTTGAACGATTCTTATTTCATTGAAAAATAGACTTAATTCTCTACGAAATAGGCACTGATTTCACTGAATTCCATTAAGAAATGAGAAAGAAAATTTGGTTGCAAGTTGGGTAAAACGTTCTGTCCGATTTTGGTACCTCAGCGTAGTGTTTTGAAAAACTGTACCAACTGGACACTGATTTTGAGAAACTAAAATCATAGGTAGAAACTACACTCAGAGGGCTTTCCAATGAGTGGTCTTTTGTAATTTTTCGATGTCGTTTGCTATTTTAAATAAATCGCCGAAGTAGGAGTACTGCTGTAGGGATCCAGCACTTGTTGCCAATGTTGCCCAAATTGTCAAAAATACTGTTTTGGTCCCTCTGAACTTTTTAGTCCTTAAAAATACTATTTTGGTCCCTATGCACTATTGGTCCTTCAAAAATGTTGTTTTGGTCCCTATGTGTGAAATTAGTCCCTATGTGTGAAATTAGTCCCTAAGTGTGAAATTAGTCCCTTAGTGTCTAATTAATCCCAATATGTCAACATAATTTCCTAAGTACCAAACTAATCATAAAGGGTCAAATAATTCCTTAAGTACTGAACTAATATTGGGTGTATTAAAATGGTCCTTAGGTGTTGAAAAGGTCCTTATGAGGTGTTTTGGTCCTTAGGTGGGATTTAATTCTTGATGTGAGATTTTATTTAATAAAAGCGACGGGTTGTGTTGTGGTGATGAATAAGCGATTGGTAGGCTTCGGCCAAAGTGGTGGGTTAACAATTGATGAGGTGGTGATTAACAATTGATGAGGTGGTGGTTAACAATTGATGAGGTGGTAGTTAATAATTGATGTAATATGCTTATTGCGGTGTGATGCATTGTCATAATGTTACATGAATCATATGCATGGCTTCGGCCAAACAGTTGATGAGTGGCTTCGGCCAAACAGTTGATGAGTGGCTTCGGTCAAAGCGATTGATGAGTGGCTTCGGCCAAACAGTTGATGAGTTACCCGACGGGGTTTTGAGGTGAGTATGGATCCACATGCATATTGCATACATGCATACGATCATGCATCCCTTGAATTCTCATTGATGCTTAATTAATCCTTGTTGTGACATGTTGATGTTCTAATTGAATGGTGAATGCTTAATTGCTATGGATTGTAGTTACTAGATGCTTTTCTGCTTATAATGCTTATCTTACTTGTTATTATTTATGTAAAGAGACTCACCCTAGCATTTTATGTTGCCTGCTCTCGTGGCGACATGCAGGTGATACTGAGTGAGGATGTCTAGGCCCCATTGGGATTATGTGTCAGCTCTGATCCAGTAACACCGGGGTTTTGGGTTTTAGCATTTATTATCTTATGTCATGGATTAAACTGAATTAAACTATGTATTGAGTGTGTTGAACTCAAATTTTATTTTTCATTCTTTGTGAACTATTTTTGGATTCTTTGTAAACATTAAACAGGTTTGAGGGTTTACCCACGTGACTATATTATGCATTTCACGCACTAGATGCGTTTGAATTTTTAATTATGTTTTGACGATGTTTTGATGAAATGTATCACCCTCTTTGAGGTGCGTGGACAAATTTTGAAAAGCTCTGATTTTTTTTTAGTTTAATTAATATTAAATAGAGGGGGGTGTTACATTAGTGGTATCAAAGCAGTTCGGTCCGTCCGGTCAAGTTGTCGAGTCTGTTAACCCTCGAGTCTTGGTACTCGTTTTAAATCATAACTATGTTGCTGTTTATTACTGTTAATTTGGTTGGTTTGTTAATTAATTGACGTGCCTTATGACTTAATTGTTAGGTTACGATTGAAAATTATATTGTATTATTGAAGTATATGTGACTGAACTGTGTAACTGGTGGTTATACCATTGATTTTGTCTGTTCGCAACTGTTGTTTGTATCAGTAAGATAGGTGTGATTAAAAGAGTTTTAACGACGTCAAAGGGTGAAAGTCGTGACGACGCCTTCGCACTCCGGACTGCGTTAAAAATCTTTTAATGTGATAGTTGTAAATTTGAAAGGAAGTAGTTTTGTGACCTTAATTAGTTGGTTGTGTGAGTAGGAGGGACTGATCACCCCAATCACTCATCCCCAATGAAAGAGGCAACAATAACTCATGGTTATTATTAAACTTGGATGCATGCACTAATTTTAATTTGGTTGATTGTTTGAGTAGCTTGTTAGAATATAGAAAGTAATTTTTATATGACCTAACTGTGGTAAGTATACACTGGACAATATGTGAATGATTGCTTATTGAATATTGTTGCACTTGATTGATGCCTCCATTATGAATTGATTGTTCCTGTGATGTAAATGAATGTAAGTTTGATTTGTGCTTAATTGTCTCGAAGTGAGTATGCTAAAATGAACCGTTGTGTAAGGCTATATTTTCATTAACTCAACTAAGATTGCATAATTTGAAGTTTGACACCTTCCGTGTTTCAATTGGACTTGTTTAGTGAGCATGATGTGATTTGTCACAATTAAATGATTAATTTTCCTTACCATTGGAGTTTATGTCGGAAACTAGAATTTTGAACTAATAAGTGGTTGTTTATGTGGTTGCATAATTGTGTGATAGTAAGCTTTAGGGTTGCATATGGTTTCCCCTTTTTGGACAAACTGTAAGTTCTATGATTTTCAAAAAGAAACGGTAATTGGAAAATTTTATGCTAAAGGGAAAACGAATGTGAGTCCAATAATAATTGTCAAGGTTTTAGAAACAAACATATACACTTTTGAATACCTTCTAAATATGAATTCCAATTGTGAAAATTTTGTTCGATTTATGATTTAACAGCGGCCTTTGTTGTTGCTATTACCATTATTAGTTGTCACTTCTTGGTTTGATTACGTGGCTCCTAAAATCTAATGATGAAACGTGCGGCGAGATCTTTTATGCACTTATATTACTTGAATTAGTTTTCTTCGCTAGATGTTGACAATGAGATTTAATTTCATTTGCTTAAACCAATATCAAGTCTTGTAATCGAAACAAGTGTGTTATAAAGAATGTGTTGGTTATATTATTTTGGTGATATGAAATCTATTAAATTTAGTAGAATTGTATGCCCATGATGTTTTCTAGGGAAGTTGTAAAATTGCATGTTAACCCATCTCTAGGAATAAAGGAAATCGAAGAAAAAGCCTACATGTTAAATCTTTCGAAATTGCGTGTTTAATTTGTTGCATGATTGGTTATGCTTAGTTGATGTTTGATGAGATGCATAAGTATGTGATGATTGTAATTGGTTTTGGTGATTGATAATGGTGAGTTTTACTTGCGTATGATTTCTGTGTGTTACGGGATGCTGTTCAGTCTTTTAAAAACTGGTATTGTTTGGCCAATTGAAAAATTATGTGGTTTGTCATTTCGAAAACTTGATTGAATGCTTGTTAATTTGCCACTGATTGGGTCGAATTCGGAGTTGTAGAACTCGAGCTATAGGTGAAACAAGTTAGGTTAAAATTCTGGAAACAATCTGGACATGGGGTCAGTGTTTTGGTTACTGCGTTTTCGAAAGAGCTCATTTTCGAACGAATCCAATTTCTTTTAAAACTTGACAGAATTTGCCTCACTTTATGCACAAGTTTCATGCAATTTGATCGAGTTTTGGTCATTATAGAACTGCTTGAATTTGAAGGACAGAAACTGCATCTTTTGAAACTAGTATGCGTATTTTTGAAAACTGTACCTATTGAACACTCTCCTTCAAAAACTGAACTTAGGGGTAAGAAATAGACCCATAGGGCTTTCCAACGAGTATTTATTTGTCGAAATCCGAGGTCGTTTACTATTTCAACTAATTCGCCGAAGTAGGCGCACAGTTGCAGAATTTTCTGCACCTGAGTTTAAAGAGAATAATTTGAACGTGGAATGAAATGATTAATTGTGAAATAGGTCGAACTTGAATTTTGTGTTATGATTGTGTTAATTGTTGACGTGAATAATATTGGATACGCGATAATTGTTGAGACTGGTATTGTTGTGTTAAATACGGTTGTTAGGTTGTTGGGCCTCTGGCCATAATTGTTGTTGTCCCTTGCGCTGGGTAGTCGGGTAGGATTTTGACAACCTACGGGTTAGAATACTTAATTGGGGAGTAAGGGTGTAGGGAAGAGTATTTGATCTGTTGCGGGTACGATAGGACTTGGATGATAACGGTTAGCGGAGATAAGAAGAGTGGATGTTGATTTCATGAGTTTAGCGTAGATTTTCGAGGGGGATTGCAATCGTTCATATAAGATAGTGAAGGGGAAGAGGAGTTCTCAGTTTCGTGGAAAGTCGTATGATGCTTCGGGTAGTAAGGGAGAGGAGAGTTCGGGCAAAAAGCCAAGTGGGGAGAGCGCATCGTGGGGATTGGGTATCAAAGTGTGGTAAGGAAGGTCATGTAGCGGTTAGGGTGAGAAGGAGGATGTGGTCTGCTACAACTGTGGGGAATTGGGATACATTAGTGCCAAGCGTCCAAAGCCGAAGGAGGAGAAGTCTAATGGAGGGATGAGGGTTACCTTTAGAGGTACGAGTTCCATTTAGGATGTTTTGCTAGGGATTAATGTTTGTTGTAGTAAGTGTATAAGTTGGCATGTTCATGATAGTTAGATTTTCGAGGACGAAAATACTCTAAGTGGGGGAGAGTTGTAACACCCCAAAAATTAATTAGATGAGTATTTAACTAATTTAATTAGGTGATTATTTAATTTTCTTAATTAAGTGATTATTTGACTAATTTAATTAAGTAATGTTTTAGTTGGTCATATTTAAATAATAATAAGGTAATTAATTTAGTTAAAGAGTGAGGTGTAGTAAATAAATGAGGGGTCTAATTTAATTAAGTGGAATAATTAAGTTAGGATTTATTCCTATTACGGGAGGTAAATTAAATTGATTTGGGTGGTGTAAATAAGGCCCAAGCCCATTAATAAGCCCAATCCCTAGTCTTTAACCTAAGGGGTCCTTAGGGTAGTGCCATTTGAACCAAACAAAGAAAGAAAAGAAGAAAAGTTGAGAGAGGAGAGGAAGAGTGGTGACGGCATGGAGAAGGAAGGGGAGGAGAGAGTCCTTGAGTTTTGGCTTGGTAAGTGTGTTCTTGGTCCCAATCTCCCTCATTTCTTTTCCCCATTCCATTTCTTTAAGTTCTATGGTCTCATTAGTGTCCATTTTGAATTTCCATTTTCACCCAAGCAAGGAGAGGGTTCGGCCTTGGCTGGAAATAGAAGGAGGGTTACTTCATTTGGTGATTTTTGGTGTTTGCTTGGAGGTTTTAGCTATTCAAGGTTAGGGATTCTCTACTACATTTATAATAAGTTGTAGGATATGTATTATGTGTGGAATAGCTCTAGGAATGACTTGATTGTGTGAATTTGGTGTTAATTATATGTTGGTTGTTGTATTGGATGCTTAATTTGGTGATACCATGTTGCTAGTTGTTTGAAAGACATGAGTTGTTAATTATGCATGTTATGTGTTTGATGAAATGTTTCAATGAGAAGAAAATATGTGAATATGATGATTTAATGATGTTGATTAAATGCCTAAGTGTTGTGGAGATTAAATTGATGCCCATGTATTTGTTGGATTAAATGGTGTTTAAGTGTTGTGGAATTTATTGGGGTTGATGATGAGTCTTACTTGTTTATGGTTTTTGTGTGTTTTCTGGGCACTGTTTCGGTTTTCTCAAACTGGTACTGTTTGGTTGATCCAAAAATTATGTGGCTAATTTTTTTGAAAATAGACTTAAGGCCGGTCGTTTTGGCACTGATTTCGTTAAATTCGGAGTTGTGTAGCTCCAGTTATGAGTCTCTCAAGTTAGGTCAATTTTCTGGAGTCAAACTGGGAGTAGGTTCAGTTTTTGTAGGTTTTGTGTGCTCAATTGAACTCCGTTTTGAACGATTCTTATTTCATTGAAAAATAGACTTAATTCTCTACGAAATAGGCACTGATTTCACTGAATTCCATTAAGAAATGAGAAAGAAAATTTGGTTGCAAGTTGGGTAAAACGTTCTGTCCGATTTTGGTACCTCAGCGTAGTGTTTTGAAAAACTGTACCAACTGGACACTGATTTTGAGAAACTAAAATCATAGGTAGAAACTACACTCAGAGGGCTTTCCAATGAGTGGTCTTTTGTAATTTTTCGATGTCGTTTGCTATTTTAAATAAATCGCCGAAGTAGGAGTACTGCTGTAGGGATCCAGCACTTGTTGCCAATGTTGCCCAAATTGTCAAAAATACTGTTTTGGTCCCTCTGAACTTTTTAGTCCTTAAAAATACTATTTTGGTCCCTATGCACTATTGGTCCTTCAAAATGTTGTTTTGGTCCCTATGTGTGAAATTAGTCCCTATGTGTGAAATTAGTCCCTAAGTGTGAAATTAGTCCCTTAGTGTCTAATTAATCCCAATATGTCAACATAATTTCCTAAGTACCAAACTAATCATAAAGGGTCAAATAATTCCTTAAGTACTGAACTAATATTGGGTGTATTAAAATGGTCCTTAGGTGTTGAAAAGGTCCTTATGAGGTGTTTTGGTCCTTAGGTGGGATTTAATTCTTGATGTGAGATTTTATTTAATAAAAGCGACGGGTTGTGTTGTGGTGATGAATAAGCGATTGGTAGGCTTCGGCCAAAGTGGTGGGTTAACAATTGATGAGGTGGTGATTAACAATTGATGAGGTGGTGGTTAACAATTGATGAGGTGGTAGTTAATAATTGATGTAATATGCTTATTGCGGTGTGATGCATTGTCATAATGTTACATGAATCATATGCATGGCTTCGGCCAAACAGTTGATGAGTGGCTTCGGCCAAACAGTTGATGAGTGGCTTCGGTCAAACAGTTGATGAGTGGCTTCGGCCAAACAGTTGATGAGTTACCCGACGGGGTTTTGAGGTGAGTATGGATCCACATGCATATTGCATACATGCATACGATCATGCATCCCTTGAATTCTCATTGATGCTTAATTAATCCTTGTTGTGACGTGTTGATGTTCTAATTGAATGGTGAATGCTTAATTGCTATGGATTGTAGTTACTAGATGCTTTTCTGCTTATAATGCTTATCTTACTTGTTATTATTTATGTAAAGAGACTCACCCTAGCATTTTATGTTGCCTGCTCTCGTGGCGACATGCAGGTGATACTGAGTGAGGATGTCTAGGCCCCATTGGGATTATGTGTCAGCTCTGATCCAGTAACACCGGGGTTTTGGGTTTTAGCATTTATTATCTTATGTCATGGATTAAACTGAATTAAACTATGTATTGAGTGTGTTGAACTCAAATTTTATTTTTCCGCTGCTGTGAACTATTTTTGGATTACTGTAAACATTAAACAGGTTTTGAGGGTTTACCCACGTGACTATATTATGCATTTCACGCACTAGATGCGTTTGAATTTTTAATTATGTTTTGACGATGTTTTGATGAAATGTATCACCCTCTTTGAGGTGCGTGGACAATTTTTGAAAAGCTCTGATTTTTTTTAGTTTAATTAATATTAAATAGAGGGGGGTGTTACAAAAAGGCTATAGTAGTTGTTCGCCATTCTTCCAGACAATAATGTCTCTTTGTATGGTATGATATTAGGACCCTGCTGGAGGAGAAAATGAACTCAGATTCATTGCATATGGTGATATATAGGCAAATCTCCTCTTGATGCCTCGTAAGAACAGTACATATCTGTGTAAACTACTTCTTCAGATAATCGAAAAGTTAAATTTAAAGGTAAACCCCATTCCTTTCTTTCTTTGAAAATCACCGAGTGAACAAGAGTTTCTAGACCAAACCCATTGTTTTTGAAGCATTTTCAGCCCATTACTTAGTGGGTTGTTGCATGTTTAGTTCTTTATATGATATTGCTGATGCTTATAAGAAGTTCTTATTCAAGTTTTTGGCTTTATTTTTTCAGGTCCACATAATGCCTTCTCTTTGTATGGTATCATAATGCAACACTCTGGAAGTCAGAAACCTTATGTTAAGACCTTACCTTACCTTAGTTTGACGCTTGTGTTTTAGAAACACTTTGTTGAATTTTGTGTTAAGAAACTTGTAGAAATTTTAAGTTTCATGAATTGTATTGTAAGATATTTTAATTTCAATGGAATTTGAAGAATTTTCATGAATTTATTATGTGTTGTTGTTTTATAGAATGTGTCACTATTACTACTTTGTTATATTTGATTTCTTAGTTATCTGTTTGATTAAAACTTTAGAAGATACTGATCTTGGTCTTTGTGTTACTTGTAAAAACTAGCTTTAGCTTAACTTAATAGTTGTCATTAGTTAGTTTACATTCAGTTAGAAAGATAAGTAGTTTGTTAACCTCTTATTGTTAGTTCTGTAGCCATCTTAGCTCACTTACAATTGTATATATTAGTTCTCAAGTGAAGCAATAAAGATCGATCGGATCGATTTTCAGATTAAAATTACATTCGCTCTCCTTTAGTTCTCAAGTGAAGCAATAGACATTTAGCATCGGTTATTATGAATAACTGATACTAAAAGGGACATTTAGTATCGGTTATTTAAATAACCGATACTAAATGTCATTTTTAGACAAAGAAACACAATGTTGAAAAGACATTTAGTATCGGTTATTTTTAATAACCGATACTAAAAGTGACATTTAGTATCGGTTATTTAAATAACCGATACTAAATGTCATTTTTAGACAAAGAAACACAATGTTGAAAAGACATTTAGTATCGGTTGTTTTGAATAACCGATACTAAAAGTGACATTTAGTATCGGTTACTTAAATAACCGATACTAAATGTCATTTTTAGACAAAGAAACACAATGTTGAAAAAACATTTAGTATCGGTTATTTTGAATAACCGATACTAAAAGTGACATTTAGTATCGGTTATTTAAATAATCGATACTAAATGTCATTTTTTAGACAACAAACACAATGTTGAAAAGACATTTAGTATCGGTTATTTTGAATAACCGATGTTAAAAGTGACATTTAGTATCGGTTATTTAACCGATACTAAATGTCATACATTTAGTATTTCGGTCGAATTAGTATCGATGGATAACCGATACTAAATGTGCAAAATAACCGATACTAAATGTCTTTTCTGCACTAGTGTAGCTTGTTTTTTTGACTTCCAAGCAATCAAAGACTGTCCTAAAAAGGTGCAGAAACCAGTTGTGGATTTTATGCTAACCTCACAAGACCCCCAATCAAGATCCACATAGGCCGTGAGTCAGAAAGAAGGATTAGCAGGAAAATCACACCTTGACCAAAGACTTCCTTTTAGGTCTTTGCAGTAAGAATTGAGCTTGAAGATGTGGAGTTTCGGGTTTTGACATAAATTGACTCAACTTGTTGACAGTGTAGGTTATATCAGATCTGTATATTGTTAGGTAAATTAGCCTCCCAATCAACCTTCTATACATAGCATGATCTTCCAAAGGTGAGCCATCTATGTCATTCAACTTGATACTAGGGTCCATAGGTACTGAAACTGGCATGGAAGAAGTGTATGCAGTGTCAATCAGAAGCTAGAGAGTGTACTTTCTCTATGATAAGTGTATCCCAGATTTGGTTCTTGCAATTTCAAGGCCCAAAAAATACTTCAATTCACCAATGATTTTCAATTTGAAGTGTTTTGACATCATGACTTGAACTTCATGTATAAGAGATTTGTCGGGACCAGCCAACACTACATCATCAACATACACCAATAATGTTATAAAGTTAGTTCCAGACCCTTTAGTAAACAATGAGTGATCAGCAGAGCTTTTTCTAAAACCCAAGGAAGTGATTGTTGTACTAAACTTGGCAAACCATTGCCTCGAGGCTTGTCTAAGTCCATATATAGACTTATTTAAGCCTCTTCTTGAATCTCCCCTAGCTTGGATAGCCAAGAGGAAGGTTCATATAAGCCTCTTCTTGAAGCTCCCCATGGAGGCAAGCATTGTTGATGTCCAATTGCAACATATGCCAATTAAAAATTGGGCAGCCAAACAAAGCAGAATTCTGACAAATGTAAGTTTGGTTACTGGGGAAAAAGTATCTAGAAAATCAATACCACATTGTTGTGTAAAACCTTGAGCTACAAGCCTAGCCTTATATCTATCAAGACCATCAGCATGATACTTTACTTTATAGACCCATTTGCACCCCACAGTTTTCTTATCAACATGTTTAGTTACCACAGTCCAGGTATTGTTTGCCTCAAGAGCAATTAACTCATCAGTCGTTGCCTTTTGCCATTGAGGGTATTTGATTTCTTGGTGAAAATATTGTAGTTCAAACACAGATGAAATGTTGTTAATGAAGTGTTTGTAAGAGGGATTCAGGTTATCATAACTGAGGAATGATTGAATGGGATAGTGAACAGAGTTACAATAATATATACTCAAGTGGGATGGTTCTCTATGAGGTCTTGTGGATCGTCTTAGTTCCTGTTGATCAGGTGCAGGTAGGTTTTGTTCTTGTTTTGGTTCAATAGGTATGTTTGGTTCTTGCTTATCAGATATATTTGGTTCAACTGGATCAGGTATATTTTCTGGTGTAGGTGCAGTAGCAGAGTTGGTAACTGCAAGGTGATCATGTTGTATAGGAGAGGGGATGACATGTTCATTATTTGAAGTATTGTCTATGGAGATGTATGATGGTATGGAAATTTGGTTTCACAAAAAGTCACATCCCTAGAAATAATGAACTTACTGGTAGTAGGGTCTAAAAGCTTGTAACCCTTGACTCCAATGAGATAGCCCATGAAGACACAAGGGGTGGCCCTAAGAGAAAACTTGTGTCTTTGGGAGGGTATAGTCGAGGCAAAGGCAAAGCAACAAAAGATGCGTAAAGATGAGTAATCAGGCTCATGTTGATAAAGTAATTTAAAGGAGATTTACCTTTGAGAGCAGAGGAAGGTGTCATGTTAATTAAATGTGCTGCAGTGGATACACACTCTCCCCAATATACTAGAGGAATCTTGGACTGAAAGTATAGTGCCCGAGCAACGTTGAGCAAGTGTTGATGTTTCCTCTCAACCACAGAGTTCTGTTGAGGTCTGTGTGGGCAGGAACATTGATGCAGAGTTTATTCATTCTGAAATCTGTACGGATTGCCTTGATTTGCTTCTGAAATTGAGTTTGGATGAACTTGAAGAAGCACATGATCAGATTAGGAGCCTCAGACTTGGTCTTCATGTAGTGAATCCAGGTAAAACGACTGCAGTCATCCACAATTGTTAAAAAGTATTGCTTGTGGTCATGTGTAGATTGATGGAATGGCCCCCACACATCACAATGAATTAAATCAAAAGGAAAATTAGAGTAATGATTATTGGAAATGAAAGGCAATCTATGCATTTTTGATAAGGGACATATTGAACAAGAATCTGTATTACATTCAACATGTTTCAAAGAAGGAAATTTTGTACATAATGATTTCAAAATAGAATACATGTCCTAACCTAGAGTGCCACAATTGGGCACTTGAAACAGAATGAAACCTACTTAAACTAGGCGAAACATTTGTGACATTATTACATGGAAAATGTGAAGTGAAAAAATACAAGCCACTATGAAAATTACTCCTTCCAATATCTTCTGTTGGAGGGCATCCTGGATTAAAAATACATTATTAGAGAAAGAGACATGATAACTTGGATCTTGATTCAAACAACCACTAGAAATTATGTTAATATGAAAGGTAGGAATGCATTGTTTAAAACCAGTCCAGAAGATAATCTAACAGAACCAGTGGCCAATACAGATACTCTAATTTTATTAGGCAGTAACAAAAGTGTTGTTTAATTTGGTATATGAAATGGAAGAAGCCAAATAGATGCAAATATGGGCAGTAGCCCCAGAATAAAAAATCCAATCATTGATATAAAGGCAAGTGAAAACCAAGTGAAGTAAGCTTAAAGAACAAGTAAAGTGAAGAACAACTTCACCTGATTTCTCTGTGCCATCAGTGACAAAAGCTTTTGCAAGTTGACTCTGCATGTATTGAATCACTTGTTGATATTGTTGATGATCAATGACAGGCTTATTGGAAGTATTTGGTCCAGCAGTCACTTGTAGCAAAGATTGTTGAGTGGCAACAGCCTTTTGTTTCATGTAACCAGGAGGAAAATCGTTCAATTTGAAGCACTTGTCTTTGACATGTCCAAGCATTCCACAATGTGAGCATTGTGGCCTATCTTTCTTGTTGCCTTTGGTGTTAACTGCAAAGGAGAGGGACTCTCCACAAAGGCATGGCCAATCTCACATTGGTTCTCTTCTTGAATAACAAGTGAGAAGGCCCTGCTAATATCGGGAAGAGGATCCATGAGTAATATTTGCCCACGAACACTGCTATAGGCTTCATTGAGACCCATGAGAAAAACATAAACGTGTTGTCGATTCAAATAGGCGACCAAGGCATCGACACCACCACATTTACAAGTATTCTTTGGATTGTGTTTAGCCAAACTATCCCACAAAACCTTGAATTTACTGTAATAAGTGCTAACTGGAAGATTACCTTGGGAACAATTGAGAACTTCTTTGTTGAGTTGAAAAATCCTTGGCCCGTTGCTTTGTTCGAAACGATTATTTAATTCCTACCAAATTGTCACCGCAAAATTAGAGTAAAGAACGCTACTGTGAAGGTCCTTCGAGATCGAGTTCAAGATCCATGATGTTGTCATGTGGTTGCTACGAACCCAGACGGCAGTAGTTGTGGCGGTCGTCGGTTTGGGAACGGAGCCGTCGATGAAACCTAGCTTGTTCTTGGCATCGAGCGCTATGGTCATCGCACGAGACCAAGAACCATAGTTTGTCATTGTCTCTAAATCGTTGAGAAGATTGGAAACCAGCACAGCCCCGGGATTATTCGAGGGATGAATGTAATAAGGGCTGGAAGTTGAATTGATGTCCGCCATAGAAGAAGAATAGCGAACACGAACCTTTGTAGAAGACGAAGACAAAATTGAGCTCGAAAGGGAAGAATCGATGAATCAATGAACGCATTGATGACGAATTGTATGAAACGATGTGAAGCGGAAGCGAATTGTTGCTACTGATACCATGTTGATGTATCAATTCTCCTTGGATTTGGAGTGAAATCAATCTTGAACAAAACTGGAAATGCAGTAAACGAAGAAGAGAAAAGGAAAAGTATCCATTCTCATTGTTCAAGTGTGTATTACAACAAATGGAACAGTATTTAACCAAGCTTTGGTTAACTGTCACACTAACAAAATAACCACCTATTTTAAACTAACTAACTCAAGGTAAAAACTAACTAACTATTACAGCTACATAGTTACTAATTACAACAGTAAAAATAAATTAGAAACTGAATAACTAGTTTAATAGACTACTCCTGCTGAAGATGTTTTGCAGAAGAGCATCACCGCCAGTTCTCGAAGAGCGCAACGCTCTCTCAACCAGAACAATCTGATATGTTTCGATTTCGCAAGGCACCGAAGTTATCCATCAAATTGGATGACCAAAACTTCCTTCTCTGGAATCCGCAGGTGGAAGGCGTCATCAAAACTCACAAACTCCAGTGATTTCTTTTTGAATCCTGATGAGCCACCGCAGTTCACGTCGAAGACGGCGCGACTCGCTGGAGAAGTGTCTGATGCCTACGATCAGTGGATTGTTCAGGACAAAACCATCTCCACTTGGCTCCTGCCAACACTGTCTGATATTGTGCTTCCTCGAGTCCTCTCATGTCCACATGCCTGGGAAGTGTGGGACAAGATCCACACCTATTACTATGCGCACATGAAAGCCAAGGGTCGCCAAGTCAAATCGGAATTTGTTCCGGTCTGGGCCAAGAGGCCCCATTTGGACGTTGGGCCAGGCCCAATATCTCCACGCAAGCACGGCCCAAATACGCCAAAAAGCACCAGGCACAACACGACTAGCTCGGTCACACGAGGCCGACGGCCAGGATCGCTCGATCAGATCTGACGGTCAAGACCAAGCACCCGCGTCTATAAATAGAAGCGCAGGGCTCCCGATCCAGTACGCTCTCATTTCTGGAACTCTCGCCTATTCTCTCACTGACTTAGGCATCGGAGTGTCTGCAGGTACACCCCCACCCGACGTAGGCTACAAGCGCGTTCGGACAACCGAGGACCTCTCTCCAGTTCCGAGGACCGAAGATAAGATCCGGGGAAGCGGAATCCATCCTACTCTTCGAACAAGGTAAACTTCCGAGTTCAAGATCGAACATTGGCGACCACAGTGAGTGGCTTCTTTGCCTTCTACTTGTTCCGTTTTCTCGGGCGACGTCATGGAATCCACCGTAGGTTTCTCCATGCCGCCGGGCATCTCCAGGTTCTCTGACGATGACTTTCTGCTCGGAGAGCCCAACGAGGGCATCCCCCCTATCGTTGTTGCTACGATTGCCAGGGTGAAAATAGGGCGAATTCTCGTAGATCAGAGTAGCACGGCTGACGTCATGTTCCAAGACCTCCTCCCTGTGTTCGGTCTCTTGCCTGAAGGTCTCATCCCATACTCGGGACCCAGCCTCACCGTCCTCGGAACAAAGATTGCAAGTCCACTCGGCTATTTCAAGACCTTCGTCACCTACGGCGAAGGAAGGCTTGCCCGCGCCATGAAAACCACCTTCGTGGCGGTTCCCATACTCTCACCATATCATTGCATCATTGGGGGACCAACTTTGCAAAGCTAGGAGTCGTCGCCTCAACAATTCACCTCTCTATGAAGTTCCATTCCCTCGACGGCGATATCATAACTGTACCCGCCGACTTGGAAGCAGCGAGGCGTTGCCACGAGCTCTCTTTCCATGGTCTGCGTCACCAACCACACGGACCACCGCACCCCCAGCTACTGCCTTGGAAGTAAATCTCGCCGACGTGGACGCACGGTACGACATGGATAGCCAAGAGGAGGAGTCGACGACAAGCTCGCCAGGGAGCTCAAAAAGAAGAACAAGCGCCCCGAGCCCCAAGGGGCGTTCCGAGAAATACCCTTGGGCAACGACCCCGGAAGGTCCGTCAAAATAGGATCCGACCTCAGTCTCAAGGTAGAGGAAGCTCTAATTGTCTGTTTGCGGCGCAATGCCGATCTCTTCGCATGGTCGGCCTAGGAAATGCCCGGGACCTCTCAAAGTCGCTTGTCACCATTTGGTCGTGAATCCAAACGCCATATACGTGGCCCAACGACGACGGGTTTAGAGCGAAGAAAAGGACGAAGCTACCTCTAAGGCAGTGGACGATCTGCTCTTGGCAGGTTTCATTAAAGAGGTCAAATACACGACCTGGTTATCCAACGTGGTCTTGGTCAAAAAGGCCAACGGAAAATGGAGGATGTGTGTGGACTACACTGATCTGAACAAAGCCTGCCCGAAGGATGCATTCCCGGTCCCAAGCATTGATAAGTTAGTGGACAACGCCTCTGGTTACAGATTACTTTCCTTCTTAGACGCCTACTCCGGCTACAACCAAATAGCAATGAACCCTCCTGACCAGGAGAATACATCGTTCATGACCGATCGGGGTAATTTTTGTTATCGGGTAATGCCTTTCGGTCTGAAGAACGCAGGCGCCACCTACCAGCGCATGATGAATAAGAGGACGAGTAGTCGAGGTGTATCTGGAAGACATGATTGTCAAGAGCAAGGCCGACGAAAACCATGCCGGCAACCTCGAAGAGATATTTGCAGAAGCAAGAAAGAACAACCTTAGGTTCAACCCCAAGAAGTGTACTTTCGGGGTCCGAGCAGGAAAATTTCTCGGTTCTGTTTAACCGAAAGAGGCATCGAGGCCAACCCGGCAAATGCTGGGCAGTGACCAACATGCGCCCACCAACTACGAAGGCGGTCATCCCAGTTGAGCTCGAAGAGTCGACATGGAGGACCCTGTACCCCCTCTACGAGGAATAAAACAACAAAGCTATCCAAGAAGAGCTGGATACCGTTCAAGAAATCAGAGACCGAGCGCAACTGTTGCGCCCGAAAAAGTCCCCGAGGGGTTTTTCCTCGTTTACAACCTTTCAGAACAATGAAGTCGCCACCAATATTTTTTATAAGGAAAATATTGAAGAAAAACCTTTTGGAAGGCGGATGACCTTTGGAAAACCTAAGATTTGGGTTCTGGGGTCGATTAGGCATGGGGAAGGTATTAGCACCCCACACCTCCTTTCTACTGAAAGGGAACCTTTAATTAAACGTGTGATTTTAAGTGTTGATTTGGAAAAATACTTAAATTTGCCTCTTGATTGAAAATAACTTAATGAAAATATTTATTTTCGGCGCTTGACGAGAGTTAGCCGCTTTGGTTTTTTTGGAAAGGAAAAGTGTTTTTGGTTCGTTGTGCTTGACGGAGGATCCGCTCCTACGTATCTCAGTGCGATGGAGAATTCAAAGCTACGTAGTTCTAGGAAGGTTTTTATTTTTGTATCTTGATTAATTGTGAAATTGAGCTTTCATGATGATCAATTGAGCGAAGGCTCCAAGTGACCACCATTAGTACTCCATTGTTAATGATCATGCAAGCAAAGGCTTCGCAAGACCACTAACAAAGTTTTTCGATTTATTTAAAGTCTTTAGAAAAATTAGGCGCTCATGATGATCAATTGAGCAAAGGCTCCAAGTGATCACCACTAGTTCCTCATTGTTAATGATTATGCAAGCGGAGGCTTGCAAAACCATTAACAAAGTTTTTGATTTATTGAAAGTTTTTAGAAAAATTAGGCATTCATGATGATCAATTGAGCAAAGGCTCCAAGTGATCACCACTAGTTCCTCGTTGTTAATGATTATGCAAGCGAGAGGCTTCGCAAAACCATTAACAAAGTTTTTGATTTATTGAAAGTTTTTAGAAAAATTAGGCATTCATGATGATCAATTGAGCAAAGGCTCCAAGTGATCACCACTAGTTCCTCATTGTTAATGATTATGCAATCAGAGGCTAACCGTTAACAAAGTTTTTTGATTTATTGAGAAATTATTTGAGTTGAAAAAGAATTAAAACGAGAAAAAGGTGAAAATTGCAAAATGGGGGTGTTATTAGTTACAGGGGGGTTGTGTAACTGAACATGGGGTGTGATCGTACCTGATCACCAAGTGAGTTGTGTGCTGCTCCTTTGTCCGGTCGCAGCTGCGGGTGTGGGGACCGGTCTTCAGAGCACCTCGGGTGGTACCTGCAAAGACACTCTGACGCTCTAGTCAGAGGTGTGCTAACGGGCAGGGTATCACAGGGTAGGAATTGCGTACCTGACGATGTGGACTGAGGTGATATTTATACCACTGGGGCGACCTGACCGTTGCGAGAACTGCGGCCGGTCGCCGAGAATTGCGGACCAAGCCACGGTCTTGGGCCGTTTGGCAGAGTTGGGCCGCTGGCCCATTGCTGACTGCACCTCCGTGTCCTTGCTAATACGCCCCGGAACAGTTGCCCCCCAAGCCTAGGTCGCTTAGGAGCGGGCTGAGGCTTGAATCAATGCTCGTGGTGGGAAGATGTTTCTGCACTTTTGGCCGGACTTGGTCGGTCCTGTCTTTGAAGTCGTCCGATCGCGCGTGACGCTTGGGTTTCGACCCTGCCATTAATGCGCTATGATTGCACTGATTTTGCGTGCCTCGAGGTGCCTTTTGGTGTTCCCCATGCAACGGATGGGAGGAGGCGTGCAGCTGACCCGCGACGTTTCGTCTGGTGGGCCCTCCTATAAATAGGGCCTTTGGTCAGCACGTCTTCAACACCTGAAAAGCATTCCTCTCCGCCGCCGATCGAGAAACATCTGCAAAGCGCCCTGAAAGCTTTTGTTCGAACATCTTCCGTCCGCTCCTTTCTTCTCTGCATTCCAAGTAAGCCGCTCTTCTCAGCTTTTCTCTTTGATTTTTATTTGCTTTTTGTTGCTTTCCTAGTTAGTTTCACGCATCGTGAAAGGAGGCGTCCGGTCGGGGGCGGCCACGTCGCCCCTTTTCTCGAGCCTGTGGCTGGCTCGGTCGACCGACGCCATGTCTTTCATAGGTGGATCCGCCGTAACAAGCGACCGCTCGTCAGATATCCGGTGCCCAGAAAGCCTCGCGCTAATGGCGACGCGCCTTCTCAAGAGATGGAGCGGACGAGTCTTCGTCCTCTAAGCGGGTCGCGCGGCCACTCTCAAGTTGAAGAAAGAACTTCCCTACGGGATCTTCATCGAGGCGTTCCTCCGGCTCGAGCTAAAGCGCTCTCTATCGACTTCCACGAGTCGACCCGTCAAGGATCCTCGCCGGCGCGACACTCATCGCACCGGGTGGCGAAGGGAGTGACGACCAGCTGATCGACGTGGTGGGCGACGACGATATGGGGGATGTTACCCAGCCTTCTACGGGTCCTTTTGTTGACTTGATTGACTTAGAAGATGACCCTCCTGGGCCCGAGCCCATGCAAGTGGAAGATCGGGCGGCTGATGGAGGCAATCCCGAATCACCTGAAGCCGGGGATGGTGTCGCACTGGCCGGTGAAAGAATGGGTGAACCGGCCGAACCAAATGAAGTCGCGGTCGAGCGGGTGGAGGATGAAGCCGGCCCTTCGGAGGTTATAGACGTGAATGACATCTCGTGGGTGTCTGAGAAGATGAGGGCTTTCAAAAGCTTTGTCCCTCCGGAGGCCCCATGTATTGACGATTTGAACGCCCTCTTCACCAAGCCGGGGTGGAAGGTGAAAGGCGTGCTGGAAGATGAAAACATTGCGACCGTTCCCTCCACGTTGAAGTTCACCATGCACCGGGTGGTGTTTGAAAAGATGGGGATCGTCCCCCCCTTTACAGACTTCCAGCAGGACGTTCTCAGATATCTGAACGTTGCCCCCTCGCAGATCCATCCGAACGGCTGGGGCTTCATGAAGACGTTCGAACGTTTGTGCGACCGGTTGGGCGGAACGTTATCGACCAGGCTCTTTCTTGCCTTGTTTGAATTGAGTGGCACGGGAGTGTACGGGACCAACATGGCTCGCAAGGAGCAAGTGTCTTTTAAGAACCAGAAGTCATTTGCCCGCAAGTTTTTTGAGCTTACTCGGACTCTGTCGGGCGGTTGGAAGAACCAAGACTTTTGGGTCGTTCCGATGCAAAGGGTGAAGATATCGCAGAGTTTCTCCCGGACGGTACTCGAGGAGCTCTTTCTTCCCATATCTCGGCGGGCGCTCACTTCTCGGTGAAGCCGGGCGATTACATCGCTCACCGTGTCGACTCTTGATGAAGAGGATTCGGTAACCTTGGGGATGATAATGAGTTGTCGCCGCTCGCGCGCAGAACCACGAAGGGGATATCCCATGCCGACCGTTCGCTTGTATGAGGGGGATAAATTGGTATCTGAGCTCGGTCGGTATCTTTGTTACCTGCTTGTTCGCTCTTTTTCGCCGGACGACTGACCTTTCTTTGTTTTTCTTTTTGCAGCTAAAACTCTAAAGATGTCTACCTCCGATTGGCAGGCACTTGAGAAGCTCGTCACTGGCAGCGCCCCGAAGAAATCTGCCCCCGGTTCTCAGCAACGCCAGAACACCCCACTCCTCAATAGGAGCGTTGGGGGCGGTCACCAAGATAGGAGCGCTGGTGGTGGCCCTCGTGGCCAGGACGGTCGCACTCCTTCTAAGCGACCGAGGGAAGGGGAAGAGCGGATTGAGTCCCCCGTCTTTGAACTCGAGGATTTTGATGATGCTCAGGTGGCACTTTTCAAGAAGGATCCCATGGAGTTTTGTGGCGACCTGCTCAAGTCTGCCAACAAGACTATGAAGGACATAAAGAGGAGCCAAGCACGTGAGTCATTTGCTTTTGTCACCTTATCGATCAAATATTCGACCTTCGTCTGTTAACTTAGTTTTCCATTTCAGGTGCTGAGGCCGAGCGGGATGCGGCCCAGAAGAAGGTCAAGGAGCTTGAGTCGGCCGGTCGGAGACTTAAGGAGCTGGAGCCTGAGATTGCCGCTCTGGAGCAAACCAAGATCAAGCTGGCGACCGCTGAAAAGGATAAGCATTGGCGGGCGACAAGGTCAAGGCGGGGGCCAGAACAAGGAGCTTCTTGATTTGGTGAAGACCACGAAAGCCGAGGTCGCCCGCTTTGAGGAGACCAAAGCGGCCGCTATTCAGAGAAGCTTCTTTGAAGTGGCCTCTGTTGCAAAGGGGGCGGCCATTTACCAGTTTGACAATGCCGTGGCCCAGATGCAGCTGCTCGCCGCTCGGGGCATTCAGTATGATAGCCGTTTGGTGCAGCCCGACCATGTTGTCGAGGGTGAGGAGATCATCTTGCCCGTTCGGATGGACGATGATGGCAAAGTGACTCGCAAGCGGAGCGTGGTCCTTCCTCGTGCTAAAAGTGATTAATTTTTCTGTTTTGCCGCTGCGAGCGGTTTACTATTTTGTAATTTCGGTACTTGTAATTTTGTTGTTCTTGTACTCGCCTTGAGCGGTTCAAACATTTGGGCGCCGCTTTGTCCGGGCATTTCGCTTGTAATGAATTTCTGTCTTCGCACTTTCTTAAGTTACGAAATGCAGGCCGATCGTTGGCCGCTATTTTGGGCCCTTCGAAGGCACACGCTTTAGGCCGATCGTTGGCCGCTATTTTGGGCCTTTAGGCACGCGCTTTTATTTAATTATTGGAATTTGGGGCCATTCGATGGCTCTCGTTGTAGGTCGCTCGGCGGCCTACGATCGCTAGTGGGTTTACTTAACCCTCGGGCCATTTTGATGGCTCTTGTTGTAGATCGCTCGGCGGCCTACGATCGCTAGTGGGTTTACTTAACCCTCGGGCCATTTTGATGGCTCTTGTTGTAGATCGCTCGGCGGCCTACGATCGCTATTGGGTTTATTTAAACCCTTGGCCAATTCGATGGCACTCGTTGTAGGTCGCTCGGCGGCCTACGATCGCTATTGGGTTTATTTAAACCCTTGGCCAATCGATGGCACTCATTTTAGACGCGCTCGGATCTTCGTTCGTTCGGACCCCCTTTGGGGATCATGCGCGTCGTTAGATTGAGTGGCGAACGACCATTCGTAATTTAAAAACGCAATATATTAAAGAACGGGCCTCAGTAAAAACCCCGATGGGAAAAAGAGCGCCCGCTTATTGTTTATTTCAAACGATCGACCGATTACAAAAGTGTGAACTAAATATAATACTGCTTCAGTTTATCACTATTCCATGTCCGGGGAATAATTGCCCCTTCCATGGTTTCTAATTCGTATGCCCCACGGCCGGTCTTATTAATGATACGGTACGGGCCTTCCCAATTTGGGGCCAACTTCCCTTGGCGTGCATTCTTGTTGCCGACGTCCGCCCGTCTGAGAACCAGCTGTCCGATCGGAAAGTCCCTCTTTTGTACACGGGCGTTGTATCTGGCAGCGACCCTTTGCTTGATCAGTGCCTCCCTGAGGGATGCTTGGTTGCGCAACTCTTCAACCAAGTCTAATTCTTCTTTTATAGCCCGGCCGTTATCGACCGCTGTCAGCGGGTTGGCCGTTCTCCAGTTCAGCTCGTTCATCTCAATAGGAATAACAGCGTCCATTCCATAGACCAGTTTGAAAGGCGACTCCCCGGTCGATGAATGGGGGGTCGTCCTATATGCCCAAAGGACGGACTGCAGCTCTTCGACCCAATTCCCTTTAGCTTCAGCAAGTCTTCTCTTTAACCCTCGTAGAATGACTCTGTTGGCCGCTTCGGCTTGCCCGTTAAATGCGGGGGTGCTCGACCAGAAGTGAAACATTTGTTTCACCCTAAGTAAACCAACATATCTCGAACTTTCTATACGCAAATTGGGTGCCGTTGTCCGTTATGAGTCGCTGCGGAACTCCGGCAAGGCTAAGACGTTCCGGCCAAAAAACTTGGCGATCTTTGCCGAAGTTATTGTTGCGAGAGGCTCGGCCTCTATCCACTTTGTGAAGTAGTCCTTCGCCACAATCGAGGAATTTGAAGCGCGGCGCGCTGCGGAACGGACCAAGCAGATCCATCCCCACCAAAGTGACGGCCATGGTGAGGTGAGGGTTTGCAATTCGATGAGGGCGGCGTGAACATCGGCGTGTACTTGCACCTCTTGCATTTCGTACTAACTTTTGGAGTCCTCATCCATGGTCGGGCCAAGAGTAACCGACCACGAGTGCTTTCTTTGCAATGGACCGTCCGCCCGATGGTCGCCACATATCCCCTCATGTATGTCCTCGGGACATGGTCTGGCCGACCGACGATAAGCACCGGAGGAGTGGGCGAGAGTCCTCTTCTATCTGACTTCCCCTCGATCACGAGAATACTTGGTGGATCGTAACCTCAATGTCTTAGCCTTCTTTGGGTCGTGGCTCTTCACCCAGCGTGATGTAACGTAGGATGGGGCGATCCAATCATCTTCTCGCCGATGGTCGGGGCGGCCCCTTTGGTTGACTAGCCTTGGTGGATACGCTCGGCGGGTGAGGTTTCTTGAATTAAACTTTTGTGATTGCCCGGTGTCTTGGTACTGGCTAATTTTGCCAGGATGTCAGCCCGGACGTTTTTGGTCCTCGGACGTGTTTCACTTCCGCCGCTCGAATTGGCGGAGGAGCTCTCTAACTCGCGGTAGTTCTTCAACACTTCGTCTTTTGCATCATATAACTCCCGAATGCGGGAGGCGACCCGGCAAAGAGTCCGAGTGTAGTTCTACCCGGTCGACGTTGAATTCTTTTGAAGTGCGGCCGCTTATGCATGCCTCGTATTCGACTTTGGTTATTGGAAGTGTGAAGCGCAAATGTTAGGGACACTTCCACCGCAAGTCCTTACGAA
Organism: Oxytropis ochrocephala; assembly: GCA_020916435.1. NCBI lineage: Eukaryota > Viridiplantae > Streptophyta > Magnoliopsida > Fabales > Fabaceae > Oxytropis > Oxytropis ochrocephala. The sequence goes on along the minus strand of CM037092.1, from coordinate 85,395,662 downwards.
TTCTCTAATATGAGGCCCCGCCCACTTTGCGCTTTGTTGTTGGAGGAGCCGTCCACATGCAAGGTCCATATCGTCTCTCGTAGGCCGCCCCTGTGTTGGGGTCATCTCTGCGCAATAAAGTCGGCCCGACTTGGGCCTTAGCGGCCGATCTTGACTCGAACTTTATGCCAAACTCACTAAGTTCCACCGCCCATTTGATCATCCGTCCCGCCGGTCGGCCGATGGAGGACTGTCTTATGGGTTGGTCCGTTCTTACCACGACACGGTGGGCCACACAGTATGGTCTCGCGCAGGCGGCCACGGCAGCGATGCAAGTGCTAGCTTTTCGATCTTCTAGTATCTCGATTCGGTCCTTGCGATTGATTTCTTGGCGATGAAGTAGATCGGATTTTGCTTTAAGTTGTCTTCTCGACCAGACGGCACTCAATACTTCTTGATAATTGCGTGTACAAGTACTGAGTTTCCCAGTGCAAGCCGTCATAATGGGCGGGTTGGTCAAAGCCTCCTTCAATTGTTCTAGTGCCGTTGCCTTTGGTGATCCACTCGAACTCTACCTCTTTCTTCAAAAGTTTGAATAGGGAGCGACTTGCATGCAGATTTGGGTATGAATCTTGAAAGAGCGGCGATCATACCATTCGATCGTTGGATTTCCTTTTTGTGCGGGTTAGCCTCTATCCCCTTTCGGTCGAGATAAAACCCTAAGAATTTTTCGCTACTAACTCCAAAGGTGCACTTTTTCAGGTTAAGCCTAAGAGAATTTTTCCTCGCTTCTTTAAAGATTTCTCTTAGGTCGGCCGCATGATCTTGGTCGTTCCTGCTCTTGATGATCATATCATCAAGGTAAACCTCAGCTACTCGACCGATCTGATCCTTGAAGATCTTGTTCATCATCCGCTGGTATGTTGCCCGGCGTTCTTGAGCCGAACGGCATGACCTTATCTTCGAAGTTGCCTCGATCGATCATGAAGGCGGTTTGTGGCGGTCGGGCGGGTACATCGTGTCTGGTTGTACCCGAATAGGCATCCGTGAAGGATAGCAATTTGTAGCCCGATGCCCCATCGACCCTACTTGTCAATGCTCGACCGGGAAGGCATCCGCCGGGCATGCCTTGTTCAGTCAATGTAGTCGGCGCGCATGCGCCACTTGCCGTTTTTCTTCTTGACTAGCACCACATTTGACAGCCAGGTCGTGTATTTTATTTCTTCAATAAACTCGGCCTTGACTAGGTCGTCAACGGCCTGGGCTGCTGCTTGAGATTTCTCTAGGTTTTGGGTTCGCCTTCTTTGGGCGGCCGTCGACGCATTCATCCGCCGCGGTGATGGCATGCGACTTCGTTGGGATGCTTGGGCATGTCGGATGCTTGCCATGCGAACAAGTCCGCATACTCCTTAAGACAGTGTGAGATCTTGCTCGACCGCTCGAGTAGTCCGCGTCCGAAGTTTGACCGTCTTCTGCGGGTCGTTCCTCAGCCGGACGTCAACAAGCTCTCCATGTGGCTCGAGCCTCTTGATCTATTTTTAGCTCGCGGGCTAATTCATCGCCGTCGTCCTGCGGGTCGCTATCGGTCATCACTGGGCGCCTAAGTCCGCGAGGTTGACTTGGTGCCCTTTCTCCGGTGCTCGTGGGTCAAGATCTCTCGTCCGCTTTCGTTGCGGATGTCTTGATACAAATAGTGGCTTTTCTTGGCCGCTTCTAGGGTCGGCTAACACCGTCACCACTTGATCGTCCTTCTTTGTGAAACTTCATCTTCGTGTGGATTTGTGGAGGCTACGACCCCCTAACTTTCCTGTGGTCGGTCGGCCTATAATGCAATCGATAGCGAGGATTTGATGGGTAGGACTAGGAATGTGGCCTTCACCGTCCCCGGTATTTTGTGCTCGTTCTGAGTCATCACCGAAGGTGACCAAGAGATCGATCGTTCTAAGGGGTAGGTGATCGCCCCGTTGAACCTCGTAGGGGTGTTGGATCGATGCGTGGAATGATCTCACTCGGTCGACGTTGATCTTGTCGATCGGATCTGCAAATATGATGTCGGCCGAATCGCGCTTGAGTCGACTGTAGTCGGCGTGCCGGTATTGGCCATTACCGCTCACGATTACCAAGCGGGGCATAGCTATTGGCCCTTCCGTCCAAAGAAATCTTCATCTCCAAAGGAAATGGGTGGCTTTTTTGAAGCCGGCCGCTCCGTAGATGTAGACCCAACCATCATCAACTCGTTCCATTTTCTTTTTATGGCTTTCTTGAATCCCTTTTCTCTAAGGGGTTTCTCCTTGGATTACCATGGCCACTCTCGTGCGTTGGACATCCGGACGTCCTCTTCGGAGGTGTCCTTGTCCGCTATCTCCTCTACGGTTCTTCGCAGTAATTTCTTTGCCCTTTGGTAGGGCTTCTTTCCTCCGGCTTTCTCTTGGATCGGCGGTACCTCTCGCTTTCGGACGTCATCGCCACTTCTTCCCTTTTGGATGAGATCCTCGATGTCATCTTTTAGGGCCATGCAGTCATTGGTATCGTGTCCCTTGCTTTTATGGTACCGGCAATATTTTTTGGTGGCCCGTGCGCCCTTCTTGAGTACCAATGGATCGGGCCTCTTCACGTCAACAAATTCGTTGTTCTGACACTCGGACAATATTTGGGCTATGGGAACATTGAGCCTCGTCCGATGCTCATACTTCTTGGGCCGGTACTCTGGCTTGCTGTCCCGGCTGTTGTCTTGATTTCTGGCCCGCTTGCTATCGTCTTCTCTAGGTCGCACGCGGGCGGCCTTTCTGGCGGCAAGGGTTTCCTCATAATGCATGTGGGCGTTGGCTCTTCGGAGGAACGTGCTAAGATCGTCTATGTGGTTCAAAGTGAACTCTTCAACAAATCTGTGGTCCGGCCGGATGCCTCTCTTGAGGTATTTCAGTTTATCCCTGTCTGTTAGGTCGTGCACTTGATCGGCTTCATTGTTAAAACGCTCTATGTAACGTCTTAACGACTCGTTGTCCCCCTGGGTGATGGTGTCCAGGTGCTCTTCATGGCGGTATTGGCACCGGTTGGCGGTGTAATTTGCCAAAAAGATTCTGATCAATCCTTCCCACGATGAAATGGTGTTCGGCCGTAGCGACCCCCACCATTCTAGAGCTCGTCCGTCAAGTGACTGTGGGAACAGCCGGCACTTCATGATGGAATCTAACTCTCGGTAGCTACAATAATTGTTGAAGTATCTGATGTGTTTATCAGGATCACCTCGCCCATCAAACTTGTTGAGGTTGGGCGGCTTTCTTAGGTCCACCGGGATACGATATACCGATCTCCCTAGTGAGCGGGCCTTGGCCACGGTCGAGAAGTCGTTCGGCCCGAACGTCTGCATCGTGAGATATGCTTCGCCGGTCGGTATTCCATAGAACCCACCGCCGGTATGGTGCCCGTGTATGGGGGGCCCTTGGAACGAACGGCCTCTGTTTCTAGTGGAGTGATGTCTTCTCGGTCGTCGTGAAACATCTCTGATTTCACCGTTCCGATATTCGTTCAACTCGTCGTAGGGGTCCCACGATCGGCTCCTGGAGCGCCTGGAGTCGGAGGATTCGTACGAAGAATATCTCGTGGGCGAACGGTCCGACTCGGGCTGGTAGGGTGAATCTGAATAGTCATAATTATGTGAGGGGGAACGGCGATCGCGCTGCGCGTTTCTGTTTGTCGGCGATCTGCGCGCCCGAATCCTTCGAGCAGGGGATCGAGCAGAGGTACTCCCTCGATAGCGGACGATCCTTCGGGGGGGGCTTCTGGCCCTGCGTGAAGGGCGAGTTCGAGCAGAGGATGCCCCATGTCTCGTTTCTTGACGATCGGGTATGGACCCTCTCTCGAGCCGAGTTATGAGATTTTCCCGGTCGGCAATGATCCGATTTTTTGTTTCGAGTAGCTGGAGAACGGCCTGGGTGACGTGTTCCGGCAGTTGCTCCATGATCCCGGCCTCGGCCAGTTCGCTCGGGATTCGTTGATGCTCTCGGTCCCGAGGTGGTTTGGCTCCGCCCGACCGCGAGGTTCGAGGCGAGGTTGTCATGGGATTCATTGATTGTTAGTGGGCGCCCTCCGGTGTCGCTGCGGACGAGCGTCCCGGGCCGGCAGGTCGCTTGCAGGTGAAAGCCCGCGTAACGATTTTCTTCGCCCATCTTTGAAGTGGGGAAAGCGCTCGGGCTCCCACCGTGGTCGCCAAATGATCGTACTGATCACCAAGTGAGTTGTGTCTTTGCTCCTTTGTCCGGTCGCAGCTGCGGGTGGGGACCGGTCTTGAGCACCTCGGGTGGTACTGCAAAGACACTCCGACGCCAGCAGCGGAGGTGTGCTAAGGCGAGGTATCACGGGGTAGGAAGTGCGTACTGACGATGTGGACCGAGGTGATATTTATACCATCGGGCGACCGACCGTTTAGCGAGTTGGGCGCCGCCCATTGCCGATCGCACCTCCGTGTCTTGCTATCGCCCGGAGCGAGGTGTAAATAGCAAGCCGGTCAGCATAGGAGGAGCGTATGCTAACCGGGCTTAAGTGAAATAAAAAAAATGGGGAGGTGCAGAAAGTATTCAGAATGAAAATAAAATAAAAATTAAAATAAAACCTAACGCGACCCTAATCTTCTCCCTATACGCGCGACCCTAATCTTCTCCCTGATACGCGCGACCCTAATCTTCTCCTCCCCCTTTCTTGCACAAACGGCGCCGCTGAGAGAGAGTGGAGGGAAGATTAAATTGAAGAACGCACGAAAAGATCGATCATTCGCGTTCCTGCCTAATTTAAACAACGGTATTTTGATTTAGTTGAATTGGATAACTGAAATTGTCTAAAGTTAAAAAGGGCAGACAAAATTGGGGTATTACAGCAACTTGCCGAGGCTGTTGTGAAAGCCCGAGTAGCGCAACGTTACAATCAGCGAGTTATCTCAAGAGGATTCGACGTCGGCGATCTAGTACTCAGTGTAACACCCGTTTTTCTACCCGATAAATTTAAAGCAAAAATCAGAGTTTTCAGGAAATCATTTTTCACTACACCCTCAAGGGATGCTACATTCACCCAATAAAACATTCGCGATTTTAATATTAAAATTCACCAAATAAAATCAGCGTGATACATAGCACGTCATAAATGGGACGAACCCTCAAAACACCTATTTATTATCAACACGCAGCGGAATATAGTATAATCATAACATCACCAAATCAAAATCCAGCAAACAAGTAATTAAAACAACTAATAAAACTAGTGTCCGTTCCCCCCTGAGTGCTACGTATCAAAGCGACGACACCGACTCGACTGGCGAAGGTAGACAAGCCTTCACTCGCTATCACCTGCACGTTACCAACTTGGGGTAACATTCAAACAGAAGGGGTGAGATATCTAACAATATAATAGCATGTATGATAAGCAATATGCTAGAGTTACAGCAACTATCTACCACTTAACAACAACATCAGCATACAACAACCAAGGAAACATCAAATTACAACTACTAAGGAATATCACCAATGACATGAGTAAATGAATGAGATGCAACCCACACCAACGGGTATATGAATGCGGTACCGTTCATCACCAATAAATTTAGCCACTATGGGCATCATCACCTATAGCTCGAAGGCCGAAGCCTTATATCACCAAATAATGCATATGAGTTGCATGCGACACCATGAACAATGCACCAGAAACAATCACCAATCATAGTCATGTAATTGACACAACAACAACAACAACAAATGGTCATAGACCCATCACCTATCACCTTTTATCAAAGAGGCACATCGCCTGTTATAACATCATCACTAAAACCAAAAGCATCAAACACCAACACCGATAGGAACGCACCCCAACACACCAACACCAAACACACCAACACCAATAGGAAAACACCAAACACACCAACACCAATAGGAAAACACCAAACACACCAACCCTATAGGACAGTCTAACATTTAACAGCAACTTCAACAGCTACCAACACCAAAATACACTAACACCTATAGGACAGCCAAATGAGGCGCCCAAAACAGCAGAAAGTGGCGCCCAGAGGCAACACAACAACATGGGGCGCAACATCACACAGAAAATGGCGCCCAAAGGCAACACAGGCGCAACAGGGCGCAACACAGAACATGTCATACCAACCTCTTGGTGACGCGTGGCTCAGCAAAGGCAGCTCAAGCCGAGGCCGAGCTTCGCGCTCGTCCCCGACTTGGGGGGCTGTTATGCGCGAAATGGAGTTGTGCAAGTATACACAATCGCAACAAGTAATATAATGATAAGTAAGATCGTCTCCACAGGGATTGTTGAGTTTACTTCTATAATTAAATTAGTAAATTAGCTAGTGAGTAAAACAAGTAACAATAACAAGTGTAGAATCATTAATGTTATCAACATAAAGCTACAAAAGCAAATAAGATAGATGGTAAGTAGAAATTCAGAGTGAGAGTAGTTGGAATGCTCTTTGCTAAGTAAATTCTCAATTAGTACAGCGCTATATCGTCACACGCTATAGCGTCAAGCGCTGTTGCAATTGTTTTTGTGGTTTTCAGTCACTCACGCCAGGGTTTCGTTACAAGATTCCTATGTCTAGGTTCTAAATAAGTTCACCCCTGTATAATAAAGAACCCACAGCTTTTTCCCTATGAACTATTGCCTTTCTATGTCTAGATTTAGCAAACGTTGGTTAAATGTCTTTAAACAACCTTTCATTCATATCAATCTTTGAGTTCGATTTATGGACCATGTCTGTACCCATAAATATACCCATTTTAGCTGATCAATTCTAAAACAAGTTTGGAAGAATTAACATACAAAGATTGAAATGCAAAGCATGCAACATTATAAATACAATACTAATGGTTCATTACAAAGATTCGAGCAATCCAACTCAAGGTGTTTAGCTCATGTTCAGCATCATCAAAGCAATACAAGATAGAACCCTCATATTACCTAGAACAAGGTGAGAAGAATTGGTGGCAAAAGATACACACCGAAGCTTCCAACTCATTCACCGAGAAGATGATATCACGCCGAGTTAACACCGAAGAGAATACTAAACTAAAAATTACAAAAAAAAAAAACAAAAGCTCCAAAGTGTTTAACAATGGAGAAAACCTCTCCCTCTCCACTCTGAATCTGCGAATTGTATGAATCTCTATTTGTAGAGAGGAAGTAGTTGTAGTGTCCAGAGTTAGTGAAAAAGGTGGTATGGCCATCTCACCAACTAAAGCTAGCCTCCCACTCACACAACGCCATGTGTCCTATAGTATCCATTAAAATCCGGCCGTGTCAGTCTGCACAGTGGCACAGAAAACGAGATTTGGAGTGAAGAGAATGGCGCCAAAAGTACACTTCTGCTTCAAAGACTTAGCCGACCTGCTCTCTTGCGGAGCTGCCCTCTTGCCGCTATAGCGTTAGACGCTATAGCGCTTAACACTTCAGCACTCACAAAACACATTAAATTGCTCAAAAGGGCACCAGATGTGCCAAATTAATACAAAACAGTTTCTAACCCTTCTTTTCCTACAACTATACTAATTAGAGAAATAAGATACTAATATTACTTGAGAACTTACTTGATTTACATGGATAAAGGCATAAATAACTCATATAAATATGAGTCATCACACCCCCAAACTTAAACCATTGCTTGTCCTCAAGTAATGACACTTAACTAAGACAAACTACAAACATATATGTACAACACACATCACATGATCAATTCTGCATTTCCAATGAACATTTGGTCAAACACATTCTCAAGGGGCTAACCATTCTGATTCACACTCACACCTACACACCAATGCACTTCAATAACTTCTAAGCTTATTACTGCTCATTAGTGTGTGTTAGTGTGTGTGTGTGTGTGATCTCTGACTCATCTCAATTCCTAGCTAGATTTGGATTTCTCTTTAGCCTTGGAAAGAGTGTTCTTCTTTCAGTGAAATCAAGAACTTTTTCAAAACAAAGACTAGACTAACATTTTCACACAGAGATGGGGAATTTCAGGCATGACAAAGGGTTTAACTAGGCATTTCAGGTCTATGGTCAGTGTTCCTATTTATTGAGACTAACAGTGACGCTATAGCGTTTGGCGCTATAGCGTTGGATTGTGGCAAACAAATTTACTAGCTGTAGCCCCCTCATTACTCGGCTCCTTAGCAATTATTCAACAACTTAGTTTTTTTTTTTTACAAGGCTCTGCCTTTTTGCCTTTGGAACAGCCCAGCTTTTGTTTCGGGTAGCTACAGCTTTACAAAATATATACAACATAGAGTATTTACATTGAACTTCTAAGTCACTGACCACCCTAAGACCTTTGTACCTAACCTTTATATAGCCCGAGCACCCCCAAACTTTGCTTCAACAGCTCTTCAAGTTTTTAGTCAAGCTTTGATCTCACCTCGGTTAACCAAGACTAGCCTAAGCATCAGATAGTCCTAGGCTAACTAAGTTTCTCCTTAAGCGCAGAGATTTTTATGTGTGAGAGCAACAATAAGCAGAGATATTATATTTAAAAGCATGGCTACTCTTTACTCACTCACACACTCATCACTAAGATTAGCCCAAACAAAAGATATTCAATAAATATAAACTGGAAACAAAGCATTGATCATGCAATTCTACTAATAATTTTTTTTTTATAAAACCACTAGGTCCTCCCCCCCAAATAAAAGTGAGCAGTGTCCTCACTGCTGGATTGGACTGGGGAGAGGCCCAGGACTTAACAAAAACACAATTCGACATAATTTAAACAAGTTCTTAGCAGTTGTGAAGCGCAAGAACAACGCTATAGCGCTTCGCAACTTATTTTCGACTACAAACTACCTAAACTACAAAAGAAGGGTTTGAAATTATTTCTTAATGATGCCAGACCTTGTTCTGGCGCTGACACGGCTTGGCTGGGCCGGCTTGGTGGCTTTCTTCTTCTTCTTTTCTTCTTTGCCGAGGTAGTTCCTACACACCCTCTTGCCGAGGTGGTTCCTGCACACCCTCTTGCCGAGGTGGTTCAATTCTTTTAGTTGGGTTTAATTACATTGCGAAAGATGGGACGCTTACAACGTTAGGTGCTATACCGCTTCACAAGTAAAGCTCACTTCATTAATGCAATGGGACAGCCCTACAACATCAAAAATAGAAACAAAAACAACAAAGATTAGAATAAAAAAAATCTGGGTTGCCTCCCAGTAGCGCTTGGTTTAAGAGTCCTCAGCCAGACTTGGAATTAAAAACCCAAGTTAGGGTGGATAATAGGACAAGAAGAAAATATCATCCTTCCGCTTTCTCTTTTTGGTCAGAAATACCATGTATTTGGCATATGGAAGCAAGTGTTCCCAAGCACCAACCAATAAGCATTTGGGATAGAAATTCTTCCTCTCTTGAAAAAATTGAAGCTCATTTTGCGGAGGATTCTTTTCTTCACTTACCAAAGGTTGAATCTCAATTGTCACATGACTCTTTTCATACATCAACCTTGGATTTTCTTTCTTGTCATTATTTTTGAATTTTTCTTTTTCTACAACTACACAATATTTTTGTTTTTCTTCCACTACTTCCAAATGACCACATTCAAGTTCACACTCAACACTCATCTCTTCCTTTTGCTCAACCATATCTTCAATACAACTCTGTTCTTCTAGCTCAATCACTTCTTCAACACAACTCTCTTCTTTTAGATGCTCCATAATTGTGTTAATGTGAGCCTCTATATTTTTACATGAAGCTTCAAAGTCGTCATGATACATCTTCATATAATCAATGGAATGAGCTAAGAGTTCTTTGAAATTATCTTCATTTTGCTCAACCACCTCTTCAATACAACTCTCTTCCATATTATTGCATGACACTTGAGAGTTGTCTCTATCCACTTTGATATCCTCAAGGAATTGAGCTAAGAGTTCTTTCAATTCGAAGTTGTCCTCATGCAATCCTTCGGTTTGAGCTTGAGAATATGAATATTGCTCACGCACAACATTTTCCATGCTATAATCACTATTTTGGGGAGTCATCATGGGCATGAATTTTGTCACATAACAGCCCCTTTCATGTTCACTCTCATGGAAATCATAATTGAAACTTTGTTGTTGAGCATTCAATTCTTGCATAGAGAAAAAACTCCAATGGTCAAATGTGCGAAAAGTGGTTTTTTTTTTCAATACAAACAATAACAGTAATATCAACAAAGAAAATACACTCCAAACATAGACCATTGGCGCCAAAAACTTACTACTAACTAAATAATAGAAATTAACTTTCACAATCCCCGGCAATGGCGCCAAAAACTTGTTATGCGCGAAATGGAGTTGTGCAAGTATACACAATCGCAACAAGTAATATAATGATAAGTAATATCGTCTCCACAGGGATTGTTGAGTTTACTTCTATAATTAAATTAGTAAATTAGCTAGTGAGTAAAACAAGTAACAATAACAAGTGTAGATCATTAATGTTATCAACATAAAGCTACAAAAGCAAATAAGATAGATGGTAAGTAGAAATTCAGAGTGAGAGTAGTTGGAATGCTCTTTGCTAAGTAAATTCCCAATTAGTACAGCGCTATAACGTCAAAAGCTATAGCGTCAAGCACTGTTGCAATTGTTTTTGTGCTTTTCAGTCACTCACGCCAGGGTTTCGTTACAAGATTCCTATGTCTAGGTTCTAAAGAAGTTCACCCATGTATAATAAAGAACCCACAACTTTTGCCCTATGAACTATTGCCTTTCTATGTCTAGATTTAGCAAACGTTGGTTAAATGTCTTTAAACAACCTTTCATTCATATCAATATTTGAGTTCGATTTATGGACCATGTCTTTACCCATAAATATACCCATTTTAGCTGATCAATTCTAAAACAAGTTTGGAAGAATTAACATACAAAGATTGAAACGCAAAGCATGCAACATTATAAATACGATACTAATGGTTCATTACAAAGATTCGAGCAATCCAACTCAAGGTGTTTAGCTCATGTTCAGCATCATCAAAGCAATACAAGATAGAACACTCATATTACCTAGAACAAGGTGAGAAGAAATGGTGGCAAAAGATACACACCGAAGCTTCCAACTCATTCACCGAGATGATGCTATCACGCCGAGTTAACACCGAAGAGAATACTAAACTAAAAATTACAAAAGCTCCAAAGTGTTTAACAATGGAGAAAATCTCTCCCTCTCCACTCTGAATCTGCGAATTGTATGAATCTCTATTTGTAGAGAGGAAGAAGTAGTTGTAGTGTCCAGAGTTAGTGAAAAAGGTGGTATGGCCATCTCACCAACTGAAGCTAGCCTCCCACTCACACAACGCCATGTGTCCTATAGTATCCATTAAAATCCGGCCGTGTCAGGCTGCACAGTGGCACAGAAAACGAGATTTGGAGTGAAGAGCATGGCGCCAAAAGTACACTTCTGCTTCAAAGACTTAGCCAACCTTCTCTCTTGCCGAGCTGCCCTCTTGTCGCTATAGCGTTAGACGCTATAGCGCTTAAAACTTCAGCACTCACAAAACACATTAAATTGCTCAAAAGGGCACCAGATGTGCCAAATTAATACAAAATAGTTTCTAACCCTTCTTTTCCTACAACTATACTAATTAGAGAAATAAGATACTAATATTACTTGAGAACTTACTTGATTCACATGGATAAAGGCATAAATAACTCATATAAATATGAGTCATCAGAGCCAACGTTCGAGGCCGGTCAGTAGCGCCTCAAACAAACGATGGGCGGCCCAATACTTTTGTCCAGTCCGTCCATTGTCGCTTCTGCATGGCCGACGGCTAGGATCCTTCCACCTGATCCGACGGCCACGGTACGCCCCCTTCTCTATAAATAGAGGTCCGCCCCTCTAACACGGTACGTTCCACTCATTTACTACATTCTTTCACTAGAGCTCTCTCTCTCCCTCTCTCTATCTCTTCTTATTATTCTCTGAACTCTTATCTTGCTTGTGCATATATCCTCGGACATGTCCGACTTGATCGTCGAGTGTTTTGCAGTACCCCGAGCGTGGGCGCGCTCGGACCTCCACGGTTGGGACACGGGTTCCGAGCACCAAGCAAACAACAAGATGATCTCGGGACATGACTACGTACCCACGGCCGAAGAGCTCCTCCAAAGCCTAGGTACAGAACATCTACAAATCTTGCTCGCGCAAATGGCACTCCTGGTTCTTCCAACAACAGCAATGAGAATTCGAACCCTAATTTCTGATACAGCTACTCCTAGTTATATTTACAGTAAATAAATTTATGTAAGAAGTAAGAACCACTTTAAGTCCTAATATATATACTAATATTTTTTTTAAAAATGCAGCTTCATTGACGTCCATATTCTACATGAAACCAGAAATGCAACAAAATAAAAACATACCTCCAAGTGACGGCATAAAACATATTCTCACTGTTGAAATAATTGTCATCAACTATATAACTCTTATCCATAACAAAATTTCATATTTACCCCATAACAACATAAGCAACTTTTAGAACAAAAATGTCACTACAAATTAATAATCTCTTCCCTCTATTCTTACATTCTAACCTCTATTCAAATCAACTATATATCAACTTCAACTATAACTCTAATCAAAACACCTACTAGCAAAATTACATGTTTAGCCATAACAAGTCAACATATGCAACTTTTAGGATAAAAACGTCACTACAAAATAATCTCTTCCCTCTATTCTTACATTTTCACCTCTATTCAAATGTCAAATATTTTCACTTTACCTTTTCCTTCTCTCAAAATTCAAAGTTCAAAATTACTATGATTTTTTAAGACTACTATAATTATTATACTATCTAAAAAACAAGAAGATTTAATGACTACTTAAATTACTGATTATTATTTAAAACACATAGGATAACTACACTGTTATTTTTTTTAAAAAAAACACAGGATAACTTCACTGATATGTAAAGAAACACGGGATGACTGCACTGACATATAGGAGATCCACTAGGGTTTCGCATCGAGATTCGCGCATGCTCCCTAGGTGTCGTCATGCCTGTCTCTATTGACCCGCACATGATTTTTTCTCCACCCTATCGTGTGCTTGATGGTGATGTCTGCCTGTCAGTCTGCCCAACTGATACTATGTGCGTCTGTCTCTCCTCTGCTTCGGCGTCAGTGCGCCTTGGAGCGCTTCTCAATGATGTCTCCCTACTGCCATTGTAGGGGGACCATTTGGTTCTGCACACATGGGGTTAAGGTTTTCCCAAGACCCGATGATTTTTGAGGATTTATCTGCTGGTCTGAAAGATCATCCTACAATTCCGCAAATTCCTGTTGTCGCATTATCAATGATAGGACCGTTCAATCTCGTAGCAGATCTGCTTTGTCGCTGTCACGCATCAGTCTTGCACCTGTCACAACTATGCCCTCTGCAGAGTCTGTGGTTGTTTCTGATGCGTTATTCATGTTCCCTTAACTGTTTTGACCTGCTCTGACGGTTCTGATGCCTGACCCACTACAGCGCTTGCCTACCACTGCAGTCTCTACACGACATGATGTTGTCCCTGATGCCTAAATTGTTTCTGGTGCTGTCCCTATCTCTGCGCGGACCATTGATGGTGACGTTTCGCTGTGATGTGGCTCTGATGTGCTGCAGAAACCAGTGGCCAATAGCGTGCTTCCAAGCGCGCCGGTGGGACCCAGTGGTTCCTCTATTGCTGCTGCCAAACAGAATGTCTCTCACAAAGAGGCAACAAATGTCAAATCTTGTGCACAAGTTTTGATGGGGTCCGAAAACATGATATGTGATTATCCTACCAGTCAACTTTGTCGCCCGTGTTTTAAAGGAGATGATTTATCAATCTCAATTCCTAAAGAGGAGTATATGACAGGTTTGGAAGAATGCAAATCACACCTTCATGGAAGAATTTTTCTTTCAAAGGGACACACTCCGATCAAGTTAGATGCTTTGAAATCCAAACTTCAAGTTCTCTAGCAACCAACAGGTAAGTGGGGACTGATTTCTTTAGGGAAAGATATTATGAATTTTCTTTTTCTTGTGTTGATGATATACGAAGAATTTAGTTGAAGCCCTCTTGGCAGTTCAAGCCAAGTCTGCTTCGATTGTTTACCTGGCAGCCTAACTTTAATCTTTCACGTATCAAACATACAATTTTCCCATTTTGGATTAGGATTACCGGACTTGCTCAAGCGTATTGGAGACCCAAAATTCTTTTTGCAATTTCCAGTTGTGTTGGAATACCAATTAACCTTGATGATCCAACAAGCAAAAGCTTATTTGATAGATATTTTAGTCATTTTGCTCGCATCCTGGTTGATATAGACCTGAAATAGAGCTTAGGAATCAAATCCTAGTTGAGAGACCGATTTTATGTTTTCTCTGTTGGCATCGAGTATGAGAATTTTCCTTCCTTTTGTTTGAAATGCAATACTGTTGGTCATACCACTAGTGCTTGCAAAGGAATGAACTTTCAAGTAAAACAGGTTTATGCTCCAAAGCAAAAGGCTCTTAATAATGAGAAACCTTCTCTAAAGCATCAGCAGCGAGGGGATTCTTCATCAATTAAGACTAGAGAAAATGTCACGCAACCTATCACATCCGGATGATGGTAAGCATTTGTCGCTTGTGGCCTCGCTGATGCAAGAGTTTGTTGTCATCTAGAAGTCGCTTAGTACCTCTGACGCTAGCCGAATTGGTAGTGATTATACTCAACCACCCACCACCAGGCTTGATTCGCTATTTGCATCAGAGTCTGATGATATTATAGTAGTTGCTTCCGCCATGAGAATTTCGGGAAGAAGAAACACAAAAAGAAATTGATCCAGATAACAATAGTTTACAACACTCGCTCAAAGACAAATTTTTCTCTGTTTCATTTTGATCTGACTTGCAGGTTATAGGATCTTCTGAAGATCATTTTTTGGCCAAATTTTGGTTGGTTTTTTCCGTTTCGAGGTTATAGGATCTGACTTGTCAGTTAGTTTTTTCAGCCTTTAGGTTGTCGTATTTTAGGGGCTCCCTATTATTGTTTTGGTTTTAGCTTTTCTTATGGCAAGGGTTTCGGTCTAGTCCCCCCTTTGCTCTTCTCTGTCTTTTTTCATTCTTTTTTAATAAATTCTAGCAGGTTGCCTGTTTGCTAAAAAAATGGACTGCACTAACATATAAAAGAATATGCGATAACTGCAGTGATATTTAAACAATAAGGAATAGCATATTGATATAGGTTTGGTAAAAGATTTTCTCTTTTTCAGGCCATATCACATCCGATGTGGGACTCTTAACACCCCCCCTCACGCCTAGGAATAGACATCTAGTGCGTGGGTTAGCATTCAAGGTGGATACCATGTTGAAAAACATGGCATCCATAGAAATTAAAGAGAAAAGCTTTAAAGGTCTATTATATTGAAAGTTGTAAGATATTACAAATGGGAAGAGGTGAGATAAAAGAGTGTACCACCTACTTTATATAGTAACCAACTAATGGGACTTACTACTAACTAATGAGCTCACTATCTATATTTTAACATATACCCCTAGTAAAAACATGGAAAAGCTTCTAATTTTAATATTGACTTTCAATGGAAGCCACTAAATTTGTAGATTATTCAAAGCCATTGGCAAACAAAACACTTGAGACACATTAAACAAATCAACCAACCTATTTTAAAAAAACTTATGATTATAGCAACACACTCGGTTTACAACGTAATAGAATAAGACATCATTGCTTCAGCCAACTCTTGTTTCATGAAGAAGATCAAGACAATACTTCCTTTGGCTGATACCCCTCTTGGATTGAACTACTTCAAGACCAAGAAAATATTTCAAGGCACCAAGATCCTTGATTTTGAAAGCATCATTCAATATGCCTTTAATTCTATCAAACTCCTTCAAAGAATTTCCTACTAGAATAGCATCATCAACATAAACTAATAACACAGTAAATTGCTCATTCTTTGCACAAGTGAAGAGACAATAATTAGAAGTAGATTGTTTGTACCCCTGGCTGAGCAATAGTGTAGTTAGTTTCTCATACCACTTCCTACTAGCTTGTTTAAAGCCATATAAGGACTTTTGTAACTTGCACACTTGGTTGGTTCGACTAGACACCACACCTTTGGGAATTTCCATGTAGACATCTTCCTTGAGATCACCGTGTAGGAATGCATTGTTGACATCTTCCTTAAGCATAGAGGCCACTGCCAATAATAATCTAACTGAGGTGAGTTTGGCAACTGGACTAAAAGTGTCAAAAAAGTCCAAACCCTCAATTTGATTGTATTCTTTAGCCACCAATCTAGCCTTGTGCCTTTCTATTTTTCCATCAGCTTTATGTTTCACTTTGTACATCCATTTGCACCCAATTGGTTTCACATTTGGTGGAAGATTAACAACTTTCCAAGTATCATTCTTTGCCAAAGCTTCCAATTTAGTCTCCATATATAGCTTCATTCCAACACTTCTCCTTACAAGCTTCTTCATAAGATTGTGGTTCAATAGCAGAATTTAAAGCTAAAGAAAAACTCTGTTGAGCACTAGACAAATTGGTAAGAGAATGATAGCTAGAGATAGGATAGATAATACCTCAAGAAATTGATTTGTCATGACCTTGAAAGGAACTGCCACAAATGTATTCAGATAAATGAGCTGGCTGCTGCCTTTCTCTTGTTGATTTTCTTACCATCGGAACAAGAGTTTCTGGTTTATTTATACTGAGGTAAGTATTTGGGGAGTCAAGTGAAGGTTCTGTATGCTATGAGGGTGTGAGAGGAGGTGAGTGAGGGGTGAGGTTTGGTGAAGGGTTAATATCAGAAACTATGTTAGGTGCAGAGTCAGTTACTGATATATCAGTGATATATGCTATATCAGTAGGGACAGTTTCTGTTGGTTGAGACAACGTAGGTGAAAAATAGTTCCATTTGGACAAAGGTTGAGAATTAGTATACTATAAAACATGTTCATGAAACACAACATTTCTGGAGACAAATTTTTTTATTGTTTAGATCGAGTAACACAATACCTTTGACAGCAGCCTTGTACCCTAAGAAGACACATTTTCTTGCTCTAGGGTCAAGCTTTGTCCTATGCTCATTTAATTTGGATGCATAGCAAAGACAACCAAACACTTTCAAAGACTCTAAATCTGGTAACAATTTATTTTGGAGGAAATAAGGTGATTTGTTTTGAAGTATAGGACTAGGAATTCTATTAATAATGTAGGTAGCATGAACAATGGCATATGACCAAAACTGTTTAGGTAATTTTGACTGAAAAAGGAGAGCTCTACCTACATTAAGTATATGTTGATTTTTTGTTTCAACCATCCCATTTTGCTCAGGAGTTTCTACATAAGTTGTTTGGTGAACTATTCCTTTCTTAGAGTAAAAATCTTGCAACAAAAACTCAGGACCATTATCAGTCCTAACTGTCTTGACAGTAGTATCAAATTGTTTTTCAATGGTGTTTATTATGTTTATGACATGATTACTCACTCCCCCTTTTGATTTTAGTAGAATTATCCAAGTATATCTACTATAATCATCTAATGTAGTTTAAGAAATATTTGTGTCCATGAACAGAAACGGTAGAGATAGGACCCCATATATCAAAATGAATTAATTCATAAACCTATGAAGCTCTACTAGAACTCAATTGGAAAGGTAATTTCTTTTGTTTGGCATAGTAACATATATCACATATAGATCCCTCATCAACAAGAATTGAGGGAAAGTCACTATGCATGGTTTTCATTCTTTGGTTTGAAAGGTGTCTGTTCAGTACCTGGATTTTGGAATCGATCCTTGACCCGGGGTACTTTATTCCAGGAAAGTCCGGGGGTGATTGGAGGTGTTCGGAAGTGCGTTGACCGTGCTCTGTTTGGAGTAGGCTCTTCGGCGCTCCCGAGATGCGTGGAGGAGTACCTGCAAGACACTCCGACGGTCAAGTAAGTATGTGGCCGAGGTAAAGGAAATAAGAGAGAGAGAAAGATAGCTCTAGGAGAATAGTGTGACAAATGAGCGGAACGTACCATGGTAGAGGGGTGAACCTCTATTTAAAGGGTAGTCGGGCGTACCGTGGTCGTTGGATCCCGTGGATTGATCTTGACCGTCGGTCTAGCGATAACTAAGCGGATTGGGCTGCGCTGGGTGTTGAGAGGTAATTGGGCCATGCTGACTGAGAGATATTGGGCCGACTCAGTCTCCAATGGGGCTTCGTAGCCTAGGTCAGAACAGTTGCCCCCCAAGTCGGAGGCGAGCTCGGTGATCGGCTTGAATTGCTCCTGTGCTCCTTGTCATACCCCAATTTTGTCCGGCTTAGGTCAACACCCTAATTTTCAACCAAAAATAAATAAATTAAGGCTTGGCATGCATTTTAGAGTTTTAAAAGTCATCCAAGGGTTTTTA
Source organism: Oxytropis ochrocephala (assembly GCA_020916435.1). Taxonomy (NCBI): domain Eukaryota; kingdom Viridiplantae; phylum Streptophyta; class Magnoliopsida; order Fabales; family Fabaceae; genus Oxytropis; species Oxytropis ochrocephala. The sequence goes on along the minus strand of CM037092.1, from coordinate 85,377,288 downwards.
GGATCATGTTTAGAATAAAAATGCATTTTTGAGCTAATTAGGTTTTTTAGGGTAAAGGGCATTTTGGTCATTTTTCACAATAGGATGATTTTTCTCGTTAAAAATATGCATCCACAAAAAGTATATTTTATTCCATCCAAAATAATTTTTGCATAATTTTTGAAGAGAAATTCCTAGTTCAAAGTAATTAAACATGCATTTTTCCTATTTTTAGTGCATAAAAATGCCAAAGGACCATTAAAAATCCCCCAATTAATTAAGTGACAATTTTGATTGTCTAGAGCAATTAGGGAGGCCATGGCATGGTGTCCAAAATATGTAACATGTTTCAATAGGTGCATTTTCATTTTTACATACCCAAAAGTTTCAAAATTCAAAATAAAAGGAGGAAGTGTCCTCAATAAGACAAAAGACCAAAAATAAGCATTTTTTTTATTTTTTCTTTCCCACATTTCAGCATGTTGCGCAGCCCTCCCTTTCTCTCTCTCTCTCAAGAAGCTTCTACACACTCCATTTCTTACTCACCAAGTTTTAATTTGATCATATCCTCAATGTTGCCCTTTTTGGTAAATTAGCACATACACTTACACTAACCTTTCCACCAAAAAACACCATTTTACCTTTTTGAGAACATTCCCTCACCAAAATACCCTTAACCCTATTTTACAAGAGTCACCATTCCCAAATTAGATTTTTTTGTTCACAAATTTTCCTTTTTTTCCTTCTTTTATGCGCCACCTTCACTCTTCTCTCTCACACACTTGTGTTTTCTAAATGCCCTTGGTAATTTAGGGCATGTCTTCCTCAAAAAGGAGCTTTTTCAAAAACCTTCCAAGAAAATACAAAAATATTTTCTTTCTTTCAAATAAACCGATCCTGAATTTTTGAACCTCCATCCTTATGCATCGTTTTCGTCATTTCTACATGCATCATTCATATCATAATCGCATCATGCCGCATTCATTAAAACTAAATGTTGTAAACATCTGCATTCATACTGCATCTCATTTGCATTTGCTTGCCAGGAACCCTTGAGTAACGTACCGTCTTGTCATAGGTGCATCAAAATGGGGTTGAATAGCAAGACTTCGCTCATTTCTCGCTTCCCAGTTATGAAGAGGGTTGAGATCGGTAGTCTGAGGCAGTGTGCAGCCCTTATGGGCCCCATTGAGAGAGAGTCCTTTGATCAAGCATACGGGAATGTTCGTAGATTGCTGCGAGTTGAAGCGTTCAAGAAGAGGACGCTCTTATAGCTTTGAGCCGATTCTACGACTACGATGTGAGTGTTTCTTCTTCAAGAATTTTTGAGTTGTCACCCACATTGGAGGAATATGAGCGACTTTTGGGGTTTGCGGATCACATGCTAGGCCTTACCAATATCGAGGCGATCTTATATCGATGAAAAGCTCGCAGCGCCGCTTCGGGATTAGTGTGGATGAATTGAGGTTGCGAAGTTAAAGAGAAATGGTGTAGCGGGTATCCACAAGAGTACTTGAGGGCCTATTACAATCTTATGCCGCGGCTAAGAAGTGGGGACCGTTCAAATTAGTGCTCGCTCTTACCATATTTGGGGTGGTCCTCTTTCCTCAAATAGAGAGATATGTTGATGAAGATGCAATCGGTGCATTCTTGGCCTTCAAAGACACTCAGAACCCTATCAATCCGGTACCTGCTATTCTTGCTAACACGTACCACGCTCTCACTCGCTACAGCCAGTTCCATAAAAAGAAATTATGTCTTTCCTCCCACATTCTCTACGCCTGGCTTATTACCCATGTGATCCACAACCGAACTAATGTTAGGAGCTAATCTCTTCACGCCTAGTTTGTGATGTGGAGGTCAAAGCTGCTATGGAATGGGTTGAGTTTTTGAAGAATCTCAATGAACTCCAAACCGGTGGTACACATTTGCTTGTTGGGATGACAGACCAGTGGTAGTGTTCAGTTGTGGAAGCTTTCAAAACGTGCCTCTCATGGGGACTCAGGGGTGTATCAACTACAACCCTTCATTGACCTTGAGGCAGCTCGGTTACCCGATGAGGAACTCACCCTCCGAAGGCATGCTGTCCCACATTTACCTCTATAAGGGGATGCCTAAATGCGGCGACTTGCTTCGAAGAGTTCAACGGTCATGGGAATCCGTAGTGCGGAAAGGGAGTGAAGAGTTGTCAAAGAGAATCAGTGACATCACCTTCAATCAATGGCTCAAGGAGAAGCTTCAAAACGCAAAATCACCAATTCAAGGGATGCTTTCCCTTGGAGAAGAGATACCAGAGCCTTATGTCCCTACCCATGAAGAGCTAAACGAAGTCAAATCCGCATTAGCAAAGGCAGAAGAGGAAAAGAGGGCACTGCAGGCTAAGTTAGAAGAGATAGCTCTAGAGAAAGAAAAGCTAGAGGAAGAAAACAATGTCAAAATGATCGCTGTGGAAGAAAGCGTCAGACGATTCAAGAAGGAAGAGCAAAGCAAGATAGAAGCCCAGAGGCATCTGAAGGGGGCCAAAGAGGAGCTCCAAAGGTATAAACAAAAGACGAGGAAAGCACTTGAAGAAGCTCAGGAGTGGAAGACACTAGCCATGGAATCAGGGCAAGAATCACATTTAGTGGCAGAGTTGAGGAGTCAGTTGAGAAGCCTCAAGCAAGAAAAGGTGGCCATTAATGAAACTCTCAAGGAATACCAGCAGGCTTTGAGCTTTGAAAGAGAAATATTTGGTGAATTGAAGAGGGACCTTCACTGTCTAGAAGATGCCTACAGACAGGTCCGAGTAGAGAGCCAGTATTGGGAAAAACGCTTCCTAGGGTTGATTGGAAAGATCGAAGATCAAGAGGTCATTAAAGAACTCAAGGATGAGATCTGTTTGTGGAAGAACAAGTTCTCAAAGTGTCGAGAGAGCTGGCCGTCGAGCTATGTTAGGAATCCCTAAGAATCGAGGTTATTTGATTTGAGATGCACTTCTTCAACACCCCGCCTGAAGTGTATCAGTTTGTGAAATACTGCAGAGCGTTGATCACAGAATTCAAAGAGCAATCTCAAGGTGCAAGTGTAAGCAAGAAGAGGAAGAGAGTTGGGGAGCTTGGAGCTATTTGTAATTGAGTTGCCTATTTGTATTTTTCGATTTAAGAGTTTATTTCGAGCTTTGTATTCAAGAATATTGTACTGTTCTTTTTATGAACATCGTATTGTCTTTTCCCTTTAATGAAAACTGATGAAGCTTTGAAATCTTGATGAATGAAGTGTGCTATTTCGATTCCTTGTTTACTTCAATTCGTAAATCAAAAGTTTATGCGCGTATGACAAGGCAAGGTATCCCGCGGTTCCCGGCATCAAGCAAACATTGTGCATGCATTCATACATTCATTCATAAATTTATTTTGTTTCTTATGCAATAAATGTCTAAATAAGCAGAAAAAGCACGCTGGTTCTCAAAATCACCGATATATCTTCACCCGATCGCAAGCCAAGCTAATGGCTCGGCTACGAGAACATCCGGAGGTTGAAATTGAGAGTAACCCGAGCAGGAAGACATGGGTGTACAAATTACGAATCTGAGCGGTGGCTCGGGAAAACCGTGACTCTGAAGGATAAGATGGGTACCATGGAGGCCCGAGTCCATGAAATGATGGTAATCTTGCAAGGTTTGAAGAGTGGGACAAGCTGCTTTGGCCATTCGTAGTGGGTCCAGATGGGGTCACTTCTTTCGTTCCTCCTCTCGGTGTCGATGGCTCGCTGCAACCACGGTTCCTCCGGGATGCGGGGTCGGTCATCCGTGTTCGCTCCGAGAAATGAATGTGTCAAACCGATTACATCGCATGCGAGAGATACCGCTTGGGGTATGTCTGCTGGATACCGCCACAACCGGTTAGACCTACTCTACTGTTGGTATAGCCGCGCCTAATCAAATCCTTTGTCACCATACCGGGAAGCTGGGAGGATCTCGAGAATCGGGCTCCTATCCTCATGCCATGCACAATTCCTTGCCAGGGTTCACAACACGACCTCAAAATGTTCCTCGGCCGGGGAGGAGGGTATCACTATAGCATGGGAGTCACCCCAAGGGCGCGCGTTTGAGGAGCTCACCAAATGATCCGATCCGAGCACTTGAAGAAAGAGTGAGAGCTATGGAGAGTGCGGTGTTAGAGCCAAAGAAGCCCGTGAGCTATGCCTAGTCCCGATTTGGTTCTACCACCAAAATTCAAAGCTCAGAGGTGGACAAGTACAGAGGATCGGCTGCCTGCAGAGCCATATTACAATGTTCGTCCAGAAAAATGGGTCCCTATGCCAATGATGACAAATTACCGATTTATTGCTTCGAGCAGGTTTGGTGGGAGCTCCTCTGGATTGGTATATGAAGTTGCAATCCTCTCGAAATCCATTTGTTGGAAGGATTTGTCAGAAGCTTTCATGAGGCAGTATAAATACAACATGGACATGGCTCGAGATAGGTCGTGATTGCGGCACATGAGTAAGGGTGAAAAGGAGACTTTCAAAAGTATGCTCAAAATGGCGAAGCACACCGCTTGAGTTCAACCTCCTTTGGTCGAGAAAGAGATGGTGTACATGTTCTGGAAACTCTGCAAAGACCAATCTATTATGTGGTGATCACAAGTGTCTCAACCGGTTTCTCAGACATGATAGTCTTTGAGGAAAGACTTGAACATGGCCTTCAAGCGGGAAGATTTGAATCACCTCGGTAATGCGAGGAGCTACGGTGGGTCCAACAACGGAAGAAGTACCAGCCCCATTTCCCTAAAAAGAAAGAGGAGAAACTAATGTCATCTCGTGGGGAAATTCATCTTTTGGTACTCCTCCACCCCAAACTATTCCATTCTCGCTCCAAAGTGCCATCTCAAGTGGCGTTGATGATCCCAAGACTCAAGGTTATCAGTTCAAGAAGCGGACAGTTTTGATCCAATCCCGATGACATATCTCGAAATTTGTTTAATCACTTGACCTCCAATAATCGATCAACACTCGACCCATGAAAGTAGTTGACCACCATTTCCCGGAGGATACAATGCTAATGCCACTGCAGTTTCCACGAAAATGGGGTCGGTCATCTTGTGGAAGATTGTAAAGCCTTCAAGCATGTGGTCCAAGATTTGATAGATCTTTGGTTGGATATCGTTTAAATGAGAACCGTCCAAATACAACAATCAATCCATTACCAGTCACGAGGAACGACTACCAATGCTATAGAAAGTCTTTGTTGGCAAGTTCTTTGAAAAAGGTACAAGAGATCAAGACTCCTCTAAGTGTCATTTATCTTTGAGTTATGCCAGGGCCAAGGTTGTTAAAAAAAGGGTGTTGCCATGAAGAAGGGTGTCTTGACTCTCTGTGTGGGGAGGTTGTGAAACTTTCAAGATGATCCTACAAGACTGATGGATCGGTATGTGGTCAGAGATAGGAACTTACGGTATGGAAGGTGAAGTGTGGACCCTATATTGAGACGATGGTAGAGAGGCCAAAAGCCAATTGAAATTTGCGCACATTGCGCTCACGAGATCGGTTCAAGCCAGGGCCACCAGTAGCCAATGAAGACACGGTTCCCTTCTCATGCAAGGAAGAGATCGGTGAAGAGGTATGATGTTGCCTACAAAAAGAAGGATGTTGGGGCACTCTAGGAGAGCCCGGCGGAAGGTTTGATTACTTGCCGGATATGATGCTCCGGTGAGCGCTCAAATCAGAATAGAAGATATCCGACCTCTGGGGTGGGATGAAGAAGATGAGCAAAGACAACCACAGTGGTTGTCCCCATGGCAAAAGAGGGATGTTGGGACACTCTAGGAGAGTCCAGCGGAAAGTTTGATTACTTGGTCGGATATGATGCTCACGAAAGTGCTCTAATCCGAATAGAAGATATCCGGCCCACTGGATGGGTTGAGGTAGATGAGTAGTACGACCAAGTGGCTGTCATCATGGATAGTTCCGAATCCGGAGAAGTGTGGACACTGTGCCACGACAATGATAGAGGAATTAGAAAGCCCATTGAGATTCCTTATGATTTCAATCCCGGTGATGCGAGCAAATGCTCACCAATAGTGATTGAGGTGCCACTCGTTTCGTTATGAGTCAAATAAAGCGGTTCCACTGGAAGTACACGGCGAATGCTCTCCAAATGCTGCTGTGACCAACATAGCGAGGATCAAGTGGGATCACCGAAGTGGAAGAGTGTATGCCCGAGAAACCCTCGGCGGAAGCATCTAGGGAGGTGAACAGAGAGAGCCGCAAAGATAAAGGAAAAGAGCGCAGGTTGCTCGAGAAAAAAATATGAAAAAGAAGCCAATGAATTCTTGAAGTTTGTCCAAAAAAGCGATTATCGAGTAGTTGATCGGTTGAAACAGGCGCCTCAAAGATATCCATGCTATCACTTTGTTGCTCGGATTCGAAAGCACACGAAAGCACTACGATGAAAGTGCTCGGTGAGGCTCACGTTGCGAGAGGACATTTCGGTGAATCGATTTGATGGAATTGTCGGGAGTGTGGTGGTGCAAATCACCTAACTTTTTGGCGATGATGAGTTACCTTCGAGCGGAAAAGAACACAATCAAGCTCTTCATATCTCGATAAAGTGTGGGGACTATGTGTTGGCGCAGTAATCGATTGACAACGGTCTTCACTAAACGTAATGCCAAAGTCAACCATGGACAAGTTAGATGTTGATTGTTCCTATATGAAACCAAGTTCGATTATTTGAGTGCGAGCATTTGATGGGTCCAAAAAGGAAGTGCTAGGAGAAATGGAATTTCCTATCCAGATTGGTCCTGAAGTTTTCTGTATCAATTTCCAAATCATGGACATTACCTCCTCATATAGCTGTCTGCTAGGAAGACCCTGGATCCACATGGCTGGGGCGATTCCTTCTTCTCTACACCAACGGGTCAAATTCATGGTGGATGACAAGGTGGTCGTAGTATTTGGTGAGGAAGAGACTCTGGTTAATAAACCATCAGAGTTCAAATATGTAGAAGCCGCTGAAGAGTCTTTGGAAATGACCTTTCGATCCCTGGGAGATTGCCAATGCAGTGTTTGGGAGAACCAAGGAGGAAGAAATGGTTGCCAAAATTATGATAGCCCAAGGGTACAAGGCTGGTTCTGGCTTGGGAAAGACTGGTCAAGGGATTCTAGCTCCTATCCAACTGAAGGAAAACAAAGACCGTTGCGGGCTAGGGTACACCCCAAGTGAGGAGGAAAGGCGGATAAGGGCGGATGAGCGAAAGCGCCGGTGGTTGGCCAAATCCAGAGGCGAAGATCCATGGCCCCAGAGGATCCCAATTTGCGACATTAGTCAGAGTTTTGTGAGTGCTGGCTTGTGGGATCCCAATCAAGTTGTTGTCATTAGAGATGTTTCTAAATCTGAAGAAGGCGAGGCGAGTCTGGTTCGTCGTTGCGGTATCGGTGAAAAATTAAAGAATTGGAAGACTGCTGATTCTCCTGTGACTCTTAATTTAAAGTAATCATTTGTAATGCAACCTCGTGGCTCGCCCAAGGCCATAGGACCGATTGTTAGGGCACACGCGTGTTTTATTTTCAAAATTATCATCATCAATAAAAAACGTTTGTTTTGAATTCCTCAATCAATAAAAATCAATTTCTCTTCATTGCATGAGTCTTTTTCTGCTTTATTTGTCTGTTTGTTTTCTTGTTTCGCCTTTCATTCCGCTTTTTCGCCGGCAAAATGCGAGATCCACAAAGAATGGTCTCACGAAAATGACAGTGTCGATAAATGATCCACCTTTTGACTTTGATCACCCCGTCAATCAGGTGGGGATGTTGAAGAAGACCGGGAAACTCCTCCGTAACTTTTGAGGTTAATGAAACAAGAAGAAAGGGTAATCCGGCGCATACGAAGAATCCATGAAGTGATCAACTTGGGTACGGTGAGGATAAGAAAGAGGTCAAAGTAGGCACCACCATGAACGAAGAAGACCGCATAAAGTTAGTTCGGTTGTTGCGTGATTACGTGGATGTGTTTGCATGGTCATATCGGGATATGCAGGTTGGACACCGACATTGTGGTACACAAGCTACGATCAAGCCCGAATGCCCACTGTCAAACGAGAAATTGAGGAGGATGAAACCAGAGATGTCCTCAAAATCGAGACGAAGTGAAGAAGCAATTCGATGCGAGATTCTGGCGGTGGCCAAATACCCGCAATGGGTTGCCAACATTGTCCCAGTTCCCAAAAAGATGGGAAGGTCGGAATGTGTGTCGACACAGGGATCTCGAATCGTGCTAGCCCTAAGGCGACTTCCTTTGCCTCACATTGATGTTTTAGTAGACACGATGCATACTCAACACTCGTTATTTTCCTTCATGGATGGATACTCGAGGATATAATCGGATCAAAATGGACCACGAGGACATGGAAAAGACAACTTTCATAACACTTTGGGGGAACATTCTCGTTATAAGGTCATGCCATTCGGATTGAAGAATCTTTGGCGCAACCTATCGAGAGGGCCATGGTTACCTTATTCCATGATATGATGCATAAAGAGATTGAAGTTTATGTTGATGACATGATCGCAAAATCTAAAACCGACAAGGAACATATTGTCAATCTGCGAAGCTCTTTGAGCGGTTGAGGAAATATAAACTCAAGCTAAACCCGCCAAGTGCACGTTTGGGGTGAGGTCGAGGGGAAGTTGTTAGGCTTCATTGTCACCAAAAGGGAATTGAGGTGGATCGGACAAAGTAAAAGCCATCCTCGAAATGCCGATGCACAAAGCGGAGAAAGAAATCGTGGTTTCCTCGGAAGGTTGAATTACATCTCTCGATTCATCTTCCCGGTTGATCGCTACTTGTGAGCCAATTTTCAAATTGCTATGCAAAAGTCAAGAGCCGAAGTGGAATGATCAGTGTCAAGCAGCCTTCGAGAAAATCAAGGTGTACTTGCAAAATCCACCAGTCTTAATGCCACCTGTGGCAGGCAGGCCGCTCATCTTATACCTTACAGTGCTAGACAATTCAATGGGCTGTGTGTTGGGTCAGCATGATGAATCCGGAAAAAGGGAGCATGCAATATACTATCTAAGCAAAAAGTTCACCGACTGTGAGACAAGGTATTCTATGCTGGAGAAGACCTGTTGTGCTTTAGTTTGGGCTGCTCATCGTTTACGGCAGTACATGCTGAGTCATACAACTTGGTTGGTATCAAAAATGGATCCAATCAAGTACATATTTGAGAAGCCAGCTCTCACGGACTAATGCCCGGTGGCAGATGCAATTATCAGAATACGATATCCTGTATGTCACACAAAAGGCAGTTAAAGGTAGTGCACTCGCTGAATATTTGGCGTGTCAGCCGATTCCAGATTACCAGCCAATGCGGCATGATTTTCCCGATGAAGACATCATGGCACTATTCGACGAGGGGAAGTCCCACGAAAGTGAAAGATGGAGAATGATATTTGATGGTGCGTCAAATGTGTGGGGACACGGAGCTGGGGCAGTGTTAATCTCCCCTGATAATCGCTTTGTTCCAATCACTGCAAGGCTGAGCTTCTATGTCACAAACAACATAGCAGAATATGAAGCATGCATCCTAGGTATTCAAGCAGCCCTAGAGTGGAAAGTTAAAAGGCTAGATGTGTACGGGGATTCAGCTCTAGTTATTCATCAAGCAAGAGGCGATTGGGAGGCCAGAGATCCCAAATTAATCCCCTACTGCAACTATGTTCAAGAGTTGATGAGGTCCTTTGATGAGATCACCTTCCAGCATATCCCTCGAGGTGAAAATCAGCTGGCCGATGCATTAGCAACATTGTCTTCTATGTTCAATGTTAGCTGTGACAAGAGCTTGACTAAGATCAGAATTCAGCACCGGAACCTGCCTGCGCATCACTACTGCATGGCAATAGATGAAGAGCTCGACGAGAAGCCTTGGTATCATGACATCAAGCAAGACATCACTAATCGGGAATACCCACAGGGCATCGAGAGAATGACAAGAGAACTCTCGTAAGGTTGTCAAGGAATTTCTTCTTGAGTGGTGGAGTTCTTTACAAAAGAAACTACGATATGGTTCTCCTAAGGTGTGTTTCTAAAGAAGAAGCTGAGAGAATCATGAGAGATGTGCATGAAGGCTCGTTCGGAACCCATTCAAGTGGGCACACCATGGCTAGAAAAATTTTAAGGCGGGTTATTACCGCTCCGGATGGAATCGGATTGTTATAAGCCGTAAGGAAATGCCACAAATGCCGGATCTATCGATCATATCCATGTGCCTTTGCCAAACTAAATGTTCTCGATCGCATCTTGGCCGTTTTCCATGTGGGGCATGGACGTCATAGGTCCAATTGAGCCCAAAGCGTCAAACGGGCATCGCTTCATTACGGTTGCAATTGACTACTTTACCAAGTGGGTTGAAAGCCGCTTCATACTCTAGTATAACGATTCGATGGTTGCTAAGTTTGTGAAGAAAGATCCGATTTGCCGATATGGTCTACTCCGACAAGATCATCACCGATAACTGGTAGCAATTTGAATAGCAAAATGATGAAGGACTTGTGCAAGGAATTCAAAATTCAGCACCATAATTCCTCTCCCTATCGCCCAAAGATGAATGGGGCGGTTAAGCGACCAACAAGAATATCAAGAAAATAGTGCGAGAAAATGGTGGTAACCTACAAGGATTGGCATGAGATGCTTCCTTTGCTTTGCTTTGCATGGCTACTGCAGACTTGAAGGCGCACATCGATCGGGCAACCCCTTTTTCTTGGTGTATGGATCGTAAGCGGTACTTCCCATTGAGGTTGAGATACCCTCCTGCGGGTCCGGATGGAAACTAAAGCCGAGGAAGCAGAGTGGGTGCAGCTCGCTGGATCAACTAAACCTCATTGAAGAAAAAGGATTGCGACTACGTGCCATGGACGGTGTACCAACAGAGAATGAGAACCGCTTTCGGACAGAAAGTCCGGCGCGTGAGTTTAATGAAGGAGATTTAGTACTCAAAAGATATCGCCTATTCAGAGTGACTCCAGGGAAGTGGGCACCCACTTATGACGGCCCGTATGTAGTCAAAAAGCCTTTTTCGGAGGAGCGATACTCACCAACATGGATGGCGAAGACCTCAAGAAACCAGATCAATTCTGACTCAAGAAAGAAGTATTATGCCCGAAAGAAATAAACGAAAAAGAGAAAGACAAGCCAAGTAAGAACTAGCTCGCTAGGTTGAAAACCCGAAAAGGGCGGCTTAGGCAAAATCAGAAGCGACGGTGGATTGAAAACCCGCAAAGGCGATCCAGCAAAAATTAGGGTCGAAAACTTGAGCATGAAAAGTAAAGAAAGGCATACAACTCCCTCGAAGGCTTGAACGAGGAGTGATCAAGGTCAAGGACACAAATGTAAGACGCGCGCCCTACGAGAGACGGACAATGTAATTGATTTTTCTCTTATTTTCGTGTCTTTTGTAGTTTTAAAATTCTCAAATGTATGAGCGATCGACGTAACATTCTGCAGACGATCGGCTTCCACATCAATAAAGCTCAACTTTTCTCATATCTTGATTGTTGATATTTTTGCTTTTTCTGCTCAAAATAAGCGTTTTTATGATGATGGTGATACTGAACTGTAAAACATGTGCATACATCATAGAGCATTATAAATCATTGCGAAATCTTTAAAAGTCATGGGAAATAAGCAAATTCCTAGAGATAATTAACCTTACAAAAAAGGTTGCATTCACAAACCGTTCGGATGGCGAACCAGAGCAAGCAAAGCGCGTTCGGTTCACAAGCCTTGCGCCTTCCCTCGGTCTTTCGGGCCTCGCATCAGGAGTATCGGAAGTCGGTTGAACCCGAAGAAAAATAAGCCTTGTCAAAAAAAAAAAGCAAAAATGAACGGTCAGGAAAAAGAAAGCTGATCGAAAAGAAAAGACATGAAAAAACAAATAACTGAAACAGTAAAGTCGGTCGAAAAAACAATCAGAAAAGACTCAAAAACAAAGGAAAACAGTCCACCACATGCATCATCACATCAAAATCATAGCATTGCATGCACTCGCATAACATACTCCTGCATAACATGCCTTTGCATAACATGCACCCACGCTTCATGCATCATTCCTTGCATCAACTGACATATGCAGGTACCTCAATTCAACGCGCCAGTAGCGGCCATCTCAATCAGCCTACCAACAAGATTTGCGAATCCGCCGGGGACAGACTAGCGTCGCCCTTCAGACCAATGCGTCCCTTCAGATCCCGTCGTTATCGAGCACCGACTAATCATCAGACCCCGGAGTCCTTCAGTTTAGTTCAAATCAACAGTCCAAACAGCGACTTTGAACTCGACCTTCATCTCGCCAAGTCATCACGGAGCATGACGGATCGGCCCCTCAGACCTCGTGTCCTTCATCTCGCCAAGTCATCACGGAGCATGACGGATCGGCCCCCAGACTTTGCGTCCTTCAGACTAGCTGTGCCAGTGTAAAGCATAATGCAAGTCCATCAAGGTAAAATGTATCAGCCCCCACAACTTGGTACAGAACCTCAGGCCGCTCGAATAGGCCACCTCCAGAGCCCAAGTGTTCCTTCAGAGCCCAAGTGTTCCTTCAGAGCCCAAGTGTTCCTTTAGAGCCCAAGTGTTCCTTCAGAGCCCAAGTGCTCCTTCAGAGCCGCAGACGCTCCTTCAGAACCCAAGTGTTCCTTCAGAGCGACGAGCGCTCCTTCATTACCGCACTTTTTGTTACTTTCTTCCCCAGCCAGTGTCGGCTTATCAAAGGACGGTACCTTCTTTACTGTTCTATTTATCGTTTTACTTCTTGCTGTTTACGCCACCCGAGGGTTGGCGCCAATTTGTTTCCTGTTTTGTTAGCTTACTGAGGGTTAGCACCACATTCATTACAGCCGTTTTCTGGCTAGTATCCATTCACCCAAAAAGAAAAAGAAAATTCGGTTTTTCCTAAGTTGACAAAATCGGTATAATTTCTGAATTCTTTATCTCTATTTTGCCTCGGAATATGTTTCGGCCAATTCATATTCCTTGTTAAAATCTAGATAAAGAGGCAAATTGTCATACCCCAATTTTGTCAGAGGCTTTAGGTCAACACCCTAATTTTCAACCAAAAATAAATAAATTAAGGCTTGGCATGCATTTTAGAGTTTTAAAAGTCATCCAAGGGTTTTTAGGATCATGTTTAGAATGAAAATGCATTTTTGAGCTAATTAGGTTTTTTAGGGTAAAGGGCATTTTGGTCATTTTTCACAACAGGATGATTTTTCTCGTTAAAAATATGCATCCACAAAAAGTATATTTTATTCCATCCAAAATAATTTTTGCATAATTTTTGAAGAGAAATTCCTAGTTCAAAGTAATTAAACATGCATTTTTCCTATTTTTAGTGCATAAAAATGCCAAAGGACCATTAAAAATCCCCAATTAATTAAGTGACAATTTTGATTGTCTAGAGCAATTAGGGAGGCCATGGCATGGTGTCCAAAATATGTAACATGTTTCAATAGGTGCATTTTCATTTTTACATACCCAAAAGTTTCAAAATTCAAAATAAAAGGAGGAAGTGTCCTCAATAAGACAAAAGACCAAAAATAAGCATTTTTTTATTTTTCTTTCCCACATTTCAGCATGTTGCGCAGCCCTCCCTTTCTCTCTCTCTCTCTCAAGAAGCTTCTACACACTCCATTTCTTACTCACCAAGTTTTAATTTGATCATATCCTCAATGTTGCCCTTTTTGGTAAATTAGCCCATACACTTACACTAACCTTTCCACCAAAAAACACCATTTTACCTTTTTGAGAACATTCCCTCACCAAAATACCCTTAACCCTATTTTACAAGAGTCACCATTCCCAAATTAGATTTTTTTGTTCACAAATTTTCCTTTTTTTCCTTCTTTTATGCGCCACCTTCACTCTTCTCTCTCACACACTTGTGTTTTCTAAATGCCCTTGATCCATGTGACCAACAATCCTAACCATCCATTCAAAATTAAGATCCAATCCTAGAGCCCAATCAAAGCAAAAAGACTTAAATACCCTAAAGCCTCAAAAATCCCTATAAATAGCTCACACCTTCTCTCTTCACCAATCTTTGGCTATCACTCTCACCTTCAAGAAAAACCAAGCATCATACCTCTCCTCCTCTCCACCCTCTAGGCCGAAACCCTCTCCTTCTTCCCCCTCCTCCATTACTTCACCTTCATCCACCAAAACACCTTTAATCCACCTCTCACACCCTTAACCTACCTCTCTCACTCAAGGAGTTCATCACACCATCTTCATCTTCTTCCTTCCCTTGCAAGGCCGAAGCTCTCTTTCATTTTTCTCTCCTCCATTTCTTCAATTTTCTCTTCCATCTTAGAGAAAAGGTAAAATCTATAACCCCTTTTGCATTATCTCCAAATATTTTGCATTGAAACTCATTTTCTTTCCCTCATCCCTTTCGCATAGCATCATCTTTACAATGTAGTTTGTTGTGGTTGAGGGGTGAGATTTGTTGTCTCACCCTAAAATAAGTGGATTAGTGTTGTTTTCATGTTAATTTTTTGAGTTTTCTTGTTAAATAAAATGGAGCAAGGTTTCGCATATGCATGATCAAAATGTCTTCAAAATTGATTTTGTTGTTTCTTTGTTTAAATCTTGTTGTTGGTATTTTTCTTTAGTAAGTTGTTGAGGATTTGGCTCTATGATTCCTACTAGTGCCAAGTGCACTTTGATCTTAGTAGTGAAGAGAGCTAAAAATGACTCTTATTTAATATATTAGTTTATGTACTCATTATTTCTTGTGTTTTAATTTACCTTTTGTTTAGTTATTGATGATCTTGCAAAATGATTCTCACTACATGCTTAGTGCATTTTATTCAAGTGGTGAAGATTGCAAGAAAGGATTCAATCTATTTCATAGTTCATGTGTTTATGTGTTCTTATGGTCTAGCTATATTGTTGTTATTTGTTGATGATCTTGCAAAATGATTCTCACTACATGCTTAGTGCATTTTATTCAAGTGGTGAAGATTGCAAGAAAGGATTCAATCTATTTCATAGTTTATGTGGTTATGTGTTCTTATGGTCTAGCTATATTGTTGTCTATTTGTTGATGATCTTGCAAAGTGATTCTCACTACATGCCTAGTGCATTTTATTCAAGTGGTGAAGATTGCAAGAAGGGATTCAACCTTGTATAAATTGTCATTCCATTCTCTACTTTATCTCCTAAATAGTTCTTGTGAATTAATCATAGTTTTGCTTAATGTTCAAAGTCTTCTTTGCATACTTGGTTTTGGCCATGAGCCCATCTCATTGAATAAAATTCTCTGTTGCATATTCTATAGTGTTGGGGTTTTGATTTTTTGGTTTTGGTCCCCTCATGTGTGTTCTTGGGATTAGGGTTTTTAGGTTTTGAGGTTTAAGTTACTAGTTTGTTTTCTTGAAATTTTAGGTTGAATAAACATGCCTTGCTAGATGCCTATTTGGCAATTTCATATGTTAGCTTAGATTTATGCCTACATGTTCATGCATTCATTTATATCTATATCTCTTGCATTTTCATACTCTCTTAAAATGCTCATGCATATATTAATATCATGTCTTGCATCTCATAAATTAAATGTTCATGCATATATTAATATCATGTTTTTCCCTTTCATAAATTAAATACTCATGCATTCAATAATGTTGTATTTTGCATTCCATAATTGCATACTCTTGCACTCATATACTTGTATCATTGTGCATCCAATTGTTCATAGCAACTTGTGAATACTCTTATGATTGCTTTGCTTGTGTTCCAATGGTTGTTTTGGGTTTTGACTTGGAAGAAGGATTTGAAATGTTATATTTCTTTTCAAGCTTGAAATCCTATGTTTTTTTTCAAATAAGAAAACCTAAGGCATTTTCCTAAATAAAATCATTAACCATCACTCGAAGCCGTTGCTTGTTTGATCGTTAATGAGGAGCTATTAGTGGTAGTCACTCGAAGCCTTTGCTTGTTTGGCTATCATGAAAACTCCCACACATTAAATAAACAACAACAAAAAACAAATTCAAACTTCCAAAATAACACGAGCTACTAGCTCATCCCCTTTTTCAAAACTATTTTCAAAAGAATAATACGACGTTGTCGCTTGTAATCACTCGAAGCCATTGCTTGTTTGATTACCGATTCGACTCTCTTTTCTTTCGAGTTAATCACAAGAATGCCACTCGAAGCCTTTGCTTGTTTGGTGTTCGTGAACACTCGAGTCTTATTTCAAAAACTCCAAAAAGCACTTTCAAAAATCACAAAGCCGTTTTCACACGCAAAACCAAGAACTACGTTGCTTTGATCCCTCAGCCAGTGAGGGTACGTAGGACCGGGTTCCTGTCCCGTCAAGCACGCTTTTCAAAAATCTTTGTTTTGTTCCGCTTTTCAAAGATACCAAAAACATCCCTTTTTCCCGTTTTCAATAAAGTGATTTCTCAACAAGAAAAAGAAAAATAAATAGAACAACGTATTTCAAATCAAACATTTCAAAACCACATCAAATTAATGGTTCCCTTTCGGTAGAAAGGGCGCGTGGGGTGCTAATACCTTCCCCGTGCGCAACCGACCCCCGAACCTACATCTCTAAGTTTTCGAAAGACCACCCGCTTTCAAAAAGGTTTTTTTCAATGTTTTCCTAAAATAAAATATTGGTGGCGGCTCTACTATTTTCACGTTGTCAAACTGAAAAGTCCCAAACCAGATTTTTCGGGGCGCAACACTCCTGAAGAATCTCGATGGTGCCACATGTCACCTGGAGGATAGAGAGATAACGACGTGACTCTTGGTCTTTTCGAGGTAATGCTTCATGTCAGGCAGGCACTTTGAATTGGAGTAACACTTCGTTTCTGGTGCGAGGAAGAGGAATATATAGGATGTGGGATTGATCCACTCCTCACTTGCTGTTTCGTGCTGATTTTAGAGAGAGATTTGTTGCAGAGCATTCTAGAGTGAGAAGCTCCGGTCACCGTCCGAGTCCAGCGCCATTGTACGACTTCGTGTTGCTGCCTCGCCAAGATCAGTTTCCTTTCGACTTTCACTTCCTGCAAGAGGTTAGTTCCGAGATACAATTTCTTTTTAATTGCTCTTAAGTGTTTGTACCTTTAGAACTGGATAGTTAGTCAAGCTTGACTTCCACCGTTGGGAGCCGCCTTGACCTGCTGAGAGATGACCCGCCCCAGCCTTGACCTGTTGAAGATGGCTCGAACGAAGAGTGAAGAGAGGCGAAGTTACATCCCCGCACGGGAAACCAATCCTGAGAAGGATAGCCGACGGACAGCCAATGCCGACTCCCGAGGGGTCTCGCTCCCTGTTCAAGTCAACATACAACAATATTTCTGCAAAGTCAAGCTTCTCGGTCTCTGCCATTGGCCGGGAAAGGCAATCTTCTCCGAGTGTTGAGGACAATATTGAGGAGACGTCCCGTCTTGCGGCTTCGGTCGTAACCATCCAAAGTCATTCCGAACCCATAGAGGACGTGTATCACTGGGTATCCACGCTAAATTGAAGCCGGATAAGTCGGTTTCCTTCTATGAGAAGTTCTATTTAGATCACCCCGAGGGAGAAAAAAGGAAGCTAACGCTCGTGCCCGAGGTCCCGGTATGCAGCGAACATAACTATTTCGGGTATTTTTTCTACGGGGCGGCATTGGAGGTTATGAATGTTCGTATTCCATTGAATTCTTTTCAAAAGCAAGTGCTGAGGTACCTGAGGGATGCTTCAACGCAGCTGCTGCCGAACTGCTGGGGATTCTTGAGAGGCTTTGAGTTAGCTGTGAGGTACCTCAGCAGGAAACCAACAGCTCGGGTCTTTTTTACAATGTTCAATGTATCACGTAAAGTTGAAGTCGGCAAAGATGGGACCAGGTATGGTCACATCCACTTCAAGAACAGAGTTGACCGGACACACTTTTTCCCGGCGAATGATTTGAACAAGAATTTCAAAGGGCGTTCTTCTTCGTTCAAGCTATGAATGCAGCGGCGAAGAAATCAATTGTCGAGGTTCAAGATGGGAAGTTAGTGAAGTCCCATTTTCAGTTAAGCTAGAGCCGTGCTCATCATTTTACGAGTCGTGGCCATGTAATCACAAATCCCGATTACGTAGTGGACCTGAACCTTAGAAGGGGACGATGTGGAATCGTTTCGACTTATGGACCAATGGGGAAAATTGCTGGGCAAGAGAGGGATGAAGCTTAACTGTGGATTAATGTTCGACGAGCTGGCCAAGTCCAAGGAGAAACTTAAAGAACACTTAGATAAATGTAGCTTGTGATTTATCCATTTTCTTGTTTAATTTGTCGGTTGGATTAATTCTGACGCCGAGTTAACTTTTGCAGGTAACATGGACAAGTTAGAGGAAATGCTGGCTGGATCTTCTATTAACCCAATTATAGAAATTCCAAAGGTGGCCGAGAAAACCAACACGCTGTTGAGAAAAGAAAGTGGGCCGACCTCTCGTCTGGACCCAAAGCAACAAAAGCCCAAGATTACTTCGAGTGCCGTCAAAAGCTCGAAGTCGGGCTTAGATAAACCTTCCTCCAAGAGGAAAGAACAAGAAAAACCAACTCCTAAGGTGCGCTCCAGGGGATCCGAGAAGGACTTGTTGATCTGGATGCCGAGAGCAGCGACAGCAAAGCTCGTGATGCCAAGCTGAACAAAGACAAAAAACAAAAGCACAAAGAGAAGTCAGTCGTTGAGATGACCGAAGCCGATTTTGCTGCTGTGGCCTAGGTCGCCAAGTTAGGGGCCGAGGCCATTAAAAATATGAAAGTTGCTGTCGCTGAAAAAACCCTCACTGGGCTGGAAGGTATGTATCTCGACACTCAAGCCTATAACTGTTCCGTTGATGCCAGACTGGCCCGGACCCGACAAGAACTAAAACATGTCCGTGGTTATTGGTATGCAGAGTTGCTGAAGAAAAACCGCCAGCTGTAGGAGGAATCTGAGAAGAATGCCGACCTGTTGATAAGGTTGACCGAGGCAGAAGCCAAAGCTGCCGAGAATAAAAAGAAAACTGCCGATCTTGCCAAGATTTCCAAAGAGCTGGAAATAACCCAGAAAGACCTCGCGCGGGTGCGTAAAGAGGCTGAAGACGCTGAACTCCAAGCCGCAGCTTGTATTTCCGAGTTAGAGAATATGTGTCAACAGCTAACGGGCGACGACGCCGAGATGGCGAAGGCAGGCTACACTCGGTGTTTGTCTCAGGCCTTGGTGCTCGAGCTCAACTTTCAAACCCAGTACATGTAGCTCCTTTACCGAGTTGTGGATGGTAAGATCCTGTCAAAAGAGGAAGTTATCTTTCCTCCTCCCGAGGTTGAGGGCGAAGCAGCTGGCAATGCTAGTGAGGAAACCGAGGACCTAGAGGATGTAGGCGGCTTAGGCGAGGTCCAGAGTTTGGTGAACGCGGCAAAGAGCCCGGGAGGAAATGATGGCGAAATGGGGGAGAACTGAGGTTCCCCCTTTGTAATTTCTCTTAAACAATTCTTGTTAGGCGGTGTCGGGCATATTTGGGGCCGTCCCAAATTTGTAAGCACAATGGGCGCCAACCCCTTTTTTGGCTTTTAATTTCCTGCATTTCAATTGCATTGTAATGTTCTAAGTATAATCTTGTATGTTTAATCATAAACCTGCGATCGGATGCTGAGGTGAGGCGTGTTGCTACTCGAGGCGTTAGAGCGAACAGTGAGGCCGTAGAGGCGACCTTTAGGAGAGATGAGTGTAAGTGTATAAACTTAGCAGAGATAGGAGCCGAGGTGGCCAGCAGATGAGCGCGGAGTCCGCAGGCTCATTGCCTTTGCAAGATAGGAAGACCGCTATGGGTCCCCTTCTCCATCTTCTTACCGATGTCGGCTGTGGGCGATCGACCTTGCTACCATAGCTGTTGGGGTGCCCGACCTTCACTTTCATCCTACCAAGGCTGCTGTGGGCTTATCGGCCTTCTTACAGAGGTCGTGAGAGGCACTCGGCCTTCTTCCCGGTGTCGCGTGAGACGTCTGGCCTTCTTACCAGTCTCGCGTAAGACGACCGGCCTTCAGGACGGAGACCGTGCAATGGATCTCCTTCCTTCAGCCTCTTGATGGAACTCGTCAGTTCAGGCATCAAGAGGGAAGGTTGGGCTCGCATAAAGCGAAATTGGGAAACCGTTCGACCCCCGATGGAACTCGTCAGTTCGACATCGGAAGGAAGGGCAAACTCGGCGGGTTCTCTGATGGAGTGTTAGACTCAACAATGTAATGAATAGTTGATACCGCCGAGGGCCAATCTGCACGAGCTCGGAAGCGAGCTGCTGAAGCCAGAAGAGGCTAATCTGCGGCGAGCTCGGGAGGGAGAGCTATTGGAGCCAGATTAGGCTATTCAGCGATGAGCTCGGGAGCGACGAGCTCGGGAGGACGAGCTATTGGAGTCAGATTAGGCTATTCAGCGACGAGCTCAGGAGGATGAGCTATTGGAGCCAGATTAAGCTATTCAGTGACGAGCTCGAGAGGACGAGCTACTGGAGCCAGATTAGGCTATTCAGCGACGAGCTCGGGATGATGAGCTATTGGAGAGTCCGAGGTAAGGGATTGGCCTATAGGCTCGTTGTTCCTGCAAACAAACGTAGTAGCACTTTCAACGAAGGGGACATACCTTAGTCGGTTCAATCCCGACGAGAGTTCATCCGAGTTCGTCGCTGTAGTGCGCTCCATGGGAGCCGGCCAGATAGTAGTCCGAGGAGGATCTAAGTTGAGATGACTCCTGGAAGATAGCGATTTATCTCTCATTGTGGTCGCCATTGTTCGGTACCTGGATCTCGGAATTGGTCCTTGACCTGGGGTACTTTGTTCTAGGAAAGTCCGGGGGGATTGGAGGTGTTCGGAAGTGCATTGATCGTGGAGATCCACTTTGGGTGGGGGTACCTACAAGACAATCCGACGGTCAAGTCAGTATGTGGCTGAGGTAAAGGAAATAAGAGAGAGAAAGATAGCTCTAGGAGAATAATGTGACAAATGAGCGGAACGTACCGTGGTAGAGGGGTGAACCTCTATTTATAGAGTAGTCGAGCGTACCGTGGCCATCAGATCCTGTGGATTGATCTTGATCGTCGGTCTAGCGAGAATCGAGCGGATTGGGCTGCGCTGGGTGTTGAGAGGTAATTGGGCCATGCTGACTGAGAGATATTGGGTCGGCCCAGTCTCCTTTGGGGCTTCGTAGCCCAGGTTGGAACAATGTCCTAATCTAAAATACCACAAGGCAGTTTTAGGTAAAGTGTCTAGGTTTTTCTCAATGGTAGAAACAACAGCAGCAATTTCATTCTCTGGAATTTCCAAAAATACCAGCCCCTCAAAGATCATGCCCGAACCAATCATCTCCTTTGTCATCTTGTCCTGTATGATACACTTAGGGATATCAAATAGAACACTAGCATGCAAATCTACCATTAGTCTAGGCACAGAGATTAAATTTAGATAAAATTCTGGTATATAAAGCACATCTATGATATATAACTTAGGTGAAAATTCAACAGTCCCTTTAATTGCAGAAAATACCTTTTGGCCATTTGGAAGCTTAATACTCATTGGTTTTATGGAAACACAACTTTTAAAGTATTTGAGACAGCAACAAATAGGTATACTAGCACCAGAATCAAGTATTCATAGCCCTAATTGACTTGATGTTAAGGAACAAAATTTAGAGATACTACATGTGTTGTAATACTCAAAAGAAGAAGAAGACCTCCCAATCATGTGGACATGCTTGGAGGTAGAGCTTGAAGAATTTGAGGCAACAACACCTTGTATCATATTCACTGATTTCTCATATTGATCATTAGTGATTCCAACAGTCCTAGCATCTTCATCTTCCTTTTGTTATTCAGCTTTATCACTCGCACCAGACACATTAGAAGCACTCCTTGGCCAATTAGGTGGAAAGCCATGTTTCTTATAGCATGTTTCAATGGTGTGTCCTAATTTGTTACAGTATGTACACACCTTAGCCTCGTTTCCTTGGAAACCTCCTTTTACTCTACCAAAACCTTTATTGGTATCAACGTTGGCTACAACAATTTTTCTTTCATCAGTATTACAAAATTGCCTCTCATGTTGAATGACCATAGAAATTTTTTTGTTGAGATTTGGTAGAGGTTCGCAATGAGAATCGAGATCTTATGGATGAAAGAAAGTTTTCATTCAAACCAGTAAGAAATCGAATAGTTTTGTTCAAATGACGATGATGCTTTGACATTGCTATACCAGTATGGCCAACACATTTTCTAGGGCAACCACATGTTGGTTCAAGTAAATATGACTCCAATTCTTCCCACAAAACTTTCAACTCAGAGAAATACTCAGTAATAGACATGATTCTTGTTTTAAAGCATAAATCTCACACTGTAATTCAGAAATTCTAATGAGGTCTCCTTGAGAGAACCCCTCTTTGAGCTCATTCCACAAAACAATGCTTTGTCCAATAGACTTAGCACAGAATTCATAATCCAAGAGTGAACAAGCATGTTGCATCTACACCATGCTTTATAAGAAGGATGAAAGGAATCAGGAACTTCTATAGTTCCACAACAAAATCGAACTTGTTTTTATCACCTAAAGCTCTTCTCATAGATCTAGCCCAAGTGTGATAATTAGTTCCATTAACATTAAGTTGAGGAGTAATAGAAACAGCGGAAGGACCATCACTGGGGTGTACATAGTACACATTGGTTTGTTCTGCAGCTGGATCCTTGGGAGGATCATTGCTAGCAGGACCAGAACCACCAGCTCCTTTAGCCATGGAATGAAGAAAAACCGAAAAAGGAAAGATGAAAATGTAGGGTAATCAGAGTTTTTCTCTGATACCATCTTAAACATGTCAAAATAGAATGAAACAGTAATATAAATGATGCACAACATCATGACAGAAAGAATAGTACTACACTACTGTACTACTAAGGGTAAAAAGGAGAAAAACTAGCTAAGAAAGATCTAGAGAAAGAAATAACAGAAATATATGACAGCTAGCACTAAAGACAAAAAACAAAATATCTGGTATGCGCTTGGTATCCAAGGCGCATCTTCTCCTCATGTGCACAGCATGTGGAATGCATTAGTGGCAAGGGTAGAATTGACCTTGCTTCCACACAATGCATTAGGTGTACCTTTCCTCACTCCCCAGTCCTTGATTCCCACTGATGCCTCATGGTACTTGTTCAAACACTTGTCGCCCATTAGTGCTGCTTTATAGTCCTTTGTGTTGCCTGATGTAGCATAGGCGCATATGCCTGTAGTTTTGGCACCTGGTAACGTGCCTATGTTGCTTGATGCAACACAGGCGCTTGTGCTCAATGAATTGGCGCCCGATAGTGTGTCTAAGTTGCCTGTTGCTTCATAGGCGCCATTGTCCGCAGAATTGGCGGCTAGTATGATATCATTTGCTTCTTCCAATTTCGATAGTATACATTAAATTCTGCACAATAGAATTAATGACATATAGATACTATAGAAACAAGTAAATTAACATAGTCATTTTTCCACATAGTCAATTGACTATATATTATCTTGAAAGCAAGCAATATTAAACAAATTACACCATTAGCCACAACGCACAAACCAATATGAAGCACATTGTACTTCGATAATTAGGAAATTGTCCTCTTGCAAACAATCTAAACATAGACAAATCGTTCCCCAACACAATGACTCTCAGCTTCAATTCATTGTTACTTCAATTAAGCATACTCAAGAATAACACTTCTCAGTTCTAACAAATCTGTATGAACCCTAAAATGAAAATTATTAAATTATTTAAAAAAAGTAAACTATTTTTATATTTTAAATAGTTAAATATTTATTTATATTTATTGGTCAAAAAAAGTAGTTAAATTTTTATTTTAAAAATAGAAAATTATTTCATTATATAAAATAAATAAGCTATTTAATTATTTAACTACTGAAAACTATAAAAATACCTATATATAAATAAATTAGTTTTATAATTTATATTAAAACATATTATTAAATTATTTAAAATAAATAATATATATTTTATTTTAAAATATAATTTAAAATAAATAAGTTATTTTTATGTTTTACATCTTAAAAAATATAAAATAATTTATTTTTTTTAAAATAGTTAAAGTATTTTTAAATTTTACATTTTAAAATATAAAAATAATTTAATTGTTTAAAATATATTTATAAAAATAAATGAAGTGGTCTCCCTATTTTATTATTTTAATTTATATTTTATAAACATAAAATGAAAAGTTATTTTATTTAGTTTAAGTAATTTAATATATTTTCTACTTTTAAATAAATATTTAACTATTTAAAATAAAAAAATAGCTTACTTATTTATATAATTAAATAATTTTCTATTTTTAAATAAATATCTAACTATTGAAAATATAAAATATAAAATTAGTTTATTTATTATAAATAATTACTAATTTTCTATTTTTAAATAAATATTTAACTATTTAAAAATTTCTTATTTATTTTATATAATTAAAAAAATTATTTTATAAATTAATATTTAACTATTGAAAATATAAAATACAAAAATAGTTTAGTTATACAACAATTATTTGGAAAATAGGGGTCCAAAATTGCACAAAAAAAAAAATAGGGAGTAAAAATTGCACATTTAGTAAAATAGGGAGACAAAAATTTCCCAAATAAAATAGGGGATCAAAATTGCACATTTAGTAAATTAGGGGGACCAAAAGTGCATTTAAGCCTATATAAAACTGCCTCATCGATGTGCAATTACTATGCCAGATTTGTCAAAAAAGAGCGCCCCTATAAGCAGCGCTTTAAGTAAAAACGCCACGGATGGCCAAAACAGTCAACCCATACCCAGCGCTTTTTAAAAAATGCTGCCCATCGCCTTTAAACGCACTAGCCATACCCAGCGCTTTTTTAAAAAACGCTGGGTATGGCTTCACGCGTTCTCCCAATACCCAGCGCTTTTTAAAAAACGGTGGGTATGGCTGCACGCGTTCTCCCAATACCCAGCGCTTTTTAAAAAACACTGGGTATTGGGTCACTCACGCGTTCTCCCAATACCCAGCGTTTTTTAAAAAACACTGAGTTTCTTTTTCTCTCTCACGGACCTTCTATCTTCTCTCACACATCTTCATCTTCCCCCTCTTACTCCGTCTTCCCCCTCTCCCTCTCTTCCCCACTCTTCGTCTTCCCCCTCTTCGTCTTCCACCTCTTTCTCCGTCACCGCCGTCAGCTCCTCCACTTCCCCCTCTCCCTCTCTTCGTCTTCTTTTAACACTCACACAACCCTTATCTCTTAGATCTACATTTTTCTCCACCCTCAATTTGAGAAACCCTCACGCCCAACCACTGTTAAGCCGCCGCCCTCCACCGACGCGTCTGCTCTGACGAACCCTATCGCACTCTGACCACCGCGTCTGCTCTGCTCCGATAAGCTGCTTCCTGCTCATTCTCGTAAGTTCTGTTTTAATTTTAGGTTTTACTCTTAGATTTTTGATTTCTGAAATTCTAAGATTCTGATTTTAGGTTTTAGTTTTAGATTTTTGCTTTCCTTCATTCTGATTTCTGAGATTGATTCAAGGATTAGGACCGTTTCTCGCTTCTGCGTTTCAAGCTCTATAGCTGGTTCATTGGAACTTGGCGGGACAAGTCCACAAAGTGATTCTCATTCATCTCCAAATGAACACCGAAGGTGAGAATTAGTTCAAATAATATTGATTTCTTCCTTTCTTATATTTTTTACGCATGGTGTCTTTTGAAGGATTTTTAGATTCTAATGCCTAAAATTTTCTGACCAATGTTATTGAATTTTGTTTTCTAATGAGAAAGCATTTTTGTGTCATTTGTGAGGTGTGACTTAGAACTTTTAATTCTTGGATTTACTATACCTCTTAACTTTGCAAGTTACATATTTCCTCAGAATTAGCAATTTTGAGAAAGAGTTGGAAGAATTATTTAGTGAAGTGAAAAGAATGATCAAGATGGCAAAGAAAAATGATGCTATAGATCTTCTTAATGCAAATTATGAAATGGTGAAGCAGCAGCTGAATGTAGGGACTAAAGGCATAGAAGAAGCTTCAATTTTAGACATACTGCTGGCACTGGATATATTTTTAACATTCTCCACTCACTTGGATATATTTTAACATTCTCCACTCACTTGGATATATTGAATTTGGTATTTTAACATTCTCCACTCACTTGGATATATTTTTATTGTAGAAATATATTTTGGACTTTTTTAGATTCCTAATAAGTTGATTTTATGGCATTATGATTTTGGTATGTCAATACTCAAGAATAAGGATTATGGGATGGTTATAGTACCGAAATTTTCTATAGTGATATCTTTTATTTTCAATGAGGAGCCAAATTTCATGGTTTATTTGGTTTGAATGAATACATGGCCACCAAAAATATATGCAGGCAAACTATCTGCATTATTCTTAACTGACAAGCATGTTTTCATGTGCGAGACCAAGTATTTCCACCCGTGCGAGACCAACTTGTTTGATTGCCTTTAACCGAAGCAGATTGGTTCTTAGTTTATTTGTTGATCTTGGAAGATTCATATGAACAAGGAATTGGTGGTTTAACAGTGTGTCAAAAAGGAATTGTGAATGACATATATTGGTCCATTAGTTGCATCACTTGCTAATCTGTTACTAATTTGTGTTTGCTAATCTGTGTTTGCTAACTTGTGTGACTAATATACTTTTTTTGTCCAATGATGAATGATGCACTAAACTGTGTTTGCTAACTTGTGTGACTAATATACTTTTATTCTCTATAACTTAATCAGTTTCTGTTAATTTTATGCATGTTTGTGTCTTGTTTGCTTTGGTTGAAATTATTTATTTTGATGTTATCTTCCCCCTATGTATTTACATTCCCATGGTCCTACACTGTATCTTTATAATGTTCATGTAGTCCTACATGTACACCAGAAATAATTTCAATTTTAAATTGTATACATGTGATCACAAAGCTAAGGTTCCATGTGCCTTCAGCTTTAGTTTATCTTTAAAAATGATATATTAACTACTATGAATTAAAAATGTTTGTAGGGCCTCTCCTACAACAATCTTAGTGAATCCTTGCCAAGAATATTAGAAAGAACATTAAAGTAAGTTCATATTGGGTTTCCTCCTGTCTGTATATTCAAGTTACAACACAATGGTTGTAGTTAATTCCTTGCTCAATTTTTACTTCAGGGCTATTGTAGTTAATCCTGCATTCCCATTCAATTGATCAACAAGGTTACATGTCAATGCAGCAACGACAGAAAGATTTGCATTCCCATTCAAAAATGAGAGATTGAAGAAAACATGGATTGCTTTTGGAGATATGGCGCCATTGAAGATTAGAAGTTGATTTTCTATTGAAAAAAAATGGATTTCTTTGTTATTTTGGATGTTTGATTTAATTTTTTGGATGTATGATTTAATTTTTGGATGTATGATTTAATTTTTTTTGGATGTATGATTTAATTCAGGTTTAAATACAACAAATTCATAGATATCACTATTAAAAAATATTTTGGATGTATGATTTAATTTTTTTTGTTGCAAATATAAAAAGGAAAATACACAAAAACAGAAAAAAAAATTAAAAAAAAAATAAACAATGGGCAGCGCTTTTAAGGAAGTGCTGCCTATAGGGGGACAAGTTTTGGCAATGGGCAGCGCTTTTAGTGAAGTGCTGCCTAAAGGAGGACGCGTTGGGGCAATGGGCAGCGCTTTTTAGGAAGTGCTGCCCATCTGATGACGCGTTTGGCAATGGGTAGCGCTTTTTAGGAAGCGCTGCCCATTTGATGACGCGTTTGGCAATGGGTAGCGCTTTTTAGGGAGCGCTGCCCATTGTTGGAGTGGAATCAGTAGCGCCACATTCAGCAGCACTCAAAAGCGCTGCCCATGGATGAAAAAAAGCGCTGCCTATCAACTAGATCTGTTGTAGTGAATAGTAAGAGAAAATGACTAGTTCTTGGTAGACAAACATATATTCTACAAAATGAGGTTTTCATAAATTGATGCTTACTAAAACTATACAATCTGTTTAAAAAAGTAGCTAAATTTCACACTATTATTACCCCATTTGACATTTTTAACAAATATCATCTGTCTTTGACATATTACCTTATTGATCATGACATGCTTCACTATCACTGGGAAAATGTTATATGATGCTTAAAATACTTAATTTTTGTGGGGCATGCAATGATTAAAGACCTTCCTATAAATGTATGTTCTCTTAGTGCTATAAGAAATAAGATATTAAAGAGGGAGTTAGCATAACTACTTCCTTCTGCTTTCCACCATTACTGTTCAACAAACTTAAACAATAGCATTCCATGAAGATTAATCATTAACCCTCAATTTAGTGGCTCAATTTGTCAACACAAACCATTACCACCGTCAAGAAGTGTAATGATTATAGAATAAATGTCTTTCCCTTACTAGTAAAACGTTCTCATCATTCAAAAAATCAAAGAAAAAGTCCAAACCCGCGAACAAAAGGATGAAGAAAAAGAGAGATGTTTTATATGCTATCACAATACATCAAAAGATTAAAATGCATCATAAACCAAGAGAACATAGTTTAAAATTTTTTATGAAAAATTGAAGAATCTATAAGCTTATTTTACCAGCCAACCAAACATTAATAGTCTGTAATTTCAAGAATAGAAAGAATCAAAAGCAAAATGATTAGGGACTTGATGTGAATTTAACAACTAATTAGGGTTACATGATTCCAAGATTCTCAACATCTACAAAAAGATTGAGAAAAGAGAAAAATGAGAGAGAGAAAGTGAGATAAAATAGAAGAAGAGAGAACACAATGAGAAAGATGGCGCAAAACTTACGGTGGAGAGTAGATTACAATTGGTGTTGTGCCGAAAACTTGGTTGCAGAGTAGTTGAACAGAGCTGCGTGGAGGTGAAGGGAGCTGAGGTTGAGGAAAATACATGGAACAAAATCAGAATTGGGTCTATGTGGTGCGCTGCGCAAGTGAGAGTGAACAGAGAAGGAACGCTTTGTGTGAAGGAAAGGAACGCGAGTTAGTAATTAGGGTAGAATATTTTTTTAGGGTTTTCTCTTAGAGAAGTGAAACGCGCGCAAGCTATAGTGATTGATCATCAGAAAAGTGAATTTTTTTAGAATTAGTACCGAATTGAAGGTGAGCATGAGAGAAGCCACAAAATCTTTTAAAGAAATTTTTGGAGACATTTTTGGTGGAGTGGAAGGTCAAGGGTCCAAATTTTTGGCAAGAGAAGCCGCGGAATCTATAAGTAGTATACCTTTATTTATTATTATTATTATTATTATTATTATTATTATTATTATTATGATTATTAAATCAGTGCAATAATACTTGAGGCCACGTTTATACGCGTCGCCTCTTAAATACATAAAAGCAACGTTTGTAGAACTGTAGTATTACATATCTACAGTTTTTTTACCCGTTGCCTATGTATTTTCAGAATGTCGCCTAACATCAGTTTAACGCAGACGTCACCTAATGTCTATCTCATTGCCAACATTCGTAGAAGTGTGGCCTCTTCCACGTTAAGGCCACGCGATTTTAGCCGTGGCAATGGTTGGTGTGGCATAAAGCCAAAAGTGTTGTAGTGAATTAAAAATAAAAAAATGAAATGAAGCCTTAAAAATTTTGAGACATGAAGTCTCCGAAACCCCAGATTATGATGAAATGGGTAACCTTAATTCAAGGAAATGTAGAAGGGTGTATATAGTAAGCGTATTGGGTGTGCGTGTAAAAATGCTCTAAAATTAATTTTTTACTCAAATAAAATTCTCTCACCTCCATATTTTGAATCTCTATATTTTAAAATTTGGTAAAATTTATTGCAATAGCTGGTATTTAATACTTCAAAACACATAAGATTTTGAAATCATCAAACTTATTATTCAAAAATCAAACACTTTTAGTTTGATTTTTTGAATATGATTTTATTCTATATAGAAAGAAAACAATTTTTTGGTTTAATTTAAGATATTTTGAACAACATTGATCGGATAGTAGTTGGTTTTGATGGAACATCATAACATTTTTGACAATATGGAGCATCATAATTTGATTAGAATAACCAAGACTTTATTTAAATTACTATTGATGTTAGTGCATATTTAGGTTATTAATGCTTTATAAATATTCATAGATTATTGGCTAAATTACTGTTTTGGTCCTTTATCTTTGGTCTTAATTTCATTTTGGTCATTTATCTTTTTTTTCTCGTTTTGGTCCCTCATCTTTCATTTTTGTATCAATTTGGTCCTTTTTTGTAATTTTCCATCCATGACTTTAACGGACGCCACGCTGGCAGTTAACTGCTGACGTGGCGTCCTAATTGTCAAATCTGATGTGTCTTCATTAAATGACATGGTCAATGGGGGACCAAATTGAAACTAATAAAAAACATAAAGGACCAAATTGAACAAAACACAAAACATAATAAATCACTCTCCATCTTCTTCCTCCATCTTCATCTTCTTCTTCTCCGACGAGCCACCACTATCTCCAACGAGCCACCACTATCTCCACCACCACAAATCAATCATTTTTTAACTCTTATTTCATGAGACAAAATCATCTCTTCAAAACCCAAAATCCCCAATTTTTTAAATCCCTAAAACTAGAGGATCAGAGTTTGAAACCCAGAATCCCCAATTTTTAAACTCTTATTCTTGTTCTTCTTCCAACAAAGCAAGAAAATCAGAGTTTCAAACCCAGAAAACTAGCATTTGAAAACCCAAAAACCCATATTTTTCTTCTTCCAACAACAACAACAAACCCAGAAATTGAAACCCGTTATTGTGCGATTTTGGGTTTCGAATAACAACAACAGTGAAGGTGAAAGAGTGAGAGAGATGGGGGTTCTAATTTTTGAGATTCTGGACGGGTGGGGTTTTTCAGAAAAGCAATTCTCAATTGGGATTTTAGGGTCGTGAACAGAAGTTTATTTATTTTGTTGAGTTTGAGAGTTCCCTATTCATGGTAATTGATTGGTGATGCACTAAACCCAAACCCAGAATCGATGATTGTGGTGAGAAGAAGAAAGGAAGATGAGAAGAAAAGAAAGAGAAGAAGTTGTGAAGATGGTAACTGGGTTGTTTTGTTGTTAAACAGATTTAATTTTAGAAAAAAGGAAGATGAAGTTGTGAACGATAGTTGCTTCATTTTAATTTTTAGTTTTACTTAATTTTAATTTTTCTAATGAAGGGTGGTGGTGGTTCGCCGGAGGTGGTGGTGGCGGCTCGCTGGAGGTAGTTGTGGCTGCTGGAAAAGAAGAATATGAAGAAGGAGGAAGAAGATGAAGAGTGATTGATGTTTTGTGTTTGTTTCAATTTGGTCCTTTATGTTTTTTATTAGTTTCAATTTGGTCCCCCATTGACCATGTCATTTAATGATTACACGTCAGATTGGACAATTAAGACGTCACGTCAGCAGTTAACTGCCAACATGGCGTCTGTTAAAGTCATGGATGAAAAATTACAAAAAATGACCAAATTGACACAAAAATGAAAGATGAGGGACCAAAACGAGAAAAAAAAAGATAAAGGACCAAAACGAAATTAAGGCCAAAGATAAAGGACCAAAATAGTAATTTAGACTAGATTATTAATGCCTATTTCAATTACTATTAACGGTAGTGCGATTGGTTAACCTCTAGACACAATGTAAAAATGTCAATGAATGGTATGATTATGAGAACTATTTTCAATGGTCCCTGTTGGAACATTGGTGGTGAATTGAAAAAGTCCCACATTGCTTAGACGAGGCACTTGAAGAGTGCTTATAAGTGGGGACTTCACACCTTTGGATTGGGGCCCGAAGGGTACCCAATTTTAGAAACCAGAAAGCACACACATTAACTAACCACCACATGCGCGCGTGCATCGCCGACCGGCCGGCTCGGCGGGGCCGGGCTTGGGCTTGGCTTGTGAGGTGCAAAATTATTTTTGTGAAAATAACTAATTATTATTTTATTTTTTGGTGCGTTACTTGTCTAGATTTGTTGAATCGACCGGATACGATGAACTAACCGTTGCGTATCTGTTCTTATCCGTTAGTAAACAGATTCGTTGAACAGAGTTGTTTTTGCGTCTGTTCTTATCCGTTAGTGACTTGGAGCACAAGCACTCCGTTCTTATCCATTGTTGCTTGCGCATCAAGTCGAATTTGAAGCCTATAAATAGGTCACTCCCTCACTCCATTCCACACACTGAAACTTGACGATCAAGAGTTTTCTCCTCAAGTTTCTATTCTCTTCTCCCTCTCCAATTTATTTCTTCTTAAATTAGAGTGGTCTTCGTACCATATAGAGTGGTCTTCGTATTTGAGTGGTCTTCAGTTTTGATTGGGATACTTTATCTTGGGGACGTCGTGGTTGATAGCCTGCCTGTACAAGTTTGAGCAGTGCCACGAAACGTCTTAAAGATAACGACCTAGTCCGCGACTCAACCCAGTAATTTCTTCGGTGGATTGATTTTCTGAAAATTAATTTTGGAAACTCAAAAACAACAATTTTTAGACGTTTCGAAATTTAGCCATGACTACCGAAGACATTACTGGTTCTGATTGCTGATTGTGATCATTTTGTTTTCACGAATGTCAATTCGAACAATGGCAATAAAATTATTTTTTACTTATTAAATTGAAAAACAAAATGTTGCCAAAGAATGACATTCAAGTGCTCACTGAAACAGCTGAACAAAAAGGAAAGGATAAATAGCTAAATAAATACTCCTATAGAAATAGAATAATTTTCTCTAAACTATTTATCTCAATGGAAAGAGAATGACTTTTTCTATAGTATTTATCGACGGAAAGAGAACAACTTTCTCTATATGATTGGAAAGAGAATAATTTTCTCTAAACGGTTATAGAAAGAGAATTATTATCTCTATATTATTGTTAATTCTATGGAAAGAGAATAATCCTCTCTATAAGAATGAATTAATTTTAATTCATATTGTTTGGGAAAAGTTCTGGCTAGGAAAGATTTGGTATTTAAGTGTGTCCATTGTGACCCACCTCTCTTTCCTGAGAACTGTTGCGTCAAAAACACACTTAGAGCAAGTGTACTCTTTCACAGAAGTAGTATAAATGATTATCGTATCCACAGGGATTAATTAGCAGATACCAAACTAATCGAGACTATATATTGTTTAGACGAATAAATAGTTTGATGGTTATAGTAACAAAGTAAAAGGAAATATTTAAATAACTATAATTAAAATGCAAGATAAATGGAGAGAGGCCTAGGGTCACGGTTTCACTTGCAAGCTTCGATTCCTCTATGTCTAACTCTACCTGAATTCCCTTATTTTATTTAATTACCAATCCCTTTACTAAAACTATTAATCCGTTTGGTCATTCGCGATTAATATTCTTTTTCCTAAATTAACCCTAGTTTGGTCATGCTAGAATTTAAATTCAAGACAAGCATAAAGTGTATAAAGCCTCAATTATCCTATAGATCCACCAACTAATTGCAGTACGGTCGCTGATCAACTAATTGATTATAAACATGCAAAGGGTAGCTAATCCTAATCATGTGATAAAAACAATAGGACAATATTAATTAAAATAAAAATAGGAATTCAAACCAGAAATTAATTAGAACATAAAAATGTCTCTAAGCAAACAAGATTCACCTAAGACCCTAGAAGAGGATTTAGGTATCCATAATAATCAAAAACAACAAAATAGAAATTAGAGTCATGAATTACATAGATAAAAATAACCCGAAAATCTGAGAAATTCTTATTCTGACCCTTCAATCTCTTTTTTTCTGCTCCGAAGCTCTCTCACGGTGTCAAAAACGGTACCCAAAATTTTCAATCTTCCCTCTCAGCTGTCTGTGTGCGTCGTTCTCCTTCCTTTCCTCTGGGTTAGCGTCAGGTTATGCGGCTACTATTTTGTCAGGTCTCTCCCCCTCATGCTGCAAGCCTTCCTTTTATATATAAGCTTCCCTAGGTTTAGGTTAGGCCTTGCAATTTGCTTTTCTCCTCTCACATGCGATGGATCCCTCACAAGATTTCCTACGCCCTTTTTTATATTCCAGCCCAAATATCCTTCTTTGGCTACCTCTTGTTATTCTCTTTACTACTGCTACTAACTACTTAATAGAATTTCTTATATCAGCAAAAGTAAAACTATTTTGCTTTCAATATTTGGTTTGCCATCATCCATCTGCTCATAATTTTATAGGATGGGATGTCTGCTTTGATAGTCTGATGCATTATAAACTTTTGACCATAATTTTCGTTCCTTTGTTCAAACAGATATCATGAATGATTCCAGTGCCAACCCTCCAAAAAAGGCTACTAGATGTCCGACATCATTAAAACGGTTCCTTATGTCGCCAACCAAAAAACCAATCAGAGATATGTTTAGTATCACTGCTATGTCTAATCGGTAACTAATTTGAAACTTGTAGGTATTTGAAAACCCATAGGCATACACTCAAGAGGAACTTACTTAGATTCGTCAGCTTTGGGCGGAATTCTACTTGAAGCTTCATACAGAGCAACAGGATACACTACATTCTGACTAGTTTAACTTGTGTTTTAGAAATATTTTGTTACATTTAGCGGAAAACTCTTTGGCTGAATTGGTAAACTAGGAAAGGGATCGTAAAGTGTGTTATGGTGGATATCACATTTTGAACAAAACATTGTTGTTTTTTTAGTTTCTAAATGTAAGATAGTAATTTTAATGGAATTCGAAGTATTTTGATATATAATGTGTTGCTGTCTAGAATGATCTGTATAATAGGTTCTAATAAATAAGTTGACTGGTGTGGATTAAAAAAAAAATAAAAATAAAAAACAAAGAATTTTGCATCGGTTATTTAAATGTCCGATGCTAAAAGTCACCAAGAATGGACCTTTAGCATCAGTTATTTTGAGATGACTGATGCTAAATGTACAAAAAAATGGACATTTAGCATTGGTTATTTAGGTGATCGATGTTAGAAGTCACCAAGAATGGACATTTAGCATCGGTTATTTAGGTGACCGATGCTAAAAATCACCAAGAATAGACAACAATGTCAGGGGAACCATTAAAGAGCAATGTGGTAGAACAAATTTAACCCAAATACTTGTAGATAAAACCTTGTAAAACAATGTGTTTTCTCATTTGTCTTTTGATTTTCAGCTATCTCCATTTGACATCTACATATACCAAAATCAGTTAATATTATCGCAAAGTGAAGAAATGGAAATATTTCAAAAGACTACAAAAATATATAATTGTTGCTTATTTTATTTTTATATAAGATACAACTGTATAAAATAAATAACGATTGATATAGCTAACAAAGGTTGATATACACTTTGGTTGAAGCTAGCAGCGATGACTTACTCTACGTCCGTAAGAGCGAAAACGACAGCGTGACCAATAGACCTACCTAGAAGCTCTTCCAGACTGCAACATTTGTTCAGAAACAATTATTGAAGCAAATTATTAAGTACGTATAATGATAATGAATAGCTATATTAACTAACACTTGACATCCACCAGAACTAAGTTATTTTCATCTGATCTAAAACACTCAAATGGGAATATTTGAGAAAAATCAATGAATGAATGACTAATAAAAAAATATTCAGCCAAAAAAAAACAAATAGCACGCAAGCATAATGTAATGCTAAAAGAATGCAAATGAAACGACATGAAACAAGAAAAATGCGAGTTTCGTGATGATTTTAAAAAGAATAGAAAAATGCGATATATTTTTTATTAAGTATTTAACCATATTACATTATACACACATGTAAAATTCTTTATTAAGTATTTAATATAATTTTAACTAGCCAGTATCTCACAAGATACATCATTTGTGAAAATCAAGACAAATTTAAAGTAGACGAATTTAATTAGTCTATATGTTACCCTGTGAACATTACTGACGAATTTAATTAGTCTTAATCTTTCCCCGTGACAATATTGCATTCCCTTCAAAACATGACAAAATGACATTAATAGCATATGCAGGGTAACTTGACCAAAAAAAAAAAAGCATATGCAGGGTAATATCATGTTCTTTCTGTGAATGAATTCAGATAGCACAACAATGCGAATGTTCAATTTTAAAGTGAACTACTTCTCCCTATGTATACTTTAAAAAAAAAAATTATACAGAATTTGCCACTGTGAGCACCTAACTGCAGATCTCTATGTCTAACCTTTTGCGATTTATCTCAAGGAAAAATAAGGTTAAGATTAAACCATTTTAACATTACAAAAATCCATATTTCTAAGTATATATTAATCATAAACAATGTTGAAAAAAGGTTCCTATTAGTTGAACTTTAAATATAACAGGGTTTTGAACAATATTAAGCATATATGATATAACAGCCAGAAACCTTGTTTTAAAAAATGAAGTAATTACAATAAATACAACTCCAAAGTAGTTTTGAATATGCACAGACGCCATATAAAAAAAGTCTCACAGAATACTCTTTTCAAGCCCACTTAACCATGGGTTTATTGTTCCCTAAAATTAAAATTCCAAATAATGTAAGGGAAGGTAGTTCGGTTAGCGGTAAGGGGACGTGAAGGAGTGCTTGCATATGAGTGCAAGAAGGAGGTCCCGGGTTCAAGTCCCGGAAACTAACATTTCCCCCACCCCACTAACAAGTCTATCTAAAAAAAATAAAAATAAAAAATAAAATTCAAAGAATGTCATTATTGAGTTAATGACTTAATTCACCCCTCCAAAGTAGTATATACCCACTCGGTGGGTTTATGTATGTGGGTTTATTTTTAATAGACTTGACAAGCATGAGCACCTTCTACTTATCAATACTGACACCTTCTACTTGTCAAGTCTATCAAATTCTTTGGGTTATATTGATTATTATTTTCGTTTTATGTATGTTGGATTGGAATTTGATAGACTTGACAAACATGAACACCTTCTACTTATCAATAATGACACCTTCTACTTGTCAAGTCTATTAAAAATAAACCCACATACATAGGTTTTTTCTTTCATATATACCCATCTAGAGTTGGGTGAGTATGATACCTTCTAGGTAAAATACTCAATGACACTTTTATTTTATTAAAATAATTTAAAATAAAAATAAATTTTGAACAAATTTTGCCAATTTTGCCTAGAAGGTATCATACCCACTCAACTCTGGATGAGTATGGGAGTAATCACCTATAAAAAAATATCAACACAAGATAAAAAATTAGAACACACAAACACAGGAACAAAAACTCTTTCCAAGAATTAGAAATGAGGAAACACTGGTTAAGCAAGAATAATCCTGTAGAAGGAATGTACGAAAAGAAAGTCGATTTAAGCATATACCTCTAATTCAAACAATTTTAAAAAACTATAGATCAATATGATGCTGCTTTTCGCCATCATAGTTGCTCTCCATTGCTCGCAAATGTTTCCCCGTTGTGAACCTTCACTCTTCTTCGTCGAAAATCCCTCATCTGGTTTGAAACCCTTCATCTTTTTATTTTTATACACGCCACCCCTAATCTGAATCTCTCATTCTCCCTAAAACTTTAATTTGTACCTCCCCTCTAAGATCTTGTTCCTCTCTTAGTTTCTCCTCTCTCTACTCATTCTCACCTCCAAAATTAGTTTCTCTTCTTCTCTCAAACTCGTCCCTCTCATCTACTGTGACATCGATGGGTGACAAAGAGGAGGAGTGATCGTCAGTGCCCAAAAGTTGGCACGGACAAATAGCGGTTCTTGACAGCTTATAGGGAAGGGGAAAGTGAATTTACCGAATTTGTACCAGAATAGGAGGTATCACGAGGCTCTGCAGGCATGGGACTATACAGTTGAAGGAAGGCTTAAAAGAATTGATTTGGACAACCTGTACCAACAAATGCATTATCTTTTTCGAGAGCCCTGAACATAAGAACTCTATAGGTAAGCGTGCTTGAGTTGGAGTAGTATTAGGATGGGTGACCTTCTGGTAAGATTCCCAGAAAGCATGCAAGTGAGGACAACACATGCTGAAAAGACTCGTGTTGGTTTGTGGGGACAGTTAACAATCCTAAAAGCAATATAGGATGTTACAAATGGTATCAGAGTAGACCTCTCCTATTACGGTGTGTTTCAGGGATGAACCAAGCAGAAGATGGTGGGCATGTTACATCCATGGATGATGAAGGCGGGGAGTGATAACGGTGCCCAAAAGTTGGTACAAACAAAGAGTGTCTCCTGGCAGCTTATAGGGAAGGGGCACGTGAATGAACTAAATACACACTGCAATGAGAGGGATCTTAAGGCCACACATGTATGGGACTATACAGTTAAAGGAAGATTGATTTGGACTACCTATACCAACAAATGTCTTATCTTTTCGGGAGTGCTATAAATATATGAACTCAATCGTTAAGCGTGCTTGACATGGAGTAGTTTTGCTATGGGTGACCTTCTGGCAAGTTTCCCGGAAAGCATGCAAGTGAGGACAACGCATGTTGAAAGGACTCGTGTTGGTTTGTGGAGATTGTTGACAATTCCAAGAGTAGTTTGGGATGTTACAGCCACCCTCAAATTTCGCTGAAATACAAAACAAAATCAAAGAGAGTGGGAGGAATGTAAGACTTTGAAGGAGACCTAGACAACGTTGTTTCGTTTCAGAGAGGAGGAGTCATGTATTACTAGAAACAACACGATGCCATAAAATAAATACCAACCTTTGAAAACCCTCTTCTTGAAATCTTGAAGGGTTTAGGTAGGCCTGTTCATAGTTCAGTTTTTAAGCAAAGCGCATCGAATCAATCTGAGCTCATTTAAGCAGATTCAACCAATCGAATCAATCTGTGTTAGTAGTTCACCAATCAATCGAATCGTCTTAATAGTTCGATTCGGCGATTCAGTTTGAAATCGAATCTGTTTCAGTCTCGACTACTTTTTTAAAGCTATTAAGCCCGAATCGTTCGAATCATAAGCCCGAATCGCGCTGAATCAGTTATCGAATCGCTCAATCGCTTTTTTTTTTAAAAATAATAGTTTTTTTGCACTTTTCAAAAATCAAATAAAAACTAATATTAACCAAACATTGTAATATCTAGTTCTAACATTGTAACATAGTAATATATGTCTAGAACTATTACAACTCACAAAAATTAAACAAGCTCCATAACATTGTAATATATTAACTATTACAACTCACTAATATATTAACCATAATTTATGACAAGAAACAACACTATAACAGTAGTATCTCTCTCTGTCTCTAGCACCTCCAATGACCCCAAAACGCACTGCAGTGACCCAAAAACACACTGTTATTGAAGTTCTCTTTGATAATGTTGTTTCTCTAATTGAAGAGACAGAGTCCACAACCAAACAAACATAACATTTTCCACATGTTTGATTCAGATTTTCCATCGATACTAGTAAGATTAAAAAGAAAAGTTTCCACTTTGCAAAATCTCTGTTGTATTTGAACTATCACCATACCAATAAAAATATGGACAAGTTTGATTCTCATTCTCGACTTTACAAGGCTTAGGGGATCTCGGTGATGAAACCAAATGACACTTTGGATCATTACAACTTATATTCTTATAAGATGTTGAATCTTTAGGATCTTGAGAGCATATTTCTGCAAAACGAAAAAATTGTTCATCATTTTCCAAAGCTAGAATTGTGAAACAAATAAATAGTGTTGTTATATTTTTATCACCTTGATCAAATCTAAGGATCTCCTCAGGGTCCTCATCGTTAAATAGATAATGAGGTTGCCCTTTCAACCAATCTTGCAAGCAAACAAGTCCTTCTACCATTGTGTGTGTTAAGCAACAACGATGGTCGCCGAGTACTCTTCCTCCGCTATTTGAATGCACATTCGGATGCCACCGTTGAGACGGAATTGCCAACACCTCTCGAGCTATGCTTGCAAGGATGGGGAATCTTGATGAGTTGACTTTCCACCAACCCAAGATATCAAAAGCGATATGTTTGTAGTAAGGTTCACCGCTTCCTTTAAATACTTGTCAATTTATTGTGGATCACTCTACGCTTGATTTTATTTAGGTAAAGGCACATCGGATCGTCATCATCATCATCATCATCCGGTTGTGTGTCTGGCTGGCTATTATTCTCAATACCTTGATATTGATCATAAAGTGATTTTAGGAAGTCATCACTTTTAGCTTAAACGCAGATGGCCTTGGATGTATCATCACATAGAACACCAATGTGATACTCCACAAATGCATACTTCATCCTAGGATCTAGGATGTGAAGAATCCATAACAAAATATTAGTTGACCGAGATCTCCCCAATATTTGTTGAATTTGCTTTTCATACCCTTTGCCATATTCTTTAGGCGCTCATCGCTACAATCCAAATGTTTACGGATCTTTGCCCCAATTGCAAAAATCTCTTTCATGTAGAGATTCTTTGGTGACATAGGAGGTTCCGGACATGCTTTTAGTAGACACCAAAACATCTCCAAAAAGGTACCACCGACTTAGCATGATCCCAATCCTCTTTTTCAAGTAGGCCCATATTTTTCTTTTGCATTTCATCTTTAAACGCCTTGTCTTTAAATTGCAACAAGGAAAATGCATTTTGATACTTAATGGCCGACCTTAGCATGAAGAAAGTGGAATTCCACCTTGTATCAACATCAAGGATAAGAGCGCTTTTTTCGGTAATCCTCTCTTGCTCTGCACAATCCCCGAATTTTTTTCTCTCATGAGGAGAAGCATTCACATAATAAAGAATTTCGAATTCTTAGAATGGATTTATCAACCTCTTTAAGTCCCTCCTTAACAATCAAGTTCAAAATGTGCGCACAACAACGCATATGGATATAATCTCCATTTAGGACAAGGTTGTCCCAAGATTCCATCCT
Organism: Oxytropis ochrocephala; assembly: GCA_020916435.1. Classification (NCBI taxonomy): domain Eukaryota; kingdom Viridiplantae; phylum Streptophyta; class Magnoliopsida; order Fabales; family Fabaceae; genus Oxytropis; species Oxytropis ochrocephala. Next base: position 85,336,457 of record CM037092.1, on the reverse strand, counting down.
GCTCTTCAAGTATTTTAACCCGGCGTCATTCGCTGAAGCATTGTCAACTGTTATGGTTAAAACTCTTCTTAACTCCCACCCATTCAGAAAGTCCTCATTGTGCATTGCAATGGCCTCTCCCGAATGCCCGGTAATTTGACAAAAGTTTATAATTTTCTTTTGAAGCTTCCATTCACAATCAATATAATGAGCCGTCAAACTCATGTAAGTGAGATTTTGAGCCGAGGTCCATGTGTCTGTGGTAAGACAAACCCTCCCACAATGCTTTGAGAGAATTGCTTTCAACTTCAACTTCTCTTCGATGTAAAGCTTCCAAATATCACGTCTCACCGTAGATCGTGATGGAATGTCAAAACGGGGCTGCATCATATTCAAAAACTTCTGAAATTCTTCATTCTCCACAAAACGAAATGGGAGCTCCGCACTCACAATTGTCTTCGCAAGCTGAACTCGGCATCCTGCTTGGTCAAATTTCGAGTAGCTTGGCGAAGATGCTACTTGTCCTTGGTAGCATTTGGCGTTGCTTGCCTTTGCCTTTTGTTTGATGTATTTATAGGGGACATCTTGCATCTAGCCAAATGGTTCCTCATTGAACTTGTTCCACTTTTATACTTTATTAAGTCTTCGCAATAGTTACATTTAGCGTACCATTCATTATTGGATTCTTTCTCAAAGTGGTCCCACACATCGGATCGAGCCTTACGCTTAGGTTTCGGAAGAGGTGGTAATGTAGCTCCCGAGGCAACTGGTGTGGTATCTTCCTCTTCAACATTTTCCCTTTGTAGAAAGTCCATGATATCATCGTGGAACGACATTGAATTTTCCTACAACATAACAAAGCAAGTCAATAAAATTGAAATTCATTCCTTACAAGATGTGACTAAGGGTAGTAGCTTCTGATATAGATATATAATAACAAAAAAAACTCAAATCACAATGGCCAATTTTCTTTAGCCTTCAGAGCTACTTTCTTTAGCTTGTTCATTGCCCTGAATTGTTTCATTCAATCATAATAACAAAGAGAGAAAATATAAAGTCAAATAATTAGCAGAAACAATACTTTTGTTCAGGAAAATATAAAGTCAAAGAAGAATTAGCAACAAGAATGAAAATTACAGTAGACAAGTTGGAAATGTTGCTATTTACTGTAAGAACTCCACTTTCTATGCAAAAAATGTGTGGGCAGACCAGGATACAACCTTCCAGGTATAGCCTTCACAGTGAAAAGGAAATTTTCAACACTCTTTATTGTAGAATTCATAGAAGATGCACAACTATTTCCTGAACAAAAGTATTGTTTCTGCTAATTATTTGACTTTATATTTTCTCTCTTTAATATTATGATTGAATGAAACAATTCAGGGCAATGAACAAGCTAAAATCTTATTACCATAGAAGGAAACGGTGGAGACGAAGAAAACATAGCTGTGCACCTCAATTTACACAGTAACACTCTTAAGCAAAAATCTATGAACATATGTTATGACTTCTGCAATAGCAAATCACACCCACTCGAACTTATGGTGTAAAATACTAATCTAGTATGAGAAAAGTCCACCAAGCAAGTTAATTACTACTCTCAAAACATCACAAGAATAAAAATCAGAATCAAATTATCACAAACATCTTGCACAAAATGATACAAGCATTTCATCAAACAGTTCATCTACCTTAACAAACAATAACCAAACACATTTTGATGAACAACCCAAAAAAAAACCCATTCGGCAAGAACAACCCAGAAAAACCCATAACCCAGAAAATGCTTACCCAGAATGAAGATGAAGTGGGTGTGATTTGAAGCTGAATCGCAAACTGAGACTGAGATTTGGGATTTAGGGTTAGCAGTTCATCTCCATTGTGAAGCTGAATCTGTGAAGCTGTGAGAACTGTGAGAACCGAGAGTGAGAATTGTGAGAGTGAGAGTGAGAATGAACCGAGAGAGTGAGAGTGAGAATTGTGAGAAGTGAGAACCGAGAGTGAGAAGTGAGAACTGTGAGAGTGAGAGTGAGAGAGAGAGTGAACCGAGAGAGTGAGAGAGAGAGTGAACCGAGAGAGTGAGAGTGAAAAAGCGATTCGGACGATTTTGAGCGATTCGAATCGAAGGCGATGTTAATAGTTCGATTCGCGAACAGTTTTATTAAAGCGATTCGATTTTGAATCTATTACTAAAAGTTCGATTTTAATAGTTGATTCGATCGATCGAATAGTGATTGATTCGGTTCAATAGTTCATTTGAAGCAGCCTAGGTTTAGGTATTGGTATTATTGAAACCATCTATTAACATTAGAAAAAGCGAATAGAGGCAAATTAATCTTTCGCATCGATTCTTGAATAGCCTTAATTAAATTGTAATTAGAAAACCACTCTCTTTTTGAAATCATGAAGGGTTTATCTATTATCAAAATATTTATCTTGAGTTTTCTGTTATCTTTCTCAGTTAAATCCAATGCGTAAGTTAGATAATAAATACAGTCAATTTCCCTATAATTTCCAAAAGTTGTGCAAATGTGCGTATTACGAAGTGCTTTTAACTTATTGTCATCCACGATTTTTTGACCGCCAATTTCCCACTGAATAGCTTTAATGGAATACAATTTGGAAGTATAGCCGCAACAAAAGCTTGTTTGGGAAGTAGAAGTGAAATATAGTTGCAATTTAATTTTGCAATGGGAAACAAAATGTACACAATTAAAGCGTGTTTTGGTAATAGTATATGTTCGTTCTGCAATAAATGCAAGCGTGGTAGACAACTATTATGAAGAAAATTTAAATAACTAAATTACCCTCCGTTTTGACAGACTTTTACCCGCCTAAATACCAACTTTTGGGGTATTCTGTATCCTACTTTTATATATAACAGATATGAATTTTTTATTAGTGTTTTTGAAGGTCGGGTTTTTTATTAGATAATATATAAAAAATTACTTTTTAAGTAAAATGATGAAATGGCATTTCTACATGTATTTTGAGTAAATATTTGGCTTGTGATCATGTCATATAAAATAGTTACACATCAAAATTGATTAGTGTTGACCAATTTAGCTAGGGGCAAATATTTCAAAAATTGAAAAAATAGAGAGATCAAAATTGTGAAAAAAATATGGGAGAACTAAAATCGTAAATAAGTGATTATAAGAGCACCAAAAGTAAAATTAAGCATATTTATTAATTAGCTTTAGATTAGGTTATTGGTCTTTTTCCAATAAGAGAACATCAGTGTTGGTGGTTTTGCGACCAATTTGGCCAGATTCATTTTTATGTGAGCCCTAGAAAATACTAGTTTTCTCTTCTGTCAAGTTTATGGGTAAACCAAACAATAGAATATAATATATCTCTAACTTTTGTTTCCTATCTCTTTCTTTCCTCTATATTTGAATAAGGAAGGAATGGAGACATAAAAACACGTCATCTTTCCTCACCGGACCTCCCTTTATATATTTTGGCCCCCCACCAAGACTCTATACCCTCCAGTTTCCCAAAGGTTCCATTTTCAGCCCATTTTATATATATATATATATATATATATATATATATATATATATATATATATATATATATATAGTTTTAATTAGACTTTTATTTCTTTTTATCTTTTTTTCCTTTTCTGCAAAATAAATAGTAAAGTAAGTCAATAATTTATATAATTAGTAATAATTGCTCCAAAATTGACTCACAAATATCACTAAAAATGCATTAATTTGGAGTTTATCAACTCCCCCACACTTAACATTGCTTGTCCTCAAGCAAATTTTCCGGCCAAATAAATTTTTTCAAATAAGTAATAGAGATAGCCAAGTAAGGAACGAAAAATTAGAAGCACAATGACAAACAATATATAATATAGCACATATGAGATGTCAAAAGGTTGCCCAATTAGAGGCTCAAGTCCTCGGAGAATACATTTCTGTGAACAATGGCACTCACTCACAATCTCTCTAAGTGTTTAGGGACTTGGAAAAATATACACTCAAGTTTCCACAAAATGCACATTACCATAAGCTTGTAATTTGACCAAATCTCCACTAAATAGTTCACATGCATGCAAAAGATGGGGTTTCATGGGTTGTAATGGGGCTAGGGGGAATTCATGCAGGGTAGGAAATAAGAAGAGAGAGATAATCAAAGGGCTAAAAAAATAAGAAACAAATAGTAACCTGATCGTACCTTGACCAATAGAAGGACCTGGGTCATTGAGGACCTGGGTCGTAGAGGACCTGGCTGGAACCAGGGGTCTTAATTGATCGTACCTTGACCAATAGAAGGACTCGGGTCATTGAGGACTGGTCGTTGAGGACTGGCTGGAACCTGGGGGTCTTGGCCGCACGGAAGGCGACGCTCGGCCGGGAAGGACTGTGAGGAAGGACTGGCATGGACGTTGAGGAAGGACCGCCCGGGTTGGAAGGACTCGTGAGGAAGGACTCGCATGGACGTTGAGGAAGGACTGGCTCGGATGTTGAGGACCTAACTCGGTCGTTGAGGACCGGGCTGGAACTGGGGTCTTGGCCGCACGCGGTGGTACCGCAATGACTCCGACGCTCAAGTCGGTGGTGTGCTCTCGGGCGAGATTCACAAGGTAGGAAAACGCACACGATTCTCGGGATTTGTGCCGCTTTTATAGTGGCACAGCGCCTCGCCATATCTTGTGGAGCACGCCAAGTTGGGCCGTGTTGGGCCTATTAGCCCGATTGGGCCTTGAGCCCACTCCGAACAGATTGCCCCCCTAAGCCTCAGGTCGCCGGCGGCGAAGTTGAGGCTTGAACCATTGCCCGTGTCGTGTTGTAAGCGGCCGGGTTGCATTGCGCAATCGGTCTCCATCTCTTGAAGTGTGTGGTTGCTACCACGCTAAGTAGGCGGGTGGTCGCCGCCATCGCCGAGGTGTGGGCGTTGCCGCTGCGCCGAGGTGTGGTCGCCGCCGCGAGTGCATGTGGTCGTTGTAGTCGGTCTCTTCCGGCCGTGTTCGGCAGTCAATGCTCGTTATTGGGTCATTGCTCGACCTCGGTCATTCGATGACACTGATGGTTGTGCCAACTCGGTGGCACTCGATGTAGACCGCTCGGGGCCTACTCTGTTTGTGGGTCCTTCTGACCCTTGGGCCATTTCGATGGCACTCGATTGTAGACCGCTCGGGGCCTACTCATTTGTGGGTCCTTCTGACCCTTGGGCCATTTCGATGGCACTCGATTGTAGACCGCTCGGGGCCTACACTTGTTGGTGGGTCCTTCTGACCCTTGGGCCATTTCGATGGCGCTCGATTGTAGACCGCTCGGGGCCTACACTGTTTGTGGGTCCTTCTGACCCTTGGGCCATTTCGATGGCACTCGATTGTAGACCGCTCGAGGCCTACACTTGTTGGTGGGTCCTTCTGACCCTTGGGCCATTTCGATGGCGCTCGATTGTAGACCGCTCGGGGCCTACACTTGTTGGTGGGTCCTTCTGACCCTTGGGCCATTTCGATGGCGCTCGTTGTAGACCGCTCGGGGCCTACGTTCTTCGCTTCAGGCGGGCGCCCTAATTGGATGACCCGAAAGGGGTGTAGAACGTCTGAATATAACTTGGAGTTTAACATGAAAGCTGTAGCACTGCTTCTCAGCTTTCCAACGCATGCTCACACGCCCCCATCGGATGAACGTGGACGAAGTTATGGTCTCCGTACTGGACAGACCTTTTGGGTCGCTCACGGGCGACCAGCTTTTGGACGCCCCACTTTGGGCGAGCAGAAACGGGTGGAAGACGCCCGAATTGGATTTTGACTTCAACATGAAAGCTGTAGATCTACTTCTCGGCTTTCCAACGCATGCTCACACGCCCCCATCGGATGAACGTGAACGAAGTTATGGTCTCCGTACTGGACAGACCTTTTGAGTCGCTCATGGGCGACCAGCTTTTGGGCGCCCCACTTTGGGCGAGCAGAAACGGGTGGAAGACGCCCGAATTGGATTTTGACTTCAACAGGAAAGCTGTAGATCTACTTCTCGGCTTTCCAACGCATGCTCACACGCCCCCATCGGATGAACGTGAACGAAGTTATGGTCTCCGTACTGGACAGACCTTTTGGGTCGCTCATGGGCGACCAGCTTTTGGGCGCCCCACTTTGGGTCGTCCAACATCTTAGGTCGCTCAACAAGCATGGTTGTAATGATGTCTGGGGCGGTCTTCCGCGTCTAGCCATAGTTGAAGTAGGATAGCGCTCGGGCCTCCCACTGTGGTCGCCAATTGATCGTACCTTGACCAATAGAAGGACCTGGGTCATTGAGGACCTGGGTCGTAGAGGACCTGGCTGGAACCAGGGGTCTTAATTGATCGTACCTTGACCAATAGAAGGACCTGGGTCATTGAGGACCTGGGTCGTTGAGGACCTGGCTGGAACCAGGGGTCTTGGCCGCACGGAAGGACCTGGCCTGGCTGGAAGGACCTGTGAGGAAGGACCTGGCATGGACGTTGAGGAAGGACCTGGCCTGGATGTTGAGGACCTAACTCGGTCGTTGAGGACCTGGCTGGAACCAGGGGTCTTGGCCGCACGCGGGTGGTACCTGCAATGACACTCCGACGCTCAAGTCAGTGGTGTGCTCTCGGGCAGGATTCACAAGGTAGGAAAACGTACCTGATTCTCGGGATTTGTGCTGCTTTTATAGTGGCACAGGCGCTCTGGCCATATCTTGTGGAGCACGCCAAGTTGGGCCGTGTTGGGCCTATTAAACTGTACTGGGCCTTGAGCCCACTCCGGAACATAACCCTTGAAACCAAATATGGAGCTTCTATCTATTTTACAATTTTTGTCCAAACTCCAAATTAATTTCACTTTCATTCTTCACTCTTCTTCTACTGAATCAGCTCCCTTTGATTTGCCTTTTCTCTTGAGTAGGCATTTTCACTTTTTGATTTTTTTTTTTGATTTGCCCTTTGGCTCTTTCATTCTTTTGATGTGTCTTTTCCTCCTTTACTTTCTTTTTTTTTTCAAATTATCTTTCTATATTTTTTCCATTTTTTTTCTTAGGAGGTAAAGGTAATGTCATACCCCAATTTTGTCCGGCTTAGGTCAAAACCCTAATTTTCCCCAAAAAATAAATAAATAGAGGAGAAGAGAGCATCATGCATTGCATTTAGGTTTCTAAAAATCATTTCAAAGCTTCTAAAATCATTTTTGGAGTTGGAATGCACTTTTTAGACAAATTAGGGTTTTTCAGTGCAAAAGGGTATTTTGGTCATTTTGCAAATAAGGGACAATTCCTCAGGACAAGCCATTCAACATGCATTTTTGAGGTATTAGAGGTCATTCCTAGGGGGAAAAGTCATTTTTGAAGTAAAAATGTGCTTTGGGCAAATAACTAGGGTTTTTAGAGTGAAAGGGCATTTTGGTCATTTCACAACAAAAATGGTCTTTTGTCCCAAATCACTGAACCATCATCAATAATCTATTTGAGGAATATTTGTGCTTAATTGTGATTATTTTTGTGCATAAATAGTAAACCTTTTGGCATAAAAATCAAATTCTTGGATAGAAGGGTAAAATGGTCTTTTCCTTTGAGGTGGGGTAAATAAATCAATTTTGGGATTGGTGAGATCATAAAATTCAGAGCCCAATCATTGAATCATGGGATATGGCCCAAAATGGCATGAATTTAGAAGAAGGATCTAGAAGGGAATAATCCATATTCTTTTGAATTTTGAAAGATCAAGTATAGTACAATAGTACAATTTGCAATTCCACTCACCCTCCCCACTCCATAGCTGCGCATATCAGCCATATTCCTTTCAATTTTGATTTATTTTATTGGTTGCAAATGGTATTTAAATCATGGCCTTTCATTCAAGTGTTAAGTGCAATCCTCACCTTTCATTTGAATTAAAATGGCACTTGTGTAATAAGCTTCATGGAAAAATACAATTTTGTAAATGAGCTTATCCTTCACCACCCTCCTTATGCTGCACACCCAGCCCTCTCTCTCCTCACTTTATTGCCCTTAATCCATGTGACATTGCATCTTGACCATTGATTCAATTTCTATCTCAAATCCTATTGGTTTGCAAGAAGCACATTGTCATAATTGCCCTTTAAGTTTTCACCCCATATAAAAACCCAAAAGCAAGAGATTAGGGGGGATTCATTCATTTTTACCCTAGCACACTCTTCTTCCTCTCCTCCCTCTCTCAAGGCCGTAGCCTCTCTCCCTCTTCCTCCTCCATTTTCTTTTCAACTCTCACCCACCAAACCACCTAAAACTCACTCTATATTCATATATCTTCTTCATTTCATCATTGATTCCATTTTTACACTACTAAGGAGCTTGTTTTCTTCAAGTTTGCGTGACATTTGTTGGTGATTTGTTCTTGATCTTCATTTTTCAACTCTTGTGTAGCTTTGATCTTGAGGTAAACATTTTATCTCTTGCATTTTTAACTATTAGCATGTGATTCTTCCTTCTACTCCTCTTTCCTCTCTAAGAGGCTTAGAGGGCTCATTTCAAACACTATGTCAAGGACATTGGGAGCCTTGGGTGTTTGAAGTGAGCCATTGGCCTTGATGAGAGGGTTCTTGTGTTTTTAACCATATTCTTTGCATTTTCACACTCATCTTTTCACTTTTTCATGAACAAAGAACTTTCATGTATTATATGCCTTTTCTTGTTCATATCATAACTTGCAAGGTTGAATCTTTAGTTTGATTACATGATCATGCATCCAATAATGCTATGCTTTGCATTCCATAATTGTATACTCATGCATTCACATGCTTGCCTAATCATACATTCAATAATGCTATGCCTTGCATCCCATGATTGTATACTCTTGCACTCACATGTTTGCTTAATCATGTATTCAATTGTCCATAGTAACTTGTGAATACTCTTTATGATTGCTATGCTTGTGTTCTTATTGTTGTCTCGGTTTTGACTTGAAAAAGGATTTGTAATGTTCTACTTCCTTTTCAAACTTGAAATTAAATGTTCTCTTTCCAATAAAAAAACCATAAGGCATTTTCATAAGCAAATCATTAGCCATCACTCGAAGCCGTTGCTTGTTTGATCGCTAATGAGGAGTTATTAGTGATAGTCACTCGAAGCCTTTGCTTGTTTGACTATTATGAAAGCTCCCACACATTAATTAAACAACAAAAACAAATTCAAATTCCCAAAATAACACGAGCTATTGGTGATAATCATCATTGATGCTCACCACTTTTCTTCAAAACAATTTTCAAAAACAAAATAGTACAACGTTGTCACCTGTAATCACTCGAAGTCTTTGCTTGTTTGATTACCGGTTCCAACTCTCTTTTCTTTCGAGTTAGTATTGAATGCCACTCGAAGCCTTTGCTTGTTTGGTGTTCGAGAACACTCGAGTCTTATTTCAAAAACTCTAAAATTTAAACTCAAAAGCCGTTTTCAGACGCAAAACAAGAACTACGTAGCTTTGATCCCTCATTCTGTGAGGGTACGTAGGACCGGGTTCATGTCCCGTCAAGCACCCTTTTCAAAAATCTTTGTTTTGTCCCGCTTTTCAAAGTTACCAAAAATATTCCTTTTCCCCCGTTTTTTTTAATAAAATAATTTCTCAAAAGGAAAGAAAAGAAAAGAAGTAGAACGATTATTTTCAAATCAAACATTTCAAAACCACACATCAAGTTAATGGTTCCCTTTCGGTAGAAAGGGCGCGTGGGGTGCTAATACCTTCCCCATGTGCAACCGACCCCCGAACCTACATCTCTGTGTTTTCAAAAGACCACCCGATTTCCAAAAAAGGTTTTTTCAATGTTTTCCTAAATAAATATTGGTGGCGGCTCTACTATTTTCACGTTGTCAAACTGAAAAGTCCAAACCGGATTTTTCGGGGCGCAACAGCTGGCGACTCCACTGGGGACAACTTTTCTTTTTTTTTTAAAAAAAAAAAGAGAGATGAGGGTCAAACCTAGTTAACTTGATGTGTGTTTAATTTGTTTGATTTGAAAGTGAGTTTTACCTATTCCCTTTCTTCTTTTCTTTTTCTCTTCTTTTATATGTCTATGATTATGCTTATGCATGCATTCATCAATTCCCATGTCCCCTCTTCTTTGCTCCCTTTCTTGAGGTAAGTCGCGCATATGACTGTTGTTGAAACCTAGTTTAGTTCATTGGTATTCTGATATTGAACTCTAGGGTAGACGATATGTTGTTGCTTGCCTTCTGTCTGGACTGTTCTGGTTTTCTTTGCAGGTGGGGTTGGGTAGATTTTAGGAAGTATGTCCTCGATCACACACTTTCACACCTTATGATTTGTGTACTATGAGTGGGCTCCTATACCCGGATCCAACAAACACTTAGGAGAGTGGAGGCGATTAGTGACTGTCATTCAAGGCCTTTGTCTGTCTGATACTCACGAAAGTCTCAACCGGAGTATGCTTTCTCATGACGCCTCACACTTGGTAGCATTCTACATTTGTAGGTGTCGGCATGAGGATTCTATAGCTCTGGTAGCCATTGTGAGGGTGTGAATTAGAACTACATGGGAGTAACCTTTAAAGTTGCCCTAGAACTAAGGATTCCCACCTTTGTAGGACACGAGGGCATACGAATTGTGTGCTGCATGGTAGTTTAGGACATGTCTTCCTCAAAAGGAACTTTTTCCAAGTTTTTTCAAGAAAAATACAAAAATATTTTCCTTCTTTCAAATAAACCGCTGCGTGAGGCGGCACGTAGTGTGTCTCCTAAACTTTTGAACTTCCGTCCATATGCATCACTTTTATTTTCTCCACATGCATCATTCACATCATAATCGCATCATGCCGGATTAAAGCTAAATGTTGTAAACATTTGCATTCATATTGCATCTCATTTGCATTTGCTTGCCGGGGACCGACGAATAATGTACCGTCTTGTCATCAGAATGGAATCGAATAGCAAGGCTTCACTTACTTCTCGCTTCCCATTTATGAAGTATGTCGATTTGCTGTTTCGATTCCTCGTTTACTTCACTTCCTAAATCAAAGAAAAAGTTTTTGCGCTTATGACAAGACGAGGCATCCCGTGGTTCCCGACATCAAGCAAACATTGTACATGCATTCATATATCCATTCATGCATATATCTTAATAAATGTCTAAATAAAAGAAAAAAGGCGATTGGTTCGCTTTCCCGTTATAGCACCCGTCTTCAAGCGAGATTAATGGCAAGCAATCCAGAGAATCCAGAGATTGAGATTGAGTGTCAAGTGGATCCAGGTGACCCGGTTATAGCAATACTGAACCCTGAGCAGCTGGCTTAGGAGAACCAGACTTTGAAAGATAAGATGGGTGCTATGGAGGCCCAGATGCATGAGATGATGGTCACGCTGCAAGGTTTAAAGAGTGGGGCAACTGCTGAAGCTGTCGCCGTAGTGGGTCCAGATGGTGTCACTTCTTTCGTTCCTCCTCCGAAGTCGATGAAATGCTCTGACCCACAGTCCCTCCGGGATCCGGAGTCAGTAATCCTGTCTTTGTTTCAGGAGTGAATGTTCCAAATCGATACGCCTTACAAAGATACCCTTGGGGTATGCTTGCTGAGTACATGCCGCAAGCTGTTGGATCCATTCCTGCCGGTGTGAATATGCCCAATCAAGTCATCGCCGCCGTACTCGCAGAGGAGTCGCCGGAGGACCGCAGATCCAGATTTCTAGTTCTCCTGCTGCGCTCAGTCCTACTCCGGGGCCGGTGGCACCACCTCACAATGCTCCTCAGCCTGGATGGTATTATTACGGTATGGGGAGTCACCCCCAAGGACACATGTTTGAGGGGTCGCAGCCAAATGACCCAATTCGTGCACTCGAAGGAAGAGTAAGGGCGATGGAGAGTGCCGGTGTCAGAGCCAAGGAGGCCTGTGAGCTGTGCTTTGTCCCAGATTTGGTTTTGCCACCAAAATTCAAAGCTCCCGAGGTGGACAAATACAGAGGAACTGGATGTCCGGTGAGTCGCATTACGATGTTTGATCACAAGGCTCAGGGTTATCAGTTCAAGAAACGGACCAGTTTTGATCCAATCCCGATGACATACACTGAGTTGTTTAATCACTTGACTTCCAATAACTTGATCAACACTCGGCCAATGAAAGTCGTTCAGCCGCCATTTCTCAGAGGTTACAACGCTAATGCTACTTGCAGTTTCCATGAAAACGAGGTTGGTCATACTGTGGAGGAGTGTAAAGCCTTCAAGCATGTGGTTCAAGACCTAATCGATGCCAATTGGATTTCATTCAAGCAAAATGGTCCAAGCATAACTGCAAACCCATTGCCGGGACACGAGAGGCCAACCACTAATGCCATAGAAGATTTTACTGGGCAAGTCATAAGAAAGATTGCTAAAATCATGATGGATCAAGGGTATAAGGTTGGGTCTGGCTTGGGAAAATCTGGACAAGGAATTCTTGCGACCATCCAGCTGAAAAGGAACAAGGACCGTTGTGGGTTGGGATACAATCCAAGTCTAGCCAAAAGAAGGAAGATGGCAGAGGAAAGAAGCGGCAGATGGTTGGCTGAGTCAAAAGGCCAAGATCCCTGGCCTTAGAGCATTCCTGTCTGTGACATCCGCCAGAGCTTCGTGAGTGCTGGTTTGCTTAATCACAACCAAATTGCTGCCATCTGTGGTGGGTCTGAAGCCGAAGAAGGTGGGTCTGGTCTGGTTCGTCGCTGTCTTGACGGAAAAGAGGTGAAGAATGGGGAAGCTGCTGATTTCCCGTGACCTTTTAACTCAAAGTAATTAGTTGTAATGCAACCACGTGGCTCGCCAAGGCCATAGGACAAGTTGTTAGGGGCACACATGTTTTTATTTTCAGAACCATCATCATCAATAAAAACGTTGTTTTTGAATTTCCATCAATAAAAATCCTTTCTCTAGATTTCATGTGTCCTTTTTCCTGTTTCATTATTGTTTGCTTGTTTGTGTCGCTTTTCATTCTGCTTTTTCGCTTCGGCAAAAGGCAGATCCACAGCAATTGTCTCTCAAAATAACAGTGCTAGCAGTCCGCATTTTGACTTTGATTACCCTATCAATCAAGCTGAAGGGGATGTTGAGGAAGACTGGGAAGCTCCTCCAGAACTCATGAGGTTAATAAAACAAAAGAAAGAGTTATTCAGCCTCACGGGGAATATACTGAGGTGGTCAACTTGGATACAGCTGAGAACAAGAAAGAGATCAAAGTGGGTACCGCCATGAATGACGAAGATCGCATGAAGTTGGTTCAGCTGTTGCACGATTATGTGGATGTGTTTGCATGGTCCTATCAAGATATGCCTGGGTTGGACACTGATATTGTGGTACACAAGTTACCCGTCAAGCCTGAATGCCCGCCGGTAAAACAGAAGTTGAGAAGGATGAAGCCTGAGATGTCCCTCAAAATCAGAGACGAAGTGAAGAAGCAATTTGATGCAGGGTTCCTAGCAGTGGCCAAATACCCGCAGTGGGTTGCCACTATTGTCCCAGTTCCCAAGAAGGATGGGAAAGTCAGAATGTGCGTCGACTACAGAGATCTGAATCGTGCTATTCCCAAAGATGATTTTCTCCTTCAAAAAAAAAATAAAAAAAAACAAAAAAAAATAAAACAGAGAAGGGCAAATATATAGGAGTAAATAAATTATTGTCCTTGAGTTAACTTTTGAGAAAACGAGCAATCATGATTTGAAATAAAGTTTGACCATTTTCCAATAGTCTCGAAAAAACGGTGCTACCCACTGTAAGCCAAAAAATCCAAAAATCACCCTAGACAAGGATCACCTCAAATATCAAAAAAGGTGCATCACTTTTTATCAGCTCACCCGAGCCAAAAAAAAATAAAAAAAATCAAAAAAAATCAAATCAAAAAAAATCAAAAAAGAAAAAGAAAAAAAGGGGATTTAAAATGAAAATCCCAAAAATACGAAAGAAATGTAAGTGGTGAGCTGATACACGTTACCACAAAACACAAGAGACCATTGTCTCAAATAAACTGCAAATACTTCCCTTTGACCTCGGCATCCCGCCCTCCACCAACCCTTAGCCAGGAATAAAACTTTCAAACACCTCATCAAGCCAAATAACCATCATAAATCATCAAACGTCAGCCAACGCCGAATAAAAATCATCCTACCATTAGCTTCAAGCACTTCACTAAACCCAATCATCCTTTCTCCACAAAGACCCACAATCTCCAAAAATCCATTCCGATCAATGATTGATTGCTTTTGTTTTCCCAGAGTTTTAGCTTTAGGACAAATAAGTTTATTTATTTAAATATGTTTGTCCAGAAAAAAAATCTCAAAAAAAAAGGGGGAAAGAAAATCAAGAGGCTTGCACTCCAAGATTCATTCAAGTTGCAATTATATCAAGACAAAGTTTTAGAGATCACCAAGTGGGTCGAAGCTGCCTCATACTCCAGTATAACCAGTTCAGTGGTTGCCAAATTTGTGAAGAAAGATCTGATTTGCCGTTATGGTCTTCCAAACAAGATCATCACTGATAATTGCAAAGAACTCGAACAACAAAATGATGAAGGACCTGTGTGCAGAGTTCAAAATCCAGCATCATAATTCTTCTCCTTACCGCCCGAAGATGAATGGGGAAGTCAAAGCAGCCAACAAGAACATCAAGAAGATTGTGAAAAAGATGGTGGTAACCCACAAGGATTGGCATGAGATGCTTCCCTTTGCTTTGCATGGCTACCGAACTTCAGTACGCACTTCAACTGGGGCAAATCCCTTCTCTCTGGTATATGGGTCGGAAGCAGTCCTCCCTATTGAGGTTGAGATACCCTCCTACGGTCTTGATGGAAACCAAGTTAGAAAGAAGCGAGAATGGGTTCAAGCCCGTGCGGATCACTAAACCTCATTGAAGAAAAAGCCTTGTGTCATGGGCAAGTGGTACCAACAGAGAAGAATGAGCGGCTTTTGACAAGAAAGTCCGACCCCGTGAATTCAAGCAAGGTGATCTGGTGCTTAAAAAGATCTTGCCTATCCAGACTGATCCCCGTGGGAAGTAGACACCCAATTATGACGGCCCATATGTTGTCAAAAAAGCCTTCTCTAGAGGAGCACTGATAATTACCAACATGGACGGCGAAGATCTCAAGAACCCAATCAATTCAGACTCAGTGAAGAAGTATTATGCCTGAAAGAAATAGACGAAAAAAGAGAAAGATAAGCCAAGTAAAACTAGCTCGCTAGGTTGAAAACCCGCAAAGGGCGGCCTAGGCAAAATCAGAGCGACCCGGTGGATTGAAAACCCGCAAAGGGCGATCCAGGCAAAAATTAGGGTCAGAAAGCTTGGGCATGAAAAGTAGACAAAGGCATACAACTCCCCTGAAGACTTGGATGAGGGAGTGATCAAGGTCAAGGACACAAATGTAAATGACCGCTCCACAGAGGCGGACGATGTAAATTAGCTTCTCTCTTGTTTTCGTGTCTTTTTGTAGTTTAAAACTTTCATAGGTATTGAACAGTCGGCGTAACTTTCTGTGCGACCGATTTCTACATCAATAAAGCTCAAACTTTCTCATGTTTGTTTGTTGATTATTTTCTGCTTTTTCTGCTCAAAATAAACGTTTTATGATGATGGTGATCCTGAACTGTAAAACATGTGCATACATCATATAGCATTGCAAGTCATTACGAAATTCTTAAAAGTCACGGAAAGAGGCAATTCCCCAAAACAAGTTAGCCATGCAAGAGAAAGTGATTGAGCCCACGATTGCTTCGAACGACAAAGTTAAAGCCCACCTGCACCTGGCCCATGAGCCCCGCAAGTCCAATATATTCCTCAGTCTCGTGCCATGAGTGTAGCGGATTGGCTGAACCAGCAAGAAGATAAGCCAACAGGGAAAAAGAGCAAGAGAGCAAAAAGGAAAACAAACGATCAGAAAAAAGAAAAGCTGATCAAAGAGAGCACAAAGAAAAACAAATAGTCAGAAAAAGAAAGGTGACCAAAGAAAATTAATCTTACAAAGAAGGTTGCACTCACAAACCATTCCAGATGGCGAACCATAAAGCAAACTTGCATTCAATCCATGAGCCCCGCAGTTTCCATCGGCCTCTCAGTCTTGTGCCAGGAGTATCGGGAGTCGGTTGAACCAGTAAAAGAATAAGCCTTTGTCAAAAAGCGAAAAAACAAACAGTCAGAAAAAAGAAAGCTGACCAAAGAAAATCAAGAATAGCATCTCATTGCATTCATCATCACACCAAAATCATAGCATTGCATGCACTCGCATAACATGTTCCTACATAACATGCCCTTGCATAACATGCATCCTCATCCCATGCACCATGCATTTGCATCTGCTAACATGTGCAGGTACACATTATCAGAGAAAATTTAAGAAGAGTCCTACTATTCCAGAGCAGATTCCCTAAAGCAGTGTAGTGGCATTGACCGCCGGAAGGTTCCTGAAGAAAAGACCTGCGGCCAGAGCAGACACCCTGGATCAGTGCAACGACATTGATCACCAATCAGAGGAAGCAGAAGAAAGGTCCGCTAGCCTGAGCAGATGATAAACCCCAATTTAGTATATTTTTAGAGATACATTTTGATCGTTTTATGAGCAACTATTACTAATTAAATAAATAAATGATTAACTTTGCTTTGCATTTTGCAGGAATATAAAAAAGAGTGAAAAATAACTAAAGTTCAATTTAAAAGGGACTTGAAAGTTAAAAGGAATAAAAACTCATGCTAAGTGATATGGAATTTATGTTTGGGCTTGAAAGAAGAAACATGTGACCCAATTGTTAGAGATAGTGAAGCCCACACCAAGGTTGAAAGCAAGGAAGCATACTTGATTAGAAAGAAAAAAAGGCTGCTGCTTTTCCCACACCCCCTCCTACTCTAAACACACCCCATAAGGGTGTGAAAAGACCAAAAGACCTATTTTTTTTCAGAAATTTTCACCTGTTCGAACACGGGGCTTGAGCGAGTTCGAACGAGACCGTTCGAGTGTGTTAAATATGGACAGACACCCTTGGCGTTTTTTCACTGTTCGAATAGTGGTCATACGAGCGAGGTTCGATGGTGGTCATGCGAACATGTTCGAATTATGTTGTTCGAACAAGTGCTGCTGCAGAATTGCTGCAGCATAGCAGGTATTGGACGCCTCAGATTCCACCGACAGTTTTAATCAACGGTTTACAATCAGTCAAATGTGTCAGATAAATGAGTGGATGTAAATCCCTTTGGAAATTGTGCCTGAACGGATAGAATTTAAACGGCTCAGATTTGTGATCTAAAAATGAAATCAACGGCTGACATTTCACCACGCCTATTATAAAAGGGGTTCACATCCTCAGACCTTCTTCACCAAACCCTAATCTGCTTCTTCCCAACCCAGCTGCTTCTTCACCAAAACCTTCTCTCCTTCTTCCCAACCCAGCTGAAATGGAATGGCAATTGTGCTCAACCCAGTACTCAAACGACAAATTCCTAACAGCCCTTCACCACAATGGGACTGTCACCACCGACGAACATGGTGCTGTGTTTCGTTGTCCTACTATTAATGGGGCCCTTACTTCTCCTCCCTTCTCAAGCAAAGTATCTTGTTATATATAACTATAGTCCAATTCCAATATTCCAATTAGTAGTCATCACACTCATTACACACTACCCAAAGAATTCATCTCGTTGGACAATAATGTTGGTTAATTATTTAATCAAATCAACGTATGTAGTTGCTTATTTTTAAATTGAGAATTATTATTATTATTATTATTATTATTATTATTATTATTATCTGTCTCTCACTAAATGAAGGCCTAGCAGACGAAGGCCTAGCAGATGAAGGCCTAGCAGACGAAGGCCTAGCAGATGAAGGGCCGGCCAACTCATAGGCCGGAAATTGAGCATCACGCTCAATATCCTGCCCAATATCCTCTGGAAGTGGGGGAGGAGGAACATCAACCCTACCCCTACCCCTGGCACGACCCCTAGCTCGGGAGGGTTCACCGGCTTCTTCCCTCCTTTGCGGTTTGAAACCGTAGGAGGTGGCCGGCCGGCTCGCTTCGAAGGTTGTTTGCATGACCACCTCTACTCCTCACCATATCTGAAACAACAATCAACAGAACCGATTCAATCAAATTAACATAACCAAACAGAATCAGGCTGAGAAAGTTCACTGTCAAACGACTGTTCGAAGGGCTACATGCGAACCTGTTCGCACAACCACCCTCGAACAAGTCGGTTTGATTTATAAGATATAACGGTTCGAATGAGGTTGCTCGAGCGGTGTTCGCGACAACCTCATTCGAACACCTTCGTTTTCACGTGTTCGATGGACCTCACTCGAACAATTCCGCGTTTGAAAAAAACCGAGAATGGAGCGTAGGGGAGAGGCATACCTTGAAGAAAATGGAACGATTAGAGGCGTGAGGAGTAGAAAATAACCCAAAGAACTCTTCGAGAGTGTTGGTGGAGAAGATTGAGTGAGAGATTGGGTGAGATTGAGTGAGTTGAGGAAGGTGAGTGAGAGAGAAAGAGGGTTTAGGGTTGAAGGGAGGGGAGGGAATGAGAGACGAGGAGAGTGAGAGAAGGGGGGGGTGTGGGTTATTTTGTTTTTTTAAAGGGGGGTAATTTTGGAAATAAAATTTTTAGGGGGTGTGAATAAGTAGGGGGGATGTGGGGAAAGCACAAGCCGAAAAAAAAAGAAAGAAGCAATAAGCTATCAGGGCATGTTTTGTGGATAAAAAGGAAGACACGTGATTGAGAAAGGGGGATACTTGGTGACCACGTTTTAAGCTAAACATCAAATATAAAAGGAGAGAGATATGACGCCACAGAGGGGAGAACCCTGACGCCACAGAGGGGAGAACCCTGACGGCACAACAGTGAAGGTGGCTGCAACGTGAATTGAGAGGAGAGCTGTAACGTGATTGAGGAGGGGGAGCTGCGCACGGAATAAACTGACGCACACGGACAGCGCGATTGGAAGTTTTGGGTATCCGTTTTGGACATCGTGAGAGAGCTCTAAAGCAGAAAAAAGAGACTGAAGACTCAGAATAATAATTCCTCTAATTTTCGGGTTATTTTTATCTCTGTAATTCATGATTCTAATTTCTATTTTATTGTTTTTGATATTTTATGATATCTAAGTCCTCTGCGCCTTAGGTGAATCTTGCATGTTTAGAGACCTTTTTAGGTTCTAATTTCTAGTTTGAATTCTGTTTTTATTTTAATTGATATTGTCTATTGTTTTTATCACATGATTAGGATTAGCTACCCTTCGCATGTTTATAATCAATTAGTTGATCAATGATCGTCGATCGCAATTAGTTGGTGGACCTATAGGATAATTGGGGCTATAATTAGGGCGTGACCAAACCATAATTTAGTCTTCCAATCATTCAACCTTTTTGTTCTTTATGCTTTTCTTGAATTTAAATTCTTGCATTGACCAAACAAGAGGTTAATTTAGGAAAAAGAATATTAATCGCGAATCCACCAAACGGATTAATAGTTTTAGTAAAGGGATTGGTAATTAAATAAAATAAGAGAATTCAAATAGAAGTAGACACATGGGAATCGAAGGCTCGCAAATAAAACCGTGACCTTAGATCTCTCTCCATTTATTAAATTTGTATTTTAATTCTTGTTATTTATTTCTTTTTATTTTAGTTTCTACATCACTCAAACTATTTGTTCGTCTAAACATTAAATAATCTCGATTAGTTTAGACTTGTTAATTAATCCTTGTGGATACGATATTCTTTTATACTACTGCAAATAGAAGACACTTCGCTTCAAGTGTGTTTTTAACGCAACAAGTTTTTGGCGCTGCGTTCTTAGTGATTAATTTAACAATATTAAACAAAAAAGATTTTTATTGCTTTAGACATTTTTTTATGCTTTTATTTTAATTTTGTTTTTTTATTTATCCTATTAAAAAAAATCAAAAAAAAAAAAATACTAATACTTTCCAAAGAGATTGTTGCAGTTCACCTGTTTTGCAGATAAAAGTCTAAATCATGGTTAAGACCTTTGGAGATTATATTAGAGAGGCAGAGGAACAAATGAATTTAGAGAAGTCATATTGGTATATGCCTCAGTGCCAAATCCCGATTTCTCCTCCTCCTTATGACCCTTATTTGGATTATTGGGATGACTATAAGCCACCTCCTTATTCCTCCCACTGGGATAATCATGAGACACTTCACGTGCAAAGGTAAGAGGAGGAGATACCATACACCAATGATGTATCTGAGCAGATAAATGCAAAGTTTGACCGCATGGAGGGCCAACTTGAAACCATGACCAACGAACTTAGAAGCTGGAATGGTCAACTATCAAGTATCATTGCTATGTTATCTCAAGAGGTCCAAGAAATTCCTTATTTACAAACTTAGCAATACAAAAAAATGTTCTTAGGAGTGATGAAGAATTCTCCATGGAAGATTAATATAGAGGAAGAAGCTCTCGAGAAAGATGAAGAGACTCCTACTGAAGGGAGTCAAATAAAAATAATAGCTCCTACTGAAGAGAGTTATATTGAAATAAAAGATGATACTGATGAGAACGTTTGTGAGGAGAATGAAAAAGATCCATTGGTTCATGAGTTGGAGGAAGAGGAGAAAGCCCCAATTTTTGGGCAAGTTGTTTTAACCATTGGTGATGCTGTAATTGAGGTTAATAAGGGAAATGTAAGTTTACGGAGTGGTAAAGAAGATGATGTTATTAAAACTTTAAATTCCAACGAAAATTTATCTTCTTTAACCTTTCCTTATTTTGATGATGTGGTTGAAACTAACATTGTTAGTGATTTAAAGATGCAGGACCTTTCGGAAAAAATTCTTATTTTGCAGGATCCTAGCATAGTGGTGGATGGAGATAATACAAAAATTCCACAATCCTTTGAATTTCAACCACCATATGGAAAAAGAAAAAACAATGTCAATCACATGGTTAGAAAACTAAGAAGGTGCACTGCGTTAGATGTAAAATTTGCTCTTGGAGAGCCACCTGATTGAGCACCAACTATCGTCAGGCTCACGACGTTAAACAAGCGCTTCGCAGGAGGCAACCTGTGTTTTATTTTCTCTCACTTTTGTTTTTTTTTGTTTTTTTTATTTTATTTAGGAATTAGCTCGGTTTGCAAAGCTCTCTCAGGGAAGTCACTCTTACTCTCTCTCTCTCATTTATTTCTTTTTGTGCCAATTTGATATTTTGCATTGAGGACTATGCTTCATGCTAGTGTGGGGGAGGAGAGTATATTTTGTCATTTGGTCTCTATTAATGCACATACCCACTAAATATGTTGATAGCATTTTTTTGGCTTGTTTTGCATGAACTATGCTTAAATTGAAAAAAAAAATAGAGATTATGTCTTTAAGGGATCCCATAATTAATTTACATGACAGACTTATGCTTAATTGTAACTGTGAGGATGTCCTTTGGAAGCTGATAATTAGCATTTGTCCCTCTTGAGTACTTTTTGTGAACTAGCTTCTAAATGTGAGATCTGAGCCTATATAAGGGGATTGATACTAAATCATAAATTTTTACCCCTTTTCTTTCTATGAGTGTGTTTTCCAATTTGTTACATTCTAGAATTTGTCTTTTGACCATTTCAAGGCGAAAATTGATTTGCATCATGTAAAAAGATTTGGGGAATTTAGGTATTTTTCTGGCCTCAGAATTGTTTGTTGAATTTATCCCTTAGTTGCCCCCTTTGAGCCTAATTGTTATATTTTTTCTCTTTGGTACCCAGATATTATTTTCTCTTTTTCTTCTTTTGGTAACCAATTGAAATTGAATGTGGAGCAACTATTGAAAATTACAACTACGTCATATATTTTAATGATCTATATTGTCAGGACTGAAATTTTGTCTCATACTTTAGTTGTCTATCTTGTTAGGATGACGAAACAAAATAGAAGTTTTCATGTACTTACCTTTTCCTCCTAAGAAAAAAAATATAAAAAAGAAAAGTTGGAAAAAAAGAAGTAAAGGAGGAAAAGACACATAAAAAGAATGAAAGAGCCAAAGGGCAAATCCAAAAAAAAAAAAAAGGGTCTACTCAAGAGAGAAGGTAAATCAAAGAGAGCTGATTCAATAGAAGAAGAGTGAAGAATAAAAGTGAAATTAAGTTGGAGTTTAGACAAAAAATTGTAAAATAGATAGGAGCTCCATATTTGGTTTCAATGGTTACTGTTTGCTTCTTGTTTTTTTTTCTTTTAGCCATTTGATTATCTCCCTCTTCTTATTTCATACCCTGCATGAATTCACCCTGGCCCCATTACAACCCATGAAACCCCATCTTTTGCATGCATGTGAACTATTTAGTGGAGATTTGGTCAAATTACAAACATATGGTAATGTGCATTTTGTGGAAACTTGAGTGTATATTTTCACTAGTCCCTAAACACTTAGAGAGATTGTGAGCGAGTGTCATTGTTCACAGAAATGTAATCTTCAGGGACTTGAGCCTCTAATTGGGCAACCTTTGGACACCTCATATGTTCTATACTATCTATTGGCTGTCATTGTACTTCTAACTTTGGGTTCCTTATTTGGCTATCTCTATTACTTATTTGAAAAGTTTTTGAGCCAAATGATTTGCTTGAGGACAAGCAAAAGTTAAGTGTGGGGGAGTTGATAAACCCCAATTTAGTGTATTTTTAGAGATACTTTTTGATCGTTTTATGAGCAACTATTACTAATTAAATAAATAAATGATTAACTTTGCTTTGCATTTTGCAGGAATAGTTGATAAACACTAATTAAATGCATTTTTAGTGATATTTGTGAGTCAATTTTGGAGCAATTATTACTAATTATATAAATTATTGACTTACTTTAACTATTTATTTTGCAGAAAAGGAAAAAAGATAAAAAGAAATAAAAGTCTAATTAAAAACCATTTTTATATATATGTTGGAAGTAGGAATGTAGTTATTAATTTATGAACTGTTGGTTACTTATCTGGGTTATGCTATGCAGTTAATTTTACTTTGTTCATAATCATATAAGTGCCAGTTTTGGATATTAATTCAAAATACCCATTTTGAATGGTGTAATGAATTAAGTATTATTTCTCTATGTTTATCCTTTACAGATATTTCCTTTTGTTCTTAAGTCAATTAATTAAGCTTTCTGTTATATATTCAAAGTCTTGAATTACTTATTTATATAACCATATTATTCTGCTTATGGAAGTCGATGATCATAAACACTTTATAAAACTTTTTTGAAATAAAACTTCACTTATTCTTTAAGACTCTTTGAACTCAGAGGATTCTTGTGAAGGATATCGGGACCCACTAACGAGCGGTATAACGAGCGCATAAGCCCCGACGATTGATAGGGCGGCCACCTTACCCACCTGCTGGGATGAATATATCCTTAATTTTTCCTTGTTTAAAGGGGAAGATTTACGAAAATAAGTTTTGTTTATTGATCATCCAACGGATGTATAATTAAAAGGTGGTTATATTTTATATTTCAAGCTGAATATATCTCAGTGTCTGCTTTACCTATTGTCTTAAACATAAAAGGATCAAACCCTGAAGTATAAATTAGAAAATAATTCTTTTATCCAAGCTTTAATATCCACCTATTTGGCCTTATTTTGATCTTAGAACAAGACACAGTTAATTCCACAGCATGCTCCAGAAGGTAAGTACTAGTTCATGTGTTAATACTTATATTTCTGCAGAAACCAAGTGAAGGCGACGATACTTATGGGTGAGGAAATTTAAAGTCTTTTATTAAAACCAACGTTTTCCTCACTTTCCTACTCTCTCCTTCATGTCTCCTATTCTCACACCTGCATCTGATTTAATGCTTTCTTCAAACCAATCTTTTGAAAATAACAATCAAGATCTTAGTAAAGATCTTAACAATCAAGATCTTAGTAAAGATCTTGACAATCAAAATCAATCTTTTGTCATAGATAAAATTTCCCTTAAAAAGGATTTTTATTCTGAAGAATGGTCTCTCCATAGAGAATGGTTCTTCAAACATTATCAAGGAAATAATAGAAAGTCCATTCAGGAAGATTTCTATAAATTTCTTGAAAATGTCAAATATAATATTCCTTTCTTTGATTGGTTTCATGCATATACCATCAAGAAGAATATCAATTATCCTTTCCAGGATGCCTTGATTGGAAGGAAAACCTTAGATGTCATCACAGTTTGGCATTTAAAGGATGGTCAAAAGGTTCAATCTGAACTACCACCAAAAACCACTTTTGCGCTTAATAGCCAAAGTCAATCTACCCCTGTCATGGCCTCTCCTTTCAAAACCAAAATAGATGGAGAAGCTATAACTTCCAAGGATATTAAGGATCTTATGGAACAATCCAATTATACAAACAAGTATCTTCAAGCTATAGGAGATGCTGCTAACAAAAGTAGAAACAAAGATGCTGACCCTAAATCAGAACCATCTTCTTCTACCAAAATAGAAAAACCTCTTTTCAATCCTTATAAGGTTTCCAAAGCCTTTAAGAAACCCCTCCAACAAGAAGGTAACATCAAAAGGGAATCTGATGAGGCTAAGAGTGAAATTTTAGCAAAAATAGAAGAACATATGAATCTTCTTAAAGCAACCATCCCTGAAACACCTCCTTCTAGAGGAAAGGAGATTAACATGTTAGATGAAACCTCTTCCAATCACTCAGAGATTAACTGCCCTGAGAACAAACTCAATCCAGTTATTCACAATCCTAAAAACCAATGGCGTAGGGAAACTAAACTTTACTACCCTAGAGCCACTGCCCCTGATCTTCTCTTAGAAGAAAAGGAAACCAATTTTAAAAGTTTCAGTGCCAACAATGTCTATGAATGGAACATTGATGGTGAAAATGAGTATGGCATAACCAAGATCCTCCAAAACATGACCATGGTTGCCACAGCTTATGAAACTACAAACAATTGCTCTGAAGGCATGATCGTGGAAATCCTTGTTGCAGGATTCTGTGGTCAACTCAAAGGCTGGTGGGATAACTATCTCACTGAAGAAGCCAAAGTAGCTATCCTTACTGCTATCAAAAGAGGACCTAGTGGAGAGCCCATATTAGAGGGTGATGCTCATATCCCTGATGCTGTCAATACCTTTATCTTCACTATCTTGCAACATTTTGTTGGTGATCCGTCCCTAATAAAGGATAGATCGGCAGAATTGTTGTCCAATCTTAGGTGTAAAACCCTTGGTGACTTCAGATGGTACAAAGACACTTTCCTTACAAGAGTCTATACCAGAGAAGATAGCCAGCAAGCCTTCTGGAAGGAGAAATTCCTTGCAAGTCTTCCTAAATCCTTAGGTGACAAGGTTAGGGACAAACTTCGCAATCAAGACCCCAATGGTAACATCCCGTACCAGCAATTGAGCTATGGACAGCTCATAGCTATCATCCAAAAGGTTGCTTTGAAAATTTGTCAAGACGACAAAATTCAGCAACAGCTCTCCAAAGAGAAGGCCCAAAATCGTAAAGATCTAGGAACCTTCTGTGAACAATTTGGTCTCCCTTGTGCCAAAAAGATCAAATCCAAACCAAAACTTAGTAACACCTTACCTAGACCTGACTTCTATAGGGAAAGGCGTTCTGGAAAACCCAGACCTAGAACTACCAATAGGAATCATTAAGAAGATAATGATAAAAAACCACCTATTGTCTGCTTCAAATGTGGCACACCAGGGCACATAAGCATAAATTGTAGGGTTGTAAACAAACTCAAAACCCTTAATCTTGGTTCAGATATTGAAAACAAGATTAACAATCTTTTAGGCCAATCTTCAGATGAATCCTCTGATCAAACCTCTGATAATCTAAACCAAATCCAGGAAGATGATTTATCTGATTCCTCCAATCAAATCAATGTCCTCACCAGAGAACAAGACCTTCTCCTTGAAGCCCTTAATGCCATTCCTGATCCCCAGGAAAGGGAAAAATATCTTATCAAACTTAGGTCAACCTTCGAGGAGAAACCCCCTAGGAATCCCCTTGTAACCAATCGTTTTAACCTCAGGGATACCTTCAAGAGGCTAGAAAAAACCAGTATCAAACCTGTTACTATCCAGGACCTTCAGCATGAGGTTAATAACCTAAAATCTGAAGTTAACAAACTTAGGGAAAAACAGGATAGTCACCAATCTATCATCAATTACTGGACCAGCAAAGGTAGTCCTTCTTCAGAAGTCCCTGATTCTGATAAGGAGGAAGATCCCTCAGAACCTCAGGAGGATTTCCTTGGTCTTATCAATTATGTAAAAATTCAAAAGTTTTACATAAACATCAAAATCATCATCAAAGATTTCATATTTGAGACTGTTGCTTTGTTTGACACAGGAGCAGACTCAAATTGTATCTTAGAAGGTCTTATTCAAACAAAATATTTTGAAAAGACCTCTGAACAACTTAGTGCTGCTAATGGCTCTAAGTTAAAGATCAATTTCAAATTATCTTCGGCTATTATTGAAAATCAAAATTTCAAAATAGATACCTCTTTTCTTTTAGTTAAAAATTTGAAGAATCAAGTTATCTTAGGAACTCCGTTCATAAGATCACTCTTTCCTTTTCAAATTACGGAAGAAGGTATAATAGCCCAGCACTTGGGACAACCAATCATTTTTAAGTTCTTGAGAAAACCTTTTATCAGAAACATAAACCCAATCTCCTATAAGGAAAATCAAATCAATTTTCTGAAAGATGAAATCAATTTTAGAAATATTGATTATCAATTACTCAGGGATGAGAATCAATTAAAAATAAAAGGTCTTTTAGAACAAATTCAATCTACTATTTGTTCTGATCTTCCTAATGCTTTCTGGGAAAGAAAACGTCATATAGTGGAACTCCCTTATGAAAAGGATTTCCAAGATAGGCAAATTCCCACCAAAGCAAGGCCCATTCAGATGAATCAAGATCTTCTTTAGGTTTGCCAAAAGGAAATTGATGATCTCTTAAAGAAGGGTCTTATTCGCAAAAGTAAGAGTTCTTGGTCTTGCTCTGCTTTTTATGTTAATAAACAAGCAGAAATAGAAAGAGGAACTCCCAGGCTTGTTATCAATTACAAGCCTCTCAATCAAGCTCTTTCTTGGATTAGATATCCTATTCCAAATAAGAAAGACCTTCTCAATCGTCTTCATGACGCAAAAATATTTTCAAAATTTGACATGAAATCTGGTTTTTGGCAAATCCAGATAAAAGAAGAGGACAGATACAAAACTGCCTTCACTGTCCCCTTTGGTCAATATGAATAGAACGTTATGCCTTTTGGCCTAAAGAACGCTCCTTCTGAATTTCAAAGAATCATGAATGATATTTTCAATGATCATTCAAAATTTGCCATTGTCTATATTGATGATGTGTTAATTTACTCTCAATCTTTTGATCAGCACATCAGGCATATTAACACATTTATTTCTATTATTAGGAAAAATGGCCTTGCTGTGTCCAAATCAAAAATCAGTTTGTTTCAAACTAAGATCAGGTTTCTTGGTCACAATATCCATCAAGGAACCATTACTCCAATCAATAGGGCTATTGAGTTTTCTGATAAATTCCCTAATCAGATTATTGACAAAACTCAGTTACAAAGATTTATTGGTTGCCTTAACTATGTCTCAGACTTCTTTCCGCAACTCAGCAATCTCATCAAACCCCTTCATGATCGTCTTAAAAAAGATCCTCCTCCTTGGACAGACGTTCATACTAAGGTTGTCATACAAATCAAATCCCAGGTTAAAGAGCTACCTTGCCTTTACCTTCCCAATCCTGAGGCTTTTAAAATTGTCGAAGCGATGCTTGACGACATTGGTTATGGTGGCATTTTAAAACAAAAAATTTCTGGAAAAGAGCAAGTCATAGCTTTTACTTCTAAACATTGGAACCCTGCCCAGCAGAATTACTCCACTGTCAAAAAGGAAGTTCTGGCAATTGTCTTATCTATTTCAAAATTTCAATCTGATTTATTAAATCAAAAATTTCTTGTTAGAAATGATTGCAAGTGCGCAAAAGATATCTTACAAAAGGATGTCAAGAATCTTGCATCAAAACAAATTTTTGCGGATGGCAAGCAATCTTAAGCATATTTGATTTTGATATTGAATATCTTAAAGGTTCAGACAATTCTCTTCCTGATTATCTCACTCGTGAGTATTTACAAGGAAGTTAATCATTTTTTCAAACTTGTCCTTAAACAAGACAATTGTACTACTCTCAGTAGGAAAAACTGTTTATCATCCACCCTTGAACATGGTGATTGTAGTGTCGATAATGGCATGAAAAAGCGTTCAAAAACCACCCCTTGAACATGGTGATTGTAAGTGTCGACAATGGCATGAAAAAGTGTTCAAAAACCACCCTTGAATATGGTGATTGTAGTGTCAGCAATGGCATGAAAAACTATTCAAATCTTATTTGTTTTAATTAACAATATTTCAAGTTTGCTTAGCTTTGCTTTTCAGGTATTGCTAAGTCCTAATCTTCAATCATGACAAGCACTAAGGCATTTTGACAAAGCCTAGTGGACAAACCTAGTGGACCCCTTGTCTCCCACTATCAGAAGGTGACAAGCTTGCATAATGGCATCCAAAGCTCCATTATTTCTCCTTTGTCTCCTCAACCTGCTGAACAAGTCAGAATTCTTTGGATTCCCAACGATTCGAAGTCAATCGGTCTGCTGTCTGCGAGTCACTTAAGTGTCTGATTCAGTTTAGTAATTGGTTACTATTTGTCTTTCAATCTATATAAGTGTGCTTAGGCAAGTGTTAGAGACACACAAGTTTTACACACTACTCTTACATTCTCTCATTCTCTCCTAAGTCTAGTGAGAAGCCAGAGCACTTGTAAGCTCAATCTTCTTCTTCAATCTTCAATCTTCAAACTTGTAACTCATAGATAGTTCTTGAACTATCTCAATCATGGAAGGCTTTGCCTCCTAAATCTATGTTATATTTCTGTTTTTAATTTCTGCACTCTTTTATTTATTTTTGTTGCATTCCGTATGCTACCTTCTTCCCTTCTGTCTCTTTAATTTATCTTAACTTCTGCTTCCGATCCCCTCTTGGTATCAGATCCAATTTCTTAAAAACCAAATGTCAGAAATCAGGGGAAACAATCTTATTTCTCACTGATCAATCTAAGGCTAATATCATAGTGCCTAAAACTATACAATGGAGCGATGTAACACTCCCAGAAACCTGGACCCTAGATAAAGCTGCTCCCGTAGCACCTAGGCTAACACCAGAATTCCAGGATGTTATCCAACACCAATCTGGAAGAGTTGACCATCTGGCTCTGATCCCCATCTAGCTCTGATACCAAGAGGGGATCGGAAGCAGAAGTTAAGTTAAATTAAAGAGACAGAAGGGAAGTAGGTAGCATACGGAATGCAACAAAAATAAATAAAGAGTGTGTAAATTAAAAGCAGTAAATATAACATAGATTTAGGAGGCAAAGCCTTCCATGATTGAGATAGTTCAAGAACTATCTATGAGTTACAAGTTTGAAGATTGAAGATTGAAGAAGAAGATTGAGCTTACAAGTGCTCTGGCTTCTCACTAGACTTAGGAGAGAAGGAGAGAATGTAAGAGTAGTGTGTAAAACTTGTGTGTTTCTAACACTTGCCTAAGCACACTTATATAGATTGAAAGACAAATAGTAACCAATTACTAAACTGGAACTGTACACTTAAGTGACCTGCACTGTGCACTGATTGACCTGAACTGTTGGGAATCCAAAGAATTCTGACTTGTTCAGCAGGTTGAGGAGACAAAGGAGAAATAATGGAGCTTTGGATTCCATTATGCAAGCTTGTCACCTTCTGATAGTGGGAGACAAGGGGTCCACTAGGTTTGTCCACTAGGCTTTGTCAAAATGCCATAGTGCTTGTCATGATTGTCCATTTAGAGAATGGAGATGCTCAAGCGCATGCTTGATCAATAATTGGAGATTATGACTCAGCAATTCCTGAAAAGCAAAGCTAAGCAAGCTTGAAATTTTGTTAATTAAAACAAATAAGATTTGAATAGTTTTTCATGCCATTGCTGACACTACAATCACCATATTCAAGGGTGGTTTTTGAACAGTTTTTCATGCCATTGCTGACACTACAATCACCATGTTCAAGGGTGGTTTTTGAACAGTTTTTCATGCCATTACTGACACTACAATCACCATGTTCAAGGGTGGAAGATAAACAGTTTTTCCTACTAAAAGTAGTACAATTGTCTTGTTTAAGGACAAGATTGAAAAAATCAACTTCCTTGTAAATACTCACGAGTGAGATAATCAGGAAGAGAATTGTCTGAACCTTTAAGATATTCAATATCAAAATCAAATATGCTTAAGATTGCTTGCCATCTGGCAAAAATTTGTTTTGATGCAAGATTCTTGACATCCTTTTGTAAGATATCTTTTGCAGACTTGCAATCAATTCTAACAAGAAATTTTTTATTTAATAAATCAGATTGAAATTTTGAAATAGATAAGACAATTGCCAGAACTTCCTTTTTGACAGTGGAGTAATTCTGCTGGACAAGTGCTGGGCATGGTTCCAATGTTTAGAAGTAAAAGCTATGACTTGCTCTTTTCCAGAAATTTTTTGTTTTAAAATGCCACCATAACCAATGTCAGAAGCATCAGTTTCGACAATTTTAAAAGCCTCAGGGTTTGGAAGGTAAAGGCAAGGTAGCTCTTTAACCTGGGTTTTGATTTGTATGACAACCTTAGTATGAACGTCTTTCCAGGGAGGAGGATCTTTTTTAAGACGATCATGAAGGGGTTTGATGAGATTGCTAAGTTGCGGAAAGAAGTCAGAGACATAATTAAGGCAACCAAGAAATCTTTGTAATTGAGTTTTGTCAATAATCTGATTAGGGAATTTATCAGAAAACTCAATAGCCCTATTGATTGGAGTGATAGTTCCTTGATGGATATTGTGACCAAGAAGCCTAATCTTAGTTTGAAACAAACTGATTTTTGATTCTGACACAGCAAGACCATTTTTCCTAATAATAGAAATAAATGTGTTGATATGCTTGATGTGCTGATCAAAAGATTGAGAGTAAATTAACACATCATCAATATAGACAATGGCAAATTTTGAATGATCATTGAAAATATCATTCATGATTCTTTGAAATTCAGAAGGAGCGTTTTTTAAACCAAAAGGCATAATGTTCCATTCATATTGACCAAAGGGGACAGTGAAGGCAGTTTTATATCTGTCCTCTTCTTTTATCTGGATTTGCCAAAAACCAGATTTCATGTCAAATTTTGAAAATATTTTTGCGTCATGAAGACGATTGAGAAGGTCTTTCTTATTAGGAATAGGATATCTAATCCAAGAAAGAGCTTGATTGAGAGGCTTGTAATTGATAACAAGCCTGGGAGTTCCTCTTTCTATTTCTGCTTGTTTGTTAACATAAAAAGCAGAGCAAGACCAAGAACTCTTGCTTTTGCGAATAAGACCCTTCTTTAAGGGATCATTAATTTCCTTTTGGCAAACCAAAAGAAGATCTTGATTCATCTGAATTGGCCTTGCTTTGGTGGGAATTTGCCTATCTTGGAAATCCTTTTCATAAGGGAGTTCCACTATATGACGTTTTCTTTCCCAGAAAGCATTAGGAAGATCAGAACAAATAGTAGATTGAATTTGTTCTAAAAGACCTTTTATTTTTAATTGATTCTCATCTCTGAGTAATTGATAATCAATATTTCTAAAATTGATTTCATCTTTCAGAAAATTGATCTGATTTTCCTTATAGGAGATTGGGTTTAAGTTTCTGATAAAAGGTTTTCTCAAAAACTTAAAAATGATTGGTTGTCCCAAATGTTGGGCTATTATACCTTCCTCAGTAATTTGAAAAGGAAAAAGTGATCTTATGAACGGAGTTCCTAAGATTACTTGATTCTTCAAATTTTTAACTAGAAGAAAAGAGGTATCTATTTTGAAATTTTGATTTTCAATAATAGCCGAAGACAACTTGAAATTGATTTTTAACTTAGAACCATTAGCAGCACTAAGTTGTTCAGAGGTCTTTTCAAAATATTTTGTTGGAATAAGACCTTCTAGGATACAATTTGAATCTGCTCCCGTGTCAAACAAAGCAACAGTTTCAAAAGTGAAATCCTTGATGATAATTTTGATGTTTATGTAAAACTTTTGAATTTTTACATAATTGATAAGACCAAGGAAATCTTCCTGAGGTTCTGGGGGATCTTCCTCCTTATCAGAATCAGGGACTTCTGAAGAAGGACTACCTTTGCTGGTCCAGTAATTGATGATAGATTGGTGACTATCCTGTTTTTCCCTAAGTTTGTTAACTTCAGATTTTAGGTTATTAACCTCATGCTGAAGGTCCTGGATAGTAACAGGTTTGATACTGGTTTTTTCTAGCCTCTTGAAGGTATCCCTGAGGTTAAAACGATTGGTTACAAGGGGATTCCTAGGGGGTTTCTCCTCGAAGGTTGACCTGAGTTTGTTAAGATATTTTTCCCTTTCCTGGGGATCAGGAATGGCATTAAGGGCCTCTAGGAGAAGATCTTGTTCTCTAGTGAGGACATTGATATGATTGGAGGAATCAGTTAAATCATCCTCCTGAATTTGGTTTAGATTTTCAGAAGATTGATCAGAGGATTCTTCTGAAGATTGGCCTAAAAGATTGTTAATCTTGTTTTCAATATCTGAACCAAGATTAAGGGTTTTGAGTTTGTTAACAACCCTACAATTTCTGCTTATGTGCCCTGGTGTGCCACATTTGAAGCAGACAATAGGTGGTTTTTTATCATTATCTTCATAATGATTCCTATTGGTAGTTCTAGGTCTGGGTTTTCCAGAACGCCTTTCCCTATAGAAGTCAGGTCTAGGTAAGGTGTTACTGGGTTTTGGTTTGGATTTGATCTTTTTGGCATAGGGGAGACCAAATTGTTCACAGAAGGTTCCTAGATCTTTACGATTTTGGGCCTTCTCTTTGGAGAGCTGTTGCTGAATTTTGTCGTCTTGACAAATTTTCAAAGCAACTTTTTGGATAATTGCTATGAGCTGACCATAGCTTAATTGTTGGTAAGGGATGTTACCATTGGGGTCATGATTGCGAAGTAGGAATGTAGGAATGTAGTTATTAATTTGGTATCAGAGCCAGATGGTGGAAGTAGGAATGTAGTTATTAATTTATGAACTGTTGGTTACTTATCTGGGTTATGCTATGCAGTTAATTTTACTTTGTTCATAATCATATAAGTGCCAGTTCTGGATATTAATTCAAAATACCCATTTTTAATGGTGTAATGAATTAAGTATTATTTCTCTATGTTTATCCTTTACAGATATTTCCTTTTGTTCTTAAGTCAATTATTTAAGCTTTCTGTTATATATTCAATGTCTTGAATTACTTATATATATAACCTTATTATTCTGCTTATGGAAGTTGATGATCATAAACTCTTATAAAACTTTTTTGAAATAAAACTTCACTTAATTTTTAAGACTCTTTAAACTCAGAGGATTCTTGTGAAGGATATCGGGACCCACTAACGAGCGGTATAACGAGCGCGTAAGCCCCGACGATTGATAGGGCGGCCACCTTACCCATTTGGGATGAATATATCCTAATTTTTCCTTGTTTAAAGGGGAAGATTTACGAAAATAAGTTTTGTTTACTGATCATCCAACGGAAGTATACTTAAAAGAATTTTTGGTTATATATTACGATTCTTTTTGAATATATCTCAGTATATGCTTTGCCTATTGTCTTAATCATAAAAGGATCACACTCTGAAGTATAAATTAGAAAATAATTCTTTTATCCAAGTTTTAATATCCAACTATTTGGCCTTATACTGATCTTAGGACAAGACGAAGTTAAATCCACAGCATGCTCCAGAAGGTAAGTACTAGTTCATATGTTAATTCTTATATTTCTGCAGAAACCAAGTGAAGGCGATGATGCTTATGGGTGAGGAAATTTAAAATTTTTTATAAAAATGTTTAAAGCTCTCTCCTCACGTTTTTCTTGCAAATCCTCTGCATCATCATCATCATCTTCTCGTAATGAGAATCAATCAAATCAATCTCTTTCAAACAAAATCTTCAAAGAAGAAATTCGTTTTGAAGATATCAATCAGGATTTTGATAACTGGGAAATCCCTAGAATATCTCATAAGGATCTTTACATGAATCAAAAAACCTTTTTCTCCAAGTCTGACTTTATAGTTAGAACTGTGGAACAAAAATTCATACTCAAATCAGATGTGAGGAATTTCATCTTCTCTCTGAAAAAAGTATGAAAGATCACAAAGCTAAGGACTTCAACTACTTACACATTGGAAGTGTTCAAATAGGTATGAAGCCTCTTACCAGAGAATCTCTTAACGTAGCAGTTTTACTCTGCTTAAGGGATGCTCGTCACAATCAGTTTCATGATTCCTTACTAGGAACTGTGGAAACTAGCCTTATTCATAGCCCAATCTATTTCAATTGTTTTCAAGACTTAACTGTAAGTTTGAATGATAAGAACATCCTTGATGTTCTCCATCTCAATGTTAAGTGTCATGGTTTTGACATGAAAGAAGGATCTATCCCTATAGCTCTGCTATACAGAGTTCATTACAAAGTTATGAACTCAATCAGATCCAATTTCTTAAAAACCAAATGTCAGAAATCAGGGGAAACAATCTTATTTCTCACTGATCAATCTAAGGCTAATATCATAGTGCCTAAAACTATACAATGGAGCGATGTAACACCTAAAACTCGGACCCTAGATAAAGCTGCTCCCGTAGCACCTAGGCTAACACCAGAATTCCAGGATGTTATCCAACACCAATCTGGAAGAGTTGACCTTATGTTTAACAGAAGCAACTCCTTCACTATCCCCAGATTACTTAGATCTGAAGAGGACGACTACAAAACGGCTATGTCTAGAAGATCATTCTGCAGAAGATACTTCTCTGTAGCTAGAGAGTCCTCCAAACCTCATACTGGAACCTCTCGTGACGGTTCTACTATCCATTTACAGGGATTTGAATCCACAACCCCTGTAAAAACCTCCTACCATAAGGAGGATGAAGACTGTAACACCCTAAATGATTTAATTAAGCAATTGATTAAATTATTTAAAGTGTTACACTGTTTTAAATTATAATAGAATATAAAATAATGTTTATAATTCAGTAATTTATTTTAATTGAAGGGGATGGTGGAAGAAATGGAGAAGGGGTGTAAAAAGGGCCCAAGGTGCGCTTGGCCCAATGTACATATATCCAAAACTAGAATTTTCTCTCATTTGGTGCAAAAGAGAAAGAAAACGAAAGAAAGGGAGAAGAGAAAGGAAGAACACGGCGCAAAACCCTAGGAGAAGAGGAGGAGAAGAAGAATTCGTGACTTGAAGGCTTGGATTGTTGCAGTGGTTTTGTTCGTGACTCAATAAAGGTCCTTCTCTACGGTTAATTTGAGGTAAGGGGAGTCTCACTCTATAATAGAGGAGATAATTCGTTTTATGTAGATCATAGGTTTGGTTTTGGGTGAATTGATGATTGTTTTGGTGAAATTGAGAAAATTGCATGATAGAAATCGAATTAGGGTTTTAAATTGGGTGTTTTGTGTTCTTGATGAGTTTTGATGTATGATTGAGTGATATAACGTGCAATTGAACGTGTTAATATTGTTATACAGTGTATTTGAGTAGTATATGATGATTGGAATTGAAAGGGTTTGTGAATTGGGGTTTTTGGGTCATGGGCGCCAAGGTGCTAGGGATTTGGCGCCGTGTAATCCTTTAGTGAGGAGTTTTTGGTGTTGTGTTCTTTGTGCAGGCGCCAATTTCCTAGAGAAATGGCGCCGTGTCACCGTGATGCTGATCGTCAGGTGAGTGTGTTCTTTGTGGGGCGCCAAGTTCTTTGTAATCTCGCGCCCAATGCAATCGCTTGAGGCCGTGAGGGTGTGTTTCTTTGCCCAGGCGCGAGAATGTGGGTATTTTGGGGCCCGGGAGTGAAACTTGTATTTCGAACATATTTTACCGTGCAATTTTTGTATTCACCTACCCAAATTCATTTTTAAGTGTTTTGGCTCGAGTGGTTTTTACAGTTTGTGTGTCATTTGAAAATGTCGGTGGGGGTGGTTTTTGTGTGTGTAAATGGGGTGGGTGAGGGAAACTCACATTTTCAACATATTTTATTGTGCCAATTTTTGTATTCACCGCCCAAATTCATTTTTAAGTGTTTTGGCTCGAGTGGTTTCTGAGTACTGGTCTTATTTTAAAAATGTCTCGGTGGGGTGACTTTTGCGTGTGTAAAGGGGGTGGTTTGGGTGAAACTTACTTTTTCGAGCATATTTCATCTGCGCCAAATTTTGTATTTACTCGCCCAAAACATTTTTAAACATTTTGGCTCGGGTGGTTTTTGGTTTGAAAGTGTTGGGTGTCTTTGGGTCGCAGGGGCGCTAAATCAGTGTCGCCAGGCGCCTAGTCTCGCCGCTCGTGTCGAGACTCGTGGTTCGAATCGTGGTTCGAGTTTGTGTCTAGGTCTCGTGTTGCCCGTGGGGCGCCAGTTGCTAGAAAAGTGGCGCCCAGTGGGTCGTGTGTTGCCACGGGCGCCAAAATGCTTGAAGTTTCGGGCGCTAGTGTCTTTGTGTTGCACCGGGGGCGAGAATGTGGGGAAAATGGCGCCTAGTGCTTTGCCAAGTGCCTAAGAGTGTCTTTATTTTGGTCCCTAGGTGATAGTTGGGTCCCTAGATGATTGTTTTGGTCCTAAATGGTGGTTTAGGTCCTTGAGTGAGGTTGAGCCCTCTAGATGAGATTAGTCCTTGGGACTTAATGAGGTTGAGAGTGTATAATGAGATGACTGAGAATGCCATGGGGGCATTGTAGGAGGGCCAAGCCAGGAGGGCTATAAAATGAGATTAACACTGAGGTAAGAGTTAATGGGTGTATTGATTTGTTGAGAATGTGTTTGTGTTGTTACATGGAGTCTCATGCATACATTTGGCTGCGGTCGTAGAGCTTATAAAATGAATTGTGAAGCCTGAGGGCGGCGGAGGGCCAGAGTCATGAGGACTCCATTATTGATGAGAATGCCGGAGGGCAATATTGAGAACGCCGGAGGGCAAATGGTACCACATGCATGATTACATTGCATACATTCTCATGAGTGCATGAATGTTATTGAGTGATTATTGGTGTGTTTGATGTTGCTATGAATTGTGACTGTATATATTGCGTATTATCACTTTTATTATATAGTTCGAGACTCACCCTTTCTGTTGTTGTTTACCACAGGTAGCCACAGTGAGGGCTTTCTACCTCACTACTCCCGAGTCGGCCTGCGCTCGATCACGTAGCACCTAGGGGTTGGGGTTTAGACTGTTATTGCTTTGTTTTGCTCACTGTTGAGCTCTCATATATGATTCTCTATGTATACTTGAGATGTAACTTTGATTTCCGCTGCATGTTATGAGATTGTTTACCACGTGATTTATGGTGTTACGTATTTTGATTATGTTTATGAGATGAATTAACTGTTGAGTGTTTTAAGAGAGAGGTGTGACGCTCCATTTTATTGAGGAATGATTTATGTTATACTATTAGTGTGCTGAATGACTATGGCTAAATTGTGGTTCGCCACTAAGGTCAGAATTTCTTTCACTGGTGTATTTACAAGGGCATCACTGAGAGCCTTGCAAAGGAGGTCAATGCTGTGCAAAGTAGTATCGATTACACCGAGTAATCCCATAGTCAATCGGTTCACTATTTTATAACACCCTAAACCAAGAGATAACCGAAACATATATAAATATATATACTCTGATTTTTGATTAAATTACCGGGTAGAAATGGGGTGTTACAAAGACCATAGGTCTATCCAATCGCCAACCTACTCATCCCTTAATGCACCTTTTGATGATGTCTGATTTCATCATTGATAAGGAATCCCTAAGGAAGGAATTCTATTCTTAGGAAAGGTCTCCTCAAAGAGAATGGTTCTTCCATCAGGGACACAAGCGTAGAACAATCCAAGAGAAATTTTATGAATTTCTCAACAAGGTCAAAGCCAATATCCCTTTCTTTGACTGGTTTAGTGATTATGCCACCAAAGAAGGTATTGACTATCCTTCACAATCCTTCTTAGCTGACAAAAAACAGGATATCCCTGTCGCATCTGCTAAGGATCTCAATGATGACCTAGAGAAAAATAGGTATCTTCATGCTTTAGGTATTCCTACCCAGATAATGAAACCTATTGCCAATCATGTTCTTCAATCTAAGGATAATGAAGAATTTTTTACCAAAATCAAGGAGCATCTAGAAAACCTTAAAACTAGGACTCCTAACAATCAAGCACCTAAGCATAAAGCCCATATCAATATGGTTAGAAGATCATCCTCTGATGAAGATAGCCTTATTAGTATTGAGGCAAAACTTATCTGCTTCAAATGTGGTATTCTTGGTCATATTGCCAGAAAGTGCCCCAATAAACCCCAACCTGGTTACAAACCAAAGGTCTATAAAAGGAAACAGGCAAAGAAACCTGTTATCATTGATAGCCATATCCCAGGTAATTGCTGTATTTGCAATAAACCTAAGAATCTGGCTACCAACCAAGCATCCAAAAGACAGGCCAAGAAGCTTAGTAAGAAAAAAGCTACTTGTGTCACTTGTGGTATTACTGGCCACAAGAGTCAAAACTGTAGGATCATTAGAAGGCTTAGTACTTTTAAGATTGATCCTATCATCAAAAACAATATTCGAGTCATCTGCAGGGATAGCAAACCCAGTAGGTACAATAGGATCTTAGATGAGTTTATGACTCTTAGTAATCCTAATTCAATGACTCGTCAAAGTTTTTACAAATGGCTTAATCAGTTTTTTAAACCTAGTAGTGAATCTAGTTTTATTAATCTTTCTTTTGCCATTAGTAATTTCAATATTAGTATCTCATCCATTATCAAGAATTTTGAAAACAGAGTTATCTGGGAATCCCCAGCTCTTCTTTTCTCTTTTCACATATCTATTAATGGAATAGATACTTTTTATCTAGGGCAGCCCATTATGTTTAATCAATTGGGTAGGTTCTCTTATAAGAATCAAAAAATCTGCTCTATAACCAATTTTTTCGATACTATTATCGAACAAAAACCCAGGAGGATATTAGTGAAACTATCAGTAGTATAGTCACTCATGCTCCTATACATCTTGTTAAAACTTTTTCCAATAGAAGAAATGTTTTAACAATCAATCTTTTTATGTTAAAAGACCAAATTAATTTGTTTTTTATGAATAAATTGATTTATATCTTTAAACATGTCAATTATAATGATGTTTGATTAATCTTATCATCATTAATTATACTACCTTGAATATTCATATAAAGATTTTACTAACAAAATCTATTGTGTCTTATTTCAGGGTTACGATCGACATGTCCACCAGGGCTTCCTCCTCGAGAGGAAGAGGAAGAGGGAAGAGTAAAATCGAACCCTAACACCTTAGCAATCACTACAAGGTCTTCCACCCTTAACCAAACCGAATCAATCGTGGTCTTCCTCCCGTAATACCCAAAACAAACAAACTAAGAAGGACTATGCCTTCCCAATCCAAACACTCCTTGCCTTTCAGAACAAGGACTAACCAATCTCCCTACCAAAACTTGGGCTAGCATAGCTGAAGATGAAAGTGACCAAGACACCCTGACCTTGGACCTTGGGCGACCAAACCCAAAAGGATCAAAGAATGCAAAGTTAACCCTAAAAACCAAAGTTATCACCGCTCAAACTCAATCTACTCTGGTTGTTGCTCGAGGCAAACCACAATAGCTCGGCTCAAACCCAATATATACCTAAAGAATTCTATTTCTTTATGGTACATCCGAACTCGAGTTACGGGATAAAGATCCAAACAGATTCCCGCCAAGATCTTTCCCCTCAAAACCAGCTTTATACCCTTTACTCCAAACAAAACCCAGAAGTTTTATGAGTTCATCCTCGTAGACACTGAGTCAATCTCCCTTAAACACTACATGGACCCAAAAGATGATTCATTCATCACTCACTCAACCCTCCAGATTTTGAGTGTCATGACACCTTCAGAATTTGGACAAAATCCAAATCAAACAAAGAAGTTTTCTCAGCTTTTTGACCCCATGGGTTACAACTACTGGGATTATGTCAGAGCTTGGGATTTTATTATCCTTGGCTTACAAAACAAATCTTTCAAACATTCTTGGTTAATTTATTTTAAAAGAAAAACCAAGTACTCCTTCCCTAATTGGTTTCTTCAATGGTGGGATTTCTTTGGACCAGTTCCAGAGATTTTACCTAATGAAGTCCAAGAAGGATTTCAAATATTTTCAAAAAGGTTCAACAAAGAGTTGAACAACTACCCAATCTTTTTAAACTT
Organism: Oxytropis ochrocephala; assembly: GCA_020916435.1. Taxonomy (NCBI): domain Eukaryota; kingdom Viridiplantae; phylum Streptophyta; class Magnoliopsida; order Fabales; family Fabaceae; genus Oxytropis; species Oxytropis ochrocephala. The sequence goes on along the minus strand of CM037092.1, from coordinate 85,296,164 downwards.
CTCTACCACATTTTCACTATCATGGATTGTTTCATGGCAGTACAAAATTGGTAGATTTCACAAACCAGAGACTTTAGTGTCTTTGTACAAACAAACCTTTGTCAAATGGTGGCCTCGTTTTGATGCTTCAATGGCATCTTCAACAGGAGTGACCAATTGGTTTAAAGGCAATCCTAAGGCTTTGCAAGTGGCTGATCCGCACACGCAAATTCCTCAATCGAAGGCTAGAATTACTGCGCAGCTCTTGCAGTTCTACCTCTCAAGAAGATGTTCGGAAAAACCTCGAATATTGTTCTTCTCCTTCAGATCAAAGCGGGGACAAAGATGTTCCTCATCTTCAAAAATGATAAGGGAAACAGGTTCATGCCTCGTCTCCTTCTCCCTCTCCAAAAGATTCTTTTGGAGAAGATTGTATTGATTATTATTCTCCTGATGATCTTTGTTGATCTTCAAAGGGAATTTTAATTATTACTTTTTCAAACTTGTCCTCAAACAAGACAATTGTACTACTCTCAGTAGGAAAAACTGTTTATCATCCACCCTGGATCATGGTGATAGTAGTACCAGTATTGGTATGAAAAACTGTTCCACCACCACCCTTGAACATGGTGATTGTAGTGTCAGCAATGACATGAAAAACTGTTCAAAATCCACCTTTGAACATGGTGATTGTAGTGTCAGCAATGGCATGAAAAACTATTCAAAATCCACCCTTGAACATGGTGATTGTAGTGTCAGCAATGGCATGAAAAACTGTTCTAATATTAATTGTTTTAATTAACAAATTTTCAATATTGCTTAGCTTTTTTTTCAGGAATTGCTGAGTCATAATCTCCAATTATTGATCAAGCTTGCGCATGATCATCACCATTCTCTAATGGACAATCATGACAAGCACTATGGCATTTTGACAAAGCCTAGTGGACAATCCTCAGTGGACCCCTTGTCTCCCACTATCAGAAGGTGACAAGCTTGCATAATGGTATCCAAAGCTCCATTATTACACCTTTGTCTCCTCAACCTGCTGAACAAGTCAGAATTCTTTGGATTCCCAACAGTTCAGGTCAATCAGTGCACAGTGCAGGTCACTTAAGTGTACAGTTCCAGTTTAGTAACTGGTTACTATTTGTCTTTCAATCTATATAAGTGTGCTTAGGCAAGTGTTAGAAACACACAAGTTTTACACACTACTCTTACATTCTCTCCTTCTCTCCTAAGTCTAGTGAGAAGCCAGAGCACTTGTAAGCTCAATCTTCTTCTTCTTTCTTCAATCTTCAATCTTCAAACTTGTAACTCATAGATAGTTCTTGAACTATCTCAATCATGGAAGGCTTTGCCTCCTAATCTATGTTATATTTCTGTTTTTAGTTTTCTGCACTCTTTTATTTAATCTTTGTTGCATTCCGTATGCTACCTACTTCCCTTCTGTCTCTTTAATCTCTTTTAACTTCTCAACAAGGTCAAAGCCAATATCCCTTTCTTTGACTGGTTTAGTGATTATGCCACTAAAGAAGGTATTGACTATCCTTCACAATCCTTCTTAGCTGACAAAAAACAGGATATCCCCGTCGTGATCGCTAAGGATCTCAATGATGACCTAGAGAAAATAGGTATCTTCATGCTTTAGGTATTCCTACCCAGATAATGAAACCTATTGCCAATCATGTTCTTCAATCTAAGGATAATGAAGAATTTTTTACCAAAATCAAGGAGCATCTAGAAAACCTTAAAACTAGGACTCCTAACAATCAAGCACCTAAGCGTAAAGCCCATATCAATATGGTTAGAAGATCATCCTCTGATGAAGATAGCCCTATTAGTATTGAGGCAAAACTTATCTGCTTCAAATGTGGTATTCTTGGTCATATTGCCAGAAAGTGCCCCAATAAACCCCAACCTGGTTACAAACCAAAGGTCTATAAAAGGAAACAGGCAAAGAAACCTGTTATCATTGATAGCCATATCCTGTAATTCTTTGTATTTGCAATAAACCTAAGAATCTGGCTACCAACCAAGCATCCAAAAGACAGGCCAAGAAGCTTAGTAAGAAAAAAGCTACTTGTGTCACTTGTGGTATTACTGGCCACAAGAGTCAAAACTGTAGGATCATTAGAAGGCTTAGTACTTTTAAGATTGATCCTATCATCAAAAACAATATTCGAGTCATCTGCAGGGATAGCAAACCCAGTAGGTACAATAGGATCTTAGATGAGTTTAGCACTCTTAGTAATCCTAATTCAAAGACTCGTCAAAGTTTATGAACTGAGTAAAATTAACTGCATAGCATAACCCAGATAAGTAACCAACAGTTCATAAATTAATAACTACATTCCTACTTCCACCATCTGCTTATATATATATATATATATATATATATATATAAATGCGCTGAAATCAAAGAAGGAATATTTGGGCTGGAATCTAAAAAAGGGCCCAGGAAAATTTGTGAAAGATCCATTGCATGTGAGAGGAGAAAAAAAAAGGAAGGCTTGCAGCATGGAGAACGGGGGGGACCTGACGGCACACACACTGTGGAGAAAAGAGAGGCATCACACGGAAACCGAGACGGAAGAATTAAAGAGGATCACACAACTCTCAGATGTGAATTGAAGAAGAGGAGCCGCACAGTAACGAAGAGTACACGCACAGTGGCGGAGAGATTGGAAGTTTTGGGTACCCGTTTTTGACACTGTGAGAGAGCTTTAGAGCTGAAAGAGGAGATTGAAGACATAGATAAAGACTTTCTCTAATTTACCGGTTATTCTTCATCTTTGTATTTCATGAATCTTATTTCTAGTTTATTGTTCTTGATACTTATGGATACCTAAGTCATCTTCTAGGGTCTTAGGTGGATCTTGCAATTTAGAGACCTTTCATGTTTTAATTTCTGATTTGAATTCCTATTTTTATTTCAATTAATATTGTCCTATTGTTTTTATCACATAATTAGGATTAGCTACCCTTTGCATGTTCATAATCAATTAGTTGATCAATGAATCGATCGCAATTAGTTAGTGGTGGACCTATAGGATAATTGGGGCTATAATTAGGGCATGACCAAACCATAATTTAGTCTTCCAATCATTCAACCTTTTTGCACTTTATGCTTTTCTTGAATTTAAATTCTAGCATGACCAAACTAGGGTTAATTTAGGAAAAAGAATATTAATCGCGAATGACCAAACAGATTAATAGTTTTAGTAAAGGGATTGGTAATTAAATAGAATAAAGGAATTCAGGTAGAATTAGACATAATGGAATCAAAGCTTGCAAGTGAAACTGTGACCCTAGGTCTCTCTCCATTGCTTTAATATTGCATTTTAATTATTGTAAATTAGTTCTTTTTATTTTAGTTTCTATAACACTCAACTTTATTGGTTCGTCTAAACAATAGAATATCTTGATTAGTTTGGTACTTGTTAATTAATCCCTGTGGAGCCGATAATCTTTTATACTACTTCTGCGAAAGAGTACACTTGCTCTAAGTGTGTTTTTAACGCAACAAGTTTTTGGCCCCGTTGCCGGGGATTAATTTAGCAATATTAAACGAAAAAGATTTTTATTGCTTTAGACATTTTTTTATGCTTTAGTTTTTTATTTTTATTTTTTATTGAAAAAAATACAAAAAAAAAATTGTTAACACTTTCCCAAGAGCTCGTTGCAGTTCTTGCTTTATGAGATAAAAGTATAAATCATGGTTAAGACTTTTGGAGATTATATCAGAGAGGCAGAGGCACAAAGGAATTTGGAGAAGTCATATTGGTATATGCCTCAATGCCAAATCCCGATTTCTCCTCCTCCTTATGACCCTTATTTGTATAATTGGGATGACTACGAGCCACCTCCTTATTCCTCCCCTTTGGGATAATCATGAGACACTTCACGTGCAAAGGCAAGAGGAGGAGATACCTTACACCAATGATGTATCTGAGCAGATAAATGCAAAGTTTGACCGCATGGAGGGCCAACTTGGAACCATGAACAACAAATTTAGAAGCTTGAATGCTCAACTATCAAGTATCATTGCTATGTTATCTCAAGAAGTCCATGAAACTCCTTATTCACAAACTGAGCAATACAAAGAAAATATTCTTAGGAGTGATGAAGAGTTCTCCATGGAAGATAATATAGAGGAAGAAGCTCTCGAGAAAGAGGAAGAGACTCCTACTGAAGGGAGTCAAATAAAAATAATAGCTCCTACTGAAGGGAGTTATATTGAAATAAAAGATGATACTGATGAGAACTGTTGTGAGGAGAATGAAAAATATCCATTGGTTCATGAGCAGGAGGAAGAGGAGAAAGCCCCAATTATTGGGCAAGTTGTTTTAAAATTGGTGATGCTGTAATTGAGGTTAATAAGGGAAAGGTAACTTTACGGAGTGGTAAAGAAGATGATGTTATTAAAACTTTAAATTCCAACGAAAATTTATCTTCTTTAACCTCTCTTTATTTTGATGATGTGGTTAAAACTAACATTGTTAGTGATTTAAAGATGCAGGACCTTTCGGAATTTTTTTTTATTTTGCAGGATCCTAGCATAGAGGTGGATGGAGATAAAACAAAAATTCCACAATCCTTTGAATTTCAACCACCACATGGAAAAAGAAAAAAACAATGTCAATCACATGGTTAGAAAACTAAGAAGGTGCACTGCGTTAGATGTAAAATTTGCTCTTGGAGAGCCACCTGATTGAGCACCAACAATCGTCAGGCTCATGACGTTAAACAAGCGCTTCGCAGGAGGCAACCTGTGTTTTATTTTCTCTCACTTTTGTTTGTTTGTTTTTTTATTTATTTAGGAATTAGCTCAGTTTGCAAAGCTCTCTCAGGGAAGTCTCTCTCTCTCTCTCTCTCTCATTCAATTACTTTTATGCCAATATGATATTTTGCATTGAGGACTATGCTTCATGCTAGTGTGGGGGAGGGGACTTTATTTTGTCACTTGATCTCTATTAATGCACATACCCACTAAATATGTTGATAGCATTTTTCTGGCTTGTTTTGCATGAATTATGCGTAAATTGAAAAAAAAATAGAGATTATGTCTTTTTGGGACCCCATAATTGATTCATTTGACAGACTTGTGCTTAATTGTAACTGTGGGGTTGTCCTTAGGTAGCTGATAATTAGCATTTGTGCCTGTTGAGTACTTTTTGTGAACTAGCTTCTAAATGTGAGATCTGAGCCTTCATAAGGGGATTGATACTAAATCATAAATTTTTACCCCTTTTCTTTCTATGAGTGTGTTTCCCAATTTGCTACATTCTAGAATTTGTCTTTTGACCATTTCAAGGCGAAAAGTGATTTGCATCATGTAAAAAGATTTGGGGAATTTAGGTATTTTTCTGGCCTCAGAGTTGTTTGTTGAATTTATCCCTTAGTTGCCCCCTTTGAGCCTAATTGTTATATTTTTTCTCTTTGGTTCCCAGATATTATTTTTTCTTTTTCTTTTTTTTGGTAACCAATTGAAATTGAATGTGGAGCAACTATTGAAAATTACAATTTCGTCCTACATTTTAGTTGTCTATATTGTTAGGACTGGAATTTCGTCCTATACTTTAGTTGTCTATCTTGTTAGGATGAAGAAAACAGAAGGAGTGAATCATGTGCTTACAAGAATATTTTCTTACAAAGGAATCAAAATAGAAGTTTTCATGTACTTACCTTTACCTCCTAAGAAAAAAATGGAAAAAAGTATAGAAAGATAATTTGAAAAAAAAAGGAAAGCAAGAAGGAGGAAAAGACACATCAAAAAGAATGAAAAACCCAAAGGGCAAATAAATAAAAAAGCAACAAAAAAGCCTACTAAAGAGAAAAGGTAAATCAAAGAGAATTGATTCAATAGAAGAAGAGTGAAGAATCAAAGTGAAATTAATTTGGAGTTTGGGCAAAATTTGTAAAATAGATAGGAGCTCCATATTTGGTTTCAAGGGTTACTATTTGATTTTTGTTCTTTTTAGCCCCTTGTTTATCCCTCTCTTCTTATTTCCTACCTTGCATGAATTCACCTTGGCCCTATTACAACCCATAACACCCCATCTTTTGCATGCATGTGAACTATTTAGTGGAGATTTGGTCAAATTACAAGCTTATGGTAATGTGCATTTTGTGGAAACTTGAGTGTACATTTTCACTAGTCCCTAAACACTTAGAGAGATTGTGAGCGTGTGCCCTTGTTCACAGAAATGTATTCTTCAGGGACTTGAGCCTCTAATTGGGCAACCTATTGACACTTCATATGTTCTATATTATCTATCGTCTATCATTGTGGTTCTAATTTTGGTCCCTTACTTGGCTATCTCTGTTATTTATTTGAAAAGTTTATAAGGCCAGGAAATTTGCTTGAGGACAATCAAAGGTTAAGTGCGGGGGAGTTGATAAACACTAATTAAATGCATTTTTAGTGATATTTGTGAGTCAATTTTGGAGCAATTATTACTAATTATATAAATTATTGACTTACTTTACTATTTATTTTGCATGTAAAAGGAAAAAGATAAAAAGAAATAAAAGTCTAATTAAAACCATTTATATATATATATATATATATATATATATATATATATATATATATATATATATATATATATATATATATATATATATAAATGCGCTGAAATCAAAGAAGGAATATTTGGGCTGGAATCTAAAAAAGGGCCCAGGAAAATTTGTGAAAGATCCATTGCATGTGAGAGGAGAAAAGAAAATTGCAAAGCCTATACTAAACCTAGGGAAGCTTATATATAAAAGGAAGGCTTGCAGCATGGAGAACGGGGGGACCTGACGGCACACACACTGGAGAAAAGAGAGGCATCACACGGAAACCGAGACGGAAGAATTAAAGAGTATCACACAACTCTCAGATGTGAATTGAAGAAGAGGAGCCGCACAGTAACGAAGAGTACACACACAGTGGCGGAGAGATTGGAAGTTTTGGGTATCCGTTCTTGACACTGTGAGAGAGCTTTAGAGCTGAAAGAGGAGATTGAAGACATAGATAAAGACTTTCTCTAATTTACCGGTTATTCTTCATCTTTGTATTTCATGAATCTTATTTCTAGTTTATTGTTCTTGATACTTATGGATACCTAAGTCATCTTCTAGGGTCTTAGGTGGATCTTGCAATTTAGAGACCTTTCATGTTTTAATTTCTGATTTGAATTCCTATTTTTATTTCAATTAATATTGTCCTATTGTTTTTATCACATAATTAGGATTAGCTACCATTTGCATGTTCATAATCAATTAGTTGATCAGCGACCGTACTGCAATTAGTTGGTGGACCTATAGGATAATTGGGGCTATAATTAGGGCATGACCAAACCATAATTTAGTCTTCCAATCATTCAACCTTTTTGCACTTTATGCTTTTCTTGAATTTAAATTCTAGCATGACCAAACTAGGGTTAATTTAGGAAAAAGAATATTAATCGCGAATTACCAAACTGATTAATAGTTTTAGTAAAGGGATTGGTAATTAAATAGAATAAAGGAATTCAGGTAGAATTAGACATAATGGAATCAAAGCTTGCAAGTGAAACTGTGACCCTAGGTCTCTCTCCATTGCTTTAATATTACATTTTAATTATTGTTAATTAGTTCTTTTTATTTTAGTTTCTATAACACTCAACTTTATTGGTTCGTCTAAACAATAGAATATCTTGATTAGTTTGGTACTTGTTAATTAATCCCTGTGGAGACGATAATCTTTTATACTACTTCTGCGAAAGAGTACACTTGCTCTAAGTGTGTTTTTAACCCAACAGCAGACACCCTAGATCAGTACAATGGCACTGACCACCAACCAGATAAAGCGGAAGAAAGGTCCGCCAGCCTGAGCAGACACCCTGGATCAGTGGAACGACGTTAATCACCAATCAGAGGAAGCAGAAGAAAGGTCCGCTAGCCCGAAAGGACACTCGGATCGGTGCGAATACGTAATGACTAAAGAAGATCAATAGGATTCGTGAATCCCTTCAGGACCTGAGCGTCCCTTCAAAAGCAGACTTCACCTCATATTCGAGCCGCGGGTACCTCAATTGAGCGCGCCAACGGTGGCCATCTCGATCGATCTATCATCGAGATTCGCGAATCCTTCAGACCGCGCGTCCCCTTCAGACTAATGCGTCCCTTCAGATCCCGTCGTTATCGAGCACCGACGAATCATCAGACCCTAGAGTCCTTCAGTTTAGTTCAAATCAACAGTCCAAACAGCGACCTCAACTCGACCTTCACCTCGCCAAGTCATCACAGAGCATGACGGATCGGCCCTCGGACTCGCGCCCTTCATTTTGCCAAGTCATCACGGAGCATGACGGATCAGCCCCTGCACTCGTGTCCCCGGACTAGCCGTGGTCGAAGCATAGCGTAAGTCCATCAAGGTAAAATGTATCAGTCCCCACAACTTGATATTGAACCTCAGGCCGCTCGAATAGGCCACTTTCAGAGCCCAAGTGTTCCTTCAGAGCCCAAGTGTTCCTTCAGAGCCCAAGTGTTCCTTCAGAGCCCAAGTGTTCCTTCAGAGCCGCAAGTGCTCCTTCAGAACTCAAATGTTCCTTCAGAGCCACGAGCACTCCTTCTTTTACCGCACTCTTTATCACTTTCTTCCCCGCGGTGCTTGGGCACTGCAGGCGGTGCACCTTCTTTATCGCTTTATTTACCGCTTTATTTCTTCTTCGTTTATGCCACCCGAGGTTGGCACCAATTTACTTCTTGCTTTTGCCGCTGAGGTTGGCACCAATTTATTTCCTGTTTTTGTTAGCTTACTGAGGGTTAGCACTTTATTCATTACAGTCATTTCTGGCTGGCACCCATTCACCCAAAAAGGAAAAAGGAAAAATTCGGGTTTTTCCCTAAGTAGACAAAATCAGTATAATTTCTGAATTCTTTATCTCTATTTTGCCTCGGAATATGTTTCGGCCAATTCATATTCCTTGTTAAAATCCAGATAAAGAGGGGCAGCTGTCATACCCCAATTTTGTCCGGCTTAGGTCAAAACCCTAATTTTCCCCAAAAAATAAATAAATAGAGGAGAAGAGAGCATCATGCATTGCATTTAGGTTTCTAAAAATCATTTCAAAGCTTCTAAAATCATTTTTGGAGTTGGAATGCACTTTTTAGACAAATTAGGGTTTTTCAGTGCAAAAGGGTATTTTGGTCATTTTGCAAATAAGGGACAATTCCTCAGGACAAGTCATTCAACATGCATTTTTGAGGTATTAGAGGTCATTCCTAGGGGGAAAAGTCATTTTTGAAGTAAAAATGTGCTTTGGGCAAATAACTAGGGTTTTTAGAGTGAAAGGGCATTTTGGTCATTTCACAACAAAAATGGTCTTTTGTCCCAAATCACTGAACCATCATCAATAATCTATTTGAGGAATATTTGTGCTTAATTGTGATTATTTTTGTGCATAAATATTAAACCTTTTGGCATAAAAATCAAATTCTTGGATAGAAGGGTAAAATGGTCTTTTCCTTTGAGGTGGGGTAAATAAATCAATTTTGGGATTGGTGAGATCATAAAATTCAGAGCCCAATCATTGAATCATGGGATATGGCCCAAAATGGCATGAATTTAGAAGAATGATCTAGAAGGGAATAATCCATATTCTTTTGAATTTTGAAAGGTCAAGTATAGTACAATAGTACAATTTGCAATTCCACTCACCCTCCCCACTCCATAGCTGCGCATATTAGCCATATTCCTTTCAATTTTGATTTATTTTATTGGTTGCAAATGGTATTTAAATCATGGCCTTTCATTCAAGTGTTAAGTGTAATCCTCACCTTTCATTTGAATTAAAATGACACTTGTGTAATAAGCTTCATGGAAAAATACAATTTTGTAAATGAGCTTATCCTTCACCACCCTCCTTATGCTGCACACCCAGCCCTCTCTCTCCTCACTTTATTGCCCTGAATCCATGTGACATTGCATCTTGACCATTGATTCAATTTCTATCTCAAATCCTATTGGTTTGCAAGAAGCATATTGTCATAATTGCCCTTTAAGTTTTCACCCCATATAAAAACCCAAAAGCAAGAGATTAGGGGGGATTCATTCATTTTTACCCTAGCACACTCTTCTTCCTCTCCTCCCTCTCTCAAGGCCGTAGCCTCTCTCCCTCTTCCTCCTCCATTTTCTTTTCAACTCTCACCCACCAAACCACCTAAAACTCACTCTATATTCATATATCTTCTTCCTTTCATCCTTGATTCCATTTTTACACTACTAAGGAGCTTGTTTTCTTCAAGTTTGCGTGACATTTGTTGGTGATTTGTTCTTGATCTTCATTTTTCAACTCTTGTGTAGCTTTGATCTTGAGGTAAACATCTTATCTCTTGCATTTTTAACTATTAGCATGTGAATCTTCCTTCTACTCCTCTTTCCTCTCTAAGAGGCTTAGAGGGCTCATTTCAAACACTATGTCAAGGACATTGGGAGCCTTGGGTGTTTGAAGTGAGCCCTTGGCCTTGATGAGAGGGTTCTTGTGTTTTTAACCATATTCTTTGCATTTTCACACTCATCTTTTCACTTTTTCATGAACAAAGAACTTTCATATATTATATGCCTTTTCTTGTTCATATCATAACTTGCAAGGTTGAATCTTTAGTTTGATTTAGGGATGTAGAGGTTTGGGTTCTAAGCCTTAGGGTTTAGGGTTTTTATTTGCCCCCCTTTCACTTGTTGATTTATGTAAATAAAATGCTTGATGGGTTTGATTGGCATGATTTGTTTTATGTGTTGATCATGAATTTAGGCATGAAATAATTTGGTGTTTTGTTCATATGAGGTTTCGGCCTACAAGGCCTTCTTGATGCTTATTTTGTGCTAAAAATTGTGTTGCTTGATCTTGTGTAGATGAGTATAAATGTGTTAAGTTGTTTTTAACCTTTTTAACCATCCATTTATTTTTTTTACCTTACCACTCATTAACATTTTACCAAAAAGTAAAAAATTTTAACTTTCTTTTTACTTTACCATCTCATTAAATAATTACCATTTACCTCATGCATTTTTACTTTACCATTCATTAACTTTTTACTAAAGTTTTACTACTTGTTTATTTGCAAAAGTATCCAAAAACATTTTTTACCCTTTGCATCCATTAATATCATGTCTTGCATTCATTATTACATGTTCATGCATCCATATGTGCCTATGCTTCTTGTGTTCTTATACTCTCTTACATGTTCATGCATCCATTAATATCATGTCTTGCATTCATTATTACATGATCATGCTCCAATAATGCTATGCTTTGCATTCCATAATTGTATACTCATGCATTCACATGCTTGCCTAATCATACATTCAATAATGCTATGCCTTGCATCCCATGATTGTATACTCTTGCACTCACATGTTTGCTTAATCATGTATTCAATTGTCCATAGTAACTTGTGAATACTCTTTATGATTGCTATGCTTGTGTTCTTATTGTTGTCTCGGTTTTGACTTGAAAAAGGATTTGTAATGTTCTACTTCCTTTTCAAACTTGAAATTAAATGTTTTCTTTCCAATAAAAAAACCATAAGGCATTTTCATAAGCAAATCATTAGCCATCACTCGAAGCCGTTGCTTGTTTGATCGCTAATGAGGAGTTATTATTGATAGTCACTCGAAGCCTTTGCTTGTTTGACTATTATGAAAGCTCCCACACATTAATTAAACAACAAAAACAAATTCAAATTCCCAAAATAACACGAGCTATTGGTGATAATCATCATTGATGCTCACCACTTTTCTTCAAAACAATTTTCAAAAACAAAATAGTACAACGTTGTCACCTGTAATCACTCGAAGTCGTTGCTTGTTTGATTACCGGTTCCAACTCTCTTTTCTTTCGAGTTAGTATTGAATGCCACTCGAAGCCTTTGCTTGTTTGGTGTTCGAGAACACTCGAGTCTTATTTCAAAAACTCTAAAATTTAAACTCAAAAGCCGTTTTCAGACGCAAAATGTAACACCCTAAATTATTTAATTAAGCAATTGATTAAATTATTTAAAGTGTTACACTGTTTTAAATTAGAATAAAATATAATATGGTGTCTTATAATCTAGTAATTTATTTTGATTGAAGGGGTTGGTGGAAGAAATGGAGAGGGGGTGTAAAAAGGGCCCAAGTGCGTTTGGCCCAATGTACATATAGCCAAATTAGGCATTTGCTCTCATTTGTGAGAAGGAAAGGAAAAACGAAAGAAAGGAGAGAAAGAGAGAAGAAGAAAACGGCGAGCAAGTGAGAAGAAGGAGAAGAGGAATTGCACCATTCAAGAAGAAAGAAAGGAGCTCTTGTTGCTGTGGGTTTTGTACGTACTCAGAGAAAGAGAGTTTCTACGGTTTAAATTAAGGTAAGGGGAGTCTCACTCTATAATAGAGGAGATAATACGTTTTATGTAGGTCATAGGTTCCTAATTGATGTTATTTGATGTTGTTTGATTATTGAATGAAGGATTGAATCATTGAATTTGGTCAATTGTATGATGAAATCGAATTAGGGCTTAAGTTAGGGTTTATAACATGAAATTTTGTGATTTGTGGTGTGTTTGATGATTTAACATGCAATTGATTGTTTGATTATGAGATTAGGAATGTTAGAATGATTATTGCTGGAAAATGGCGCCCGCAATGCCTCGCTCATGTCTTTGGAATGTGTTCTGCGGTGTGTGTTACGCGCCAGCGCCAAGTTCTTTGGGAAAATGGCGCCCTGTGCACTATTTGTGTGTTGGGTGGGTGTGTGTCAGCGGCAGGGGCGCCAAATGCTGCCCCAGAGTGCCCAAAATGGTGCTCGTGTCACCAGATGCTTGATGTGGATCGTGCCTGGAGTTCTTTGTCTCAGGCGCGAGAATGTGGGTATTTTGGAGCCGGGTAGTGAAACTTGTATTTCTGGGCACATTTCCTCGTACAAATTTTGTATTCACCCAACCAAATTCAATTTTAAGTGTTTTGGCTCAAGTGGTTTCTTAGTTACTGTGTCTCATTTTGAAAATGTCGGTGGGTGTGATTTTGTGTGTGTTTTGGGGCCGGGAGTGAAACTTGTATTCCCGAACATATTTTCTGTGCAAATTTGGTATTCACTGCCCAAATTCAATTTTAAGTGTTTTGGCTCGAGTAGTTTTCTCGAGAACAGTCTCATTTTGAAAATGCCCGGTGGGTGTGATTTTGTGTGTGTTTTGGGGCCCGGGAGTGAAACATGTATTTTCGAACATATTTTACCGTGCCATATTTTGTATTCCCCGCCTAAATACATTTTTAAACCTTTTGGCTAGAAACGTTTCTGTTTGCAAGTGTTGTGTGTGCTTTGAGTCAAGCAGGGCGCCAGATTTGCCGCCGCCAGCGCGCCAGCTGCGTGTCTCAAATCGTGGTCCAGTATTGTGTCTCGAGTTTGTGTTCAGCACCGTGTGTTGCGGGGCGCCAGATTGCTAGGAAATTGGCGCCGATGGTCGTGTTGCCACGGGCGCCAGATTCTTTGAAGTTTCGCGCTAGTCTTTATGCTGCACTGCGGGCGCCGAATGTGGGGAAATTGGCGCTGGTGCCGCCAAATGCATAAGTGTGTCTTTGTTTTGGTCCTTAGGTGACGATTTGGTCCCTAGATGGCCGCCTTAGTCCTAAATGGTGGTTTAGGTCCCCGAGTGGGTTTAGTCCCAATATTGTGAGAGTGGTCCTTTGGACCGAATTATAATGAGTTTGTACGGAGATGGGATGAGAGTTAGTGCATGATTTGTGATATGATAAATGTGTTTGTGTTCTATTCATGGAGTATCATGCATACATTCTACTGCATGATCGCGACGTTATAAATTAAATTGTGAGGTCGGAGAGGCCAGCCGAGGCCATGATTCGATTTTTAGGCGGGAGGCCATACACTAGATATTGAGATTGCGGAGGGCAAATGGTACCACATGCATAACAACATTGCATGCATTCACATGAGCATATGAATGTTAGTGAGTGAGTTGCTTGATATGATTGGATCGTGTCTTTGTGAGCTATGATGATATATATTGCCTATTATCACTTTAGTTATATAGTTCGAGACTCACCCTTTCTCGTTGTTGTTTACCACGGTAGCCATGAGTGAAGGCTCGTTACCTTCACTACTTCCCGAGTGTGTCCGCTCCGTCACGTAGCACCTGGGGATGGGGTCTAGATTTTATTTGCACCGCTTTTGCTCATTGTTGAGCTTTCTTATGAGATTTCTCTATGTCTTACTTCGAGAAAGGTTGAATCTTTTTTTTTGATGTAACTTTATCTTTCCGCTGCATGTTGTGAGATTATTTACCACGTGATATATGGTGTTACGTATTGATAAATGTTTATGAGATGAATTGTCTGTTGAGTGTTTTAAGAGAGAAGTGTGACGCTCCATTTTATGAAAAATGAGTTATGTTATACTATTAGTGTGCTGATTGACTATGGCTAAATTGTGGCTTGCCACTAAGGTCAGAATTTCTTTCACTGGTGTATTTACAAGGGCATCACTGAGAGCCTTGCAAAGGTTTGTTGCAAGTAGTATCAGTTACCTGAGTAATCCCATAGTCAATCCGTCCACTATTTTATAACACATTAAATTAAAAGATAACCGGAATATTTATAGATACATACTCTGATTTTTGATTTAATTTTGCGGGTAGAAATGGGGTGTTACACAAAACAAGAACTACGTAGCTTTGATCCCTCATTCCGTGAGGGTACGTAGGACCGGGTTCATGTCCCGTCAAGCACCCTTTTCAAAAATCTTTGTTTTGTCCCGCTTTTCAAAGATACCAAAAATATTCCTTTTCCCCCGTTTTTTAATAAAATAATTAAGAGAGAGGACCCTCCCACCTTCAAGGGGAGGTACAATCCGGATGGTGCACTGGCTTGGTTGAAGGAGATCGAGAGGATCTTCCGAGTAATTGGCTGTAATGATGAACAAAAAGTAAGGTATGGCACTCATACCCTATCTGAAGAGGCTGATGACTGGTGGTTGGAGACCAGTGAGAGACTAGGGGCTGCCCATGAGGAGGTTACTTGGGCTGTATTCAGGAGGGAGTTCCTAAGAAAGTATTTTCCAGAGGACGTCAGAGGACAGAAAGAGATAGAGTTTCTTGGTGAAGCGAGGGTAGTAAGATGATCCACGAGTATCTTCGCTAGGTTTGCTGACCTTGCTAAGTTCTATCCACATTACTCAGAGGCTGGGGCTGAATTCTCAAAGTGCATAAAATTTGAGAATGGTTTGAGAGCTGATATCAAGCAGGCTGTAGGGTATCAGAAGATCAGAGTGTTCGCTGATCTGGTTGGATCGCCGCAGACCCATGAGGTCGATAGCAATTCCGTGCTAGACTTATGAGAGATCAGAAGAGTAAGTTTCAGAGCAGGGGTAAACCATATGAGACATCTGCTGACAGGGGCAAACAGAGGTATGCAGGTAATAATAGATATGCTGGGGGTAGCAGGTCGGCTGAGGGCAAAAAGCCAAGTGGGGGAGACGCCCCATCTGGCATTGTGTGTTTCAAGTGTGGCCAGCCGGGTCACAAGAGCCCTGATTGTAAGTTAGGGAAGAGGATATGTTTCAAGTGTGGGAAAAACGGTCACCTGGCATCCGAGTGTGATCGTAAAGAAGCGGTGTGTTTCAACTGTGGTGAAGCGGGTCACATTAGTTCTAAGTGCACCAAGCCTAAGAAGGAAAGATCCACTGGTAGAGTGTTTGCATTGGCAGGTTCAGAGGGACCTAATGATATCAGAGGTACATGTTTCATTCTTGGTACACCTTTGGTTGCTATTGTTGACACGGGTGCTACGCACTCTTTTATTGCTTCTGTTTGTGCTGAGAAACTGAATTTAGTGTTGTCTACTATGGTGAGAGGGATGGTTATCGATACTCCAGCTAAGGGTCCGGTAACTACTTCTCTAATGTGTGCTAGGTGTCCTCTGTCAGTCTTCGGCAGAGATTTTCTGGTTGATCTGATTTGTTTGCCTTTGGGTGGGTTGGATGTGATTCTGGGTATGGACTGGTTAGTAGATAACCATGTACACATCAACTGTTCTAGTAAGTCTGTTAGTTTTCTTCTTCCTGAAGAGGAAGAATCTTGCTTCATTGCCTCACGAGCAATTGCGCGGGGTAATGAAAGAGGGTGGTCAGCTGTTTGCCTTGATGGCGTCTATGTCCGCTGAGAACCAAGCTGTGGTTGATGGGTTGCAGGTGGTGTGTGAATTTCCTGAGGTGTTCCCAGATGAGATTCCGAGTGTGTCCCCAGAGAGGGAAGTTGAGTTCGGGATTGAGCTTGTGCCTGGTACTAGGCCTGTGTCTATGGCACCGTACCGGATGTCGGCTTCTGAGTTGTCTGAGTTGAAGAAGCAGTTAGAGGAGCTCCTTGAGAAGAAATTTGTGAGGCCTAGTGTGTCACCATGGGGAGCTCCAGTTCTGTTGGTAAAGAAGAAGGATGGGAGTATGCGTCTGTGCGTAGATTACAGACAATTGAATAAAGTAACAATCAAGAATAAGTATCCTCTCCCGAGGATAGATGATCTGATGGATCAGCTGGTAGGTGCTAAAGTGTTTAGCAAGATTGACTTGAGGTCCGGGTATCACCAGATTAAGGTGAAGGATGAGGACATCCAGAAAACAGCGTTCAGAACGAGGTATGGGCATTATGAGTACTCAGAATGCCATTTGGTGTCACAAATGCACCGTGGGTATTTATGGAGTACATGAACCGAATCTTCCATAGCTATCTGGATCGGTTTGTAGTTATCTTCATTGATGATATTCTGGTGTACTCAAAATCTGAGGAAGAGCATGCAGAGCACTTGAGATTGGTGTTGGAGGTCCTGAGAGAGAGGAAATTGTATGCCAAATTGTCAAAGTGTGAATTCTGGTTGCGTGAGGTGAGCTTCTTGGGTCACATTATTTCTGGTGATGGTATAGCTGTGGATCCAGCCAAGGTTGATGCAGTGTTACAGTGGGAGAGCCCAAAGTCTGTGACTGAGATCCGGAGTTTCTTGGGGTTGGCTGGTTACTACAGGAGGTTCATTGAAGGGTTCTCTAAGTTAGCCCTTCCGTTGACCCAATTGACCTGTAAGGGAGAGCCTTTGTGTGGGATGCAAAGTGTGAAGAAGAGAGCTTCCAAGAGTTAAAGAGGAGGTTGACCACGCCTCTCAGTTGTTAGTTTGCACTGTGTCGGAGCGAGCCTTTTGTTGTATATATCTTGTGATGCTTCCAAGATGGGCTTGGGAGGTGTATTGATGCAGGATGGGAAGGTAGTTGCGTATGCGTCCGATACGATTGAGGACACACGAGAAGAACTATCCTACTCATGATCTAGAGTTGGTCGCTATTGTTTTTTGTGTCAAGATTTGGAGGCACTATCTCTATGGTACCGTGATTTGTGGTGTTCAAAGGTGACCACAAGAGTCCGAGGTACTTGTTTGACCGTAAGGAGTCGAATATGAGGCGAGGCGTGGCTAGAGTCACGAAAGATTATGATTTTCGGCTTGAACTATCACCCCGCAAAAGCTAATGTCGTGGCCGATGCGTTAAGTCGGAAAACCTTACATATGTCGCTATGATGGTAAGCGGAATTGGAGTTGATTGAGCAATTCCGTGATTTGAGTTTGGTTTGCAGTGACACCCCGTGCAGTGTCGTTGGGTATCGCCGAGGATTGGGAATGACTTCTTGGTTAGTATCAGAGACGCCCAGAGGTTAGATGTGAAACTGGTTGACTTGTTGGTAGCTGGTGATCAGGCTGTGGATGGGGATTACAGGTTGGATCCCCAGGGTGTGTTGAGGTTCAGGGACAGAATTTGTGTTCCTGATGATGCGGAGTTGAAGAAAATGATACTTGAAGAGAGCCATAGGAGCAAGTTGAGCATTCATCCGGGTGCTACTAAGATGTATCATGATTTGAAGAAACTGTTCTGGTGGCCTGGTATGAAGAGAGATGTTGCGCAGTTTGTATATGCGTGTTTGACTTGCCAGAAGTCAAAGATTGAGCATCAGAAGCCTGCGGGGTTGATGCAACCTTTAGAGATTCCGGAATGGAAGTGGGACAGCATCTCCATGGATTTTGTGACGGGGTTGCCAAACACTGTGAGGGGGTTTGACACTATTTGGGTGATTGTAGATAGGCTAACCAAGTCTGCCCATTTTATTCCTATCAACATCACCTACCCTGTGCCAAAGTTGGCTAGAATTTATATCCAGGTGATTGTGAAACTGCATGGGGTCCCGAAGAGTATTGTGTTTCGGATAGGGATCCGAGGTTTACATCGGAGTTTTGGGGAAGCTTGCGGGAGGCTTTGGGGTCCAAGCTGCGGTTGAGTTCGGCTTATCACCCTCAGACTGATGGTCAGACAGAGAGAACCATCCAGTCTTTGGAGGATCTCTTGAGAGCTTGTGTGCTAGAGCAGGGAGGTGCGTGGGATACACATCTCCCACTGATTGAGTTCACTTATAATAAAACTATCATTCGAGTATAGGGATGGCTCCTTTTGAGGCAATCAGATGGGCGGAGGTGTAGGACTCCTTTGTGTTGGCATGAGTCAGGGAGAGTGTTGTACTCGGACCAGAGTTGGTTAGGGAAACTACTGAGAAAGTGAAAATGATCAGGGAGAAGATGAAAGAGTCTCAGAGTCGGCAGAAAAGTTACCATGATCGGAGGAGAAAGGACTTGGAGTTTCAGGCTGGTGAGCATGTGTTCTTGAGGGTCACGCCTATGACCGGTGTGGGCGTGCTCAAGGCAAAGAAGTTAACTCCAAGGTTTATTGGACCGTACCAAATCACTGAGAGGGTTGGAAAGGTTGCTTATAGGGTGGCCTTGCCACCTAATCTTTCGAACTTGCACGATGTTTTCCACGTGTCACAGCTTCGGAAGTATATTCCAGACCCGTCTCATGTGATTCACATGGATGATGTGGAGGTACGTGAGAACCTCACGGTGGAGACTATGCCGGTGAGGATTGATGATAGAGAAGTGAAGGTGTTGAGAGGGAAGGACATTGCCTTAGTCAAGGTAGTGTGGTTGGGAGCTACTGGTGAAAGTATGACTTGGGAGCTGGAGAGCAGGATGCGGGAGTCGTATCCAGAGCTGTTTGAACCAGGTATGAATTTCGAGGACGAAATTTCCTAAGTGGGGGAGAGTTGTAACACCCTAAATTATTTAATTAAGCAATTGATTAAATTATTTAAAGTGTTACACTGTTTTAAATTAGAATAAAATATAATATGGTGTCTTATAATCTAGTAATTTATTTTGATTGAAGGGGTTGGTGGAAGAAATGGAGAGGGGGTGTAAAAAGGGCCCAAGTGCGTTTGGCCCAATGTACATATAGCCAAATTAGGCATTTGCTCTCATTTGTGAGAAGGAAAGGAAAAACGAAAGAAAGGAGAGAAAGAGAGAAGAAGAAAACGGCGAGCAAGTGAGAAGAAGGAGAAGAGGAATCGCACCATTCAAGAAGAAAGAAAGGAGCTCTTGTTGCTGTGGGTTTTGTACGTACTCAGAGAAAGAGAGTTTCTACGGTTTAAATTAAGGTAAGGGGAGTCTCACTCTATAATAGAGGAGATAATACGTTTTATGTAGGTCATAGGTTCCTAATTGATGTTATTTGATATTGTTTGATTATTGAATGAAGGATTGAATCATTGAATTTGATCAATTGTATGATGAAATCGAATTAGGGCTTAAGTTAGGGTTTATAACATGAAATTTTGTGATTTGTGGTGTGTTTGATGATTTAACATGCAATTGATTGTTTGATTATGAGATTAGGAATGTTAGAATGATTATTGAGTGAATTGATTTGAAGGAATTTGAGAAAATTGAGATTTTGTAGTTTGGGGCGCCATTGTGCTAGGATTCGCGCCGCTCGTAATGCTGTTCATCGTTAGTTGTGAGTTTGTGCAGAGTGCAGCACGCCGTGGCGCCACATTCTTTGGGAAAATGGCGCCTGCGTAATCGCTCATGTCGCCGGAATGTGTTCTGCGCAGTGTGTTCGCCAGGCGCCAAGTTGCCGGGAAAATGGCGCCCGTGCACTATTTGTGTGTCGGGTGGGTGTGTGTGTCGTGGCGGGCGCCAAATGCCGCCCCTGAGTGCCCAAATGGTGCTGTGTCACCATGAGATGCTGATCGTGTGCTGGAGTTCTTTGTCTGGCGCGAGAATGTGGGTATTTTGGAGCCGGGTAGTGAAACTTGTATTTTCTGGGCACATTTCCTCGTACAAATTTTGTATTCACCCAACCAAATTCAATTTTAAGTGTTTTGGCTCAAGTGGTTTCTTAGTTCTGTGTCTCATTTTGAAAATGTCCGGTGGGTGTGATTTTGTGTGTGTTTGGGGTCCGGGAGTGAAACTTGTATTCTCGAACATATTTTCTGTGCAAATTTGGTATTCACCGCCCAAATTCAATTTTAAGTGTTTTCGCTCGAGTAGTTTTTCGCTTGCAAGTGTTGTGTGTGCTTTGAGTCAAGCGGCGCCAGATTGTCTTGCCGCCTTGTGGCGCCTAGGCCGCTCTGTGTCTCAAATCGTGTCCGTATTGTGTTCGAAGTTTGTGTCAGCACCGTGTTGTTGTGGGGCGCCAGATTGCTAGGAAATTGGCGCCGATGGTCGTGTTGCTGCGGGCGCCAGATTGCTTGAAGCCTCGCGCCTAGTCTTTGTGGTTGCACTGCGGGCGCTGTATCGTGGGGAAATTGGCGCTGAGTGCCGCCAAATGCATAAGTGTGTGCTTTGCTTTTGGTCCTTAGGTGTGATTTGGTCCCTAGATGGCCGTCTTAGTCCTAAATGGTGGTTTAGGTCCCCGAGAGTGGGTTTAGTCCCAATATTGTGAGTGGTCCTTTGATTTGAATTATAATGAGTTTGTACCCGGAGATGGGATGAGAGTTAGTGCATGATTTGTGATATGATAAATGTGTTTGTGTTCTATTCATGGAGTATCATGCATACATTCTATCGCTGATCGCGACGTTATAAATTAAATGTGAGGTAGGAGGCCAGCCGAGGCCATGATTCGATTTTTAGGCCGGAGGGCCATACACTAGATATTGAGATTGCCGGAGGGCAAATGGTACCACATGCATAACAACATTGCATGCATTCACATGAGCATATGAATGTTAGTGAGTGAGTTGCTTGATATGATTGACTGTGCTGTGAGCTATGATGATATATATTGCCTATTATCACTTTAGTTATATAGTTCGAGACTCACCCTTTCTGTTGTTGTTTACCACAGGTAGCCATGAGTGAAGGCTCGTTACCTTCACTACTTCCCGAGTGTGTCTGCTCTGATACGTAGCACCTAGGGGATGGGGTCTAGATTTTATTTGCACTGTTTTGCTCACTGTTGAGCTTTCTTATGAGATTTCTCTATGTCTTACTTGAGAGTGCTGAATCTTTTTTTTTTGATGTAACTTTATCTTTCCGCTGCATGTTGTGAGATTATTTACCACGTGATATATGGTGTTACGTATTGATAAATGTTTATGAGATGAATTGTCTGTTGAGTGTTTTAAGAGAGAAGTGTGACGCTCCATTTTATGAAAAATGAGTTATGTTATACTATTAGTGTGCTGATTGACTATGGCTAAATTGTGGCTTGCCACTAAGGTCAGAATTTCTTTCACTGGTGTATTTACAAGGGCATCACTGAGAGCCTTGCAAAGGTTTGTTGCAAGTAGTATCAGTTACCTGAGTAATCCCATAGTCAATCCGTCCACTATTTTATAACACATTAAATTAAAAGATAACCGGAATATTTATAGATACATACTCTGATTTTTGATTTAATTTTGCGGGTAGAAATGGGGTGTTACACAAAACAAGAACTACGTAGCTTTGATCCCTCATTCCGTGAGGGTACGTAGGACCGGGTTCATGTCCCGTCAAGCACCCTTTTCAAAAATCTTTGTTTTGTCCCGCTTTTCAAAGATACCAAAAATATTCCTTTTCCCCCGTTTTTTTTAATAAAATAATTTCTCAAAAGGAAAGAAAAGAAAAGAAAAGAAGTTGAACTATTATTTTCAAATCAAACATTTCAAAACCACACATCAAGTTAATGGTTCCCTTTCGGTAGAAAGGGCGCGTGGGGTGCTAATACCTTCCCCATGCGCAACCGACCCCCGAACCTACATCTCTGTGTTTTCAAAAGACCACCCGTTTTCCAAAAAAGGTTTTTTCAATGTTTTCCTAAATAAATATTGGTGGCGGCTCTACTATTTTCACGTTGTCAAACTGAAAAGTCCAAACCAGATTTTTCGGGGCGCAACAGGTAAGTACATGAAAACTTCTATTTTGTTTCCTTTGTAAGAAAATATTATTGTAAGCACATGATTCACTCCTTTTGTTTTCTTCATCCTAACAAGATAGACAACTAAAGCATAGGACGAACTTGTAGTCTGACAATATAGACCACTAAAATATAAGACATGATTGTAATTTTCAATAGTTGCTCCACATTTAATTCCAAATGGTTACCAGAAAAAAAAAAAATTATATCTGGGTACCAAAGAAAAAAAATATAACAATTAGGCTCAAAGGGGCAACTAAGGGATAAATTCGACAAACAACTCTGGGGCCGGAAAATACCTAAATTCCCCAAATCTCTTTACATGATGCAAATCAATTTTCACCTTGAAATGGTCAAAAGACAAATTCTAGAATGTAACAAATTGGGAAACACACTCATAGAAAGAAAAGGGGTAAAAATTTATGATTTAGTATCAATCCCCTTATATAGGCTCAGATCTCACATTTAGAAGCTAGTTCAAAAAAAGTACTCAAGAGGGACAAATGCTAATTATCAGCTTCCTAAGGACATCCTCATAGTTACAATTAAGCACAAGTCTGTCATGTAAATTAATTATGGGATCCCTTAAAGACATAATCTCTATTTTTTCAATTTACGCATAATTCATGCAAAACAAGCCAGAAAAATGCTATCAACATATTTAGTGGGTATGTGCATTAATATAGATCAAGTGACAAAATAAAGTCCCCTCCCCCACACTAGCATGAAGCATAGTCCTCAATGCAAAATATCATATTGGCACAAAAAGAAATAGATGAGAGAGAGAGAGAGAGTAAGAGTGACTTCCCTGAGAGAGCTTTGCAAACTGAGCTAATTCCTAAATAAAATAAAAAAAAACAAACAAACAAAAGTGAGAGAAAATAAAACAAAGTTGCCTCTCGCGAAGCACTTGTTTAACGTCCCGAGCCCGACGCAGATTTCTGGTCAATCCTGAGGCCAGTGACATAGCTCACTTGGAGCAACCCTTCCTCAAAATGCTTCACACGCTGACCATTGACCTTAAAAGTGGTACCATCTTCATGAGATACCTCAAGCACTCCATAAAGAAAAACTTGAGTAACAGTATAGGGTCCATACCACCTAGAGCGCAACTTTCATGGAAAAAGACGCAAACGTGAGTTATAAATTAAAACCTTCTCACCAACATGGAACTCACGCTGCTGAATGCGCTTATCATGCCACTTTTTATTCCTCTCCTTATAAAACTTGGCATTCTCATAAGCTCCGAGACGGAGCTCATCCAATTCATCGAGCTGCAGCAACCTATTTTCACCTGTAAGCTGAGCATCAAAGTTTAGAAATTTTAAAGCCCAAAGTGCTTTATGCTCTAATTCAACAGGCAAATGACATGCTTTTCCAAAAACAAGACGATAAGGAGACATCCCAATGGGGGTTTTAAAAGCAGTTCTGTAGGCCCATAGTGCATCATCAAGTTTCAAAGACCAATCTTTTCTTGATGCACTAACTGTCTTCTCTAAAATCCTTTTTAACTCTCTGTTTGAAATTTCAACTTGTCCACTGGTTTGTGGGTGGTAAGGAGTTGTTACCTTATGAGTGACAACATATTTGCTCAAAAGATTTTCAAATTGTTTATTGCAAAAATGAGTGCCACCATCACTAATAATTGCTCGGGAGTGCAAACTGTAAAAATATTTTTCTTTAAAAATCTCACTACTACCCGAACATCATTAGTGGGTAAAGGCACAGCTTCTACCCACTTAGACACATAATCTACAAAGAACAAGAATATATTGATTTGAAAAAGATTTAGGAAGGGCCCCATAAAGTAAATACCCCATACATCAAATATCTCACAAACCAAAATATTGTTTAAGGGCATCTCTTGACGCCTAGAAATATTGCCACTCCTTTGACAACTATCACAAGCTTTCACAAATTCATGAGCATCTTTAAATATAGTAGGCCAATAAAAACCACATTGTAAAACCTTATATGCAGTTTGATAACTCTATTTTATATAGAGTATTTCATATGTTTAAACTTAGTAATTGCTCTCTTTCAAGTAATAATAAAGAGTTTATATAGTATTTAGTGTGATATATGATAACTTGAGTGATTTGAATGGTTATAGTTATTTCTAGGCCATTTTGGATATATTGTGGTATGTTTGATGTTTTTTCAAAGGTCTGCCTCAATGCTATCTCAGATCAAATGCTCCCGTGACCGATCCTCGCATCAAATCTGCACTACTTGGTGAATAAGCAGCCAACTTCATGCATCCACTTGCAATTGATGACCTCATGCTTAGTCTTCTGAAGCCATCCCACCTTGTATAGTAGGCGCCTACCATTCACACATAGCCATAGGGTAGCTTTGAAGAGTCATCAACATAGGGACACATGTTCATACATCATGAGACCTCCCTATACACTTGTCAAAGATCTTATCCATGCAAACAACTGCTGGAAAGTAACTACAGCTATGATCCACTCAAGATTACTTCAACATGAAGGAAGGAAGCACCTCTCTTGAAGGCTATAAAAGGACCTCACATCTTAATTTGGAAATATATCACAATCCATAAGTTAGATCAAAATTTCAATATACATAGTTAGTTTTTATATTTTTAGAGGAAGAGGAAGGAAGTGACAAATCCTCCTTAACTCGTTTTCATAGTGTTTGTATAGTGCTAAGGAGTAATGCTAGTGCATTGCTAGAAGATTTCATACAAAGTGTTTCAACATTTGTAACTTTGCTCTTGTTGTTCTCTTTTGTGATTTCTATATATATATAAACATGGTCTATTCAGTTTATATATATCTTGCAATGTCTCTTGTTAGCTAAACCTTTCTTAGTTGGAATGTTCTAATCATTTAATGAGCTTTTAAGTAAGTATGATGCATGTATGTATGTTTGTACTTTAGTTCTTGCTTGATAATCTTTCCAAACTTATTTTGAACTTGATCACTTAGAATAAGTAAGATTTGTAAATGACCAGAAATGACTTACAATTAAGAACTCAAGAACTAATATGGGTGAGTGTTTTACATAAAGAAAACTTTGTGAAAACCATGCTAAGTCCTAGAGATAGGATAGTATAGTGCATAGGATAATTGTGGGTACTTAAAATACAAGAGTGAATTTATTTAAGCAAATTGGATAATTGTTAGGAGGCAAGATAGGCATTGACACCCTTTCTTTATCGTGATAGAACAAGGATCATAAGAGTCGGTAATGATACTCAAGAAAGTGACCGAAAGGCACATAGCTAATGCAACAAAGATTCGCAAGTGCAGTGCATCACATAACCGCATCAAACACTTATAAGTAAATTACTTGATGAAGACATTCCAACTAGTTTTTCTCTTTTACACTATCAACATTTTTACTTTGCTTTCTATCTAACTTAGTTGTGATCATCAAACAAAATCCAAAATTATTTTGTTACTTTGTTACTTTAACCTTTATTACTTTATATTGATTTTAAAAGTGAGTTTTTCAATCTCTGTGGGTTCGATCTTTTTACTACTTGTTTTTGGACAAAGTTGTATACTTGCACACAAGTGTATGTGATTTCCATACACCAAGTTTTTGGCGCCGTTGCCGGGGATTGAAGTAAATTCTTTTTAAAATTCTGATATATATTAATTTAGTGTTGTATATAAATTCTGGTCTTTAAAGTTTCATCAACAACAAAGACATGGTACTTAGTATATATACTGAGAACTGTAAATGTAACTCCGTAATATAGTTTAGATCCAGAAATAGAAAGAAGATTCGTGGAGATTGCTAAGACTCGTAATCAAAATCAACAAGCTAGCAACATGTCATTCAGTGAAGAACAAAGCTCAAGGCCACACTCAGTAAGAGGAGGCCCTGGTTCACAGCATGCTACTGAAGAAGAAGTTCATAGAGAAAAACTCATCCACATGGATCACATAGGTATGATTAATGATAGAGATAGACCTATGAGGGATTATGCTCAGTTTGATCATCAAAATATGCAAACTAATATAAATAGACCTCATATTGATGCCATGCATTTTGAATTTAAGCCTATGATGTTTCAAATGCTTCAAACTATTGGTCCTCATTTGCATTTAAGGCAATTTCTAGAAGTATGTAGTAATTTTATTATACCTGGTGTTAGTGAAAATGCATTTAGATTAAGGTTATTTCCATATTCTTTGAAAGATAGAGCCAAGGCTTGGCTAAATTCTTTAGAGCCTAACTCTATCCATTCATGGAATGAAATGGCTGAAAAATTTTTAGGAAAAAATATTCCCACCTATCAAAAATGCCAGGTTAAGAAATTATATTACATATTTTAGACAAAAAGAGTTTGAGTCTTTATTTGAAGCATGGGAAAGATGGAAGGAACTTTTGAGAAAATGTCCTCATCATGGTTTACCTGTTATTATTCAAATGGAAACATTTTATAATGGTTTAGAACCTCAAACCAGAATAATGCTTGATGCATCATCTGGTGGAGTGTTATTAAATCTGTCATACAATGAAGCATGCGAATTAATTGATAGAATAGCAGCTAATAGCTCGAGTTGGCCTACTGAGAGGGTGAGTGCCCAAAAGAAACTATCAGGGGTACATGAAATTAATGATATATCTGCCCTATCTGCTCAAGTAGCCACTCTAGCTAATTTGTTGAAAAACTTCACTTCTGGCAATGCTACTGCATCTAATGCAACAGATCACCAGACAACACAATTCAGTAAAGAAAGAGAACAAGTACCTCCGTGCACACCTAGTGTGTGTACTGTGGAGGAGGTCACTTGTATGAGGAGTGTTCTAGCAACCCTATCTCTGTAAATTATGTAGGATATAATAGGAATAACAACTCTTATTCCAACACTTATAATCCTGGTTGGAAAGACCGCCCAAATTTTAGATGGAGTAACAATAGTGCACCTGCACCTAGAACTGCACCAACTACACCAACTACACCACCAGGATTCCCAGCTCAAAATAACCAAAGAAACTCTCAACCTACCGCTGAGAATTCTCTAGAATCCATGCTTAAAGCATTCATAGGTGAATCTAGAACTGCTAGACAAACTCAGGATGCTTCCATTAAGAACTTAGAGAATCAAGTTGGTCAATTAGCCACAGCTCTGTATCAAAGGCCACAAGGTGCCTTACCTTCAAATACAGAAGCTACTCCTTCCCAAAACAAAGGAAAGGAGCAGGTTAAGGCTATTTCATTAAGAAGTGGTAAGGATCTGGTAGAGTTAACTGAGAAGGAAAGTGTAGAAAAGGGAGAAAAAGCCAAAAATCAAAAAGAAACCAATGCAGAAGCACCTAGTGCTCGTACATCACAAGAAATTCAAAGTCCACTACCTAAGTTAGTACCTGAATACCCTCCTCCTCCTTATCCTCAAAGACTAAAAAAAGCACATGAGGAGAAGCAGTTTGGTAAATTTTTAGAGGTACTAAAACAATTACACATCAATATTCCCTTAGTAGAAGCACTCCAACAAATGCCAAACTATGCAAAGTTTATGAAGGATGTGCTTACTAAGAGAAGAAGATTAGGAGAGTTTGAAACAGTTGCCATGACAGAAGATTGTAGTTTGCTTATGCAAAATAAGATTCCTAGGAAATTGAAGGATCCAGGTAGTTTTACAATTCCATTTTCCATAGGAAAATCCTATACTGGTAAAGCTTTATGTGATTTAGGTGCAAGCATCAACTTGATGCCTAAATCTATTTTGACCCGGTTAGAAATAGGAAATGCAAAACCAACCACAGTGACACTTCAATTAGCAGATAGATCAATAGCCTATCCTGAAGGTATCATAGAAGACATCCTAGTCAAGGTAGATAAATTTGTATTCCCTGTAGATTTTGTTATCCTAGGTAGACCATTCTTAGCAACTGGTAAAACCTTAATTGATGTGCAGAAAGGTGAACTCACTATGAGAGTGAATGATCAAGAGATAAAATTCAATGTAATGAATGCTATGAAGTATCCTGCAGAGAATACAGAAGAGTGTTCATCCTTACTTTCTCTAGATCAATTGGTAGAAAAACAGTTTTACAAGCAGTATGATCACTTAGCTAATGCAGATGCATTAGATGCAGCAGCATTGCTAGATGATGAAATACTAGGAAAAGAAAATCTGCCAATAGAAAACTCTTGTAACGAGGTATGGGCCAGAACTTATGAACCACTCAATCTTGAGGATCCAATTCTCAAGAAGAACTTACCCTCAATAGAACAACCTCCTAAGTTAGAATTGAAGATACTGCCTAAACACCTTAAGTATGCCTTCTTAGGAGCAAATGAAACTTTACCTGTTATCATTGCTTCTGATTTAACATCAAAATAGGAGGGTAATCTCATTAGTACTCTACAGAAGCATACTCAAGCAATAGGTTGGCAAATGTCTGATATCAAGGGAATTAGTCCTTCTATATGCATGCATAGAATCATCTTGGAAGAAAATTCTAAGAATAACATAAAGAGTCAAAGAAGACTAAACCCTATTATGAAAGAGGTTGTGAAAAAAGAGATCATTAAGTTGCTAGATGCTAGCAAAATGTACTATGGTGCACAGGTGGTGAGAGACAAAATCACCACCCATTTGCAAAATCTCTAAGTGAAAAGAGGTAGTCAGGCTGACAAGACTCTTAAAACAAGCGCTTGATGGGAGGCAACCCATTGTTTTTAATTATTTTTGTGCAATTTTATGTTTTTAGTTGTTTTGCAGAAATGCAGGAAACTAATGCAGCTGCATCAAATGCACCTGCATTGAAGGAAAATGTGCCCTGCATCAGAAATTTATAAATTTGAAGAAAATTGGTTAAGTGTGAATCATAAGGCTTCAAGAAGATCAAAGGGAGGTTAAGCAAGATTATTAAAGTGTAGATAGCCAAGCAAGACACATGGCATGATGCATGCGCAACACGCATTGCTAACGGCTACCTAATAACTCCACTAACTTCCTTCTCCCTGAAACATAAAGCCTTAAGTTTGTTACCGTTACCCTTTCATTCGCAAATCTCACAAATTTCTCTCAATCACACAAACAATCAAAAACCTAGAAATTCAAAGCAATCAAAATGGTAAAAAAGCAATCAACACAGAAATCATCAGGCAAGCAGGCCAAAACTCCTCAGAAGGAAAAGAAAGCCATGCATGCAGGATCATCATCAACAAAGAAAGGCAAAGCCAAGGAATCAACAGCAAGAACCAATGACAATGTGCATTTCTGGAAAATGCATTTGCTACCCGAGAGAGGGTATGATTTGAAGAAGGCTAGTCCATCATTCATGTCCACAGTGGCCAATCTCAATTGGGACCACTTTGTTCTTCCAAGAGGAGGCTACATTGAAGACATAGTGAGAGAATTCTATGCTGGAATCACACCACAAGAAGGAGCAGAACACTCCTACACTTCCATGGTGAGAGGTAAACTTGTACACTTCCATGCCAAGAAATTGAATGAACATTATATGCTGAAGTATAATGGGAATGATTTTGAAAACAAAGTGGCCAAGGCCTTTAAGAAAGAAATGGAAGAACTGAGAAATAGAATTGCTATACCAGGGTCTGTTTGGGAAAAATTTACACCTAATGAAATCAAGCTTAGAAGTAATTATTTGATAGATGCATTAGGTAATTGGCACTTGTTCATAGCCACTTCAATTCTGCCTACATCACACACATATGCAATGACCAAAGAAAGATTGATCTTGTTAGATACAATTCTCTCCGAGGGGAATGTTGACATAGGTAGATTGATAGCTAGGGAAATTCTTGCATGCTCAACAAAATCAAAGGGATTTCTGTTTTTCCCTTGCCTCATTATTGAATTATGCATGAAAGAAGGTGTCCCAATAGCTGCTAATGAACAAATAAAATTTCCCCCTGGTAATTTTAGTGCTGAATTGAAGGAGAAATTGAGAAATGTAAGAGGCCCTGCACCTGCAATGCAAGAGCATTACATGCAGAAGCAGACGGCAGTATGAAAATTTATGAATGATCAACATGATTGGCTTCAATTAGTGTTTGACAAGATATTTGATCTTGTGGGCCAAGTGAATGCCCCTGAGTTGCCAAGTTGGGTATTAAGAGCTGAAGGAGAGGAAGAAGAAGAGAAAGAGGCTGAAGAGGAAGGGAAAGGAAAGGAGAAGGTAGAGGAACCTAGTGTTGCGCCCCGAAAAATCCGGTTTGGGACTTTTCAGTTTGACAACGTTGAAAATCAGTAGAGCCGCCACCAATATTTTATTTTAGGAAAACATTGAAAAAAACCTTTTTGAAAGCGGGTGGTCTTTCGAAAACTTAGAGATGTAGGTTCGGGGGTCGGTTGCGCATGGGGAAGGTATTAGCACTTCACGCGCTTCTTTCTACCGAAAGGGAACCATTAATTTGATGTGGTTTTGAAATGTTTGATTTGAAATACATTGTTCTATTTATTTTCTTTTCTTTTCGAGAAATCGCTTTATTGAAAACGGGAAAAAGGGAATGTTTTTGGTATCTTTGAAAAGCGGAACAAAACAAAGATTTTTGAAAAGCATGCTTGACGGGACAGGAACCCGGTCCTACGTACCCTCACTGGCTGAGGGATCAAAGCAACGTAGTTCTTGTTTTTTATGGGTTTTTTAAAGGTATGCTTGACGGGACATGAACCCGATCCTACGTACCCTCACTGGCTGAGGGATCAAAGCAACGTAGTTCTCAGTTTTGCGTGTGAAAACGGCTTTGTGATTTTTGAAAGTGTTTTTAGAGTTTTTGAAATAAGACTCGAGTGTTCGCGAACACCAAACAAGCAAAGGCTTCGAGTGGCATTCGGTATTAACTCGAAAGAAAAGAGAGTTGGAACTGGCAATCAAACAAGCAATGGCTTCGAGTGATTACAAGCGACAACGTCGTATTATTCTTTTGAAAATAGTTTTGAAAAAAAGGGGGCGAGCTAGTAGCTCGTGTTATTTTGGAAGTTTGAATTAGTTGTTTTTTTTGTTGTTGTTTATTTAATGTGTGGGAGTTTTCATGATAGCCAAACAAGCAAAGGCTTCGAGTGACTACCACTAATAACTCCTCATTAACGATCAAACAAGCAACGGCTTCGAGTGATGGTTAATGATTTTATTTAGGAAAATGCCTTAGGTTTTCTTATTTGGAATAAAAC
Organism: Oxytropis ochrocephala; assembly: GCA_020916435.1. NCBI lineage: Eukaryota > Viridiplantae > Streptophyta > Magnoliopsida > Fabales > Fabaceae > Oxytropis > Oxytropis ochrocephala. The sequence goes on along the minus strand of CM037092.1, from coordinate 85,264,775 downwards.
ATAGGATTTCAAGCTTGAAAAGAAATATAACATTTCAAATCCTTTTTCCAAGTCAAAACCCAAAACAACCATTGGAACACAAGCAAAGCAATCATAAGAGTATTCACAAGTTGCTATGAACAATTGGATGCACAATGATACAAGTATATGAGTGCAAGAGTATGCAATTATGGAATGCAAAGTACAACATTATTGAATGCAAGAACAATTTAAAAAGAGTGCATGACATAGTGCTAATGAGTGCATGAACATGTGAATATGCAATTTAGAAATGAACATGAACTTCAAATCACCATTTATTCATGAAATGCAAGCAAACAACATAGGTTAAACTTTTGGTAAGGATTCACATGATCAAGCAAAGAGATGCATAAAAGTCACATGAACCCTAATTTTCTTCTAATATGCAAAGCAAAACAACCTTGAAACAATCTTTATTTTCACAAGACTTGGTAACAATTATTTTTGTGGTTCAAGTATATTAAATAGGTATGAAAGGGCTACAAGGCCGAAACCTATTGTCATTCCAAACCAACATTTATTTCATGCAAAAATCAAGGGAAAGACAAAGCAACAAAACCCTAAAAACTTGCTTGAGCCTAAGGCCTTATTTACTCTATAAATCATCAAATTATTTCATCAAAATTTACCCAATCACATAGATAAGCATGAATACATGATGAACAACAAAAACAAACAAGAACCCTAAAATTTGGGACCCAAAACCGAAGCCATACCCCCAAGATTCAAGCTCAAAACATCAAGATTCAACAATAAGCATAGCTCATCATTCATTCACAAAATTAACACAATTAATCATGCATTATTCAAACTTCAAACCATCTAATGAACAAGAACAACACAAGGATCATGAGTTAATCCCAAGGCTAAAGCGAAAAGAAGAGGAAAACATGTTTTTATTTGGTGAAAATCACATGAGCAAAGAACAAATCACAAGAACAACACATAGTCAACACATAGTCATAAGAACAAATTATTTAGTGGGTGATGGACCAGCTCTCACCCACAACAGCCCCTATCTACATTTGAAATGATGTTATGAGATGCAAATATAAGTTGAAAAAGATTTTAATGCAAGAAAATTGATGAAAATGCAAAGGGTTTAGGTTATACCTTATTTCCAAGCTAAACAAAGGTAGAAATGAAACTCAAGAGCAAATCAACCACAATCCTCACAAACCAACCACAAAGGTCACGCAAACTTGGAGAAATCAAACTCTCTAATGATGTAAAAATGGAACCAAGGGTGAAAGGAAGAAGGTTTATGAAGATGGAGTGAATTTTAGGTGGTTTGGTGGATGAAACTTGAAAAAACAATGGAGGAGAGTGAGGGAAAGAATTCGGCCTAGAGAGGGAGAGGAGAGGAAGAAGAGTGTGCTAGGGTAAAATGAGAGTGTGTGTGTGAGGTCTCCTATTTTTGGGTTTTATATGAAGTGAAAATTTAAGGGTATTTGTGACAATGCATCTCTTGTAAGCCACTAGGATTTGAGAAAGAAATTGAATCAATGGTCAAGATGCATTATCACATGGATTAAGGGCAATAAAATGAAGAGAGAGAGGGCTGGGTGTGCAGCATAAGGAGGGTGGTGAAGGATAAGCTCATTGACAAAAATGTATTTTTCCATAAAGCTTATTACACAAGTGCCATTTTGGTTCAAATGAAGGGTGAAGATTGTTTTTCACACTTGAATGAATGGCCATGATTTAACACAATTTGCAAACAATAAAAATAAATCAAAATGGAGTGGATTGGGGCTGAAGTATGCGCAGCTAGTGGAGTGGGGAGTGAGTGGAATTGCAAATTGTACTATTGTGCTAATCTTATCCTTTCATAATTCAAAAGAATGTGGAATATTCCATTCTAGATCATTCTTCCAAATTCATACCATTTTGGGCCATATCCCATGATTCAATAATTGGGCTCTGAATTTTATGATCTCACCAATCCCAAAATTGATTTATTTACCCCACCTCAAAGGAAATGACCATTTTACCCTTTTATCCAAAAACTAGGTTTTTAGGCCAAAAGGCTTAATATTTATGCACAAAAATAATCGCAATGGAGCACAAATATCCTCAAATAAATCATTGATGATTATCCAAGGATTTGGGACAAAAGACCGCTTTTATTGTGAAATGACCAAAATGCCCTTTCACTCTAAAAACCCTAGTTTTTTTTTACCTGAAACACATTTCCACCTCAAAAATGATTTTCCACCCTAGGAGTGACCTCTAGTACCTTGAAATGCATGTTGGATGACTTGTTTTGAGGAATTGTCTTTTATTTGCAAAATGACCAAAATGCCCTTTGCACTTTGAAAAACCCTAATTTGTCTAAGAAGTGCATTCCAACTCCAAAAATGATTTTAGAAGCTTTGAAATGACTTTTAGAACTCTAAATGCAATGCATGATGTTTTTTACTTTTTAATTTAATTATTTTTAGGGAAAATTAGGGTTTTGACCTAAGCCAGGACAAAATTGGGGTATGACAATGCCTCTTTATCCGGATTTTAACAAGGAATATGAATTGGCGAAACATATTCCGAGGCAAAATAGAGATAAAGAATTCGTAAATTATACCTATTTTGTCCACTTAGTGAAAAACCCGAATTTTCCTTCTTTTTGTTTTCTAATTTTTTTCATCCGATTTTTCTTTTTGGGTGAATGAATGCCACCAAAAACGATCAGAATGAATGAAGTGCCAACCCTCAAAGTGGCAAAAACAAGAAGTAAATTAGTGCCAACCTCGGGTGGCATAAACGACAAGAAATAAAGCAAATAAATAAAACAAGAAAGAAGCGTAATCCTCGATATGTTCGGTTAAGGCGCAGGGAAGAAGGTAATAAAGAGCGTGAAGAAGAAGGAGCGCTCGTCGCTCAAGGAACGCCTGGGTTCTCAAGGAGCATTTGCGCTCAAGGAACACTTGTTCGAAGCGAGCACTTGCGCTCAAGGAGTACTTGGGCTATGAAGGAGTACTTGCGCGCTCAAGGAGTACTTGGGCTCTGAAGGTGGCCTATTCGAGCGGCCTGAGGTTCAATATCAAGTTGTAGGACTGATACATTTTACCTTGATGGACTTACGTTGTGCTTTATACTGACACAGCTAGTCTGAAGGACTCGACGTATGGGGGGCCGATCCGTCATGCTCCGTGATGACTTGGCGAAATGAAGGACGCGAGGTCTGAGGGGCCGATCCGTCATGCTCCGTGATGACTTGGCGAGATGAAGGACACAAGGTCTGAGGGGCCGATCCGTCATGCTCCGTGATGACTTGGCAAAATGAAGGACGCGAGGTCTGAGGGCCGATCTGTCATGCTCCGTGATGACTTGGCGAGATGAAGGTCGAGTTCAAAGTCACTGCCTGGACTGTTGATTTGAACTAAACTGAAGGACCCTAGAGTCTGATGATTCGTCGGTGCTCGATAACGACGGGATCTGAAGGGACGCAATGATCCCGGCGGGCGCGCGGGTCTCGGGCGGATTCACAAATCCTGTTGATTGACTGATTGAGATGGCCACTGCTGGCGAATTGAATTGAGGTACTCGCAGCTTGAATACGAGGTGAAGTCTCGCTTTTGAAGCGGACGCTTGGGTCCCGGGGATTCACGAATCTCGTTGGTCTCCTTCGGGCCGGTCCATGCTTCGCACCGATCCGTGGTGTCCGCCCAAAAGCGGACCTTTCTTCTCGCTTCCTCGATTGGTGATCAATGTTGTTGCACCGATCCGTGGCGCCTACTCAAAGCTAGCGGACCTTTCTTCTGCTTCCTCTGATTGGTGATCAATGTTGTTGCACTGATCCAGGGCGTCTACTCAGGCTAGCGGACCTTTCTTCTCGCTTCCTCCGATTGGTGATCAATGTCGCTCCATCGATCCGTGGTGCCCGCCAAAGCTAGCGGACTTTTCTTCCGCTTCCTCCGATTGGTGATCAATGTCGTTGCATCGATCCAGGTGTCCGCCCGCCAGTGGACCTTTCTTCGCTTCCGACGATTGGTGATCAATGCCATTACAATGATCTAGGGTGCCCGCCCGCCGCAGTTTTTCTTCGTAAACCTCCCGTGGTCAATGCCACTACATCGCTTTTTTAGTGGAGTCCGCCTGGAATAGTAGGACTCTTCTTAAACTTTCTCTCGATAATGTGTACCGCACATGTTAGCAGATGCAAATGCATGGTGCATGGGATGAGGATGCAAGGGCATGTTATGCAGAACATGTTATTGGTGCATGCAATGCTATGATTTTGGTGTGATGATGAATGCAATGAGATGCTATTCTTGATTTTCTTTGGTCACCTTTCTTTTTCTCGATCGCTTGTTTTTTCGCTTTTTGACAAAGGCTTGTATTCTTTTTCTTTGGTTCAACCGACTCGATACTCCCGCACAAGACCGAGAGGCCGATGGAAACCGCAGGCTCATGGATCGAATGCGAGTTTGCTTTATGGTTCGCCATCCGGAATGGTTTGTGAGTGCAACCTTCTTTGTAAGATTAACTTCCTTTGGTCACTTTCTTTTTTCGATCGCTTGTTTTTCTTTGTTCTCTCTTTGATCTTTTGCCCCGCGTTGGCTTATCTTCTTTTGGTTCACCAATCCGCGACACTCATGGCACGAGACTAAGGAATATATTGGACTTGCATGGGCTCATGGGGCAAAAGTGTGGGCTTTAACTTTGTCGCTCAAGCAATCGTGGGCTTAATCACTTTCTCTTGCATGACTAACTTGTTTTGGGAATTGCCTCTTTCTCGTGACTTTTAAGAATTTCATAATGATTTGCAATGCTATATGATGTATGCACATGTTTTACTGATTCAGATCACCATCATCATAAAACGCTTATTTTGAGAGTAAAAGCGAGAAAATAATCAACAAATGGACATGAGAAAGTTTGAGCTTTATTGATGTAGAAATCGGTCGCATGTAAAGTTACGCCGATCGCTCAATGCATTTGAAAGTTTAAACCGCAAAAGACACTAAAAAGGAAAGAAGTCGATTTGATCGTCCGTCTCTGCGGAGCAAGCTGCTAAACATTTATGTCCTTGACCTTGATCACTCCCTCATTCAAGTCTTGGAGAAGTTGTATGCCTTTCTTTACTTTTCATGCTCAAGTTTTTCGACCTAATTTTTGCTTCGATCGCCCATGCGGGTTTTCAATCCACCGGTCGCTCCGATTTTGCCTAGGTCGCCTTTCGGTTTTCAACCTAGCGAGCTAATTCTTACTTGGCTTGTCTTTCTCTTTTTCATCTATTTCTTTTCGTGCATAATACTTCTTCACTTGATCGGAATTGATCGGGTTTCTTAAATCTTCTCCGTCCATGTTTGTGAGCATCGGTGCTCCTCCGTAAAAGGCTTTCTTGACTACATACGGCCATCATAGCTTGGGGTCCACTTCCCACAGGATCGGTTTGGATAGGCAAGATCTTCTTAAGCACCAGATCCCCTCGCTTGAATTCACGTGGTCGGACTTTCTTGTCAAAAGCCGTTCTCATTCTCTGTTGGTACAACCGCCTTGACACAAGGTCGCAATCTTTTTTCTTCAATGAGGTTTAGCCGATCCGCACGAGCTTGAACCCATTCTCGCTTCTTCTAACTTGGTTTCCATCAAGACCCGCAGGAGGGTATCTCAACCTCAATAGGGAGGACTGCTCACCCATATACGAGAGAGAAAGGATTTGCCCGGTTGAAGTGCGTCATGAAGTTCCTAGAGCCATGCAAAGCAAAGGGAAGCATCTCATGCCAATCCTTGTAGGTTACCACCATCTTTTGCACAATCTTCTTGATGTTCTTGTTGGTCGCTTTGATCGCCCCATTCATCTTTGGGCAGTAAGGAGAAGAATTATGATGCCGATTTTGAACTCGCACACAAGTTCTTCATCCTTTTTTCGCTCAAAGTTGTCGCAATTATCGGTGATGATCTTGTTTGGAAGACCATAACGGCAAATCGATCTTTCTTCACAAATTTGGTAACCACCGCATGGTTATCTTTCGAGTATGAGGCAGCTTCAACCCACTTGGTGATCTCTAAAACTTTGCCTTGATATAATTATAACTTGAATGAATCTTGGAGTGCAAGCCTTTTGATTTTTCTTTCCCTCCTCTTTTTGTTTTTTTAGATTTTTTCTCGACAAACATATTTAAATAAATAAACTTATTTGTCCTAAAGCTAAAACTCTGAGAAAACAAAATCAATCAATCATTGATCGGAATGGATTTTTGGAGATTGTGGGTTTTTGTGGAGAAAGGATGATTGGGTTTAATGAAGTACTTGAAGCTAACGGTAGGATGATTTTATTCGGCCTTGCTTGGCGATGTTTGATGGTTATTTGGCTTGATGAGGTGTTTGGAAGTTTTATTCCCGGCTAAGGGTTGGTGGAGGCGGGATGCCGAGGTCACAGGAAGTATTTGCGAGTTATTGAGACAAGGATCTCTTGTGTTTTCAGGGTAACGTGTATCACCACCACTTACATTTCTTTTGTATTTTTGGGATTTTCATTTCTAAATCCCTTTTTTCCTTTTTCTTTTTTTGATTGATTTTTTTTTGATTTTTTTTTTATTTTAACTCGGGTGAGCTGATGAAAAGTGATGCACCTTTTTTTTGATATTTGAGGTGATCATTGTCTGCAGGTGATTTTTGGATTTTTGGCTTGCTGATGTGGGTAGTACAGCTTTTTTCGAGAATATGGGAAAATGGTCAAACATTATTTCAAATCATGATTGCTTGTTTTCTCAAAAATTAACTCAAGGACAATAATTTATTCACTCCTATACATTTGCCCTTTTTTTTTTTTTTTTTTTTTTTTTTGATTTGATTTTCTCACTTTCTTTTTTTTTTTCTGGTCATTTGTTTTTTTTTCTTTTTTTTTTTGTTTGAAGGGGAAAATCATCTTTGGGCTTAGCACGATTCAGATCTCTCGTAGTCAACGCACATTCGACCTACCCGCCCTTCTTCGGGACCGGGACAATATTGGCAACCCATCGTGGGTACTTGGCCATTGCTAGGAACCCTGCATCAAATTGCTTTTTCACCCCGTCTCTGGATTTGAGGGACATCTCAGGCTTCATCCTTCTCAATTTCTGTTTTACAGGCGGGCATTCGGGCTTGACTGGTAGCTTGTGTACCACAATGTCGGTGTCCAACCCTGCATATCTTGATAGGACCATGCAAACGCACTCCACATAATCGCGCGCATCGTGAACCAACTTCATGCGATCTTCGTCATTCATGGTGGTAACCACTTTGACCTCTTTATTGTTCTCACCAGATCCAAGTTGATCACCTCAGTGTATTCCCCGTGAGGCCGAATAACCCTTTCTTCTTGTTTCATTAACCTCATGAGTTCTGGAGGAGTTTCCCAACCTTCCTCAACATCCCCTCACCGACCGATGGGGTGATCAAAATCAAAATATGGATCGCTAGCATTGTTATTTTGAGAGACAATTCTTTGTGTGATTCGCGCTTTGCCGGGCTTAAAAAGCGTAATGAAAAGCTAAACAAACAAGCAAACAATAACGAAACAGGAAAAAGGACACATGAAATGAAGAGAAATGATTTTTATTGATGGAAATTCAAAAACAACGCTTTTATTGATGATGATGATTCTCGAAAATAAAAACATGCGTGTTCCTAACAACTTGTCCTATGGCCTTGGGCAGAGCCACGTGGTTGCATTACAACTAATTACTTTGAGTTAAAAGGTCACGGAAATCAGCAGCCTTCTCAATTCTTCACCTCTTTTCCTAAGAAGACAAATGACGAACCGCACTGCACTCCACCTTCTTCTTCGGTTTGAGATCCACCACGGATGGCAACAACTTGGTTGTGATTAAGCAAACCGGCACTCACGGCTCGGTGGATGTCGCGCATGAGAATGCTCGGGGCCGTGGATCTTGGCCTTTTGACTCAGCCAACCATCCGCCGCTTCTTTCCTCTGCCATTTTCCTTCTTTTTGCTAGACTTGGATTGTATCCCAACCCGCAACGGTCCTTGTTCCTCTTTAGCTGGACGGACGCAAGAATTCCTTGTCCACATTTTCCCAAGCCGCACTCCAACCTTATACCCTTGATTCGCCATGATTTTAGCAATCTTTCTTGTTACTTGCCCATTAAAGTCTTCTATGGCATTAGTGATTGGCCTCTCGAGTCCCGGCAGTGGGTTTGCAGTTATGCTTAGACCATTTTGCTTGAATGAAATCCAATTGGCATCGATTAGGTCTTGCACCACACGCTTGAAGGCTTTACACTCCTCCACAGTATGACCAACCCCGTTTTCATGGAAACTGCAGGTAGCATTAGCATTGTAACCTCTGGGAAATGGCGGCTGAACGGGCTTCATTGAACGAGTGCTGACTAAATTCTTGGAAATTAAGTAATCAAACAACTCAGTATATGTCATTGGTATTGGATCAAAACTGGTTCGTTTCTTGTGCTGATAACCCTGAGCCTTGTGATCAAACATCGTAATGCGACTCACCGGACATCCAGTTCCTCAGATTTGTCCACCTCGTGAGCTTTGAATTTTGGTGGCAAAACCAATGACCGGGACCAAACACACCACGTGCCTCCTTAGTTCTGACACCGGCACCCTCCATTGCCCTTACTCTTTCTTCGAGTGCACGAATTGGGTCATTTGGCTGCGACCCCTCAAACATGTGCCCTTGGGGGTGACTTCCCATACCGTAATAATACCATCCGGGCTGAGGAGCATTATGAGGTGGTGCCACTAGCCCCGCAGTAGGACTAAGTGCAGCAAGAGAGAACTAAAATGCGGATCTCTGCGGTCCTCCTAGCGGTTCCTACAGCACTGGCGGCGGCAAAGTGACTTGATTGGGCGCATTCACGCCGCAAGCAGAATAGATCCAACGGTTTGCGGCGTGGACCAAAGCAGCATACCCCAAGGACATCTTTGTGGAGTGTACCGATTTGACACATTCATTTCAGTGGTGATCGACCGGATCCGGTGGAATCGCAGAATCAGAAGCGTTTCGCGACATCAAGGAGGAACAAAAGAGGTGACACCAATGGACCCACTACAAATGACGGCTTCAACGGTGGCCCATTCTTTAGACTTTGTAGCATGGCCATCATCTCATGCATCCGGGCCTCCATTGCCCCAACCTTATCCTTAAGCACTTGGTTCTCCGAGCCACCGCTCAAGATTCAAAATTTGCACGCCCAAGTCTTCACGCCTGGATTACTCTCGCCAATCTCTGGATGTTTCTTGCGGATTAGCCATTAGCTTGGCTTGTAGTCGGGTGAAGTATCGGTGACGGAGAACCAGCGTGTTTTTTTCGTTTGTTTAGACATTTATTGCATGAAAATGCATGAATGGATATATGAATGTATGTACAATGTTCGCTGATCACGGAACCGCGGGATACCTTGCCTTGTCATACGCGCATAAACTTTTTCTTGGATTTAGGAAATGAAGTAAATGAGGAATCGAAATAGCAAATCAACATACTTCATAACTGGGAAGCGAGAAGTAAGTCAAGCCTTGCTATTTGATTCCATTCTCGATGCGACTATGACAAGACGGTACATTATTCGATGGTCCCCAAGCAAGCAAATGCAAATGAAATGCAATATGAATGCAAATATTTACAACATTTAGCTTTAATGAATGCAGCGTGATGCGATTATGATGTGAATGATGCATGTAGAGATGATGAAAACGATGCATAAGGATGGAGGTTCAAAAATTCAGGAGCGGTTTATTTGAAAGAAAGAAAATATTTTGCATTTTCTTGGAAAGTTTTTTTTGAAAAAGCTCCTTTTTGAGGAAGACATGCCCTAAATTACCATGCAAAGACACAATTCGTATGCCCTCGTGTCCTACAAAGGTGGGAATCCTAAGTTCTAGGGCAACTTCAAAGGTTCCTCCCATGTAGCTCTAATTCACACCCTCACAATGGCTACCGGAGCTATAGAATCCTCATGCCGACACCCACAAATGTAGAATGCTACCAAGTGTGAGGCGTCATGAGAAAGCGTGCATCTCGGTCGAGACTTTCGTGAGTATCGACATGCACAAAGGTCTTGAATGACAATCACTAATCGCCTCCACTCTCCTAAGTGTTTTGTTGGATCGGGTATAGGAGCCCACTCATAGAACATAAATCATAAGGTGTGAAAGTGTGTGTGATCGAGGACATACTTCCTAAAATCTTCCCACCCCACCCGCAAGGAAACCGTAATGATCCAGATAAGCGATGTCTATCCTAGGGTTCAACATGCACACACCAGTTTAATACACAAACCATTCTGATAAGTCCACAGTAATTACACGCATTGCTTACCTCAAGAAAGGGAGCTAAGAAGAAGGGGACATAATAGAATGGGGGAATGCATGTTTTACCTCAAGAAAAGGAGCGAGAAGAAGAGGATCATGGGAATTGAGGAATGCATGTATAAGCACAACCATAGGCATACAAAAGAAGAGAAAAGAAAAGAAAAGGAAAAGGAAGAGATAGAACATAGTTTTTCAAATCAAACAATTTAAACCACATCAAATTAATTAGGCTTGACCCTCATCTCTCTTTAAATAAAGAAAGAAAGTCCCCAGTGGAGTCGCCAGCTGTTGCGCCCCGAAAAATCCGGTTTGGGACTTTTCAGTTTGACAACGTTGAAAATCGAGAGAGCGCCACCAATATTTTATTTTAGGAAAACATTGAAAAAACCTTTTGAAAGCGGGTGGTCTTTCGAAAACTTAGAGATGTAGGTTCGGGAATTCGGTTGCGCATGGGGAAGGTATTAGCACTTCACGCGCGCCCTTTCTACCGAAAGGGAACCATTAATTTGATGTGGTTTTGAAATGTTTGATTTGAAATACATTGTTCTATTTATTTTCTTTTCTTTTCGAGAAATCGCTTTATTGAAAACGGGAAAAAGGGAATGTTTTTGGTATCTTTGAAAAGCGGAACAAAACAAAGATTTTTGAAAAGCATGCTTGACGGGACAGGAACCCGGTCCTACGTACCCTCACTGGCTGAGGGATCAAAGCAACGTAGTTCTTGTTTTTTATGGGTTTTTTTAAAGGTATGCTTGACGGGACATGAACCCGATCCACGCACCTCATCGGCCGAGGATCAAAGCAACGTAGTTCTCGCTTTTTGCGTGTGAAAACGGCTTTGTGATTTTTGAAAGTGTTTTTAGAGTTTTTGAAATAAGACTCGAGTGTTCGCGAACACCAAACAAGCAAAGGCTTCGAGAGGCATTCGGTATTAACTCGAAAGAAAAGAGAGTTGGAACTGGCAATCAAACAAGCAATGGCTTCGAGTGATTACAAGCGACAACGTCGTATTATTCTTTTGAAAATAGTTTTGAAAAAAAGGGGGCGAGCTAGTAGCTCGTGTTATTTTGGAAGTTTGAATTAGTTGTTTTTTTGTTGTTGTTGTTTATTTAATGTGTGGGAGTTTTCATGATAGCCAAACAAGCAAAGGCTTCGAGTGACTACCACTAATAACTCCTCATTAACGATCAAACAAGCAACGGCTTCGAGTGATGGTTAATGATTTTATTTAGGAAAATGCCTTAGGTTTTCTTATTTGGAATAAAACATAGGATTTCAAGCTTGAAAAGAAATATAACATTTCAAATCCTTTTTCCAAGTCAAAACCCAAAACAACCATTGGAACACAAGCAAAGCAATCATAAGAGTATTCACAAGTTGCTATGAACAATTGGATGCACAATGATACAAGTATATGAGTGCAAGAGTATGCAATTATGGAATGCAAAGTACAACATTATTGAATGCAAGAACAATTTAAAAAGAGTGCATGACATAGTGCTAATGAGTGCATGAACATGTGAATATGCAATTTAGAAATGAACATGAACTTCAAATCACCATTTATTCATGAAATGCAAGCAAACAACATAGGTTAAACTTTTGGTAAGGATTCACATGATCAAGCAAAGAGATGCATAAAAGTCACATGAACCCTAATTTTCTTCTAATATGCAAAGCAAAACAACCTTGAAACAATCTTTATTTTCACAAGACTTGGTAACAATTATTTTTGTGGTTCAAGTATATTAAATAGGTATGAAAGGGCTACAAGTCGAAACCTATTGTCATTCCAAACCAACATTTATTTCATGCAAAAATCAAGGGAAAGACAAACCAACAAAACCCTAAAAACTTGCTTGAGCCTAAGGCCTTATTTACTCTATAAATCATCAAATTCTTTCATCAAAATTTACCCAATCACATAGATAAGCATGAATACATGATGAACAACAAAAACAAACAAGAACCCTAAAATTTGGGACCCAAAACCGAAGCCATACCCCCCAAGATTCAAGCTCAAAACATCAAGATTCAACAATAAGCATAGCTCATCATTCATTCACAAAATTAACACAATTAATCATGCATTATTCAAACTTCAAACCATCTAATGAACAAGAACAACACAAGGATCATGAGTTAATCCCAAGGCTAAAGCGAAAAGAAGAGGAAAACATGTTTTTATTTGGTGAAAATCACATGAGCAAAGAACAAATCACAAGAACAACACATAGTCAACACATAGTCATAAGAACAAATTATTTAGTGGGTGATGGACCAGCTCTCACCCACAACAGCCCCTATCTACATTTGAAATGATGTTATGAGATGCAAATATAAGTTGAAAAAGATTTTAATGCAAGAAAATTGATGAAAATGCAAAGGGTTTAGGTTATACCTTATTTCCAAGCTAAACAAAGGTAGAAATGAAACTCAAGAGCAAATCAACCACAATCCTCACAAACCAACCACAAAGGTCACGCAAACTTGGAGAAATCAAACTCTCTAATGATGTAAAAATGGAACCAAGGGTGAAAGGAAGAAGGTTTATGAAGATGGAGTGAATTTTAGGTGGTTTGGTGGATGAAACTTGAAAAAACAATGGAGGAGAGTGAGGGAAAGAATTCGGCCTAGAGAGGAGAGGAGAGGAGAAGAAGAGTGTGCTAGGGTAAAATGAGAGTGTGTGTGTGAGGTCTCCTATTTTTGGGTTTTATATGAAGTGAAAATTTAAGGGTATTTGTGACAATGCATCTCTTGTAAGCCACTAGGATTTGAGAAAGAAATTGAATCAATGGTCAAGATGCATTATCACATGGATTAAGGGCAATAAAATGAAGAGAGAGAGGGCTGGGTGTGCAGCATAAGGAGGGTGGTGAAGGATAAGCTCATTGACAAAAATGTATTTTTCCATAAAGCTTATTACACAAGTGCCATTTGGTTCAAATGAAGGGTGAAGATTGTTTTTCACACTTGAATGAATGGCCATGATTTAACACAATTTGCAAACAATAAAAATAAATCAAAATGGAGTGGATTGGGGCTGAAGTATGCGCAGCTAGTGGAGTGGGGAGTGAGTGGAATTGCAAATTGTACTATTGTGCTAATCTTATCCTTTCATAATTCAAAAGAATGTGGAATATTCCATTCTAGATCATTCTTCCAAATTCATACCATTTTGGGCCATATCCCATGATTCAATAATTGGGCTCTGAATTTTATGATCTCACCAATCCCAAAATTGATTTATTTACCCCACCTCAAAGGAAATGACCATTTTACCCTTTTATCCAAAAACTAGGTTTTTAGGCCAAAAGGCTTAATATTTATGCACAAAAATAATCGCAATGGAGCACAAATATCCCTCAAATAAATCATTGATGATTATCCAAGGATTTGGGACAAAAGACCGTTTTTATTGTGAAATGACCAAAATGCCCTTTCACTCTAAAAACCCTAGTTTTTTTTTACCTGAAACACATTTCCACCTCAAAAATGATTTTCCACCCTAGGAGTGACCTCTAGTACCTTGAAATGCATGTTGGATGACTTGTTTTGAGGAATTGTCTTTTATTTGCAAAATGACCAAAATGCCCTTTTGCACTGAAAAACCCTAATTTGTCTAAGAAGTGCATTCCAACTCCAAAAATGATTTTAGAAGCTTTGAAATGACTTTTAGAACTCTAAATGCAATGCATGATGTTTTTTACTTTTTAATTTAATTATTTTTAGGGAAAATTAGGTTTTGACCTAAAGTAGGACAAAATTGGGGTATGATAAATTGCCTCTTTATCTCTGGATTTTAACAAGGAATATGAATTGGTCGAAACATATTCCGAGGCAAAATAGAGATAAAGAATTCAGAAATTATACCTATTTTGTCCACTTAGGGAAAAACCCGAATTTTCCTTCTTTTTTGTTTTCTAATTTTTTTTTCATCCGATTTTTCTTTTTGGGTGAATGAATGCCAGCCAAAAACGACTGTAATGAATGAAGTGCCAACCCTCAGGCGGCAAAAACAAGAAGTAAATTAGTGCCAACCCTCGGGTGGCATAAACAGCAAGAAATAAAGCAGTAAATAAAAAAGAAAAAGAAGGTACCGTCCTCTCGATAAGTTCGCTAATCGCGGGGAAGAAGGTAATAAAGAGTGCGGTGAAGAAGGAGCGCTCGTCGCTCTGAAGGAACGCCTGGGTTCTGAAGGAGCATTTGCGGCTCTGAAGGAACACTTGGGTTCTGAAGGAGCACTAGCGGCTCTGAAGGAGTACTTGGGCTATGAAGGAGTACTTGCGGCTCTGAAGGAGTACTTGGGCTCTGAAGGTGGCCTATTCGAGCGGCCTGAGGTTCAATATCAAGTTGTAGGACTGATACATTTTACCTTGATGGACTTACGTTGTGCTTTATATCGATACGGCTAGTCTGAAGGACTCGACGTATGGGGGCCGATCCGTCATGCTCCGCGTGATGACTTGGCGAAATGAAGGACGCGAGGTCTGAGGGGCCGATCCGTCATGCTCCGTGATGACTTGGCGAGATGAAGGACACAAGGTCTGAGGGGCCGATCCGTCATGCTCCGTGATGACTTGGCAAAATGAAGGACGCGAGGTCTGAGGGCCGATCTGTCATGCTCCGTGATGACTTGGCGAGATGAAGGTCGAGTTCAAAGTCACTGCCTGGACTGTTGATTTGAACTAAACTGAAGGACCCTAGAGTCTGATGATTCGTCGGTGCTCGATAACGACGGATCCGGGGGACGCAATGATCCCGGCGGGCGCATGGGTCTGGCGGATTCACAAATCTCGCTGATTGGACCGATTGAGATGGCCACTGCTGGCGAATTGAATTGAGGTACTCGCAGCTTGAATACGAGGTGAAGTCTGCTTTTTGAAGGGACGCTTGGGTCCTGAAGGGATTCACGAATCCTGTTGGTCTCCTTCAGTCGGTCCATGCTTCTGCACCGATCCAGGGTGTCTGCTCAGGCTAGCGGACCTTTCTTCTGCTTCCTCTGATTGGTGATCAATGTTGTTGCACTGATCCAGGGCGTCTACTCAGGCTAGCGGACCTTTCTTCTGCTTCCTCTGATTGGTGATCAATGTTGTTGCACTGATCCAGGGCGTCTACTCAGGCTAGCGGACCTTTCTTCTGCTTCCTCTGATTGGTGATCAATGTCGTTCCACTGATCCAGGGTGCCTGCTCAGGCTAGCGGACTTTTCTTCTGCTTCCTCTGATTGGTGATCAATGTCGTTGCACTGATCCAGGGTGTCTGCTCTGGCCAGCGGACCTTTCTTCTGCTTCCTCTGATTGGTGATCAATGCCATTACAATGATCTAGGGTGCCTGCTCTGGCCGCAGGTTTTTCTTCAGAAACCTCCCGGCGGTCAATGCCACTACACTGTTTTAGGGAGTCTGCTCTGGAATAGTAGGACTCTTCTTAAACTTTCTCTGATAATGTGTACCTGCACATGTTAGCAGATGCAAATGCATGGTGCATGGGATGAGGATGCAAGGGCATGTTATGCAGGAACATGTTATGCGGGTGCATGCAATGCTATGATTTTGGTGTGATGATGAATGCAATGAGATGCTATTCTTGATTTTCTTTGGTCAGCTTTCTTTTTCTCGATTGTTTTTTTTCGCTTTTTGACAAAGGCTTGTATTCTTTTCTTGGTTCAACCGACTCTCGATACTCCTCGCACAAGACTGAGAGGCCGATGGAAACTGCAGGGCTCATGGATCGAATGCGAGTTTGCTTTATGGTTCGCCATCTGGAATGGTTTGTGAGTGCAACCTTCTTTGTAAGATTAACTTCCTTTGGTCAGCTTTCTTTTTTTCGATCGCTTGTTTTTCTTTGTTCTCTCTTTGATCTTTTGCCCCGTTGGCTTATCTTCTTCTGTTGGTTCCAATCCGCCGACACTCATGGCACGAGACCGAGGAATATATTGGACTAAGTGCGGGCTCATGGGCCAGTGCGGTGTGGGCTTTAACTTTGTCGTTCAAGCAATCGTGGGCTTAATCACTTTCTCTTGCATGACTAACTTGTTTTGGGGAATTGCCTCTTTCTGTGACTTTTAAGAATTTCATAATGATTTGCAATGCTATATGATGTATGCACATGTTTTACAGTTCAGGATCACCATCATCATAAAACGCTTATTTTGAGAGAGAAAAAGCGTAAAATAATCAACAAACGTACATGAGAAAGTTTGAGCTTTATTGATGTAGAAATCGGTCGCACGTAAAGTTACGCCGATCGCTCAATGCATTTGAAAGTTTAAACTGCAAAAAGACACGAAAAAGGAAAGAAGCTGATTTCTGACTGTCCGTCTCTGTGGAACAGTGCTAAACATTTATGTCCTTGACCTTGATCACTCCCTCATTCAAGTCTTCAGAGAAGTTGTATGCCTTTCTTTACTTTTCATGCTCAAGTTTTCTGACCCTAATTTTTGCTTGGATCGCCCTTTGCGGGTTTTCAATCCACCGGGTCGCTCTGATTTTGCCTAGGTCGCCCTTTCGGGTTTTCAACCTAGCGAGCTAATTCTTACTTGGCTTGTCTTTCTCTTTTTTCATCTATTTCTTTCAGGCATAATACTTCTTCACTTGATCGGAATTGACTGGGTTTCTTAAATCTTCTCCGTCCATGTTTGTGAGCATCAGTGCTCCTCCAGAAAAGGCTTTCTTGACTACATACGGGCCATCATAGCTTGGGGTCCACTTCCCACGGGGATCAGTTTGGATAGGCAAGATCTTCTTAAGCACCAGATCCCCTTGCTTGAATTCACGTGGTCGGACTTTCTTGTCAAAAGCCGTTCTCATTCTCTGTTGGTACAACCGCCCTTGACACAAGGCTGCAATTCTTTTTTCTTCAATGAGGTTTAGCTGATCCAGACGAGCTTGAACCCATTCTGCTTCTTCTAACTTGGTTTCCATCAAGACCGCAGGAGGGTATCTCAACCTCAATAGGGAGGACCGCTCCACCCATATACGCAGAGAGAAGGATTTGCCCGGTTGAAGTGCGCATCTTTGAAGTTCGGTAGCCATGCAAAGCAAAGGGAAGCATCTCATGCCAATCCTTGTAGGTTACCACCATCTTTTGCACAATCTTCTTGATGTTCTTGTTGGCTGCTTTGACTGCCCCATTCATCTTCGGGCGGTAAGGAGAAGAATTATGATCTTTGGATTTTGAACTCGCACACAAGTTCTTCATCCTTTTCTTTATTGAGTTCTTCGCAATTATCGGTGATGATCTTGTTTGGAAGACCATAACGGCAAATCGATCTTTCTTCACAAATTTGGTAACCATCATCATTGGTTATTTCGAGTATGAGGCAGCTTCAACCCACTTGGTGATCTCTAAAACTTTGCCTTGATATAATTATAACTTGAATGAATCTTGGAGTGCAAGCCTTTTGATTTTTCTTTCCCTCCTCTTTTGTTTTTTTTTTTAGATTTTTTTTTTCTGGACAAACATATTTAAATAAATAAACTTATTTGTCCTAAAGCTAAAACTCTGAGAAAACAAAATCAATCAATCATTGATCGGAATGGATTTTTGGAGATTGTGGGTTTTTGTGGAGAAAGGATGATTGGGTTTAATGAAGTACTTGAAGCTAACGGTAGGATGATTTTATTCGGCCTTGGCTGATGTTTGATGGTTATTTGGCTTGATGAGGTGTTTGGAAGTTTTATTCCTGGCTAAGGGTTGGTGGAGGGCGGGATGCCGAGGTCACAGGGAAGTATTTGCAGGTTATTGAGACAAGGATCTCTTGTGTTTTGTGGTAACGTGTATCAGCTCACCACTTACATTTCTTTTGTATTTTTGGGATTTTCATTTCTAAATCCCTTTTTTCCTTTTTCTTTTTTTGATTGATTTTTTTTTGATTTTTTTTTTTATTTTAACTCGGGTGAGCTGATGAAAAGTGATGCACCTTTTTTTTGATATTTGAGGTGATCATTGTCTAGGGTGATTTTTGGATTTTTTGGCTTACAGTGGGTAGCACAGTTTTTTTCGAGAATATGGGAAAATGGTCAAACATTATTTCAAATCATGATTGCTTGTTTTCTCAAAAATTAACTCAAGGACAATAATTTATTCACTCCTATACATTTGCCCTTTTTTTTTTTTTTTTTTTTTGATTATTTTCTGACCAGCTTTCTTTTTTCTGGTCATTTGTTTTTTTTTCTTTTTTTTTTTGTTTGAAGGGGAAAATCATCTTTGGGCTTAGCACGATTCAGATCTCTGTAGTCAACGCACATTCTGACCTACCCGTCCTTCTTCGGGACCGGGACAATATTGGCAACCCACTGTGGGTACTTGGCCATTGCTAGGAACCCTGCATCAAATTGCTTTTTCACCCCGTCTCGGATTTGAGGACATCTCGAGCTTCATCCTTCTCAATTCTCATTTTTACAAAGGGCATTCGGGCTTGATCGGTAGCTTGTGTACCACAATGTTGGGGTGTCAACCAGGCATATCTTGATAGGACCATGCAAACGCACCCACATAATCGTGGCGCCGTTGAACCAACTTCATGCGATCTTCGTCATTCATGGTGGTAACCACTTTGACCTCTTTATTGTTCTCATTTGTATCCAAGTTGATCACCTCGGTGTATTCCCGTGAGGCCGAATAACCCTTTCTTCTTGTTTCATTAACCTCATGAGTTCTGGAGGAGTTTCCCAACCTTCCTCAACATCCCCTCACCGACTGATGGGGTGATCAAAATCAAAATATGGATTGCTAGCCTTTGTTATTTTGAGAGACAATTCTTTGTGATTCTCGCTTTTTGCCGGGCTTAAAAAGCGAGAATGAAAAGCTAAACAAACAAGCAAACAATAACGAAACAGGAAAAAGGACACATGAAATGAAGAGAAATGATTTTTATTGATGGAAATTCAAAAACAACGTTACCAAAACACCTATCATCTCACCAAACCAAGAATCATCCTCTATTCCAAAATCACCATTACCCTCACTCAATGATCCACCAGTCCTATCACCACCACAAACAACCCCTCCACCACCCTCTCCAAGAAATGAACCACAGAAAACAACTCACACAGAAGAACCAACCTCGGTTATGCCAACAAAACAAGAAGTACCTTCTGACCCAAGCAACATTACTTCAAATGTTATTTCTGCTCTTGAGAAAGAAATTTTGCAGGAAAGAGAAGAAGAAGGACTTGACAAGCAAGACAAAGGAGAAGAATCATCTGCACAGGAGCCTGTAGCTCAAACTGTTGAGATGCAGAGTGATGCTCCTGCATCACTTGCTGCTGCATCACAACAGATAACAACTATGCATGATGAAGCAACAATCAAACTTGTTCTGGAACAAATGGCTCAACAGAAGAGGGATGCAATGCACAACACTCAGAAGTTCTTCAAGCAACCTGCAGGCAGGCAGGGAAAATTAACACCAAAGAGGAAGAAACTCGATGTAGCCAAGATCGATGCACTGCATCGGTTCAAGAAATGATTCTCGCAACTACACCAGAAGTAGGAGGTGCATCTGCACCTACAGAAGAAACACCAAGCAAGCCACCCAAGGAGAAGAAGCAGAAGGTGAAACACACTCCTCCATCCAGGCAAAGCACCAGAATCAGGAGTGGAGCAAAGAAATGAGTATCAATTTACAAGTTTTCACATAAACTGCTATAAGCTTGTTTTGTTTCTATCTGACTATTTCCCTGGTTGTATTAATCCTTCTCCCCTATTTTGAACAACATATGGTTTGTATTTTCTGAACAAACTAGCAGTGAGGACACTGCTACCCCTTAAGTTGGGGGGGGGATTTGCATGTTATGTTATGTTTTAATATGTTTTTATCTAATATGTCGTGTGTTTTATTAATATGTTTTATTTAGTAAATATATATGTTTTTAAGTAGTTTATAGTTTGTTTTAATATTAGATGTACTTAACAAAGTAGTATCTAAATATTTTAGTAGAAAATATCAGTTTTTCAAAAATATGGTGAAAGCCCTATGGATGGAATTTCAATGATGAAAAAGAGAAAAGAAGCCTTATTTCTCAGAAAAACCAAAATTATTTTTACTTCAACACTTCAAAACTGAGTTTGTGAAAAGAACCTTGCTATTTAAAGATCAATCTGATGCAAGGGGAATTTTTGGTAAGCTTAGGTCAAAACAAAAAGCTTTACTAAAAAGAAAGAAGAGCTTAAAGAATTAAGTTTGGGGGTGTTTTATGTAAACAAAGGCTGAATTTCAAGAGTGTAAAGAGTAAATAATGCACAAAAAGAATACAAAAAAGTGGACAAAGCCATATCCTGAATCTTTTGAAACTATACCTGTGCCTAAGTACATGAATGCATCTGGAGGTCAAAGACCTGTGCCATGCAGGAATAAATGTATCTGGAAGATAGTTCAAAAATCGAACTGTGCAAAGTGCAAAGAAAAATATATGCATCTGGAGGTCAAAGACCTGTGCCAAAGTGTATTTGCATCTGGAGGTCAGTGAGGAAGGTAATATGAGCTAGAAAAAAAAAGAAAAAAGAAAAAGCATCATCAGTGCAAAAGCATGCAAACTGCACTGAAGAAAAAGCAAAATGCAGAAAAAATCAATGCACAAATCACTTCAAAGAAGTATTGCATCTGCTCAAAAGATCCACACAAGAAAATAGAAAAATGCATTGGCTCAAAAGCTTTGAAAGATTCAACCAAGCCCTTTGATTTTAGAACTCCCCAACACTTGAGAAAATTTTGTGAGTCTAATCTCTCTTTTGAAAAATATTTTGGTGTGACCAAAGATGAACCAATCCTTTCAAAGGCTAGGAGGAAATTTTTCACTTAGTCTTGGAACCAATCTCAACTCAGTGGGTTCACACACACACAAAAGAGTTTGAATAGCTTTGGTAGTTTTGAAGAAATAAAGGCACAAGAAAGATTGTTAAAAAAATGAAGTTCATAGGGAACTCCTCATGAAAATCCAAAAATATCAAGCTGATCTATCTTCTAGAATTTTAGTTTTTATAGTTTGTCTTTGTCATTACTTGCGGACAAGCAATGGTTTAAGTTTGGGGGTGTGATAACTCTATTTTATATAGAGTATTTCATATGTTTAAACTTAGTAATTGCTCTCTTTCAAGTAATAATAAACAGTTTATATAGTATTTAGTGTGATATATGATAACTTGAGTGATTTGAATGGTTATAGTTATTTATAGGCCATTTTGGATATATTGTGGTATGTTTGATGTTTTTGTTCAATGCAGTCTCAATGCTATCTGCATCAAATGCTCCTCAGACCGATCCTCGCATCAAATCAGACTACTTGGTGAATAAGCACCACTTCATGCATCCACTTGCAATTGATGACCTCATGCTTAGTCTTCTGAAGCCATCCCACCTTGTATAGTAGGCGCCTACCATTCACACATAGCCATAGGGTAGCTTTGAAGAGTCATCAACATAGGGACACATGTTCATACATCATGAGACCTCCCTATACACTTGTCAAAGATCTTATCCATGCAAACAACTGCTGGAAAGTAACTACAGCTATGATCCACTCAAGATTACTTCAACATGAAGGAAGGAAGCACCTCTCTGTATATATTGCCTATTATCACTTTTATTATATAGTTCGAGACTCACCCTTTCTGTTGTTGTTTACCACAGGTAGTCATGAGTGAGGGCTTTCTACCTTCACTACTTCCCGAGTCGGTCTGCTCTGATACGTAGCACCTAGGGGTTGGGGTTTAGACCTTTATTTGTTTTGTTTTGCTCACTGTTGAGTTTTCATACTGTTACACTATGTATTGTTGAGACTTGAGGATTATTCTTTTGAGTTGTAGTTTGATTCCGCTGCATGATATGAGTTTATATCCCACGTTTGTATGGTGTTATGTATCTATGCATTTTTCTGGAATTGATTGTTGAGTATTTTAAGAGAGGAGCGTAACACTCCATTAAAGAGAAAAATTGATTTTTATACTCGATTTTGAATTAAACTGCCTAGGGTAGAATTGGGGTGTTACATTAGTGGTATCGAGCAAAAGTTCGGTCTGTCCGACCAAGTGTGTCTACATTTGTCATGTTGTGTATGACAGTTAGGAGTCTTGAATTAGTTACAATGGTTGTTTATCTTTGCAGTTGTTAGGTTGATATGGCGAGTAAGAGTTGATCTTTCGACTTCTGCCGAGGCGTTGCAAGCCATAGCACAAGTTATGGGGACGCAACAGAATACACTGAGACCCGCAGTCTCGCAACATTCCAGAGAGAGAACCCCCCTACCTTCAAGGGGAGGTACAACCCGGATGGTGCATTGACTTGGTGAAGGAGATTGAGAGGATCTTCGTGGTGATTAGCCGTGACCGATGAGAGAGTAAAGTCGTGCACAGTACTCATACGTTATCGAAGAGGCCGATGGACCGTGGCCGGAGACCAGTGAGAGGTTGGGTGCTGCACTGGAGGAGATCACTTGGGCTGTGTTCCGAAGGGAATTCTTGAGAAAGTATTTCCCGGAGGACGTTAGAGGTAAGAAAGAGCTGGAATTCCTTGAATTGAGGCAGGAAGTATATCTCATTCATCGAATATGCCGCCAAGTTCACTGAGTTGGCCAAGTTCTATCCCCACTATCCGAGAAAGTGGGGCTGAATTCTCAAAGTGCATTAAATTTGAGAATGGATCGAGAGTCGATATCAAGCAGTGTGGGATATCGTAAGATTAGGGTATTTGCCGATTTGGTAGCTCGCTGCAGGATTTATGAGGAAGACAAAGAATGCCCGCTCTAGGGTCATGAGAGACCGCAGGGGGAAATTTCATAACAGGTAAGCCTTATGAGACGTCTCACGACAAGCGGAAAACAAAGGTATGCGGGTAGTAACAAGTATAATGGTGGAAGCAGTCTGCTTGAGGGTAGGAGGTATCATGAGGGCAAGAAGCCAAGTGGGGGGAGACGCCCCATCCGATGTTGTGTGTTTCAAGTGTGACAAGCCAGTCACAAGAGTTTTGATTGTAAGATGGAGGTGAAGAGGTGCTTTAAGTGTGAGAAGAATGGTCACATGGCATCCGAGTGTGATCGCAAGGAAGTGTGTGTTTCAACCGTGGTGAAGGTGGTCACCTTAGCTTCAAGTGCACCAAGCCTAAGAAGGAAAGATCCACCGGGAGAGTGTTTGCATTGGCGGTGTTCGGAGGACCTAATGATATCAGAGGTACATGCTTCATCTATGGTACACCTTTAGTTGCTATTATTGACACACGGTGCTACGCACTCTTTTATTGCTTCGCTTTTGTCTTTGAAAAGTTGAATTTAGTGTTGTCTACTATGGAGAGAGGGATGGTTATCGACACTCCACGGCGGTCCAGTAACTACTTCTCTAATGTGTGCTAGGTGTCCTCTCGTCGGTCTTCTCGCAGAGATTTTCTCGTTGATCTCGATTTGTTTACCTTTGGGTGGGTTGGATGTGATTCAGGTATGGATCGTTAGTAGATAACCATGTTCACATCAACTATTTCAACAAGTCTCGTTAGTTTTCTTCTTCTGAAGAGGAAGCGGTGCATTTCTTTGTCTCGTCACGAGCAATTCGCGCGGGGGTAATGAAAGAGGGTGGTCGCTTGTTTGCTTTGATGGCGTCTATGTCTGCACGAGAACCAAGCCGTGGTTGATGGGTTGCGTGTGGTGTGAGTTTCCAGAAGTGTTCCTCGATGAGATTCCTAGTGTGCCACCGAGAGGGAAGTTGAGTTCGGGATTGAGCTTGTGGCAGTACTAGGCTCGTGTCTCATGGCACCGTCTGGGATGTCGCCTTCCGAGTTATGCGAATTGAAGAAGCAGTTAGAAGAGCTTCTTGAGAAGAAATTTGTGAGGCCTAGTGTGTCACCATGGGGAGCTCCAGTTTTGTTAGTAAAGAAGAAGGATGGGAGTATGCGTCTGTGCGTGGACTACAGACAATTGAATAAAGTAACTATCAAGAATAAGTATCCTCTCCCGAGGATAGATGATCTGATGGATCAACTGGTGGGTGCTAAAGTGTTTAGCAAGATTGACTTGAGGTCCGGGTATCACCAGATTAAGGTGAAGGATGAGGACATCCAGAAAACAGCGTTCAGAACGAGGTATGGGCATTATGAGTACTCTGTAATGCCGTTTGGTGTCACAAATGCACCAGGGGTGTTTATGGAGTACATGAACCGAATCTTCCATAGCTATCTGGATCGGTTTGTGGTTGTTTTCATTGATGATATTCTGGTGTACTCAAAATCTGAGGAAGAGCATGCAGAGCACTTGAGGTTGGTGCTAGAGGTCTTGAAAGAGAGGAAGTTGTATGCCAAGTTGTCAAAGTGTGAGTTCTGGTTGCATGAGGTGAGCTTCTTGGGTCATATTATTTTACGGTGATGGTATAGCTGTGGATCCAGCCAAGGTTGATGCAGTGTTGCAGTGGGAGAGCCCAAAGTCTGTGACTGAGATCAGGAGTTTCTTGGGGTTGGCTGGTTATTACAGGAGGTTTATTGAAGGGTTCTCTAAGCTAGCCCTTCCATTGACTCGATTGACCTGTAAAGGAAAAGCATTTGTGTGGGATGCAAAGTGTGAAGAGAGCTTCCAAGAGCTGAAGAGGAGGTTGACCACGTCTCCAGTGTTAGTGTTGCACTGTGCGCAGCAACCTTTTGTTTTATCCGTGACGCCCAAGATGGGTTTGGGAGGTGTGTTGATGCAGGATGGGAAGGTAGTTGCTTATGCGTCCCGACAGTTGAGGACACATGAGAAGAATTATCCTACTCATGACTTAGAGTTGGCTGCTATTGTGTTTGTACTGAAAATTTGGAGACACTATCTCTATGGTACCAGATTCGAAGTGTTCAGTGATCACAAGAGTCTGAAGTACTTGTTTGACCGTAAGGAGCCGAATATGAGGCGCAGGCGTTGGTTAGAGTCTTTGAAGGACTATGATTTCGGCTTGAACTATCACCCCGGCAAAGCTAATGTCGTGGCTGATGCTTTAAGTCGGAAAACTTTGCATATGTCAGCTATGATGGTGAGGGAATTGGAGTTGATTGAGCAATTCCGTGACTTGAGTCTGGTTTGTGAGGTGACACCCCAGAGTGTCAGATTGGGTATGCTGAGGATTGGGAATGACTTCTTGGTTAGTATCAGAGACGCCCAGAAACTAGATGTGAAATTGGTAGACTTGCTGGTTGCTGGTGAGCAAGCTGTTGATGGGGATTACAGGTTGGATTCCCAGGGTGTGTTGAGATTCAGGGACAGAATTTGTGTTCCGGATGATGCCGAGTTGAAGAAGATGATACTTGAGGAGAGCCATAGGAGTAAGTTGAGCATTCATCCAGGTGCTACTAAGATGTATCATGATCTGAAGAAACTGTTTTGGTGGCCTGGTATGAAGAGAGATGTAGCACAATTTGTTTATGCATGTTTGACTTGCGGAAGTCAAAGATTGAGCATCGAAGATCTGCGGGGTGATGCAACCTTTAGAGATCCGGAATGGAAGTGGGACAAAGATTTCCATGGACTTTGTGGATGGGTTGCCAAACATCGGGAGAGGTCTCGACACTATTTGGGTGATTGTGGATAGGTTGACCAAGTCCGCTCATTTTATTCCTATCAACATCACCTATCCCCGTGCCAAAGTTGGCTAGAATATACATTCAGTGATTGTGAAGCTTCATGGGGTTCCAAGAGTATTGTGTCGGACAGAGACCCGCGGTTTACATTGGAGTTTTTGGGGAAGCTTGCAGGAGGCTTTGGGGTCCAAGCCGAGGTTGAGTTCAAACTTATCATCCTCGTGATCGATGGTCGCATTGCAGAGAACCATCCAGTCTTTGGAGGATCTTCCGAGAGCTTGTGTGCTAGAGAGCAGGAGGTGCGTGGGATACACATCTCCCACCGATTGAGTTCACTTATAATAACAAACTATCATTCGAGCATGGGATGGCTCCTTTTGAGGCAACTGTATGGGCGGAGGTGCAGGACTCCTTTGTGTTGGCATGAGTCCGGGGAGAGTGTTGTTCTTGAACCAGAGTTGGTTAGGGAGACTACAGAGAAGGTGAAAATGATCAGGGAGAAAATGAGAGTCTCAGAGTCGGCAGAAAAGTTACCATGATAGAAGGAGAAAGGACTTGGAGTTTCAGGCTGGTGAGCATGTGTTCTTGAGGGTCACGCCTATGACTGGTGTTGGGCGTGCTCTGAAGGCAAAGAAGTTAACTCCAAGGTTTATTGGGCCGTACCAGATCACTGAGAGGGTTGGAAAGGTTGCTTATAGGGTGGCTTTGCCGCCTAATCTTTCGAACTTGCACGATGTCTTCCACGTGTCACAGCTTCGGAAGTATATTCTAAACCCGTCTCATGTGATTCACATGGATGATGTGGAGGTACGTGAGAACCTCACTGTGGAGACTATGCCAGTGAGGATTGATGATAGAGAAGTGAAGGTGTTGAGAGGGAAAGACATTGCCTTGGTCAAGGTAGTGTGGTTGGGAGCTGCTGGTGAGAGTATGACTTGGGAGCTGGAGAGCAAGATGCGGGAGTCTTATCCAGAGTTATTTGACTCAGGTATGAATTTCGAGGACGAAATCTCCTAAGTGGGGGAGAGTTGTAACACCCAAATAATTTAATTAAGAAATTGATTAAATTGTTTAAGTGTTGCACTATTTTTTAATTATATTAAATTATAATATGGTGTCTTATAATTTAGTAATTTATTTTAATTAAAGGGATGGTGGAAGAAATGGAGAGAGGGGGTGTAAAAGGGCCCAAGGTGCGCTTGGCCCAATGTACATATACCCAAAATTGGAAGTTGCTCTCATTTGTGAGAAGGAAGAAAGAAAACGAAAAGAGAGAAGAGAGAAAAGAAGGAGACGGCGCGCAAGAACCCTAGAGGGAGAGAGTGAGTTTCGCATCAAGCAAGGAAGGGAGAAGAAGGCCCTAGTTGCTGTGGTTTTTGTACGTGACTCAAGGAGAAGGAATTTCTACGGTTGAAATAAGGTAAGGGGAGTCTCACTCTATAATAGAGGGTATAATAGGTTGTATAGGAGTCATAGTGTCCCTATTTGTTGATAATTGAATGATTGATTGAATTTGATTGAGTGAATTTGATGAAATTGCATGAGAAATTGATTTAGGGCTTAATGTTAGGGTTTATGTGCTTGATTTCGTGTTTTGGTGTGAATTGATGTTTGAAATGTGAAATTGAATATGCTAAAATGATTATAGAGTGAATTTGAATGATACATGGTGGTTAGAATTGGAAGAAATTGAGAATTGAGGTATAGGGCGCCAAAGGGCTAGGATTCTGGCGCCTGCACCGTGTGAGTGATGAGGCTATGGTCTTTGTGTTAGTTATCTGGCGCCACTTTGCCGGGAATTGGCGCCGGGTTACTGTTCATGTGCTGTAGTTGTGTTTGTGTGGTGCGTGGCGCCACGCTGTGGCGCCAAGTTCTTTGGGAAATGGCGCCGGTGCTTTAATCGCTTCTTTGTGAGTGTGTGTTTTTCTTTGCTGGCGCGAGAATGTGGGCATTTTGGGGCCCGGCGAGTGAAACTTGTATTTACAGGCACATTTGCTCGTGCTAAATTTTGTATTCACGCCCAAATTCAATTTTAAGTGTTTTGGCTCGAGTGGTTTCTCGTTACTGGTGTTGTTTTAAAAATGTCTCGCTGGGGTGACTTGGTGTGTGTAAATGGGGTGGGTTGGGTGAAACTTACTTTTCAGGCATATTTCACCGTGCCATATTTTGTATTTACCTGCCCAAAAACATTTTTAAACATTTTGGCTCGGGTGGTTTTTGGTTTGCAAGTGTTGTGGGGTCTTTGGAGGGGGGTTAAATCGTATCTTTGCCTGTGGCGCTCGGATCGTGCTCGTGGTTCAGGTTTGTGTCTGAGTTGGTGTCTGGTTTGTGTCTAGGTCTGTGGCCGCCTGCAGGGGCGCAGATTGCTAGAAAAGTGGCGCCCGATGCCGTGTGTTGCCTGGGGCGCCAAAGTCTTGAGAAGCCGCGCTAGTCCGTGTGTTACACGAGCGGGCAGAATGTGGGGAAAATGGCGCCTAGTGCTGCCAAGTGCCTAAGAGTGTGCTGTTTTGGTCCCTAGGTGACAGTTTGGTCCCTAGATGATTGTTTTGGTCCTAAATGGTGGTTTAGGTCCTTGAGTGAGGTTGAGTACTCTAGATGAGATTAGTCCTTGGGACTTAATGGTGTTGAGAGTGTATAATGAGATGACTGAGAATGCCATGGGGGCATGAGCCGGAGGGCCAAGCCATGAGGGCTATGAAATGAGATTGATACTGAGGTAAGAGTTAGTGCGTGCATTGAGATGTTTGAGAATGTGTGTGTATTGTTACATGGAGTCTCATGCATACATTCGGCTGCGGTCGTAGAGCTTATAAAATGATTGTGAAGCCCGAGGCGCCGGGAGGCCGCAGTCATGAGGACTCCATTATTGATGAGAATGCCGGAGGGCAAATATTGAGAACGCCGAGGCAAATGGTACCACATGCATAACTACATCGCATACATTCTCATGAGTGCATGAATATTATTGAGTGATGATTGGTGTGTTTGATTATCTTTGTGGAATCGTGATTGTATATATTGCCTATTATCACTTTTATTATATAGTTCGAGACTCACCCTTTCTGTTGTTGTTTACCACAGGTAGTCATGAGTGAGGGCTTTCTACCTTCACTACTTCCCGAGTCGGTCTGCTCTGATACGTAGCACCTAGGGGTTGGGGTTTAGACCTTTATTTGTTTTGTTTTGCTCACTGTTGAGTTTTCATACTGTTACACTATGTATTGTTGAGACTTGAGGATTATTCTTTTGAGCTGTAGTTTGATTCCGCTGCATGATATGAGTTTATATCCCACGTTTGTATGGTGTTATGTATCTATGCATTTTTCTGAACTGACTGTTGAGTATTTTAAGAGAGGAGCGTAACACTCCATTAAATGAGAAAAATGATTTTTATACTCTGATTTTGAATTAAACTGCCGGGTAGAATTGGGGTGTTACAGTAAATGTCTTAGTTTGGTCAAAAAAAGAGTAAATGTCTTAGTAGTGCTATGGAAAACCAATTTTTTTATTTTTTTTACAATTTAGACGAAATGACAAATAAACACCACTCAAACTATCACATGGTTACATTCAAGAAGACTACTTCGCAATGATGCTGGCAAGTGGTTTCCAAAGATGGCAATGGTGAAGCCCTGTTGACTGAGTTCGTTGGATTCTTCCGTGGTATATCACTGCTATTGCACTCGATGCATAATAGAGTTATTTGTGAATCGATGACAAAGATGCATGCGATTGAGCTTATCCTTGTCACAATAGTTGTATGCAAATCACTGTTATTGAGACAAGCACCTTTTCTCGCCAAATATGCAAACAATAGACGACCTACTAGTCTTCACGTCGCTGAAATTTACCGGTGCAACCATTAGTGGGGAATGGCAAACCAGAATTTGATATTTTAGCAATTGTAGTTAATTGGAGATAATTGGTTAATCAACAACGTTAAATTAAAATATAAATCATGTAGATTTTATGTGAATATATATTATTGAGTATTAGGGGTACTCAAAGGCCTATATATATGATAAGGATGGGTAGAAATAGGAGACAGACCTAATCTTAAGGTTGATGGTTTGTTATGTCTCAAGTCACTACAAGAAAACTGACCAATATTACTAACGACTAGATACATTGGTGGATATTGTCCGAATTTGGGGTACTTTTTGAAGTGCTTCAGGATAGATGAATTGGGCTTCATACGGATGAAGATGGAGATCGAGCGATTGGAGATGGAGCCCGGTCAGTCCGAGGTAGCTTGATTTTCCATGTCGGGTGGGGAGTACCTGCAAGACACTCTGACGCTCAAGTCAGTAATGAGGACGAGATAAGAGAGAGAGAGAGAGATAGAGAGAGAGAATGAATGAATAAGTGTGTGATAGATGTGTGTGTATCTGAGTTATGGGAAAACGTACCGTAGTTTGTTGCTTTTGGAGTGGGCGCAATGATTACAGTGCCAGGTGTCAGATTGTCAATGGAGCGACACAGATGTGACGTTTGGGTGCTTCCAGGCGACGCTTTGCAGATTTAAAGCTGTCTTGTCACGCAGCATTGATGGGATGCTTTAAGTGACGCGTTGCTTCGGTTTTCTGCCAGTTGGAGGGATAAATAATGCGAGATGAAAAATTCATTTGTCACTTCGCTGCATATGTTGTTTTGCGTGTCACAATCTGGTATGTAATACATTAGTTATTCTCTTGTATGTTCTAAAGAGACCTGAGCGTCCACCTTGTAGAGATCTATGGAACTCAGCCATACTTGATGGGATTCTAGAGAATTTCTGAGGTAATACGAAAGTTGTCCCTTTGTACAGAATGCCATTTTTTATTGTGAATTTCCGATATCCTGCTGTCTTGAGAACCACCTGCTGCATAATTGCCTGCAGGGAAATTTCTTATCTCTTCTTCCCAAGCAGTCCACTCTGGTAATGTAACACGAGAGAGAGAGTAGCAAAAATCATTTGCCTTGAGAGTGCATCATATACCTTATTTGCGTTACCTGGTTGATACAGTATCTCAAAGTCAAAACCAAGTAATTTGGAAGTCCATTTTATCTGCTCTCCTCCCAATAAGTTGTCCCTTTGTAAAGCAGGCCATTTTTTATTGTGAATTTCTGATATCCTGCTGTCTTGAGAACCACCTGCTACATAATTGCCTGCAAGTCAAGGAAATTTCTTATCTCTTCTTCCCAAGCAGTCGATCCACTCTGGTAATGTAACACGAGAGAGAGCAGCAAAAATCATTTGCCTTGAGAGTGCATCAGCTACCTTATTTGCATTACCTAGTTTATACAATATCTCAAAGTCAAAACCAAGTAATTTGGAAGTTCATTTTATCTGCTCTCCTCCCAACAAGTTGTCCCTTTGTACAGAAGGCCATTTTTTATTGTGAATTTCTGATATCCTGCTGTCTTGAGAACTACCTGCTGCATAATTGCCTGCAAGTCAGGGAAATTTCTTATCTCTGCTTCCCAAGCAGTCCCCTCTGGTAATGTAACACGAGAGAGAGCAGCAAAAATCATTTTCCTTGAGAGTGCATCAGCAACCTTATTTGCATTACCTGGTTTATACAGTAGCTCAAACTCAAAACCAAGTAATTTGGAAGTCCATTTTATCTGCTCTCCTCCCAATAAGTTCTGCTTAGACAAGTATTGCAAACTTTGTTGGTCAGTTCTCACCACAAAATGTTGACCAAGGAGGTAATGTCTCCACTTTTGGATAGCTAACACCATAGCCATCAATTCCCTTTCATATGCTGACTTCTATTGTCACGTGTGGATAGCTTTTGACTGAAATAGGCAACTGGTTTGCCTTCTTGCATGAGTACGGCACCTAGTCCTTTGCCTGATGCATCAGTCTCAATTACAAATTGTTTGCTGAAGTTTGGTATACATAGTACAGGCTGTGAAGACTTCACTGTTTTCAACTTCTGGAATGCTGCTTCTGCTTCCTCATTCCAAAAGAATTTGTCCCGTTTCAACAACTCAGTTAAAGGTCTTGCAATCAGCCCATAACCTTTCACAAACCTTTTGTAGTAGCTAGTTAGGCCGAGGAACCCTCTCAAGCCCTTGAGATCTCTGGGAGTAGGCCATTGTGTCATTGCATTGATCTTGTTGGGGTCTGTAGACACTCGTTGAGCATTCACCACATGTCCCAAGTACTCTACATTAGCCACAACAAATTCACACTTCTTGTTTACTAATAGACTGTTAGAACTCAAGGTAGAAAAAATTTTCCTTAAATGTTCTGCATGCTCAGCCACATTCTTACTAAAGATGAGTATGTCATCAAAGAAAACAAGTGCAAACTTTCTTAGGAAAGGTTTTAGGACGTCATTCATTAATGTTTGGAAGGTTGACGGAGCATTTGTTAAACCAAAAGGCATTACAAGGTACTCGTAATGACCCTCATGGGTTTCTAAAGGCTGTCTTTGGAATGTCCTCAGGTTTCATCCTTATTTGATGGTAGTATGATTTTAAGTCTAGTTTAGTAAACACTGTTGCACCAGTCAATTCATCCAACAACTCATCTATAAATGGGATGGGGAATTTATTGGAAATAGTCAGCTCGTTTAAAGCTCTGTAATCAACGCAAAATCTCCAGCTTCCATTCTTCTTCTTAACAAGGATAATAGAACTAGAATATGGGCTAGTACTTGGCCTAATTATCCCAGTTTTAATTTTATCTCTGATAACTCATATTTATATGAGTTATTTATGCTCTTATTACTTAAATTAATGTAAGTTCTTAAGTAATATTGTTGTTTAATTATGTAAATATATGTTGTTTAATTTAAAGGAGGGTTAGGAACTGATTTGTGATCATTTGGCACTTTGGTGCACCATCTTGTGTTTTAATGTGTTTGTTTAATGTGTTTGTTCATCATTTGGAGTATTTTCCATCTCTTTGTGATTTCGGTTTTATGGCTTTAGGTAACACCTTTATGCTTTATTTCTTGTGTTGTTGCTCATCATGAGCTGATTCTCTTGTAGTTAGATGCTTAAAGCTTTGTAATGACTTTTTAATAGTTTTAATGTAATGTTTGATGTTAGCTTTTTAACCCTTGATTGAAACTTCTTCCAATGCTTATTTTAGAATTGATTAGCAAATATAAGTACATTTATAGGTTCAGACATGGTCTATAATTCGAACTCAAGGATTAATGTGGGTGAGTGGTTGTTTTAAGGACACTTAGAACAATCCATGCTTAAACCTAGACATAGGAAAGCATAGTTCATAGGGTGAATACTGTGGGAGCTTAATCTACAGGGGTGAACTTATTTACAACTTAGACATAAGAGTCTTGTAACGAAACCCTGGCGTTATCTAGTGACCGAAAGGCACACATCAAACGCTTCAAACACCCAGCCGCTATAGCGTCAAAGCGAACATTGTCGTTTTTAATGAATTACATAGTGAAAGGCATTCCAACTACTCTCATTCTGAATTTCTATTTACCATCTATCTTTACTTGCTTATTTACATTTATGTTATTCACAATACTTGTTGACAACTTGTTATTGCTATTATTACTTGTTTTACTCACTAGCTAAATTACTTTCTTTAAATATAGAAGTAAACTCAACAATCCTCGTGGGAACGATCTTTACTTATCATTGTATTACTTGTTGCGATTGTGTATACTTGCACATCACCTTTTCGCACAACAAGTTTTGGCGCCGTTGCCGGGGATTGTGAAAGTTAATTTCTATTGTTTAGTTAGTAAGATTAGTTATTTTTTTTAGTGTGTTCTGTTTTTCAGCAATTTTTTTATTTTGTATTGTGCTTTGTGTTTGTAATGTGTTCTCTTTGTTGTTTTTAGTGTTAGTATTTGTGTTTAGTGTTTTGAAAAAAAAAACCACTTTATGCCATGGACCATTGGATTTTTACTCTAGGCAAGAATTGAATGCTCAACAACAATGTTTCCATTATGATTCCAATGGGAGTTGTTCTGGACTGGACCTAGACGCAGGCCCATCTGACATTAAGGCCAGACTTGGCCCATACCACCAGAGTGGTCAGATCTTGATCACGTTGGATGGACAGGATTCCTTGCATACTCCTGTCAACGGATAGGATCACATCACGGAAGATCCAATGGCTCATGGCTATTCTGTGAACAGTATTTAAATCCACAGGTCAGACACTGACAAGGTAATTAATTCTCACCCAATTTTACAGTTCCTGCTTTCTGCTCACCCCACTGACTTGGGCGTCGGAGTGCAATAAAAGATGAGGCGAAAAGCAGCTAGTTCACATCTTCTCTTTTCGTTACTGCGGTTAGGATCAGGTCAGGGATGAGAAGTAGGTTTGCAGGTACACCACCAGCTCGGGCAGAAGAAGGCGCTCAACTACTTAGGCGTCTCATCTGCTCCCTACTCAAAGTTCTACTACAGATCAGGAGTGATTATGAGACAAATACATCTTCTCAAGCTCCAATTGAAGGATTACATGAGTATAACATTGATTTAAAAGAACTCTTAGCTCAATTTCTTGAGGATATCAAAGTGGATAGAGACAACACTCAAGTGTCATGCAAGAATATGGAAGAGAGTTGTATTGAAGAGGTGGTTGAGAAAAATGAGGAAAATTTCAAAGAACTCTTAACTCATTCCATTGAATATATGAATGTGTATCATGACAACTTTGAAGCTTCATGTAAGAACATAGAGGATGACCTTAAGACAATAACGGAGCATCTAAAATAAGAGAGTTGTGTTGAAGAAGTTATTGAGCTAGAAGAAAAGAGATGTATTGAAGATATGGTTGAGCAAAAGGAGGAGATGAGTGTTGAGTGTGAACTTGAATGTGGTCATTTGGAAGTAGTGGTAGAAAACCAAAAATATTGTGTAGTTGTAGAAAAAGGAAAATTCAAAAATAGTGACAAGAAAGAAAATCCAAGGTTGAGGTATGAAAAGAGTCATGTGACAATTGAGATTCAACCTTTGGTAATTGAAGAAAAGAATCCTCCGCAAAATGAGCTTCAATTTTTTCAAGAGAGGAAGAATTCCTATCCCATATGCTTATTGGTTTGTGCATGGGAACACTTGCTTCCATATGCCAAATACATGAGATTTCTGACCAAAAAGAGAAAGCGGAAGGATGATATTTTCTTCTTGTCCTATTATCCACCCTAACTTGGGTTTTGAATGCTAAGTCTAGCTAAAGACTCTTAAACTAAGCGCTACTGGGAGGCAACCCAAATTTTTTTATTCTAATATTTGTTGTTTTTGTTTCTATTTTTGATGTTGCAGGACTGTTCAATTGCACTGATGAAGCGAGCTTTAATTGTGAAGCGCTATAGCACCTGATGTTGTAACATCCACTGCTGCACGAGATGAAATTGAACCAATCAGTAACTCTTCCCTCTTGTGTTGTGTGTGTTGTGTTATCTTATGTTGTGTTGTGTGGTGCTGTTTGTTTTCAAATGAACTTATTGGATGTTGTAGCATCTGTAATAGCATCCAACAATTGTGTATGATTTCAAAATTCTGTCGTGTTAAATATTTTTAATTTCAGTATTGTAGTGTCCAAAAAGGCCTCTCCCATTAGAATTGCATGAGAAGTGGAGACACTGTTGAGTCTTAAGTTGGGGGGAGGACCTTAAATGTGTTTAATGTTATATGTGAAATGTTAATGTTATGTGTTTAATGTTATTTTTGTTGCATAGAAAGCATGATCAGTTGCAATTCCTAGTCTTTCAGTAATAGAATGTGTATCTTCCTGGGCTAAATTTAATGATGATTTTGTTTTATGTGTGGAGTAGCCTAGTTTAAAGAATGACTAGTTTTATTGCTGCTGCTACACAAAACTCTAGGCTTAGCAAGGAACCTAGTTGGCTACGGACTATCTGATGCTGAAGTTAGTCCTGGTTAACCAAGGTTTAGTCAAGTTTTTATTAAAAATTGAGAGTAGGTTTTGAAGCTAAGTTTGAGGGTGCATCGGTTATATTAAGGCTAGGTATGAAGATTATAGAATGGCTAGTGCTTTAGGCTCACAACTTGTTACAAATGTATTGTCAATTGGTCATGTATATTGTAATTAGCTGCATTTGCACGAAACAAATGCTGAATTGTTCCAAAAATGCATATAAAAAAAAGAAAAAAGAAAACAGAAATAAACAAATAAAGGAGTTCAGTAATGAGGGCATTGTAGCTAAAACATGTTCATCAAGTCACCAACGTTATAGCATCCAACACTATAACGCTGAGAAATCACCAAATCAATAGTTAGTGCACTGGTCAAAGATCTGAAATGCCTAATCAAGCCATTTGTTGTGCTTTGAAGCCCCTCAAGTCTTATGTGAAGTTGTTAGTCTACTCTCCTTTTTGAAAAATTCTTTGACTAAACCAAAAGAAAGTCAGTCTTTCCAAGGCTAGGAGAAATTTTGAACCTAGCTAGTTACTAAACTGAACTTAGAGATCACACACTCACAATTGAGCAGTAATATTTCTAGATGTTGTGAAAAACAATGGTGTATGTGTGTGTATGGGTGTGAATCTGAAAGTTTGACACACTAAGAACATTTTTGAAAATCTGTTTAAATTAGGGATGCAACTGACCTTGTCTTTCTATGTTGTCATTGTTCTGTTTTCAGTTAGTTGTTTGTTCTTTGTAAATAGTCATTACTTGAGGACAAGAAATGGTTTAAGTTTGGGGGTGTGATAACTCTTATCAATAAGAGTTAGTCATGCTTTCTAGAATTAAATAAATGTGAGTTCCAAAGTAATAATTTTTTTTAAAAAAAGAAAAAAGAAAAGAGAGATATTGTTATTGTGTTGTTTGTGCAGCTAATATATGTCCTTGTTTCTTTGGTGTTGTGTTGTTTGCTCTTTGTCAAACGTCATTACTTGAGGACAAGCAATGGTTTAAGTTTGGGGGTGTGATAACTCATATTTATATAAGTTCTTTATGCTCTTATTACTTAAATTAATGTAAGTTCTTAAGTAATATTGGCCGGGAGATAAAAAAACTTGTTAAACCGGAATCAAAGCCTTCACAAACACGTTCACTGATCTACTTTGAAGAACATAATATCATCAACTCTCTATTTAGAGTTAGAACCAAGTCGAAAAACATGGTAATCCGGACTTAAATAGTTCAACATCATGTTCACGATCTTCTTTGAAGGATTTAACACGGGAATAAATCTCTAGTTTGACATAGAGCAAAGACGAAAGACTTGGTAAACCGGACACAAAGAATTCCCTATCACGTTCGACGATCACCTTAGAGGACTTAACGTGGTCAACTCCACATTCTGAGTTAGAACAAAGATGAAACACTTGGTAAACTGGAATTAAAGAGTCAACTATCACATTGACCAATCTCCCTTTAACGACAAAACGTGGTCAACTCTCCTTTCCGAGTTACAACTAAGTGGAAACACTTTCTAAACCGAACTCAAAGAGTCCACTATAACGTTCACCGATCTTCTTATATACTCACCATTCTGAATTTGAACCAAGTCGAAATATTTGGTAAATCGAACAAAAATAGTTCTTTATCACATTCACTGATCTCTTTTGAATGACTTAATGTATCAACTCTCTAGTCTATGTTAGAACCAAGTAAAAAAACTTGTTAAACCGGAATCAAAGCCTTCACAAACACGTTCACTGATCTACTTTGAAGAACATAATATCATCAACTCTCTATTTAGAGTTAGAACCAAGTCGAAAAACATGGTAATCCGGACTTAAATAGTTCAGCATCATGTTCACGATCTTCTTTGAAGGATTTAACACGGGATCAAATCTCTAGTTTGACATAGAGCAAAGACGAAACACTTGGTAAACCGGACACAAAGAATTCCCTATCACGTTCGACGATCACCTTAGAGGACTTAACGTGGTCAACTCCACATTCTGAGTTAGAACAAAGATTAAACTCTCTATTTATATACCGAGTTAGAACAAAGATGAAACTCTCTATTTAGAACTTACATTAATTGGTGCGATGGAACTCTCTATTTAGAACTTTCAAAGCATTCTAACTCCATCTTTGTTCTCTATGCTCATATTTATATAAGTTCTCTATTTAGAACTTACATTCCGAGTTAGAACAAAGATGAAACTCCACATTCACGTTCAACGATCTTCTTTATACTATATATAAATATATTTTATACATAATATTTGGTTATATATATTTAAAAGAACAGGAATGTCTAAGTATCTCAGTTGGTGCGATGGTTAGGCAGGTTGCTTGCTAGCGCTAGAAACGTGGTTCAAATCTCCCGGCCAATATTTTGTTTTTTTTCATTCATTTTGTATGTTTTTGTTAAAATTAAAACAAAAAATTGCTCCTGCAAAGTGTTGAACTGCGAACAATAATGTTATTGTACATAAATTTTACCTCTGAACCAAATGAAACAATTTATAACAAATAGTACAATATATTTTATATATTCATTATTATTGTGGGACCCCCCAATTTTCTTTCCAAGATCCGCCACTGCCTGCAGCAGCCACCCACTTTGTACTTTATAGGACACTTGTCTATTTTGTAATGGAAGATAAAAAATAGTTGGTGGGATGGCTTGTCAACCTTTTTAGAAGATATTTTCTTTATATTGAAGTCTAAAACTTCATCTTCTTCATCTTGGAGTTTCTGGTTCAGAAGAGAGGAGAGTTAGAAATAACTCCGTTGCACTCCATTTTCGTCCAAGCTCCATTTTCACAATAAAAGTAGAAACTATGTAGTGTTGTGAGAGACGTTTGTCGTACCCTAGTTTTGTCCGCCTAGGGTCAAAACCCTAATTTTCCACAAAAATAGTAAACGGTGAAGTGTGAAATCATTTTTAGAGTGAAAATGCATTTTGGAGCAAAAAACAAGGTTTTTAGGGCAAAAGGGTATTTTGGTCATTTTTCACAAAAGGAAAATTTCTCGTCAAAAATCATTGTGCAATTTTAGAAAAGTTTATTTGAGGCCAAATATTTTTAGTCATGCATATATGTGGCGCATGCATGCATGGTAAAAAAAATTTCAAATTCAAAAAGGCATCAAAAAGGAATATTCTACAAAATTGCAAGGTGAGATTTTTATGATATTTTTGGTCATGGTGATCTCATAAAATGGCATATTCATAAGATTCCTAGTATGTGGCCTAAATGGAGTGTATTTTTGTGCAATTATCCTAAGAGGAATAATCAAAAAAGAGAGATAATGGAAGGTTCATGAAGGGGACAAATAGTACAATTGCCAACTAGCAATTTGTACCCTTTCCACTCCTCATGAACTGCACATAACCAGCCCATTATCCCTTTTTGATTTATTTTCACTACTTGCAAAGTGCATCTCAATCATGACCCTCCATTCAAATTAAGATGCAAATCTCCACCATTCATTCATAGTTAATGGCAATCTTGTAATATGAAATTGTGGAGAAACATTTTTGGAAATTCACACCCTCTCCACTCCCCTCATGAGCTGCACATATCACACCATTCACTCCCTCATTTGTGCTTTCTCAATGTCCTCAATCCAAGTGATCATCAATCCTAGCCTTTGATTTAAAATTAAGGTCCAATCCTAGAGCACAACTAGAATGCAAGGACCAAAATACCCTCAACCTTAATTGCATTCTATAAATACCTTGTTAAGCCCATCTCTCACAATCTTTGGCCTCTCATTTTCTCACTCACACAACCCTCACACAACTCTCCCTTCTCCATTTCCTCTCCTCCTCCTTTCTTCTTCAATTCACTCCCATTTTCTATCTCAAATCCACTCCTACTTCACATATCATCCTCCTCTTCTACTAAAATCTAATTGTTCATCATCTAATTTCAAGAATCAAGGCAAGGTGCGCAAGTTTCATTGTATTTTGTTGAGGATTTAGTTGATTTGTGGTCTTGTTCTTCATATTACTCATTCCTAGTTTGGATTCAAGGTAAAACTTCAAAACCCTTGCATCTTCTTCATTTTTGCATAATCTCTCTTCTCCTCATCTAAACTCCTTCATATATTGTTGTTGTTGCTTTGAGGAGCCATCTCAAACACTATTGACAAGCACTTAGGGAGGCTTGGGTGTTTGAGGTGGCTCCTTGGCTTTGAAGGAGTTGTTTTTGTGTTTTCTTGCATTTTCTTGTATTTTAAATCTTGTTTGCATAATTTTCATCAAATGAAAACCCATTCTCATGCCTCATTTGCTTCGGCCATGAACTCTATTTTTAGGGTTCTTGTGTGTTCTTGTTCATTTTATGATTTGGGGTTGAATAATTGTTGATCTTGGGCCATACATAGCCTCGGGTTTGGGCAAGGAAAATAGGGTTCATGTTGCTTGTTTTGTTTTCTTTGATTTTGTGTGAATAAATGCATGATTTGGTTGATGTTTGTCTTAGGAACTTGCATGATAGATTAGGTCATTTTCTTTTGTGTTGTTTTGTGTGTTAATTTGTCAATTTTTGCATGAAATAAGTTGATGATTCCATGTTTGCTTGCATTCGGCCATGACTAGGGTTTTTACCCCTTTGATTGCTTGAAGATTGTCATTTTGATTGTGGTTGAGTAAATGCAAGTTGTGTCATTGTGTTTTTAACTTTTTTTACCATTCCATTAACTTTTTACCATCTCATTCACTTTTTACCACTTATTTCATAAAACTTTTTACCACTTATTTCATTAAACTTGTACCACTTTGCATTCCTTTCTTTTACTACATTGCATCAAAGCTTTTTACCATAACTCATCTAAATTTTTACCACCTTAATCATGAATCTTTTTACCTAAAAAAAAAACCAAAGACATTTCGCATACTTCATGCATCCTCTTACTTATTCTTTTGCATTCATTTCTAACTTGCATATTCACACATGTTCATGCATACTCAAATGTTCATACCTTGCACAATAACTATGCTCACACATTCATAGTCTTGTATGCTCAATCATTCATTCATGCATAGTCTTGTATGCTTATTCATTCATGCATAGTCTTGTATGCTCATGCATTTGCATATTTGCCTAATCATGCACATCATTGCTTGCATGTTCATTCATCTAACCTAGATCACTCAATGCCTATAATCAATTGTATTCTCTCAATATTCATGATGCCATTTAAATGTCTTGATTTAATTGTGTGCAATTCCTACCCCATGCATGTACTCTAATATGAAGACGTAAGCCTACTTACTTGTTGTAGCATAGAGTCATTAAGATAAATGCATACCCTTTGAGATTGTTGCCCGTCCCGTAGCAATTCTCACACACACGCACAATTGTTTTGAGAACTTTATCTTGCATCTTTGACAATTAAATCTCTTGATTGCATTGGCATGTTTAATCTTAGTTGATGATCAACATGTTCATGATTGCTTGATAGTTGATATGTTTGAACTTCATTCATTCATTTTGCATTTGGTTATGGATTTGAAGTTGATTGAAGTGTTCTACTTGTTTTCCAACATCTTTTTCCAAATCAAACTCTTTTCTAAACTAGTTTTCAAATCAAAATCAAATGCTTTTCCAATGAAAACCCTAGGGTATTTTCTTAAATAAATCATTAGTTATCACTCGAAACCTTTGCTTGTTTGATCGCTAATGAGGAGTTATTAGTGGTAGTCACTCGAAGCCTCTACTTGTTTGACTATTATGGAAGCTCCCACACCTTAATCAAACACAAACTAATTCAAATTTCAAAAATAACATGAGCTATTAGTGATAATTATCACCGATGCCCGCCCTTTTTCAAAACAATTTCAAAAAAAAAAAATAATAAAACGTTGTTACTCGTAATCACTCGAAGCCTTTGCTTGACTGGTTACCGGTTCAACTCTTTTCTTTCAAGTTATTAATGAATGCCACTCGAAGCCCTTGCTTGTTTGATATTCGTGAACAATTGAGTCTTATTTCAAAAGCTCCAAAAAATTAAATAAGATAAAACACAAAAATATTTTCAAA
Organism: Oxytropis ochrocephala; assembly: GCA_020916435.1. Lineage (NCBI taxonomy): Eukaryota > Viridiplantae > Streptophyta > Magnoliopsida > Fabales > Fabaceae > Oxytropis > Oxytropis ochrocephala. The sequence continues at coordinate 85,223,050 of CM037092.1, read as the reverse complement.
ACCAAAAGGCGAGAACTACGTAGCTTTGATCCCTCATCTCATTGAGGATACGTAGGAGCGGGTCACAGCCCGTCAAGCACCTTTTTAAAAAAATCTTTGTTTTGTTCCGCTTTTCAAAGATACCAAAAATATTCTTCTTCCCCCTTTAATAAAACAATTTCTCCAATGAAATAAAAAGAAAAGGAAAGAAAAGAAAAGAAGTAGAACAAAAGACCATCCCCGCACCTAACCGACCCCCGAACCTACATCTCAAATCAACTTTTCCTAAACCACACATCAAGTTAATGGTTCCCTTTCGGTAGAAAGGAGGTGCGGGATGCTAATACCTTCCCCGCACCTAACCGACCCCCGAACCTACATCTCTGAGTTTTCAAAAGACCATCCGCTTTTCCAAAAAAAAGGTTTTTTCAATGTTTTCCTAAATAAATATTGGTGGCGGCTCTACTATTTTTCACGTTGTCAAACGAGAAGTCCAAACCGGATTTTTCGGTGTGCAACAACGTTATAACGTCAAGCGATTTTGTGACTGATGCTATAACGTCACAGGAGCTGTCATCATTTGGAGTATTTTCCATCTCTTTGTGATTTCGGTTTTATGGCTTTAGGTAACACCTTTATGCTTTATTTCTTGTGTTGTTGCTCATCATGAGCTGATTCTCTTGTAGTTGGATGCTTAAAGCTTTGTAATGACTTTTTAATAGTTTTAATGTAATATTTGATGTTAGCTTTTTAACCCTTGCTTGAAACTTCTTCCAATTCTTATTTTAGAATTGATAGCAAATATAAGTACATTTATAGGTTCAGACATGGTCTATAATTCGAACTCAAGGATTAATGTGGGTGAGTGGTTGTTTTAACGACACTTAGAACAATCCATGCTTAAACATAGACATAGGAAAGCATAGTTCATAGGGTGAATACTGTGGGAGCTTAATATACAGGAGTGAACTTATTTACAGCTTAGACATAAGAGTCTTGTAACGAAACCCTGACGTTAGTGACCGAAAGGCACACATCAAATGCTACAGCACCCAGCGCTGTAGCATCAAACAGAACATTAAGCTATTTTTAATGAATTACATAGTGAAAGGCATTCCAACTACTTATTGAAGAAAAGAATCCTCCGCAAAATGAGCTTCAATTTTTTCAAGAGAGGGAGAATTCCTATCCCATATGCTTATTGGTTGGTGCATGGGAACACTTGCTTCCATATGCCAAATACATTGGATTTCTGACCAAAAAGAGAAAGCGGAAGGATGATATTTTCTTCTTGTCCTATTATCCACCCTAACTTGGGTTTTGAATGCCAAGTCTAGCTAAAGACTCTTAAACTAAGCGCTACTGGGAGGCAACCCAAATTTTTTTATTCTAATATTTGTTGTTTTTGTTCCTATTTTTGATGTTTCTATTTTTGTGTTGTTGCTCATCATGAACTGATTCTCTTGTAGTTGGATGCTTAAAGCTTTGTAATGACTTTTTAATAGTTTTAATGTAATGTTTGATGTTAGCTTTTTAACCCTTGCTTGAAACTTCTTCCAATGCTTATTTTAGAATTGATCAGCTAAATATAAGTACATTTATAGTTTCCGACATGGTCTATAATTCGAACTCAAGGATTAATGTGGGTGAGTGGTTGTTTTAAGGACACTTAGAACAATCCATGCTTAAACCTAGACATAGGAAAGCATAGTTTATAGGGTGAATACTGTGGGAGCTTAATATACAGGGGTGAACTTATTTAGAACTTAGACATAAGAGTCTTGTAACGAAACCCTGACGTTAGTGACCGAAAGGCACACATCAAATGCTACAGCACCCAGCGCTATAGCATCAAACAGAACATTAAGCTATTTTTAATGAATTACATAGTGAAAGCCATTCCAACTACTCTCATTCTGAATTTCTATTTACCATCTATCTTTACTTGCTTATTTACATTTATGTTATTCACAATACTTGTTCACAACTTGTTATTGCTATTATTACTTGTTTTACTCACTAGCTAAATTACTTTCTTTAAATATAGAAGTAAACTCAAAAATCTTCGTGGGAACGATCTTTACTTATCATTGTATTACTTGTTGCGGTTATGTATACTTGCACATCACCTTTTCGCACAACAATCTCTCACCAATCTTTCTATTTAATTTTTCTGAAAGTGGGGATACCTATAAGGTCTCAAATTAGGTATATTAGCCCCCACCTTAAGGACAATTGCATGGTCAATTGGTCTCACAAGTGGTAGCTCACCAGTCTCTTCAAATACAAAATTAAACTCAATAAGAACAGACTGTATTACGTCAGACTGGTGACTGTACAGTTGCAGTGGCTTGTAGGCTTCTACATTCGATCATGTAAGCCTCCTCTGGGTTTTTTCAGATCCATAACAATCTTCTTTTGCCTTTACCTCCCTCATTGACAGTGAAGGATCACCTCTTAAGAAAATGTAACCATTCCCCACCTTAACCTTCAAGGTCATGTCTTTGAAATTAGCCTTGATATCACCAAGCTTCTCAAGCCAATCAATTCCCAAAACTAGGTCTTCACCATCCAAAGGAAATACATAACAGTCAGTGTTGATAGGTAACCCTTGCAACATCAATTATACTCCTTTCCACCATCATGTTGTTGGATGCTACCAATCTCATGGACACAAAATTATGTGTGGCCCCATAGTCAACCAGAACAATTATCTCAATGGTTCCCAATATTCCCTTAACATGAATGAGCATTTAGAAGACAGTCCAACCATGCTATATAATTGGAGACTCTTCATGCTAGCCTTCCACACAATTACTTTTTCTTCATTTTCCTGTTTCTCGCTGTATTTTCCCCCATTTATTTCCTGCTCTATGTACAGCAATTTCAGTACCTTGTTCTTACACACATGCCCAGGTACAAAGGTTTCATCGCATGTAAAACAGAGCCCCTTCTTACGTCTTTCATTTATTTCATCATCGCTAATGGACTTGGTCATAGGGTTTTTCCCTCTTTACCACCTTCAACAATCTTAGATGAATTAGCAGTCTCTATGCTAGGTTTGTTCAGGTTTTCCCCACGCCAGTTCTTGATACTAGAGTATGCACGCCTTGTGTTTGATGATTTGCCCAAACCACCATATCTCCCAACAACACCACCCTTTTCTTCTACGGGGAGAGAAATGTCCATCATTTCAGCCAAACCTTTAGGGCGATGTAATCTCACTTCTACCCTAATATTTTCTCTCAGTCCATTAGAGAACAAGCCATCAAATAGTTCTTGATCTAGGACTTTAACGTGACTCGAGACGGTTTCAAATTTCTTGCGATATTATCTAACCAAGCCCTCTTGCTTCATACTCATCAAAATTTCGAAGGCGTTCGTTATAACAGTGGGTTGAAAGTATCGAAGCAGCGCTTCCTTGAGACTATCCCACGTTTGAACTTCATAACTCGATTCCCACCATTGTGTCATACCCCAATTTTGTCCGGCTTAGGTCAAAACCCTAATTTTCCCTAAAAATAATTAAATTAAAAAGTAAAAAACATCATGCATTGCATTTAGAGTTCTAAAAGTCATTTCAAAGCTTCTAAAATCATTTTTGGAGTTGGAATGCACTTCTTAGACAAATTAGGGTTTTTCAGTGCAAAAGGGCATTTTGGTCATTTCACAATAAAAGCGGTATTTTGTCCCAAATCCTTGAATAATCATCAATGGTTTATTTGAAGAATATTTGTTCTCCATTGCGATTATTTTTGTGCATAAATATTAAGCCTTTTGGCTTAAAAACCTAGTTTTTGGATAAAAGGGTAAAATGGTCATTTCCTTTGAGGTGGGGTAAATAAATCAATTTTGGGATTGGTGAGATCATAAAATTCAGAGCCCAATTATTGAATCATGGGATATGGCCCAAAATGGTATGAATTTGGAAGAATGATCTAGAATGGAATATTCCACATTCTTTTGAATTATGAAAGGATAAGATTAGCACAATAGTACAATTTGCAATTCCACTCACTCCCCACTCCACTAGCTGCGCATACTTCAGCCCCAATCCACTCCATTTTGATTTATTTTTATTGTTTGCAAATTGTGTTAAATCATGGCCATTCATTCAAGTGTGAAAAACAATCTTCACCCTTCATTTGAACCAAAATGGCACTTGTTTAATAAGCTTTATAAAAAAATACATTTTTGTCAATGAGCTTATCCTTCACCACCCTCCTTATGCTGCACACCCAGCCCTCTCTCTCTTCATATTATTGCCCTTAATCCATGTGATAATGCATCTTGACCATTGATTCAATTTCTTTCTCAAATCCTAGTGGTTTACAAGAGATGCATTGTCACAAATACCCTAAGTTGTCACTTCATATAAAAGCCCAAAATAAGACCTAACACACACACACCCTTTCATTTTTTTACCCTAGCACACTCTTCTTCCTCTCCTCTCTCTCTCTAGGCCGAATTCTTTCCCTCACTCTCCTCCATTGTTTTTTCAAGTTTCATCCACCAAATCACCTAAAATTCACTCCATCTTCATAAACCTTCTTCCTTTCACCCTTGGTTCCATTTTTACATCATTAGAGAGTTTGATTTCTTCAAGTTTGCGTGACCTTTGGGGTTGGTTTGTGAGGATTGGGGTTGATTTGCTCTTGATCTTCATTTCTACCTTTGTTTATCTTGGAACTAAGGTATAACCTAAACTTTTTGCATTTTCATCAATTTTCTTGCATCAAAATCTTTTTCAACTTATATTTGCATCTCATAACATCATTTTAAAATGTAGATTAGGGGCTGTTGTGGGTGAGAGCTGGTCCATCACCCACTAAATAATTTGTTCTTGTGATTATGTGTTGATTATGTGTTGTTCTAGTGATTTGTTCTTTGCTCATGTGATTTTCACCAAATAAAAACATGTTTTCCTTTTCTTTTGCCTTGGCCTTGGGCCTAACTCATGATCTTTGTGTTGTTCTTGTTCATTAGATGGTTTGAAGTTTGAATAATGCATGATTAATTATGCTAATTTTGTGAAGGAATGATGAGCTATACTTGTTGTTAAATCTTGATGTTTTGAGCTTGAATCTTGGGGGGTATGGTTTCGGTTTTGGGTCCTAAATCTTAGGGTTCTTGTTTGTTTTTGTTGTCCATCATGTATTCATGCTTATCTATGTGATTGGATAAATTTTGATGAAAGAATTTGATGATTTTTAGGGTAAATAAGGCCTTAGGTTCAAGCAAATTTTTAGGGTTTTGTTGCTTTGTCTTTCCTTTAATTTTTGCATGAAAAATGTTGGTTTGGATTGACAATAGGTTTCGCCTTGTAGCCCTTTCATGCCTTTTTAATATGTTTGAACCACAAAAATAATTGTTGCTAAGTCTTGTGAAAATAAAATTTGTTTCAAGGTTGTTTAGCTTTGCCATCATGTTTTCTTACTAAAAATGCAAAAACATTTTCTATTTTTATCATGTTCATCAACCCTTATTTTTTGTCTCTTCTCTAAACATTTTGTCTCATTCAATTCCCCACACTTTGCATTCCATCATTTATGCCTACATGTTCATGCATTCATTTATGTCTATATCTCTTGCATTTTCATACTCTCTTAAAATGCTCATGCATATATTAATATCATGTCTTGCATCTCATAAATTAAATGTTCATGCATATATTAATATCATGTTTTTCCCTTTCATAAATTAAATACTCATGCATTCAATAATGTTGTATTTTGCATTCCATAATTGCATACTCTTGCACTCATATACTTGTATCATTGTGCATCCAATTGTTCATAGCAACTTGTGAATACTCTTATGATTGCTTTGCTTGTGTTCCAATGGTTGTTTTGGGTTTTGACTTGGAAGAAGGATTTGAAATGTTATATTTCTTTTCAAGCTTGAAATCCTATGTTTTTTTTCAAATAAGAAAACCTAAGGCATTTTCCTAAATAAAATCATTAACCATCACTCGAAGCCGTTGCTTGTTTGATCGTTAATGAGGAGCTATTAGTAGTAGTAGTCACTCGAAGCCTTTGCTTGTTTGGCTATCATGAAAACTCCCACACATTAAATAAACAACAACAAAAAAAAATAACTAATTCAAACTTCCAAAATAACACGAGCTACTAGCTCGCCCCCTTTTCTTCAAAACTATTTTCAAAAGAATAATACGACGTTGTCGCTTGTAATCACTCGAAGCCATTGCTTGTTTGATTGCCAGTTCCAACTCTCTTTTCTTTCGAGTTAATACCGAATGCCACTCGAAGCCTTTGCTTGTTTGGTGTTCGCGAACACTCGAGTCTTATTTCAAAAAACTCTAAAAACACTTTCAAAAATCACAAAGTCGTTTTCATACGCAAACCTGAGAACTACGTTGCTTTGATCCCTCAGCCGGTGAGGGTACGTAGGACCGGGTTCATGTCCCGTCAAGCATACCTTTAAAAAACCCATAAAAAACAAGAACTACGTTGCTTTGATCCTCACCGGTGAGGTGCGTAGGACCGGGTTCGATCCGTCAAGCACGCTTTTCAAAAATCTTTGTCTTGTTCCGCTTTTCAAAGATACCAAAAACATCCCTTTTTCCCGTTTTCAATAAAGTGATTTCTCAAAAAGAAAAGAAAAATAAATAGAACAACGTATTTCAAATCAAACATTTCAAAACCACATCAAATTAATGGTTCCCTTTCGGTAGAAAGGGCGTGTGGGGTGCTAATACCTTCCCCATGCGCAACCGACCCCCGAACCTACATCTCTAAGTTTTCGAAAGACCACCCGCTTTCCTAAAAAGGTTTTTTCAATGTTTTCCTAAATAAATATTGGTGGCGGCTCTACTATTTTCAAACGTTGTCAAACTGAAAAGTCCCAAACCGGATTTTTCGGGGCGCAACAGCTGGCGACTCTGCTGGGGATTTTCTTTCTTTATTTAAAGAGAGATGAGGGTCAAGCCTAATTAATTTGATGTGGTTTAAATTGTTTGATTTGAAAAACTATGTTCTATCTCTTCCTTTTCCTTTTCTTTTCTTTTCTCTTCTTTTGTATGCCTATGGTTGTGCTTATACATGCATTCCTCAATTCCCATGATCCCTCTTCTTCGCTCCTTTTCTTAAGGTAAAACATGCATTTCCCCATTCTTATATCCCCTCTTCTTAAGCTCCTTTTCTTATGGTAAGTAATGTGTGTAATTACTGTTGACTTATCAGAATGGTCTGTATATTAAACTGGTGTGTGCATGTTGAACCCTAGGATAGACGACTGTTTATCTGGACTGTTCTGGTTTCCTTGCAGGTGGGGTGGGTAGATTTTAGGAAGTATGTCCTCAATCACACACTTTCACACCTTATGATTTATGTTCTATGAGTGGGCTCCTATACCCGGATCCAACAAACACTTAGGAGAGTGGAGGCGATTAGTGGTGTCATTCAAGACCTTTGTCTGTCGATACTCACGAAAGTCTCAACCGAGTACGCTTTCTCATGACGCTCACACTTGGTAGCATTCTACATTTGTGGGTGTCGGCATGAGGATTCTATAGCTTCGGTAGCCATTGTGAGGGTGTGAATTAGAACTACATGGGAGGAACCTTTGAAGTTGCCCTAGAACTTAGGATTCCCACCTTTGTAGGACACGAGGGCATACGAATGTGTGTCTTTGCATGGTAATTTAGGGCATGTCTTCCTCAAAAAGGAGCTTTTTCAAAAACTTTCCAAGAAAATACAAAAATATTTTCCTTTTCCAAATAAACCGCTGCGTGAGGCGGCACGTAGCATGTTTCCTAAATTTTTGAACTTCCGTCCTTATGCATCGTTTTCATCATCTCTACATGCATCATTCACATCATAATAGCATCATGCTGCATTCATTAAAGCTAAATGTTGTAAATATTTGCATTCATATTGTATTTCATTTGCATTTGCTTGCCGGGGACCACTGAATAATGTACTGTCTTGTCATAGTCGCATCATAATGGAATCAAATAGCAAGGCTTGACTTACTTCTCGCTTCCCAGTTATGAAGTATGTTGATTTGCTATTTCGATTCCTCACTTACTTCATTTCCTAAATCCAAGAAAAAGTTTATGCGCGTATGACAAGGCAAGGTATCCCATGGTTCCGGTATGATCAAGCGGACATTGTACATACATTCATATATCCATTCATGCATTCTCATGCAATAAATGTCTAAACAAAGCAAAAGGCACGCTGGTTCTCCGTCACCGATACTTCACCCGACTACAAGCCAAGCCGATGGCTAATCCGCAAGAGCATCCGGAGATTGGCGAGAGTAATCGAGCATGAAGACTTGGGCGTGCAAATTTTGAATCTGAGTACCGCTGGGAGAACCAAGTGCTTAAGGATAAGGTTGGGGCAATGGAGGCCCGGATGCATGAGATGATGGTCATGCTACAAAGTCTAAAGAATGGGCCGGTGTTGCCGCGTCGCCGTAGTGGGTCCGATTGGTGTCACCTCTTTTGTTCCTCCTTGATGGCAAAACGCTTCTGATTGCGATTCACTGGGATCCGGTCGATAAACTGAAATGAATGTGTCAAATCAGTACACTCCACAAAGATACCCTTGGGATATGCTTGCTGAGTACATGCCGCAAACTGTTGGATCTTTTCCTGCCGGCGTGAATGCGCCCAATCAAGTCCTTCATTGTCGTGCTGTAGGAGGCTGGGAGGACCGCAGATCCAGATTTTTAGTTCTCTTTGCGCACTTAGTCCTACTCTGGGGCTAGTGGCACCACCTCATAATGCTCCTCAGCCCGGATGGTATTATTACGGTATGGGAAGTCACCCCCAAGGGCACATGTTTGAGGGGTCGCAGCCAAATGACCCAATTCGTGCACTCGAAGAAAGAGTAAGGGCAATGGAGGGTGCCGGTGTCAGAACCAAGGAGGCATGTGAGTCGTGTTTGGTCCCCATTTGGTTTTGCCACCAAAATTCAAAGCTCGAGGTGGACAAATACAGAGGGCTGGATGTCCGGTGAGTCGCGACACGATGTTTGATCACAAGGCTCGGGGTTATCAAAGACAAGAAACGAACCAGTTTTGATCCAATACCAATGACATATACTGAGTTGTTTGATTACTTAATTTCCAAGAATTTAGTCAGCACTCGTTCAATGAAGCCCGTTCAGCCGCCATTTCCCAGAGGTTACAATGCTAATGCTACCTGCAGTTTCCATGAAAACGGGGTTGGTCATACTGTGGAGGAGTGTAAAGCCTTCAAGCGTGTGGTGCAAGACCTAATCGATGCCAATTGGATTTCATTCAAGCAAAATGGTTCGAGCATAACTGCAAACCCATTGCCGGGACACGAGAAGCCAACCTCTAATGCCATAGAAGATGTTAATGGGCAAGTAATAAGAAAGATTGCTAAAATCATGATGGATCAAGGGTATAAGGTTGGGTCTGGCTTGGGAAAATCTGGACAAGGAATTCTTGCGCCCGTCCAGCTAAAAAGGAACAAGGACCGTTGCGGGTTGGGATACAATCCAAGTCTAGCCAAAAGAAGGAAAGTGGCAGAGGAAAGAAGTGGCGGATGGTTGGCTGAGTCAAAAGGCCAAGATCCCTGGCCCCAGAGCATTCCTGTCTGTGACATCCGCCAGAGCTTCGTGAGTGCCGGTTTGCTTAATCACAACCAAGTTGTTGCCATCTGTGGTGGATCCAAACCGAAGAAGGTGGGTGCAGTGCGGTTCGTCATTTGTCTTCTTGGGAAAAGAGGTGAAGAATTGAGAAAGTGCTGATTTCCGTGACCTTTTAACTCAAAGTAATTAGTTGTAATGCAACCACGTGGCTCGCCAAGGCCATAGGACAAGTTGTTAGGCACGCATGTTTTTATTTTCAGAATCATCATCATCAATAAAAACGTTGTTTTTGAATTTCCATCAATAAAAATCATTTCTCTTCATTTCATGTGTCCTGTTTCATTATTGTTTGCTTGTTTGTTTCGCTTTTCATTCTGCTTTTTCGCTTCGGCAAAAGGCAGAATCACAGCAATTGTCTCTCAAAATAACAGTGCTAGCAGTCCATATTTTGACTTTGATCACCCCATCAGTCAGGCTGAGGGGGATGTTGAGGAAGACTGGGAAACTCCTCCAGAACTCATGAGGTTAATGAAACAAGAAGAAAGGGTTATTCGGCCTCACGAGGAATCCATTGAAGTGATCAACTTGGGTACAGCTGAGAACAAGAAAGAGGTCAAAGTGGGTACCGCCATGAATGACGAAGATCGCATGAAGTTGGTTCAGCTGTTGCACGATTATGCGGATGTGTTTGCATGGTCCTATCAAGATGTGCCTGGGTTGGACACTGACATTGCGGTACACAAGTTGACGGTCAAGTCTGAATGCCCGCCTGTCAAATGGAAGTTGAGAAGGATGAAGCCAGAGATGTCCTTCAAAATCAGAGATGAGGTGAAGAAGCAATGTGATGCAACGTTCCTAACAGTGGCCAAGTACCCGCAGTGGGTTGCCAATATTGTCCCAGTTCCCAAGAAGGATAGGAAAGTCAGAATGTGCGTCGATTACAGAGATCTGAATCGTGCTAGTCCCAGAGATGATTTTCTCCATCAAAAAAAAAAAAAAAAAAAAAAAGAAAAAAACAAAAACAAAAAAAACAAAAAATATAAAAAAAAAAGGGGCAAACATATAGGAGTAGATAAATTATTGTCCTTGGGTTAATTCTTGAGAAAACGAGCAATCATGATCTGAAATAAAGTTTGACCATTGCTACCCACTGCAAGCCAAAAAATCCAAAAATCACCCTAGACAAGGATCACCTCAAATATCAAAAAAGTGCATCACCTTTTATCAGCTCACCCGAGTCAAAGAAAAAAGAGCAAAAAAAAAAAAATCAAAAAAAATCAAAATCAAAATCAAAAAAAAAAAAAAAGAAAAAGGAGGATTTAAAAATGAAAATCCCAAAAATACAAAAGAAATGCAAGTGGTGAGCTGATATACGTTACCACAAAACACAAGAGATCCTTGTCCCAATAAACTGCAAATACTTCCCTTTGACCTCGGCATCCCGCCCTCCACCAACCCTTAGCCAGGAATAAAACTTCCAAACACCTCATCAAGCCAAATAACCATCATAAATCATCAAACGTCAGCCAACGCCGAATAAAAATCATCCTACCATTAGCTCCAAGCACTTCATTAAACCCAATCATCCTTTCTCCACAAAAACCCACAATCTTCAAAAAAAAAAATCCATTCCTATCAATGATCGATTGCTTTTGTTTTCTCAGAGTTTTAGCTTTAGGACAAATAAGTTTATTTATTTAAATATGTTTGTCCAAAAAAAAAATCTCAAAAAAAAAAAAAAAAAAAAAAACAAAAAAGGGGGAAAGAAAATCAAAAGGCTTGCACTCCAAGATTCATTCAAGTTACAATTATATCAAGGCAAAGTTTTATAGATCACCAATTGGGTTGAAAGTTCGCCTCATACTCAAAGTATAACTTGATTCGATGGTTGCCAAATTTGTGAAGGAAGATGTGATTTGCCGTTATGGTCTTCCAAACAAGATCATCACTGATAATGGCAAAGAACACGAGCAAACAAAATGATGAAGGACACGTGTGCGAGTTCAAAATCCAAAGATTATAATTCTTCTCCTTACGCCAGAAGAGGAATGGGGCAGTCAAAGCAGCCAACAAGAACATCAAGAATATTGTGCAAAAGATGGTGGTAACCTACAAGGATTGGCATGAAATGATTCCCTTTGCTTTGCATGGCTACCGAACTTCAGTACGCACTTCAACTGGGGCAAATCCCTTCTCTCCGGTATATGGGTCGGAAGCAGTCCTCCCAATCGAGGTTGAGATACCCTCCCTACGGGTACTGATGGAAACTAAACTGGATGAAGCAGAGTGGGTTCAAGCCCGTCTGGATCAGCTAAACCTCATTGAAGAAAAAGAATTGCAGCCTTGTGTCATGAGCAGCTACTACTGAGAGAATAAGAACGGCTTTTTTGACAAAAAAGTCCGACCCCGTGAATTCAAGCAAGGTGATCTGGTGCTTAAGAAGATCTTGCCTATACAGACTAATCCCCGTGGGAAGTGGACTCCAAGCTATGATGGACCATATGTTGTCAAAAAAAAAAGCCTTCTTTGGAGGAGCACTGATGCTTACCAACATGGATGGCGAAGATCTCAAGAACCCAGTCCATTCAAACCCTGTGAAGAAGTACTATGCCTGAAAGAAATAGACGAAAAAAGAGAAAGACAAGCCAAGTAAGAATTAGCTCGCTAGGTTGAAAACCCGCAAAAGGCGGCCTAGGCAAAATCAGAGCGACGGTGGATTGAAAACCCGCAGAGGCGATCCAGCAAAAATTAGTGGTCGAAAACTTGAGCATGAAAAGTAAATGTTCCCGGGTGTATTAGCAAATCACGAGGATCGCCAGCAACAATTGGACTGCGGCCCAGCCCATCTCGATCGGCCCAAACACGCCGCTTGGAGCGCAATTTCGCCGGCGAAATTCTCGCGTAACGGTCGGACATCATCAGATATATACGCCATTCGCACATGGCATCAGCACGTTCTCTAACCTTGTGCTATCTCGCGGCGAGCGACCTCTCACTAGATCGTCGGAGTGTCTTTGCAGTACCACCCGAGGTGCTCAAGCGCGTGAAGCCGGGACCGGTCCTTTCAACTCTCTCAACGATCACCCATCGACGGCGAAACGAACACTTCAACACTTCATTGGTCAAGGTACGATCAATTGGCGACCACGCGATGGGAGGCCCGTGCGCTATCCTACCTCTCTTATGGCTCCACGCGACCGCCCCGCACGCGGGCCACTTCTCGACTCAATCCTCCGGCAAGAACCGGCAGCAGACCGGAAGGCGTGCGGCGTTACATGATCCATGAATCTCAAGGACTTCCACGACAAGAACCTACTTCAGGCACAATGCGTGGCCGTGGACCGGTCCTCCAGCAGATCCATCCCGCGTTCTCGAGACCTACCGCCCGAGCCGATTGAAGCGGGCATCCAGAACCTCTGTAGGACCATGTTACTCAAGCCGTTTGCGAGATCTTGCAAAACAAGAATCAAGTGATCGCAGATCGAGATGCACTCATCTCCCGGTATGAAAGAGGTTCGATTCGGGCCGCGCGCGCGGCGAAGACGGAGAACCTTCGGCTCGCCGCCGGCCGGGCGCGAAGACACCGCTCCTCCTCGCAGGAGCATTTCACGCCGAGAGAACACTACTCATCATTCTCCGGCCGTAAGAAGCGAGGCACGCAGTCGCCCCGGCAGAACGCCGCGTGACGCCGTTCAATGTCCGTTGACTATGAAGATTCCAAACACCGCCCCGGACACGGCCGCTCGCCCACCGATACTCCTCCAATGAGTCGTCCGGTCACGCGTCGGTCGAGAAGCGATCTTGGGATTCTCGCGAGGAGTGGAAGAGTGCGAAATGGAAGAATTAGGGGACGTTTCGCATCGGCCTAGGAGAAGCCAGCGGAGCGCCCGTAAGGCTCTCTCACTACCGCCAACCGCCCATCCGAGGATTCTATGGGATGCCGCAACGCAGGCATGCCTCGCAATGCAACCCTTTGGGTCGAACGGCACTCGAAGCGAACATGGCCCGTTCTCGCGGAAATCAGCGTTATAAGATTCCGAGAGATCTCCGCAAGCCGCCCCAACCTCAACAAGTTTGACGGCCGAGGTGATCCGGACAAGCATCTCCGTTACTTCAATAATTCTCGCCGCTACAGTGGAATTGGGACCGACCATGAAATGCGAGCTTTTTTCCCGATCGTTGGGCTACGAGCATTGGAATGGTGGGAGTCTTTGCGGCCCAATACCATCTCCTCGTGGGACGACACTGATTAGAATATTCTTGTCTCACTACACCGCAAACCGCCAATACCTGGGGTATGAAGAATACTTGGACTCGTTGTTCAAGGAGATAATGAGACGTTGAAAAAGACATCGACCGGTTTAACTGCGAGGCCGAAGTTCTGCTCGTGACTTGTCGACAAGGACAAGTGAAATATCTGAAGCGGGGTATTCGACCAGGACCACCGATTCGTTGAAGAGTTTACATTGAATCATTACGGGATCTCACCACTTCGACAAGGGCTAACGTCCACATGCGAAAGATGAAGAAACTCGGCAGCAAGAAGAAAGGCCGTCCGCATACACGACCTAAAGAAGAAAAAAACAAGCAAGCCGGCCAAAGGGCATGAAGGTCGCCGCGACAATCGGCCCGACTTTCGAGACAAAAATTCGATCATCGCACTCGACTCAACACCTCCATTGCGCAGATCTACGCCGAGTGTCGAATAATGAGTTTGTGGGAGTTAAGCGGCTCGAACCACTCGTGCTCAAGAAGGGGGCACGACCGACTAAAAGATACCGCCGTTACCACAAAAGCAAGTGGTCATGATACTAACGATCGTGTGGCCTCAAAGATGATATTGAAGAGCTCATTCAGAAGGAAAGTTGGGAAAGTATGTGAGGCCGAGGAAGGCGACCGACCTCAAGAGAGCGAAAAGAAGTCGATCTCGACAGAGGAAAGGCGCTCTAGTTGTTTCGAGCGTCCAAGAGAAAGACCGGTCAGAAGATCGAGGAGCCCCGCGGTCCAGAGGTCGCAACGTTGCTATGGTCATCCACGGTGGCAACCCTTGGGACCGTAGAGAATCAAAGAAAGCCACCAAAAAGAAGTGGGACGAGCTCCTGATGGTCGGTTCAACATCAACAGTCCCACCGGTCTCGAACAGACCCCCCATCTCATTTGGAGACAGCGACCTGCACGATGGCAGGCCAAACCATTATGTTCCGTTGGTAATCAGGGCAGTCATGGCCAATACTGAAGTTCAAAGAATCCTGGTCGACCAGGGTAGCTCGGCCGACATCATGTTTGAAGGCTTAATTGACAAGATCAAGGTTGACCGGAGCGAGATAATTCCCCAGGCCGAGCCAACGCCCTTGACGGGCTTCAATGGAGCGGTCACCTACCCATTGGGAACGATCGAACTCATGGTCACATTTGGTGACGACACTGGAGATAGCACTTTGTACAGGACGGTCCGCACGACGTTCCTCGTACTCCCCCTCAAATCATGCTATCAGTGCATCATTGGTAGGCCGACCCTGGGCAAGCTAGAGGCCGTGGTATCAACAAAGACACGAAGATGAAATTCTACAAAGCCAGGGCGACCACTGTGTAGTCACCCGGGCGGCCGACTTGAGGTCGCAAGACGAACCCACGACTGCACTCAAAGCAAATTTGTGATGAGGTAGACCTTGGCCCAAATGTTCGGAAGACCGTGAGGCCATCAAGTCAATGCCATCGACCGGATGCTCGGTGCCACGTTTGAATGTAATGAACAATTTGAGTGTAATGAATGACCGACCTATGAATGAAAAGCGGGCAGCGCTTTTTCCCATCGGGTTTTTTACGAGGCGACCTCTAGAAACATGGTGTTCTTTACTTTCTCGCAAGAATGTATGACCGGCCGCATTTTCAAGATCGCCCGCGCAAAGGAGCGATCAAGATTATCAACTTGGTCAAACATAAACGGATCGCGAAGTGATCTAAACCGAGCGACCATCGAAATGGTCTACAATCGAGCGATCATCGAAATGATCCCAACGGTTGCCATCGAAATGGCCCGACAACCTCAGATCGTCGAAACGATCCAAATCGAGTGGACCGTCCGAACGGTCCCAACCGAAAGTGCCATCGAAATGGCCCAAGGGTTAAAACCGCAGAAACCTTAGATCGTCGAAACGATTCGAATCGAGCGACCGTCGAAACGGTCCCAACCGAAAGTGCCATCGAAAATGGCCCAACAATGCTAGGTCGTCGAAACGATCTACGTCGAGTGCCATCGGAAATGGCCCAAAGGTTAAGTAATAACCCATCACGGTAGGGCGCCGAAGACGATCTACTTAAATGCCATCGAAAGGGCTCGATCGAAGATCGCCGAAGCGATCAAGGCCCCCGCTGGGACATTAACTTATCAAAGAATGGATGCTTTCGAAATAAGCATTTAATGACGCACCGAACGGTCTTAAAATTCAAAGACTTAGAGAAAAATAAGCATACAAGGCGCGCAAAGAAAAACGACCAACAACGAGCGCTATCGAAGCAGACGAAAGCGGCGCCGCGAAGCGCCCACAAGTTCAAAACGAACAAGGCGAATAAATGCAAGTACGCAGAAATTGCAACATAAATTCAAGCGGGCATAAATGAAAAGCAAATAAAGATTGTCATTACAAATAGGGACGCCTTGGCCGAAGCGCCCACGAATAAAAAGAACCGCACGAAGCGGGAATATTGTCGCCCGAAGGCAAAGTTACAAAATTACACCCGCCGCAGCGGGCTTCAAAAGAGAATGGTGGTCGAGGCGAATGACGCGTTGCCGCTCGTCATATTCTCGCAGCAACATGATCTTGTTATTTTTCGACATAGTGCGTGGGCTTGATCATCTTGTCATCGAAATTGATCTGCGGTCGGTATTCAACACCGCGCTGGCCAAGAGCGTTGTAAAATTGCTCGATCGCACTCTCCGACCGGCCTTGGCCACCACCGATCTTCGCTGCAGCTCGGCATTTACGGCCTCCAACACGGCTTTCTCCTTCTCGACGGATTCAAGGTCGACTTTCGAGCGTTCACCGCCGCAAGCTCCTTGTTCCTCTTTGTGACACTGCCCGGCCATCCTCCCCGTTTGAGGGCCTCCTTCTTCGATCGGAGGAGCTTGTCATATTCTGCTGCGCGCTCGCTTAAAGCCTTGCCCTTCCTCGCGAAATTCAGTCGAAGGTTGGTTAGTCGGTCGAACAAAGATAAGAAGGAAATTACAAGACTAAGAAAGTAAAATTACCATCGATTCGGCCACCGGCTCGGCCATGACTTTGTCGACCACATACATAGAGAAGCAGAGCGCCATGGGCTTCTTCGGTATTCCTCCGGATCGGCCGCACTCAAGCTCTCGAGTGGATGATGGGAACCTCCTCCGTTGCGGGGCCGGGACCGAACGCCGCGCTTGGCCGGCGCTTGGGTGAGCGACAAGACTGGTGGAAGCGGCCGAGCCCCGCCGACCGGCTTCTTTCCTTGGCTCTTGGGGTGTGGGGACTCTTGAGGAAGATTCGGGGTTGCCTCGACCGAGGACCGTCAGTCCCTTAGCCCTCCTTCGGCTTCGTGGCTGGAGCGAGCGGTTCCCAGCTTTTGCCGCCATTCTTTACGAAAAATGACGAGCCATGAGTTAAAAGAAAAGAGAATCAATAACAAATTATCAGGCGAAGAAGTTCAAAAGCGAACCGATCTCGGCCTCCGATTCATAGCCTTCGATGACAAGACAAAGGGCCGGCAAGGTATGTCGCCTTAGGATCTGGGACGCATCATGCCCGCCAATGACTTGATCATCTCCAAAGACTCGTGTCGGCCTCCCCGCATCTTTGACAGAATAAATGTAATCGCCCGACGCCTCGAAGAAGTGGGCCGTTCCACATGATTGGGAAGAACGGGGACCGAGCATCCCATCTGGTGGATCTCGAAATGGCCATCCCGGCCTCCTTGGTTGGAACGACCCGTAAGTAGTGGCCTCTCGGGCCGCACCGAGCGACTCTTGGAAAGCCTTGAAGAATCGATGGTGAGTCTTACGCATTTGAAGGAGACACGCGCCTCTTCTCTTTGTTTGCTTTCTCCCGAGCCACCGAGCTCAAAGAGAGTGAAGAAGAGCATGATCGACACCGCCACCAAGCTTGGTTAGCAAGACTTCAAAGGTTTTGAGAAACGCCCATGCGTTCGGATGGAGTCGAGAGGGGCGACCCAATATGGCGCAGGACGCCCCGTTGGAACTCGGTGAAAGGAGGAATGATCTTCATTTTTCGACCACGATCCGGTACATGGTGAATTTTGAAGCGGGAGTAAGTGGCGATATCTTGGCCGTCTTTCATACCCTCACTCTCCACCGTGAGTCGGCGAAATAACGCTCAATGTCAGGCAAGGCATAATGATCGACCGTCAGCATACTCCTGTGCGCCCGAAGAGTGTCGGAGACCCAAGACATATCAGAAGGATCTCGGGCTATATCCGGCTGAACATCGGCCGCTTCTTCGCTCGACCCTCTTCGTTGTTGCCTCTCGCCCGAGAAGCTAGCAGTGGTGGACGATCGCTCATCACCCGCCACCTCGGCCGCCTCCAGCATCGGGCATAGCCTCGCCCTCGACCTGGACGGCTCTCGGTTCCTCATCATCATCCAGGTCGATCACCTCGACATACTCATCTTGTTCAGAGCCGGGGGCATCGACCGACGGTGGTGTAGAGTTACTCGACCGAACGGTAGAGTGAGCGAGTAAGAGTGGGAGCTAGAGTTGGTGCCGCTTTCAGAGAAGTACCGTCGAAGAATCGCATTTTTGTCATCCAAGACGACTTAGAGTCCGCCTCGGGGCATTGGGCTCGCCCGGCCTCGACATATATGTGGCGAATGATGGGCGGTTTTTCCGAATACGGGCGATTAATTTTGTCCGTGGCATACACAAACACTGTGATAAAGGGATCGAGTCGTCGATCGAGCGAAGCACTCATGAGAGGGGCGAGTGGCCATCCTCGACACGATACTCCCTATCACGAGGCGTGGAAAAGCACGAAATACTTTAAGAAAAAACTCAAGTTTAAAAGAGTAAAAGGGAGCGGTCGATTCGTACCTTAAGCAGTGTTGAAGATCGGTCGCGAGCAAACGTAAGCGACTACAGATGCGAGTCGCGAGCATTTAATCTGGCCGCCGCGCAGAGCAAATCGAGAAAGTGTGAGGTATGAACTCGTGCGAAGCGGGTATTTATAGTGAAGACCCATGGCGCGAAGGGGACCGGGAGGCGAAGCGCCGCAACGTTTCACCTTTCTCGCCAATGGTTGTCTCCGCACAACCCTAAACACCAAACGCCACGCCTTAAATGTCGTGAAAGACCAACCGTCGCGCGCGACCGGCCGATGGTTGACGAGCGGTCGACACCGCTCGTAGAAAAAGCAAACGGCCGCGTCCGTTTCATCAAGAGAACTTCACTCACGGGGCATCGATTCAAGCCTCGGCCCGCTCTTAAGCGACCTAGGCTTCGGGGGCAATCGTTCTGGGTGTATTAGCAAATACGAGGATCGCCAAAAGAATTGGACTCGCGCCCACCCATCTCGATCGCCCAAACACGCCGCTTGGGAGCGCGATTCGCCGGCGAAATTCTCGCGTAGCGGTCGGACATCATCAGTATATATACGCCATTCGCACATGGCATCAGCACGTTCTCTAACCTTGTGCTATCTCGCCCGGCGACCTCTCACTAGATCGTCGGAGTGTCTTTGCGAGTACCACCCGAGGTGCTCAACGCGCGTGAAGCCGGGACCGGTCCTTTCAACTCTCTCAACGACCGCCCATCGATCGAAGCAACGAACACTTCAACACTTCATTGGTCAAGGTACGATCAAGAAAGAAAGGCATACAACTTCCCCAAGACTTGAATGAGGAGTGATCAAGGTCAAGGACATAAATGTTTAGCATCGCTCCACGCAGAGACGACAAATAAATCAGCTTCTTTCCTTTTTCGTGTCTTTTGCGCTTTAAACTTTCAAATGTATTGAGCGACCGTCGAATATTCTGCATGCGATCGGCTTCTACATCAATAAAGCTCAAACTTTCTCATGTCTGTTTGTTGATTATTTTCTGCTCAAAATAAACGTTTTATGATGATGGTGATAATGAACTGTAAAACATGTGCATACATCATATAGCATTGCAAATCATTATGAAATTCTTAAAAGTCACGGAAAGAGGCAATTCCCCAAAACAAGTTAGTCATGCAAGAGAAAGTGATTGAGCCCACGATTGCTTCAAACGACAAAGTTAAAGCCCACCTGCACCTGGCCCATGAGCCCCGCAAGTCCAGTATATTCCTCAGTCTCGTGCCATGAGTGTCGCGGATTGGCTGAACCAGCAAGGAAATAAGCTAACAGGGGCAAGAGAGCAAGAGAGCAAAAGGGAAAACAAACAGTCAGAAAAAAGAAAGCTGACCAAAGGAAGTTAATCTTACAAAGAAGATTGCACTCACAAACCATTCCAGATGGCGAATCATAAAGCAAACTTGTGTCCGATCCATGAGCCCTGCAGTTTCCATCGGCCTCTCAGTCTTGTGCCAGGAGTATCGGGAGTCGGTTGAACCAGTAAAAGAATAAGCCTTTGTCAAAAAGCGAAAAAACAAACAGTCAGAAAAAAGAAAGCTGACCAAAGAAAATCAAGAGTAGCATCTCATTGCATTCATCACACCAAAATCATAGCATTGCATGCGCCAGATAACATGTTCCCCGCATAACATGCCCTTGCATAACATGCATCCTCATCCCTTGCACCATGCATTTGCATCCGCTAACATGTGCAGTACACATTATCGTGAGAAAAGTTTAAGAAGAGTCCTACTATTCCAGAGCGGACTCCTAAAATAAAGCAGTGTAGTGGCATTGACCGACGAAAGGTTTCTGAAGAAAAGACCTGCGGCCAAGGCAGGCACCCTAGATCAGTGCAATGGCACTAACCACCAGTCAGAGAAAGCTGAAGAATAGTCCGCTAGCCTGAGCAGACACTCTAGATCAGTGCAACGGCGTTGATCACCAATCGAGGAAGCGAGAAAGAAAGGTCCGCTAGCCTCGGCGGACACCCTGGATCAGTGCAACGACATTGATCACTCGCCGAGAAAAAGACATGCGGCCAGAGCAGGCACCCTGGATCAGTGCAACAACATTGATCACCAATCAGAGGAAGCAGAAAAAAGGTCCGCTAGCCAGAGCAGACGCCCTGGATCAGTGCAACAACATTGATCACCAATCAAAGGAAGCAGAAGAAAGGTCCGCTAGCTTGAGCAGACACCCGGATTGGTGCGTATACGCATCGACTAAAGAAGATCAACAGATTCGTGAATCCCTTCGAGGACTGGCGTCCCTTCAAAAGCGCACTTCACCTCATATTCGAGTGCGGGTGTACTCAATTCAATGCGCCAAAGAATGGCTATCTCAATCGGACAATCAACAGATTGGTGAATCCCCTTCAGACTCGCGTGTCCCTTCGTAACCAACGCGTCCCTTCGGATCTCGTCGTTATCGAGCACCGACGAATCATCGCGACCCTAGAGTCCTTCGCTTTAGTTCAAATCAACGACCCAAGTAGCGACTTTGAACTCGACCTTCACCTCGCCAAGTCATCATCACGAGCATGACGGATCGGCCCCTCGGACCTCGCGCCCTTCATTTCGCCAAGTCATCACGGAGCATGACGGATCGCCCCCGCACGCCGAGTCCTTCATACTAGTCGTGGTCAAGATAAAGCACAGCGTAAGTCCATCAAGGTAAAATGTATCGACCCCTACAACTTGATATTGAACCTCGTGCCGCTCGAATAGGCCACCTTCAGAGCCCAAGTACTCTTCAGAGCCGCAAGTACTCCTTCAGAGCCCAAGTACTCCTTCGAGCCGCAAGTGCTCCTTCAGAGCCCAAGTGTTCCTTCAGAGCCGCAAATGCTCCTTCGTAACCCAGCGTTCCTTCAGAGCGAATAGCGCTCCTTCTTCACCGCACTCTTTATTACCTTCTTCCCGCCGCTGTTTGGGCCATCGAGGGGCGGTACCTTCTTTCTTATTTTATTTATCGCTTTATTTCTTGTCGTTTATGCCACCCGAGGGTTGGCACCAATTTACTTCTTGTTTTTGCCGCTGAGGTTGGCACTTCATTCATTATCTGTTTTTGGTGGCATTCATTCACCCGAAAAGAAAAATTGGATGAAAAAAAAATTAGAAAACAAAAAAAGGAAAATTCGGTTTTTCCTAAGTAGACAAAATAGGTATAATTTCTGAATTCTTTATCTCTATTTTGCCTCGGAATATGTTTCGCCAATTCATATTCCTTGTTAAAATCCAGATAAAGAGGGGCAGCTGTCATACCCCAATTTTGTCCGGCTTAGGACAAAACCCTAATTTTCCCTAAAAATAATTAAATTAAAAAGTAAAAACATCATGCATTGCATTTAGAGTTCTAAAAGTCATTTCAAAGCTTCTAAAATCATTTTTGGAGTTGGAATGCACTTCTTAGACAAATTAGGTTTTTCAAATTGCAAAAGGGCATTTTGGTCATTTCACAATAAAAGCGGTATTTTGTCCCAAATCCTTGAATAATCATCAATGGTTTATTTGAAGAATATTTGTTCTCCATTGCGATTATTTTTGTGCATAAATATTAAGCCTTTTGGCTTAAAAACCTAGTTTTTGGATAAAAGGGTAAAATGGTCATTTCCTTTGAGGTGGGGTAAATAAATCAATTTTGGGATTGGTGAGATCATAAAATTCAGAGCCCAATTATTGAATCATGGGATATGGCCCAAAATGGTATGAATTTGGAAGAATGATCTAGAATGGAATATTCCACATTCTTTTGAATTATGAAAGGATAAGATTAGCACAATAGTACAATTTGCAATTCCACTCACTCCCCACTCCACTAGCTGCGCATACTTCAGCCCCAATCCACTCCATTTTGATTTATTTTTATTGTTTGCAAATTGTGTTAAATCATGGCCATTCATTCAAGTGTGAAAAACAATCTTCACCCTTCATTTGAACCAAAATGACACTTGTGTAATAAGCTTTATAAAAATACATTTTTGTCAATGAGCTTATCCTTCACCACCCTCCTTATGCTGCACACCCACCCCCCTCTCTCTTCATATTATTGCCCTTAATCCATGTGATAATGCATCTTGACCATTGATTCAATTTCTTTCTCAAATCCTAGTGGTTTACAAGAGATGCATCATCACAAATACCCTAAGTTGTCACTTCATATAAAAGCCCAAAATAAGACCTAACACACACACACCCTTTCATTTTTTACCCTAGCACACTCTTCTTCCTCTCTCTCTCTCTCTAGGCCGAATTCTTTCCCTCACTCTCCTCCATTGTTTTTCAAGTTTCATCCACCAAATCACCTAAAATTCACTCCATCTTCATAAACCTTCTTCCTTTCACCCTTGGTTCCATTTTTACATCATTAGAGAGTTTGATTTCTTCAAGTTTGCGTGACCTTTGGGGTTGGTTTGTGAGGATTGGGGTTGATTTGCTCTTGATCTTCATTTCTACCTTTGTTTATCTTGGAACTAAGGTATAACCTAAACTTTTTGCATTTTCATCAATTTTCTTGCATCAAAATCTTTTTCAACTTATATTTGCATCTCATAACATCATTTTAAAATGTAGATTAGGGGCTGTTGTGGGTGAGAGCTGGTCCATCACCCACTAAATAATTTGTTCTTGTGATTATGTGTTGATTATGTGTTGTTCTAGTGATTTGTTCTTTGCTCATGTGATTTTCACCAAATAAAAACATGTTTTCCTTTTCTTTTGCCTTGGCCTTGGGCCTAACTCATGATCTTTGTGTTGTTCTTGTTCATTAGATGGTTTGAAGTTTGAATAATGCATGATTAATTATGCTAATTTTGTGAAGGAATGATGAGCTATACTTGTTGTTAAATCTTGATGTTTTGAGCTTGAATCTTGGGGGGTATGGTTTCGGTTTTGGGTCCTAAATCTTAGGGTTCTTGTTTGTTTTTGTTGTCCATCATGTATTCATGCTTATCTATGTGATTGGATAAATTTTGATGAAAGAATTTGATGATTTTTAGGGTAAATAAGGCCTTAGGTTCAAGCAAATTTTTTAGGGTTTTGTTGCTTTGTCTTTCCTTTAATTTTTGCATGAAAAATGTTGGTTTGGATTGACAATAGGTTTCGGCCTTGTAGCCCTTTCATGCCTTTTTTAATATGTTTGAACCACAA
Source organism: Oxytropis ochrocephala (assembly GCA_020916435.1). Lineage (NCBI taxonomy): Eukaryota > Viridiplantae > Streptophyta > Magnoliopsida > Fabales > Fabaceae > Oxytropis > Oxytropis ochrocephala. The sequence continues at coordinate 85,199,262 of CM037092.1, read as the reverse complement.
AAATAATTGTTGCTAAGTCTTGTGAAAATAAAATTTGTTTCAAGGTTGTTTAGCTTTGCCATCATGTTTTCTTACTAAAAATGCAAAAACATTTTCTATTTTTATCATGTTCATCAACCCTTATTTTTTGTCTCTTCTCTAAACATTTTGTCTCATTCAATTCCCCACACTTTGCATTCCATCATTTATGCCTACATGTTCATGCATTCATTTATGTCTATATCTCTTGCATTTTCATACTCTCTTAAAATGCTCATGCATATATTAATATCATGTCTTGCATCTCATAAATTAAATGTTCATGCATATATTAATATCATGTTTTTCCCTTTCATAAATTAAATACTCATGCATTCAATAATGTTGTATTTTGCATTCCATAATTGCATACTCTTGCACTCATATACTTGTATCATTGTGCATCCAATTGTTCATAGCAACTTGTGAATACTCTTATGATTGCTTTGCTTGTGTTCCAATGGTTGTTTTGGGTTTTGACTTGGAAGAAGGATTTGAAATGTTATATTTCTTTTCAAGCTTGAAATCCTATGTTTTTTTTCAAATAAGAAAACCTAAGGCATTTTCCTAAATAAAATCATTAACCATCACTGCCGTTGCTTGTTTGATCGTTAATGAGGAGCTATTAGTGGTAGTCACCAAGCCTTTGCTTGTTTGGCTATCATGAAAACTCCCACACATTAAATAAACAACAACAAAAAAATAACTAATTCAAACTTCCAAAATAACACGAGCTACTAGCTCGCCCCCTTTTCTTCAAAACTATTTTCAAAAGAATAATACGACGTTGTCGCTTGTAATCACTCGAAGCCATTGCTTGTTTGATTGCCGCCCAACTCTCTTTCTTTCGAGTTAATACCGAATGCCACTCGAAGCCTTTGCTTGTTTGGTGTTCGCGAACACTGAGTCTTATTTCAAAAACTCTAAAAACACTTTCAAAAATCACAAAGTCGCTTTCACACGCAAACCTCGAGAACTACGTTGCTTTGATCCTCGGTAGGTGAGGGCAACGTAGGACCCGGGTTCATGTCCCGTCAAGCATACCTTTAAAAACCCATAAAAACAAGAACTACGTTGCTTTGATCCTCGGCCGCTGAGGCACGTAGGACCGGGTTCCATCCGTCAAGCACGCTTTTCAAAAATCTTTGTCTTGTTCCGCTTTTCAAAGATACCAAAACATCCCTTTTTCCCGTTTTTCAATAAAGTGATTTCTCAAAAAGAAAAGAAAAATAAATAGAACAACGTATTTCAAATCAAACATTTCAAAACCACATCAAATTAATGGTTCCCTTTCGGTAGAAAGGGCGTGTGGGGTGCTAATACCTTCCCCATGCGCAACCGACCCCCGAACCTACATCTCTAAGTTTTCGAAAGACCACCCGCTTTCCTAAAAAGGTTTTTTCAATGTTTTCCTAAATAAATATTGGTGGCGGCTCTACTATTTTCAAACGTTGTCAAACTGAAAAGTCCCAAACCGGATTTTTCGGGGCGCAACACATTGCAACCATGACATGGCTTCCCCTTCAACAACCATCATCGCGGCGTCAAGTTTCTCATCTTCTTCAATCTTTTGCACCTTAAAGAAGTGTTCAATTTTAGTTAACCACCCTGGCGCATCTTCACCATTAAAGACCCGCAAATAAATCTTGCGCAGTCTATGCTCACTGTCGTTGTGCCCGCCGTTCCCACTGGTCTTCTCTTTCTGCCTGGGTTTCGTTATCGTTTTTTTGTGTAACAGCACTGCAAGAATTTGATCAATGCGTGCGCCTTGCTCGTTGAAACGAGCGTTCTATTTTTCGAAGCCAGCATGTTGTTCTTCGAAGTTTCTTTGATTGTGTGCCTCAGTTTCTTGCATTCTTCATTCCCATTCATCAAAACGCGACTCCATCGTGGTTGAATCGTTCTTCTTGCGCACCATGAATTCCGCGGGATCGTATGTGATTTGTTACCAGTTGAAAGATTCAACTGGATATGAGGAAGAGAATTTGTATTGAATACAGTAACAGTGATACACAATTCTCTGGTTATGAGTGCCAATAAATATGGAGAGCCATTGGAGGAGCTCTAGAACTCATATTCTGTTTACAGAAAATTCAACAACCTAACTAGTTCCTCTTCTATTTATATACAGTTAGTTGCTCTATTTTACAATATCACCCTTATTTATCTTAACTACTTTTCATTAATACCCCTTCCTAGGGCCCATTGGGAGCCTTGTTCTTTTATAGTAGACTTTACTAATTACTGCTGGCATGCTATCATTATTGACAACAATAACCCTCTGTAATCCATGGGTAATTAGTGTGTTGTGTGGTTCGTCGGTAATTAACGACCGACTCATTCCACGGAAAGCACAACATGTGCCATGATTACCGCGGCTAAATCTGTCGGTAATTAACCAGTAGATTTAATTATTATTATTATTTACTTTTTAAAATCAGCTTATTTTTTTTTTATTTTTATACCTATAGGTAATGAAATATAAAATAAATTTAACTAGTTTATATAAAAATTCAAAAACAACATAAATTTAATGAATTCCAAAATATCATAATTAATCAACCAAATAGAGAGTAAGCTACAAAATGTTGTAAAAGTCAAATCAAGTACCAAAAAGCCTAATTTGTTTCTTCATGTGAGACAGCTCCTAACCCAACATCATCATCAGAGGACTTGGGGTCTTGGTCTGGCTGCAAAGGTCTCTGATGCATCCTTTTTTCAGCATCTTCGACTTATTTTGTTATACCCTCGTTATATCCTACTGTAGGGTCCAGATCGTCTCATCCTATGTTTGCACCCTCACCCTCAGCTCTGTCACCTCAACTGCTTTCTACGAAGGAAGAGGTCGACTAGCAGAAGCTCCACTAGTGTCAATGTGATCAACCCCACTCCGAATATAGGGAGAAAAGGGCTCCGCACCATACAGACGAACCTTATACTTTCCTCTTATCGCCTTTTTCTAGTTGTGCATCGCTAGTGCAAGCAAAAAAAGCAGTGATTTAGGGACCTAGCTCCCTTGAGTCACGTGAGTCATCATCTGATGAAACTCCTCTTGTTTGCATAACCAAAAAACATAGCATAATTAGTGCTCCATTTTAATAAAACAACATTATATAATACAAATCAAATTTGATATTTAACTGAACCTCCTCAAGCGCTCTTCAATAAAATCTTTAGTTCCCTTCCTCACATGTATGCCTCAGTGCAGCTAATGAGTAGGAGTGCCACTTTGTGTGCTTTAGCATGTAAAAATGAAACATGCATGTCCAACAATTTCTAACGAATCACCCTAACTAAAATAACACAAATACTTTTAAAACACTTTACTAGTCTTGCACCATGCTGAGCCCGATTGATCGAGCTGTAGCAGTGAATCGAGCCACCATTCTCTTATGCTCTGTTCTTCTTGGCTTGATTACACAACTTTTGGTAATTAATGGTAGGCCGGTGTTTCTTGAGGGTTGCCCAGACACCCCCACATATATAGGTGGGGCTTTGATCTTTATTGCTCACATCCCTAAGTGATAACTCTATTTTATATAGAGTTATTTATGCATCCAAACCTAAATATTTGCTCTCTTTCAGAGTTTAAAGAAGGGTTATGTTTACGATTAAGCATTTTGCATATATTTTGGTATTTTGATGCGTTTGTTCAAGGCACCTGCATGTAATGCTCCTGCACCAGAAAACAACAATGCACCTGCATTGGATGCACCTCCACTGGAAACAGACTACAATGCATGAAGACTTCTTGAACCATCAAAATGCAATAGCACTCAATTGATAACATCATGCTTAGTCATTAAGGCACATGCAACTTGCCAATTTCGGCGCCTACCATAGAAGTATAGCTTTGAAGAGTCACTCATCTAGGGACACTTGTTGATCCATTAGTGGACCTCCCTCTACAATTGAGTGTATAATTCAACTTGCTTTTTGTAAGGATCAGAACTTAACCCTAACTCCACTCTCAAGTTAACTTAACCTCCAAGGAAGACTCACTTTTTGAAGGCTATATAAGGACCCTCATTCCTCATTTGAAGACACACCATATGATATCAACAAGATATCAATATAGATAGTTTTTATTTTGTAAGAAGGCAAGAAAGAAAATGACAATTTCTTTCTTTACTTCAACGTAGTACTAGCTGAATGTAGTGAAGCTAATGCATCTGCATTGCCTGGAGATTTCATGCAAAGGAACTTCAACCCGTGTAACCTTTACCTTGTTGTTTTCCTTTTGTGATTTCAATTATATGAATATGATCCATTCAGTTTATATATGCCTTGCAATGTCTAACATGAGCTAAACTCCTCTAGTTGGAATGTTTTAACCTTATAATGATCTTTTAATCAAGCTATTGTGTTCATATGTGATGTGTGCATTTTTGTTCTTGTTTTATAATTCTTTCAACACCAATTTTGAGATTGATCTCTTTGAATAAATAGAGTTATAAATACAGACATGGCTTACAACTAGAACTCAAGAACTAATATGGGTAAGTGTTTTAATTAAGGAAACTTTGTTAAAACCATTAAAACCTAAACATAGGATATCATAGTCCATAGGGTGATACTGTGGGTACTTAAAATACAGGAGTGAACTTATTTAGCATCTTAGACATATGAGCTTGTAATGAAACTCTGAAGACAATGACTGAAAAGCACATTTCTAATGCAACATTCAGTGCACCTGCATCACATATAACACAAAACTATTGAAAGTGACTAACATTCCAACTATCATTCTTCACTGAATTCACACTTATTTTATAGCTTGTTTATATTCTATTCGCACACCATCCATATTTGTTTTACTACTTGGTTACTCAAAACTAATTTATATATACACAAAATTTAAGAAGTAATCCAATCCCTGTGGGTATCTTCTCTATATTGCTTGTTGTAGACTGTTTATACTTGCACATTATATTTTTCCACACCAATTTTTTGGCGCTGTTTTTGGGATTGCCATTAATTTTTACAGTTTATATATATTGTACTTTAGTGTATATTACTCTAGTATCTTGTCTCTGAAGTACAGGAGCACAGGATGCTCTAGCATATGCACATGACCAAATCACCCGAATTCAGATTAGACCCTGAAATAGAAAGAAGAATTAGGAAGGTTCTTAGACTCCAAAAGCAAAGACTTTAAAGATGCAGAAACTCAATGTCTCAACAAGGTGATGGGCAAAGCTCTAGACAAGTCACAGTTAGAGGTGGTCCTGGCTCACATCATGATTCTGAGGATGATCACAGAAATCAATTCATCAACATGGACCCAATAGGTATGATTAATGATAGAGATAGGCCAATTAGGGACTATGCTTAGTTTGATCATCAAAATATGCAAACTAACATAGCAAGACCTCATATAGATGTTGTGCATTTTGAATTTAAACCCATGATGTTTCAAATGCTTCTAACAATTGGCCAATTTGATGGATTTCCTCATGAAGATCCCCACTTGCATTTAAAACAATTTCCAGAAGTATGAAGTAATTTTATCATTCCTGGTGTTAGTGAAGATGCATTTAGACTAACGCTTGGTTAAACTCCTTATTCTTTGAAGGATAGAGCTAAGGCTTTGTTAAACTTCTTAGAGCCTAACTCTGTCCATTCATGGAATGAAATGACATAAAAGTTTTTAGGAAAATATCTCCCACCTATCAAAAATGCCAGAATGAGAACTAATATTACATCTTTTAGACAAAAAGAATTTGAATCATTGTTTGACGCATGAGAAAGATGTAAAGAACTTTTAAGAAAATTCCCCCTTCATGGATTACCTATCATTATTCAAATGGAAATATTCTATAATAGTTTAGAACCTCAAACCAGAATAATGCTTGATGCATATCTTTTGGGGGAGGGTTACTAAATCTATCTTATAATGAGGTCTGTGATTTGATTGATAGAATTGCATCCAATAGCTCTAGTTGGCCTACTGAGAGGGTGAGTGCCAAAAAGAAAACATCAGGGGTACATGAGATTAGTTAAGTATCAGCCCTATCTGCTCAGGTAGCCTCCCTAGCAAACATGATAAAAAGTTTCACTTCTACCAGTGCATATGCACCTAGTGCAGCTGCATTAACAGACACAACTGCAGCAGCCATAGAACAAGCACCTCCAGGAACAGTTAGTTGTGTATATTGTCGAGGAGGTCACTTGTAGGATGAATGTCCTAGCAACCCTACTTCTATCAATTATGTAGGATACAATAGAAATAATAACCCTTACTTAAACACCTATAACTCTCGCTGGAGAAACCACCCAAAATTTTGATGGAGCAATAACAGTGCACCTGCACATAATGCAGCTGCACCAATTACACCACCAGGATTCCAATATCAGACTAACAAAGACCAACTCCACCTGCCATTGACAACTCCTTAGAAACCATGCTTAAATCCTTCATAAGTGAAGCAAGAACAACTAGGAAAGCTTAAGATGCTTCAATCAAAAATTTGGAGAATTAATTGGGGCAATTGGCTACAACTCTGTATCAAAGACCAAGTGGCTCACTACCATCAAATATAGAACCTACAACCTCACAAAGGCAAGGTAAGGAACATATGAAGGCTATTTCCCTAAGAAATGGGAAAGACCTTTCAGAACCATATGAGATAGAAGGTGAAGGCGAGGTAGAAAAAGAGAAAAAAATGAAAAAAAATGAGAAAAACAAAATAGAAAAAATTCACAAAATGCATAAGCATTCAATGCTTCTGCATCTGAAGATGTTCATGTACCATAACCAAGGTTAGTTCCTGAATACCCTCCTCGTCCTTATCCACAAAGATTGAAAAAAGCTCATGAGGAGAAGCAATTTAGTAAATTCCTTGAGGTACTAAAACAATTACACATCAATGTGCCCTTAGTTGAAGCACTTCAACAAATGCCAAACTATGCAAAATTTATGAAATATGTGCTTACAAAAAGAAAAAGATTAGGGGATTTTGAAACAGTTGCAATGTCAAAAGAATGTAGTTTACTTATCCAAAATAAAATTCCTAGAAAGTTGAAGGAACCTGGCAGCTTCACAATTCCATTCTCAATTGGAAATTTTACACTGGGCGTGCTCTATGTGATTTAGGTGCAAGTATTAACTTTAAGCCTAAATCCTCAGTAGGAACTATAGAATATATCTTGGTTAAGGTTGACAAATTTGCGTTCCCTGCTGATTTTAATGCAGATAAGGAACTACCAATCAATCTAGGTAGACCATTCTTGGGAACTGGAAAAACACTTATTGATGTGCAAAAAGGTGAACTAACCATGAGAGTAAATGATCAAGAGGTAAAGTTCAATGTTATGAATGCTCTAACATATCCTACTGAGGATATTGAAGAATGTTCATCCATAATCTCTTTAGATCAGTTGGTGTAGAAGCAGTTCTATAAACAATATGATCATCTGACCAGTGCAATTGCACCAGATGCACCTGCATTGCCAGATGAAGAAATTCTCTACCAACTGAAAACTTAGTCAAGGAGGTATGGGCAAGGACATATGAACCTCTCAATTTTGAAGATCCAAGTCTCAAAAAGAATCTACCCTCAATAGAGCAACCTCCTAACCTTGAATTGAAAGAATTGCCTAAACATCTAAAGTATACTTTCTTAAGGAGAATGTTACACTTCTTGTGATCATTGCCTCTGACATATCAACAGAGTAGGAGCATGATCTCATTAGTACCTTGAGAAATCATAAGAAAGCAAAGAATGTTGAATCCTATTATGAAGGAGGTTGTGAATAAGGAAATCATCAAATGGCTAGATGCTGGCATAATAAACCCCATATCAAATAGTGCATGGGCGAGCCCTGTAAAATGTGTACCAAAGAAAAATGGTGTGACAGTTATAGCCAATGAATAAATGAATTAATACCTACTAGAACCGTTACAGTTTGGAGGATATGTATGGATTATAGAAAACTCAACAAGGCTACAAAAAAGGATCACTTTCCTTTACCATTCATAGATAAAATGTTGGATAGATTAGCAAGCAAGGAGTTTTATTGTTTCCTAGATGGATATTCAGACTACAATCAAATACCCATAGAGCCTAAAAATACTAATAAAAAAAACAACTTTTACATGTCCTTATGGAACCTTTGCATTTAGAAGGATGCCATTTGGATTATGTAATGCACCTGCAACATTCCACAGATGCATGATGTAAATATTCTCAGATTTCATTGAGCAATCAATGGAAGTGCTGATGGATGATTTCTCAGTCTTTGGAAAGACATTTTAACTTTGTTTATCAAACTTAGAAGAAATTCTCAAAAGACGTGAGGAAACAAATTTGGTTCTCAACTGGGAAAACTGCTATTTTATGGTGCATGAAGGTATTGTGCTTGGCCACAAAGTATCAAAGAAAGGTCTTGAAGTGGACAAGCCAAGATTGAAATGCTTGAAAAGCTACCACCTCCAACAACAGTTAAGGATATTAGGAGTTTCTTAGGCCATGCAGGCTTTTATAGAAGATTTATATAAGACTTTTCAAAATATCCAAGACATTATGTGTACTTCTACAACATGATGCACCTTTAGAATTTGATGAATCTTGCATGGAGGCATTCCAAAAACTTAAAAGAGCATTGGTGACTGCACCAGTGATTGTTACACCAGATTGGAACAGGCCATTTGAATTAATGTGTGATGCTAGTGACTTTTCTGTGGGAACTTTCCTAGGGCAAAAGTATGATAAAATATTTCATTCTATATATTATACTAGAAAAACATTAATTGAAGCTCAATTGAATTACACTATCTTAAACATTAATTGTAGGGTAATCAGAGTTTTTGCTCTGATACCATCTTAAACATGTCAAAATAAAAATAGTAATATAAATGATGCACAACATCATGACAGAAAGAATTATGCAGAAACAGATTTAATGGAAAGAAATATTCATTGATTGGTAATGAAAACAATGCAAGGTACAAGTATATATAGATAGTACTACACTACTGTACTACTAAGGGTAAAAAGGAGAAAAACTAGCTAAGAAAGATCTAGAGAAAGAAATAACAAAAATATATGACAGCTAGCACAAAAGACAAAAAACAAAATATCTGATATGCGCTTGGTATCCAAGGCGCGCATCTTCTCCTCATGTGCACAACATGTGCAATGCATTAGTGGCAAGGGTAGAATTGACCTTGCTTCCACTCAATGCATTAGGTGTACCTTTCCTCACTCCCCAGTCCTTGATTCCCACTAATGCCTCATGGTACTTGTTCAAACACTTGTCGCCCATTAGTGGTGCTTTATAGTGCTTTGTGTTGCCTGATGTAGCATAGGCGCATATGCCTGTAGTTTTGGCGTTTGATGCAACACAGGCGCTTGTGCTCAATGAATTGGCGCCCGATAGGGTGTCTAAGTTGCATGTTGCTTCATAGGCGCATTGTCCGCAGAATTGGCGGCTGGTATGATATCATTTTCTTCTTCCAATTTTGATAGTATACATTAAATTCTGCACAATAGAATTGTTCCTGGGTGTATCAGCAATTACAAGGACTGCCAACAGCAAGTGGGCCGTCGGCCCAGCCCAACGAAACCGGCCCGAACACGCTGCTTGGACCACAATTCTCGGGACCGGCCGAAATCTTCGCTAACGGTCGGGACTCTACGAAGATATATATGCCATTCGCACATGGCATCGTGCACGTTCTCTTACCTTGTGTTATCTCGCCTCGAGCGACCTCTCACTAGATCGTCGGAGTGTCTTTGCGTGTACCACCCGAGGTGCTCAGCGTGAAGCCAGGACCGGTCCTCTCATTCATTCAACGACCAGCCCAGTCAGCAGGACAACAATAACTTCAACACTTCATTGGTCAAGGTACGATCAATTGGCGACCACAGTGGGAGGCCCGAGCGCTATCCTACTCCATTCATGGCTCCACGCGACCGGCCCCGCACGAGGGCCTCATCTGCACTCAACCCCTCCGGCAACATCCTCAAAGAACAGACTCCCGGAGGGCGTGGGCGCATTATCCACGAATCTCATGGACATCCAAGACAGAGCCCTCAGGCACAACTGGCCGTGGACCGGCTTCTTCAACAGATTCAGCCGCCCGTTCCTAATGATCTACCGCCCGAGCTGATTGAAGCGGGCATTCAGGAACCATTGCCAGAGCATGTCACTCAGGCCGTTCTACAGATCCTGGGCACGTAGGTCGCCCGCAAGCAGGAACGTGCGCAGACGCCGTTCATTGTCTTACGATGATTATGATGTTTCCAGCTACCGTCCTGACACCGGCCGCTCGCCCACCAGGTACTCTTCTAATGAGTCGTCCGGTTCACGTCGGTCGAGAAGCAGGTCTTGGGACTCTCGCGAAGAGCTTGAAGATTAGAGAGATGGAAGGATCGAGGACGTCTCACATCGGCCGAGGAGAGGCCAAAGCGAACGCCCCAGAAGACCTCCTCCACTTCCACCAGCTGGCCCCTCCGGAGTGTTTTATGGAATGCCGGGCAACGAGGCGTGCCTCGCTATGCAACCCTTTGGGTCGAACGGCATTCAAGACGGTCACGGCCCATTCACCAGGGAAATCAGGCGCTACAGGATTCCCAGAGATTTGAGAAAGCCTCATAATCTGAATAAGTTTGACGGTCGTGGCGACCCAGACAAGCATCTCCGGTACTTTAACAATTATTGCAGTTACAGAGAACTGGGCTCGACCATGAAGTGCCGGTTGTTCCCCCAGTCTTTGGACGGCCGGGCTTTAGAATGGTGGGAGTCTCTTCGCCCCAATACTATCTCCTCATGGCAGGACCTGATCAGAATCTTCTTATCGCACTATACGGCCAACCGCTGCCAATATCGATATGAAGAACACTTGGACACGATCGTTCAAGGTGATAATGAGACGCTGAGACAGTACATAGACCGGTTCAACACCGAGGCTGAGTCTGTTCGTGACTTGTCAGATAAAGATAAATTGAAGTATCTAAAGCGTGGTATTCGACCGGACCACAGGTTCGTAGAGGAATTCACATTGAACCATTATCAAGATCTCAGCTTCTTCTTAACAAGGGCCAACGTCCATATGGCGTATGAAGAAACTTTAGCCGCAAGAAAGGCCGCCCGTGCGCGACCAAAGGAAGAGCAAGACAGACCGGCGAAAGCTCGTGAAGGTCGCCAAGATAACCGGCCTGATTTCAGAGACAAGAAGTTTGATCATCGCACTCGTCTCAACACCTCCATTGCACAAATCTACAGTGAGTGCCAGAACAATGAGTTCGTGGGTGTAAAGCGGCCCGATCCACTCGTGCTCAAGAAAGGGGCACGACCGACCAAAAGGTACTGCCGTTACCACAAAAGCAAGGGTCATGATACTAACGACTGTATGGCCCTCAAAGACGATATTGAAGAGCTCATTCAGAAAGGCAAGTTGGGCAAGTATGTGAGATCGGAGGAAGACGACCGACCTCAAGAGAAGACGAAAGAGAAAGATCCGGACAGAGGAAAGGGTGCTCTAGTCATAACGAGCACCCAAGATAAAGATCAGTCTGAAGATCGAGATAATCGACGGTCCAAAGGCCGCAATGTAGCGATGGTTATTCACGGTGGAAACCCGTTGGATCGTAAAGAGTCCAACAAAGCTATGAAAAGAAAGTGGGACGAGCTCCTAATGGTTGCCTCAACTTCTGCAGAACGACCGGTCTCGAATAGACCGCCCATTTCCTTTGGGGACGAAGACTTGCTCGACGGCAGGCCGAACAGTTATGTTCCGTTGGTAATCGAGAGCGATTATGGCCAAACACGAAGTTCAAAGAATTCTAGTCGCACTGCAGTAGCTCGGCCGACATCATGTTTGTAGACTTGGTTGACAAGATCAAGGTTGATCAGAGCGAGATAATTCCCCAAGCCGAGCCTACTCCCCTAACGGGCTTTAATGGAGCGATCACCTACCCGTTGGGAACAATCGAACTCATGGTCACATTTGGTGACGACACTGGGGAGAGCACTTTGTACAGGACGGTCCGTACGACGTTCCTCGTACTTCCCCTCAAATCATGCTATCAGTGTATCATTGGTAGGCCGACCGGGCAAGCTAGAGGCCGTGGCATCAACGGTGCACTTGAAACCGAAATTTTACAAAGAGACGACACTGTAGTTACCACCGCGGCCGACCTAGAGGCAGCAAGGCGGAGCCACTACTTATATCAAGAAATTTGTGATGAGGTAGATCGTGGCCCAAGTTCTCAAAGCACTGGTGAAGGTCACCAGGTCAATCTCGCTGATTTGGATGCTCGTTATGATCCAGATAGCGACCCAGAGGATAACGATGACGACTTAGCCCGAGAGCTAAAGAACAAGTTGAAAAGACCATAACCTCATGGGAATTGGAAGATGTGCAGTTGGGAGACGACCCAACAAAGATATCAAGCTTCGGTAGCGACCTACCGAGCAAGTGAAGCAAGACCTTGTGCAATGTTTGAAAGACTATGCTGACCTGTTCGCATGGCAGGCATCAGACATGCCCGGCATTCCTATCGAAGTAGCCTGCCATCAACTTTCGGTCGATGAAGGAGTTAAGCCAGTCGCTCAAAGAAGGCGAACTCAGAACGAGGAAAAATCTCAAGCCGCTGCAAAGGCCGTTGAGGACCTCATAAAGGCCAATTTCATCGAAGAGATCAAGTACACGACCTGGCTATCCAATGTCGTGTTGGTTAAAAAGAAGAATGGAAAATGGAGAATGTGTGTAGACTACACCGACCTAAATAAGGCATGCCCGAAGGATGACTTCCCAGTACCCAACATTGACAAATTGGTCGATGGTGCCTCGGGTTATAAATTATTGTCTTTTTTGGACGCTTATTCGGGATACAACCAGATCACGATGTACCCACCCGATCGACACAAGACAGCCTTCATGACAGATCGAGGAAATTTTCAGTACAAGGTGATGCCTTTCGGCCTAAAGAACGCTGGAGCGACTTACCAGCGAATGATGAATAAAATTTTCAAGAGGCAGATCGGTCGAATCTCTGAGGTGTACTTGGACGACATGATCATCAAAAGTGGGACCGATCCAGATCATGCGAACGACCTGAGGGAAATCTTTGAAGAAGCTAGAAAGAATTCACTCAGACTGAATCCAGAGAAGTGTACCTTTGGGGTGAGGGCCGGCAGATTTTTGGGCTTACACCTAACTGAAAGAGGGATAGAAGCAAACCCTGAGAAGTGTAGGGCGGTCGCCGACATGAGGCCGCCCAGCACCAAAAAAGAAATCCAACAGCTGAACGGGATGGTAGCAGCTCTATTCAGATTCATACCAAAAGCGGCCTGCAAGTCGCTTCCACTGTTCAAACTCCTGAAGAAAGACGTAGACTTTGAGTGGACCGACCAATGCCAGCGAGCATTGGAGGAATTGAAAGAAGCATTGACTAACCCGCCAATTATGACCAAGCCGTGCTTCGGGCGAAACATCAGATTTATACTTGGCGATAGCGAAGAAGTTTTGAGTCTTTGTGTTAGTCGAGAAAGCGACCTAAAGCGTAATCCGGTCTACTTCATCGCAGAAGGCATCGTAAGGACCCGAGTGAGATATCAGAAAATAGAAAAATTTGCCCTTGCACTTCTAGTGGCTGCTCGAAGACTAAGGCCCTATTTTGTGGCCCACCAGGTCGTGGTAAGGACCGATCAGCCCATCAGGCAAGTCCTTCATCGGCCAGACCTGGCGGGACGTATGATAAAGTGGGCGGTGGAGCTCAGTGAATTTGGTATTAAATTTGAATCAAGATCGGCCGCAAAGCGCCAGTGTTTGGCCGACTTTATAGCGGAAATGACTCGACTACGTAAGATCAAGCCACAACGACCTGGATCCTACATGTAGATGGGTCGTCCAACAGCAAAGGAAGTGGAGCAGGCCTAATACTAGAAAATTCAGAAGGCCTGGCCGTGGAGGTGTCTTTGACTTTCGCTTTCCATACATCAAATAATCAGGCCGAGTATGAGGCGTGCATAGCTGGCCTGCAGCTCGCCAGGGACTTCAATGTCGACCGGGTTGAACTTTGATCAGACTCCTTACTTGTTGTCTCGCAGATCAAAGAGTTATACGATGCTAAGGACGACGTGCTGAAGAGTTATTTAGCCAAAGTAAGAGAGCTTCTCAAGCAGTTCGACCGAGCAGAAGTGGTTCATGTGCCTCGGACCGAAAATGTTCGAGCAGACATTCTATCAAAACTTGCAAGTACCAAGACTCCTGGAAATCACAGAAGTTTGATTCAGGAGACCCTAAATCGACCAAGCGTATCCACCAAGCCGAGCCAGGCATTGGCCGTTCTTTGTATCACCACAGATTCAGACTGGATCGCCCCCATCCTACGATATATCGTCGAAGGAGAAGAGCCGAGTGACCCAAAGCAGGCGAAATTGGTCAGGCTCAGGGCGACCAAATACTCGGTGATAGAAGGGTAATTATACAGAAGAGGATTCTCCTCTCCATTGTTAAGATGTCTTACGCCGGCCGAAGCCGACCATGTGTTGAGGATATTCATGAAGGTGTTTGCGGAAGTCACCAAGGTGCACGCTCCATAGCTAAGAAAGCTCTCGTGGCCGGCCACATCCGGCCCGACCATGGACGAGGACGCTAAGAAGCTTGTTCGAAGTGCAAAAATGTCAAGTACATGCCGATGTCCACATTGCACCTTCCTCGAGTTACAAAGTCTTGTCTCACCTTGGCCGTCACCGGTGGGGCATGGATCTGCTAGCCCGTTTCCACCGCTCCGGCCGGTTCAAGTTCTTGATCGTGGCGAAAGAGACTATTTTACAAAGTGGATCGAGGCCGAGCCTCTCGCAACAATCACATCGCCAAAGTCGCCAAGTTCTTCTGGACGGTGTGTATAGCCCGTTTTGGGATCCTTTAGCAATCGATAATCGATAGCGGCACTTCGCGCAGATAAAAGGTTCAGAGAAATGTTGGCCGACTTAGGTAAAAAAAGCATGCCAAGTGAGGCGCCAACGAGTTATCTCCGCGTGGCTCGGCGAAGACTCGATGAAGCAAGGGAACTGGTCGAAGAGTCGCGATCCGTTACGTCAGGCTTACGGGACAACCCCTCATTCAACGACCGGAGTCCCCTTCGCATCAATTATATGGGATCGATGCCGTAATACCCATAGAAATGGGCGAACTAAATTGGAGAACTTCAAATCCCCCTACAGTGGTTGACAACGATCGAGCTATACGAGAAGAGTTGGACCTGGTTGAAGAGCTGCGTACCCAAGCATCACTAAGAGAACAATTGATCAAGCAGAAGGTCGCAGCTAGATACAACGCTCGAGTGCAGAAGAGAGATTTCTCGGTCGGCCAGCTCGTCCTGAGACGGGCAGATGTGGGGAATAAGAACGCCCGACAGGGGAAGCTGGCACCGAATTGGGAAGGTCCATATAGGGTCATCAACAAGACCGGCAAGGGGGCATACGAGCTGGAAACCATGGATGGGGCGACTATCCCCAGAACATGGAATGCAGAGAAACTCAGAAAATATTATGCTTGAATGTAATGAACGACCGATTGATAAATGAAAATCAGGCAGGCGCTCTTTTTCCCATTGGGTTTTTTACTGAGGCCTGACCTTTAGAAATATGATGTGTTCTTTACTTTCCCGCAAGAATGTATGCCCGCCGCTCAAGATCGCCATGGCAAAGGAGCGATCAAGATTTGTCAAACTTGAACAGATCGTCGAAACGATCTACCTCGAAAGTGCCATCGAAATGGCCCGCGGTTCAATAACCCGCAAACTTCGTGTCGTCGAACGATTCAGAAGCGCAGCCGCCGAGCCGGCACAACAACGATCACCGAAGTTGATTTCAAACGAGCGCCATCGAAAATGGCCCAAGGGTTAAGTAATAACCCATCATAATAGGCCGCCGAAACGACCTACCTCGAGAGATCATCGAAATGATCCCAACAAAGCCATCGAAATGGCTCCAATCGAGTGCCATCGAAATGGCCCAACCATCAACGAGCACTTCGAAATAGCACAAAACGGCGCACGAGCGCCTACAAGTTCAAAAACTTAGACAAATAAACATACAAGATGAATAGACGTAGCAATGCGAATTCAAATAAACAAAATAAGACGAATTAAAGTCATTACAAAGCGAGACGCCGGCCGAAACCGAAAGCGCGAATATCTCTCATTTCAAGGCAACTTTCAAATTGTTGGGCCCGAAGGCAAGTCAAAGGATTACAAAATTACTCCGCTCGCAGGCCGGCTTCAGAAGAGGATCGAGCTAGGACGAACGACGTTACCCTGATCATCAAGCTCCTCGGGCTGCACGATCTTGCAGTTCTCGACGTAGTGTTCAGGCCTGATCAGTTTCTCATCAAAGTTGATGCTCAAGCCTGAGTTCAGCACCCGCACTTGACCTAGAGCGTTGAAGAACTGCTCGATCGCAGCATTCCGGGCGTGCTCGGCTATCGTCTGAATTTGAGCATTCAGCTCGGCCTTCTCAATTCCCCACTCGGCCTTCTCCTTCTCCAGGACTCCCAGGTCGGTCTTCAGGTTTGCAACTTGCCCCGCGAGCTCTTTGTTCCTCTTGGAAAGTTTGGCCCGATCGTCCTCGGCCTGCTGCAGAGCATCTTTCTTGGACTTGGCCAGTTTTTCATACTTTTGCTGCGCCTCCGTCAAGGCTTTGTCCTTCTCACCGAGCTCTCGCAAACAGAGATAGTCATGATCGGTTAGTCTACCAAAGTGAGCAAAAGGACAACGGGCTAGAAAAATAAAATACCTTCAGCTTCGTCCGCCAGGTCTTGAATAATCTTGTCCACTCCCATACAGAGGGAGGCACAGACCGCCATGGGCCTCTTCTTGAACCGCTCAAACTCGACCGCCTAGACCGTCGAGCGAGAGAATAGGAATATCATCCTTAGCAAGGTCCAAGTCCCGACTATCGAGCTTAGGTCGCCGCGTAATCGGTCATCGGCGGGAGGGGGCGACCGAACAACCGTTTTCTTCCCTTGAGATTTCGGAGTTTGAGGCACCTTTGACGGGCCCTCCAAGTCAACGACCTTACGTGGGGGCGGCCTGGAGGCGCTACCCTTCATGGGATTCGAAGCGGCATCGATCATCGCCCACGATTTGCCGCCATTCTTTTCGCAAAACAACAAATTAAGAGTCGTAAGAGAATATTGACAACAAAATATAAAGGCAAAGTTAGGGGCAAACCAATCTCGGCCTCCGAGCCCGCCCGTGAGCAAAGACGAAGGGACGACAAGGTATGTCGCCCAGTGGTCTGCGGAAGCATCATGCTCGCCAAAGTCTTAATCATCTCCAAAGATTCCAAGTCGGCCTCGCCAAATCTTTGATGTAATAGATGTAATCGCACGGCCTCCTGAAGAAGTGAGCTTCATTCCACATGATTGGAAAATAAGGGGGACCGAGCATCCATCGGGTTGGATTTTAGATATGGCCTTGCCGGCCTCCTTGGTCGGGACGATCCGTAAGTAGTGGCTCTCCGTGCCGCGCCAAAGTGACTCTTGATAAGCTTTGAAATACCGGTCCGAGTCTTCTCGTGATCTTGAAAGAGACTCCGCCCTCTTCTCTTTGTTCGCTTTCTCCCTGAGCCAGCTTAGCTCAAAGAGGGCAAAGAATAGCATGATCGACACCGGCCGACCAAGTTTGGTTAACAGGACTTCGAAAGTTTTTAGGAATGCCCAAGCATTGGGATGGAGTTGAGAGGGGGCGACCCCGATATGACGCAGAACGTCACGTTGGAACTCGGTGAAAGGTGGGATGATGTTCATCCTCTCGAGCACGATCCGATACATCGTGAACTTAAGATTGCTGGAATAAGTGGAAATTTCTTCTCCATCTTTCATGCCTCTCACCCTCCAGCCCGGTGATTCATTGAAGCAGCACTGAAGGTCGGACAAGGCGAGGTGGCCGACCGTAAGTATACTCCTGTGTGAGCGAAGAGTTTCTGACACCCAAGACATGTCAGATGGGTCCCGGGCTACATCAGTTTGAACGTCGGCCGCCTCTTCGTTCGATCCTCCTTCGTTGTTGACCTCTCAACTAGAGGAGCTAGCTGCGGGCTGAGCTGCCACTTCCGCGTTGGTTTCTTCAGCTCGGTCGCCTTCAACTTCCACCATCTTCTCGTCCGCGACTTGGACGGGGCTTAGCACTTCATCATCATCTATATCCACCACCTCTACCTCCTCCTCTCCTACCGCTCGAGATACGGCGTTCTCGGTGGCATGAGTGTTGCACCTACGATCGCCAGAACGGGCGGACTTAGAGCCGGAACTCTTCTGCCGGGCCGACCTTGGCTAGAAGATTTGGAGCTCGAGCTTGTACTACTCAAGAACTGCTACTCGAGGAACCAGAATTTTTGTCGCCCGAAGACGACTTAGACTTCTCCTCCGGGGAGGCAGCCTCGGATGGCTTAGACATATGGACAGCAAAAGATTGGGACGACCTTCCGGGAATACGAGCGGTGTGTTTCGTCCGCGGCATATACCAACACCTGTGATAAGGGGATCGAGTCAGGTCGATCGAGCAGAATACTCGTGAGAGGGGGCGACTTGGCCGTCCTCAGACCTGACACCCCCTATCACGAGGCGTAGAAGAGCGCGAAGTGCAAAGAAAAACTAAATTTAAAAAGTAAACGAAGAGATCGATCCATACCTTGAACAAATGTGGTGAATCGATCGCGACAGCAAAGACGAGCGATACGTAAGCAGCAACGGATGTAAGTCGGCGGCAGACAAGTCGGTCGCTGGCAGAGCTATTCACGAAGGTGTGAGGTATGATCTGTGACTGAAGGGGTGTTTATAGTACGGATCCACGGCGCGAAGGGGACCGGGAGACGAAACGTCGCAACGTTTCACCTTCTCACCAATAGTTGCCTTCGGACAACCTCGGAAACACCAAACGTCATGTCTTAAATGTCAGTAAAGACCAACCGTCGCGTCAGCACGGCCGATGGTAGGCGAGCGGTCGAAACCGTTCAAATCAAGAAAGCGCACGGCCGCATCCGTCGCGTTCAAAACGACGCTCCCGGGGCAGCACAAGCCTCGGCCCGCTCTTAAGCGACCTAGGCTTGGGGGCAAGCTCGTTCGGGTGTATCAAGAATACAAGGATCGCCAGCGGCAAGTGGGCCGTCGGCCCAGCTTCAACTAAACCGCCCGAACACGCCGCTTGACCGCAATTCGGGACCGGCAGAAATCTTCGCTAACTGGCCGGGACTCTACGAAGATATATATGCCATTCGCACATGGCATCGTGCACGCTTCTCTTACCTTGTGTTATTCGCCGAGCGACCTCTCACTAGATCGTCGGAGTGTCTTTGCGTGTACCACCCGAGGTGCTTCAGCGTGAAGCCGTGGACCGGTCCTCTCATTCATTCAACGACCGCCCATCGGCAGGACAACAATAACTTCAACACTTCATTGGTCAAGGTACGAGTCTCGACCGTTAGCGAAGATTTCGGCCGGTCCCGAGAATTGCGGTCCAAGCAGTGTGTCGGGCGGTTGGTTATGGCCGGGCCGACGCCCACTTGCCGTTGGCGGCGCCCTTGTAATTGCTGATACACCCAGGAACAAGCCACAACGCACAAACCAATATAAAGCACATTGTACTTCGATAATTAGGAAATTGTCCTCTTGCAAACAATCTAAACATAGACAAATCGTTCCCCAACACAATGACTCTCAGCTTCAAATCATTGTTACTTCAATTAAGCATACTCAAGAATAACACTTCTCAGTTCTAACAAATCTGTATGAACCCAAAACTGAAAGGATGCACAACTGCAATTTCTTTAATGCGTTTTTGGTCACCCTATTTTAATAAATGTGCAATTTTGATCCCCCTGTTTTATTTTTGGCAATTTTGGTTCTCTTATTTTACTAAATGTGCAATTTTGATCCCCCTATTTTATTATGGGCAATTTTTGTCCCCCTATTTTACTAAATGCGCAATTTTGAATAGTTAAAAAGTAAACTATATTTATATTTTAAATAGTTAAATATTTATTGGTCAAAAAAGTAATTAAATTTTTATTTTAAAAATAGAAAATTATTTCATTATATAAAATAAATAAGCTATTTAATTATTTAACTACTGAAAACTATAAAAATACCTATATATAAATAAATTAGTTTTATAATTTATATTAAAAAATATTTTTATTTTATAATATAATTTAGATAAATAAGCTATTTTTATGTTTTACATCTAAAAAAATATAAAATAATTTATTTTTTTAAAATAGTTAAAGTATTTTTAAATTTTACATTTTAAAATATAAAAATAATTTAATTGTTTAAAATCTATTTATAAAAATAAATGAAGTGGTCTCCCTATTTTATTATTTTAATTTATATTTTATAAATATAAAATAAAAATTTATTTTATTTAGTTTAAGTAATTTAAATATTTTCTACTTTTAAATAAATATTTAACTATTTAAAATATAAAAATAGCTTACTTATTTATATAATTAAATAATTTTCTATTTTTAAATAAATATCTAACTATTGAAAATATAAAATATAAAAGTAGTTTATTGAAAATATAAAATACAAAAATAGTTTAGTTATACAACAATTATTTGGAAAATAGGGGTCCAAAATTGCACAAAAAAAAATAGGGGTTAGAAATTGCACATTTAGTAAAATAGGGAGACCAAAATTGCCCAAATAAAATAGGGGATCAAAATTGCACATTTAGTAAAATAGGGGGACCAAAAGTGCATTTAAGCCTATATAAAACTGCCTCATCGATGTGCAATAGTAAGAGAAAATGACTAGTTCTTGGTAGACAAAAATATATTCTACAAAATGAGGTTTTCATAAAATCCAAGATATAACCAAACACAGAATGAGGAATCCATAAAATTCAAGATAAAACCAAAATTGATGCTTACTAAAACTATACAATCTGTTTAAAAAAGTAGCTAAATTTCACACTATTATTACCCCATTTGACATTTTTAACAAATATCATCTGTCTTTGACATATTACCTTATTGATCATGACATGCTTCACTATCACTGGGAAAATGTTATATGATGCTTAAAATACTTAATTTTTGTGGGGCATGCAATGATTAAAGACCTTCCTATAAATGTATGTTCTCTTAGTGCTATAAGAAATAAGATATTAAAGAGGGAGTTAGCATAACTACTTCCTTCTGCTTTCCACCATTACTGTTCAACAAACTTAAACAATAGCATTCCATGAAGATTAATCATTAACCCTCAATTTAGTGGCTCAATTTGTCAAGACAAACCATTACCATCGTCAAGAAGTGTAATGATTATAGAATAAATGCCTTTCCCTTACTAGTAAAACGTTCTCATCATTCAAAAAATCAAAGAAAAAGTCCAAACCAGCGAACAAAAGGATGAAGAAAAGAGAGATGTTTTTTTATGCTATCACAATACATCAAAAGATTAAAATGCATCATAAACCTAGAGAACATAGTTTAAATTTTTTTATGAAAAATTGAAGAATCTATAAGCTTATTTTACCAGCCAACCAAATATTAATAGTCTGTAATTTCAAGAATAGAAAGAATCAAAAGCAAAATGATTAGGGACTTGATGCGACTTTAACAACTAATTAGGGTTACTTGATTCCAAGATTCTCAACATCTACAAAAAGATTGAGAAAAGAGAAAAATGAGAGAGAGAAAGCGAGATAAAATAGAAGAAGAGAGAACACAATGAGAAAGATGGCGCAAAACTTACGGTGGAGAGTAGATTACATCTGGTGTTGTGCCCAGGGGCGGATCCAGGATTTTAGAATAGGGTGTTCCTTTTTCTTCAATGATTTAACAATTGTACGATTTTACAAAAAAAAACAACGATAAAGTAATGTTTCAAAATTCACATACCCCAAGACATACATACATGCAGCAGTGTATAAGAGTATAACAACAAAAATTCACGACAAAGAATTCCACAAAAATCATATCATTGATAAGAATGAAGCCAACAAAAAGGAGTAATAAACAATTCAATTCACGACAAAGATCATGAGATTAAAATCATATCATTGATTAATTAAAAGCACGTATATCATTAATTTCAAATCATATCATGAGAATTAAATAATCATAAACCCCAAAAATCGAAATCAACGATACCGAGAAAGGATGCGAGTCTGTGTGTTTGAGGTGAAGAGGAAGAAGAAAGCAAGAGGTGAACTGGTGGTGAAGCCGTGACCCGTGAAGAGAAAGAAGACGCTTAAAAATCGAGAAAGGAAAAATCAAGAAGCTCTGCGTTTTGTGTTTGCGTTGTGGGTTTTTGATTGGTGGGGAAACGATGTGTAGCGTTAGTTTTTGGAGGAAGTGGTGCGGCGCTTGCATTTTTGCCGTGAGAAAGAAAAAAAAATTAATATGTGTGTTCCCTTTGGATCGAACCCAGGACCTATTAGATAAAATATGGGTATATTACCACTAAAGCTAGGATGTTTGGGTGTTCGTGGGAACACCAGGAACACCCTTTAAATCCGCCCCTGGTTGTGCCAAATACTTGGTTGCAGAGTAGTTGAACAGAGCTGCGTGGAGGTGAAGGGAGCTGAGGTTGAGGAAAAGACATGGAACAAAATCGGAATTGGGTCTGTGTGGTGCGCTGCGCAGGTGAAGGTGAACAGAGAAGGAACGCTGCGTGTGAAGGAAAGGAACGCGAGTTAGTAATTAGGGTAGAATTTTTTTTTTAGGGTTTTCTCTTAGAGAAGTGAAACGCGCGCAAGCTATAGGGATTGATCATCAGAAAAGTGAATTTTTTTAGAATTAGTACCGAATTGAAGGTGAGCATGAGAGAAGCCACGAAATCTTTTAAAGAAATTTTTGGAGATATTTTTGGTGGAGTGGAAGGTCAAGGGTCCAATGTTTTGGCAAGAGAAGTCGCAGATTCTATAAGGATTATACCTGTATTTATTATTATTATTATTATTATTATTAGTAGTAGTATTATTATATCAGTGCAATAATACTTGAGGCCACGTTTATACGTGTCGCCTCTTAAATACATAAAAGCAACGTTTGTAGAACTGTAGTATTACATATCTACAGTTTTTTTACCCATTGCCTATGTATTTTCAGAATGTCGCCTAACATCAGTTTAACGCAGACGTCGCCTAATGTCCATCTCATTGCCAACATTCGTAGAAGTGTCGCCTAATGGTTGGTGTGGCATAAAGCCAAAAGTGTTGTAGTGAATTAAAAATAAAAAAATGAAATGAAGCCTTAAAAATTTAGAGACATGAAGTCTCCGAAACCCCAGATTATGATGAAATGGGTAACCTTAATTCAAGGAAGTGTAGAAGGGTGTATATAGTAAGCGTATGGGGTGTGCGTGTGAAAATGCTCTAAAATTAATTTTTTTACTCAAATAAAATTCTCTCACCTCCATATTTTGAATCTCTATATTTTTAAATTTGGTAAAATTTATTGCAATAGCTGGTCAAAACACATAAGATTTTGAAATCATCAAACTTATTATTCAAAAATCAAACACTTTTAGTTTGATTTTTTGAATATGATTTTATTCTATATAGAAAGAAAACAATTTTTTGGTTTAAGATATTTTGAACAACATTGATCGGATAGTAGTTGGGTTGATGGAACATCATAACATTTTTGACAATATGGAGCATCATAATTTGATTAGAATAACCAAGACTTTATTTAAATTAATATTGATGTTAGTGCATATTTAGGTTATTAATGCTTTATAAATATCCATAGATTATTAATGCTTATTTCAATTACTATTGACGGTAGTGCGATTGGTTAACCTCACAATGTAAAAATGTCAATGAATGATATGATTATAAGAATTATTTTCAATGGTCCCTGTTGGAACATTGGTGGTGAATTAAAAAAGTCTCACATTGCTTGGACTAGGCACTTGAAGAGTGCTTATAAGTGGGGACTTCACACCTTTGGATTGGGTCCCGAAGGATACCCAATTTTAGAAACCGGAAAGCACACACATTAAATGACCACCACATGCGCGCTTGCGTCGCTGTCCGACCGGCCGGCTCGGCGGGGCCGGGCTTGGGCTTGGCTTGTGAGGTGCAAAATGATTTTTGCGAAAATAACAATGTGTTGCTATATTTCCTGAAATCAATATTGTTGGTGAATGCGAAGGTTGGTGGATGGTTACTGATTATGTTTTCAACATATACTGTTGCTAAAAATAAGAAAAAGATGCTGAGTCTGGTAAAAATTTTCTTTAAACAATGATTTGTTTTAACGCACAGTTTACTTCGTCTATCGGAAGTTTTGTACAATATACTATTTTTTACCCGTGTTTGACTTTGACTTTGTACACTATACTATTCTTTTCAATAAGAGCCAGATAGCACTTTTCAAAAGTTATTTTCTTAAATGACTTAAAGAAAAAATTTGTGATTTTTGTAGTCAAGCAAGAACTTTCAAGACTCCACATAAATCAGTAAGGAAATCTGAGTATTAGTTTTGACTCACTCAGATATATGCGAATAAGATAGAACGTTAACGAGAAATGGAGAATGATATGTTTATCACTTTTATTTATAATTTCTTTGACTACATTGTAGTAGACTTTGTGAAAAATAAAAGTAAAATGCTTGACAAATTCAAGTTTTTTTTTGTGAAAGAAATTGAAAACCAACTCTATAGAAAGACTAACAGTTTTTGTAGTTATTGAGGAAGAGTATGATTTCCATTAATGTAAATGGAATTATACATGAGATGACTATTTTTTTGTGAAATAAATTGTAAAGCAGAAAGAAAAGTAGAACCTTTATTGAACTGATTGTAGCAATACATCTCTTTTGTGCAAAATTTTATTGACGGTTTTTGTTATGTTGTGTATAGATTCTCTGAATCTAAAGAAATTTTTTGAGTTTTCAAGAAAAGACAACCCAACTTGTCTTATTAGAGGTTGTTTGACTCATGTGAGGATCCCAGTTCCAAGAAGAGTTAGACTAGCTAGTAGAAGCTATGAATGTTATTATTCATAAGCAAAAGAAATAGCAAAGCATACATGTTTTATGACCTTAATGCAAAAGTGATCATAGAGTCAAAAGATGTTGACTTTTATGAAAGTAAATTCCCTTTTAAATCAATAAATAGTGGGGGCACCAGAACTAGTCAAGTTTATGTTCCTAGGAGCGTTGAAAAAATGTAGAAAGAGAAATAGAACCTCGAAGAGGTAAGAAAGCACATGTTGCTAAAGAATATGGAATCCAGTATACATTCCATATACTAGTGGAGGACCCATCTAGCACTCAAGAAGCTTTGTCTTCATTGGGTGCACATTTGTGGCAAGAAGTCATAACCAATGAGATGGATGTTTCTAAGAGTCTAACAAGACCTTATTTTTAGTAGACTTGTCTCTCGGTTGCAAACCGATTGGTTGTAAATGTATTTTGAAAAAGAAACTAAAACCCGATGGTACTGTTGATAAATACAAGGATCGCCTTGTAGCCAAAGGTTTTAGACAAAGAGAGAATATAGATTTCTTCGACACATTTTCACATGTTACTAGAATCACTTCCATAAGGGTACTAATATTGTTGCTTGGTATTTATAAATTAGTAGTACACCAGATGGATGTGAAAACTGATTTTTAAAAATAGTGAACTGAAAGAAGAAATCTATATAGAGCAACGTGAAGGTTTTGTAATTCTTGGACAAGAAAATATGGTCTGCAAGTTAGATAAGTCTCTGTATGGTCTTACACAAGCTCCTAAGCAGTGGCATGAGAAGTTTGATACTCTGATTATATCGAATGGGTTCAAACTGAATGAAAGTGACAAATGTATCTATTACAAAACTGAAAATGACATTTGCACTATCATATGTCTCTACGTAGACGACTTGCTCATATTTGAATCAAACCTTCATGCTGTAAATAAAGTGAAATCAATGTTGTGCAGCAACTTTGATATGAAAGACCTTGGAGAAGCAAGTGTAATCCTTGGCATTAAGATTACTAGGTCTGAGAAAGGAATTTCTTTGGATCAATCTCACTACATTGAGAAGATCCTAAAGAAATATAACAACTTTGGTTGTAAACCTTCCTGCACATCGTACGATCCAATTGTCGAACTTTTAAGAACACTGGTAATAGTGTTAGACAAATGGAATATCCGAGCATCATTGGCAGCCCAAGGTATGCCATTGATTATACTAGACCGAACATTGCCTATGTCGTGGGATTGTTGTGCAGGTTTACCAGTCGACCTAGTATAGAGCATTGACACGCTATTGAGAGAGTCATGAGATACCTCAAAAGACCATGAATCTCGGATTACACTATCAGAGATTTCCAGCTGTACTTGAAGGGTACAGTAATGCTGGTGGTGTTGTCTCCTAAAAATCTAAGAAACAACCCATATAATTAGTATAGCTGGTGGTGTTGTCTCCTAAAAATCTAAGAAACAACCCATATTGGCTCAATCCACTATGGAGTCTGAAATGATAGCATTGGCATCTGCCAATGAAGAAGCTAGCTGGTTGAGATGCCTACTACCAGATATTCCCTTATGGGAAAATCCGATGCCAGCTATGTTGATCCACTGCGATAGTACCACGGCTATTGCAAAAATAGAGAACCGTTATTATAACGGTAAAAGACGACAAATATGTCGTAAGCACAACACCGTTAGAGAGTTCCTCTCAAAAGGAGCTGTGAGAGTGGATCATGTATGCACTGATGAGAACTTAGCCGATCCTTTGACAAAAGGATTAGCTAGCGAGAAAGTCCAAAATACATCTCATAAGATGGGATTACTGCCTTTAGAACCATGAATCACTCACGATGGTAACCCGACCTAAAAAACTGGAGATCCCAAGAATTAGGTTCAATGGGTAATAACAAGTTGTGGAGTGATAGGAGATGAACATGCTATTAAAAGTAAAGAAGCATGATTTCTGAAGCAATGTAAGGTTGAGATAATAGAAACTCTTAATGAAATTACTCTATGTAGAGTGGAGTACCTAGCTACAGGAGTACTCTTGATAGACTCACCTTTGTGAATGTGGAAGTGGGGCCGCTTCCTATGGAATTCTTGGCAGAAATTCCTAGAGCGTTCACTAAACTGGGATAGACGTGCAGGGCCATAAAAGCACGGGCTTTTGAGAAAACTCCTATGGAAAATGTTGTGTGTGGTTTTGATGATTAGAGATAGAGTTCAAGACTACGAGTCACTCTTGTTGAATCTAAATCTAAACGGCTATGCAAGGTTCAAGTCGTATGACACCTCTGCTTATGCACAATCTTATGGAGGCGTTTGACGCTACTTCTGAAACTTCTTTTTAAATTCAAGTGGGGGATTGTTGGAACATTGGTGGTGAATTGAAAAAGTCCCACATTGTTTGGACTAGGCACTTGAAGAGTGCTTATAAGTGGGGACTTCACACCTTTGGATTGGGGCCCGAAGGGTACCCAATTTTAGAAACCGGAAAGCACGCACATTAACTGACCACCACATGCGCGCGTGCGTCGCCGTCCGACCGGCCGGCTCGGCGGGTCCGAGTGATAACTCATATTTATATGTGTTATTTATGCTTTTATTCGTTAAATTAAAGTAAGTTCTCAAGTAATATTTGTATCTTATTTATTATATTCTGTGCATTTAGGATAAAGAAGGGCTAGGTACTGATTTGTTGATTATCTGGCACATTTGGTGCCCTTGTGAATGTTTTAACGTGTTTGCTAGTGTTATAGCAAAGAAGCGTTATAACGCTAGATGGCGTGGCTAGATGAGTACCAAAGACAGAAGTTAATTTTGGGTTCCAATTGCTTTAAGTCAAGTCACAGTACACTGTTCCCAGCTGTACACACTGACGGATGATGTCTTCTAGTGGCTAGTGTGGACACTTGGCACCTTATGAGTGGAGAATAGTGTTGGTTGGTGAGATGTGTCCATCACCTTTTTGATAAAGCTACTTCAACAAATATCTTCATCATCTTCCACAACACACTACCTCCCATCTGAAGTTAGAGAGAGTTTTTAGGATAGAAACTTGACACCATTCTCCTCCATTAACACACCTTTCAAGCATTTTCTTTTTAGATTCAGTTTTACCATTTTTTACCGCTGTGAAGCTCACGTTATAGCGTCAACAAGCTGTTGATGAGTTGGAGTTTTCGGTTTGTATCTTTTGCAACCTTCTTCCCTCTTTTTGTTTACGGTAATATGAGTCATTTGTCTTGTATTTTGTTGATGATGTTTGTCATGAGCTAAACACTTGTAGTTGGATTGCTTTGAGCTTTGTAATGAACCTTTAGTATTGTATTTATAACATCTAATGTTTTACGTTTCAATCTTTGCGTTCTAATACTTTCAAACTTATTTTAGAATTGATCAGCTAAAATGGGTATATTCATGGGTACAGACATGATTCATGAATCGAACTCAAAGATTGATATGAATGAAAAGTTATTTAAATACATTTAAGTAACATTTGCTTTGCCTAGACATAGGAAAGCGATAACTGATAAGGTAAAAGCTGTGGGTTCTTTATTATACAGGGGTGGACTTATTTAGAACCTAGACATAGGAATCTTGTAACAAAACCCTGGTGTTAGTGACTGAAAGACACACAATCATATACTACGGCACTTAACGTTATAGCGTCTGATGTTATAACGCTTTGCTTTTGGGGATTTACTTAGTAACAAGCAGTCCAACTTATCTTTCTCATACTTGAACTACTCTTTTACTGTCCTATTGAAACACTCTTTCATCACATTACTTGTGACATATATATATATATATATATATATATATATATATATATATATATATATATATATATATATATATATATATATATTTGCTACTTGTTTCACTAGTGTTTCTGTAATTTAAACTTTAAAATTAACATCAATCCCTGTGGAGACGATCTTACTTATCATTATATTACTTGTTGCGATTGTGTATACTTGCACATCACCTTTTCGCACAACACCGGGCTTGGGCTTGGCTTGTGAGGTGCAAAATTATTTTTGCGAAAATAACTAATTATTATTTTATTTTTTGGTGCGTTAGTTGTCTAGATTCGTTGAATCGACCGGATTAGATGAACTAACCGTTGTGTATCTGTTCTTATCCGTTAGTAAACAGATTCGTTGAACAGAGCTGTTTTTGCGTCTGTTCTTATCCGTTACTGACTTGGAGCACAAGCACTCTGTTCTTTTCCATTGTTGCTTGCGCATCAAGTCGAATTTGAAGCCTATAAATAGGTCACTCCCTCACTTCATTCCACACACTGAAACTTGACGATCAAGAGTTTTCTCCTCAAGTTTCTATTCTCTTCTCCCTCCCCAATTTATTTCTTCTTAAATTAGAGTGGTCTTAGTACCATATAGAGTGGTCTTCGTACCATATTTGAGTGGTCTTCGGACCATAATATGAAGGTGTATTTCTTGAGCGAAATTTCACTGTGCAGTGATATTTCGTAACAGTTTTGACTGGGCTGTTTTATCCTGGGGACGTCGTGGTTGATAGTTTGCCTGCACAATTTTGAGCAGTGCCACGAAACGTCTTAAAGAGAGCGACCTAGTCCGCGACTCAACGCAGTAATTTCTTTGGTGGATTGATTTTCTGAAAATTAATTTTGGAAACTCAAAAACAACAGTCCCGACATATGTAGGTTAACTATATATATTTTTTGGTTACCATGTTATTCGTTCAATATCGGCTTTGCCGATGACTAATCTACGCAGGGGAACCTGCCTGACCACGAATACCCGGCCGGCTTTGTCGGCCTGTTTAGTTCTCCCCTCCCAACAGAGTTTTTGCCACACCCAAGATTCAAATATGAATCCTTGGGGTGGGATCCAAGTCCAATTACCACTTAGACAAACCCTTATTGGTAGGTTAACCATATATATGATACCCGTACAAATAAACAACCAATATTTACTATATTTCAAATTGCAATGTGATATATATATATATATATATATATATATATATAGATATATAACCATCATTTTATTAATAACTAGAGATCTGAACACTTACATTATAGTCTTCATGTAGATATTAAGATATATATAGCTCATCACCGAGTAAAAATATTTGGAATTCATACTTCCTTAATCCATCTTGCTCTTGATTTTTGGGCTAAGAAAGACTCTCGGGCCTTGATTTCTTTCCACAAAGAGGTTGAGACTTCCTTTCTACTATCAATTTAATTTAAACACTCACTGTTAAAATCTCTACCCTCTATTTTCGCTCTTTCTCTCTCACTGTTAAACAGGTGTAGAATAGAGAATCAAAGGCTACGTAATTCTTGCCAATACTTTACTCTTACAAATTTACATCAAAATTATTCAAATTTAATTTTTTTTTTACAAAAATTCAAATTTATTTTTATACTTCATTTCCTAATATATTTTTAATTTAAACTTTTTATATATGACTACCTTACACCAATTAAAAGACATGCATAATCGCATTCATTTAAGAAAAAAAAACTAAACATACTTTTTTCTAAAATATGTATTTACAAAAAATTCATTCAACTTTTGATTCTGCTACCTCACTTAATTCTAGAAAAGTAGGTACAATATTTTTTTCAAATAAAAATTAAAATTGTTCTGTACCGTATCTAAGAAGTATCCGATCCTAGATAGTTGGTAGAGTCCGATGTTGATCGACGATGTTGAGATCCGAGATGAGGTTGGGTGTACCTGCGAAGCCACTCCGATGCCAAAGTCAGACAGTGGAGAATTAATGCAGGTCTAAGTGATAACTAATGTGTACATTATCATTAGCAATAAGTGCTATATTTATAGGGTCAAAGGGTGCTTGAAAATAGATATGAACTGTCCGATTCAGGGATTAGATCCTGGCCATTGATTGTTGGATCTAAGTGAATTGATGGGCCTCAGCCTTAGTAAGCCCAATAAATTGTCTTTGAAAGGGGGGTGTATTTAACACCTCGGTCTTTACTCCATAACAGTTGCCCCCTAAGTCAGGTCGTTTTATAGGGGCGATCTTGAGTTGATTCTTATGGACGATTGAAAAAGTTCTGAGATTGACCTGGTCGGGTGTTGTGGAAAAAGGTTGTGCAAGTGTACACAGTCTTAAACAAGTAATAAAGTGATAAGAAAGGTCGAACCCATAGGGATTGTATTAATTTGCTAGCCTTTTATGATTGTAGTTGAGTGAAGTGATGAAAGAGTTCGAGAGTAAAATATGAGGTATGCTTGGATATATATATATATATATATATATTTATATATATATATATATATATATATATATATATATATATATATATATTTAAAGCTAAAATATGTTGTAATTCAGATGAGAGAGTTGGTTGAGATGCATTTTCCTATATAACTTCACTTTGAAAATCTATTGCTACTTATGATGCACCTGCAATGAATGCTGCTAAAATGACTACTTGTGCTTTTCAGCTATTTTTCTTCTGGGTTTCATTACCTAGCTTATGTCTAAGCATTTGAATAAGTTCACCCTTGTATTTGAAGCTCCAACAATATCATTCTATGGACTAAGCTAGCCTATGTCTAGGATTTAGCTTGGATTTAACAAAGTTTCCTTTTATTAAGTCACTTACCCATATTAGTTCTTGAGTTCATACCATAAACCATTTCTGTATTTATGATTCTACTTATTCTAATCGATCAACCTCAAAATAAGCTTTTGGAAGAATTAGCATACAAGAACTAAATTGCAAGACATCATAAGTAACATCAAAATACTCAAAGATTCATTATATAGTTAAAGCATCCCAACCAAGGGTAATTTAGCTCATGCTTGACATTGTTAAATACTTACAAACAAGAAAATACATGCTTATAAGGAAGGAATTACAAAGGAGAAAAGATAAGTGATACATTACACAATTGCTATTCCTTTGCACCTTTGGCCTAACAATGCTGGTGCAATAAGCCTCTCAACAACAGAACCGCAACAAGAAAAGTAATCTAAAGTAGAGAGAAGTTGTCACTTTCTCTCTTTCCTTACAATTAAACTATTCTATGATCTAAGTGAAATGAAACTTGAGTGATATCTTTCATGAAGAGAATGAGGAGTATTTATAGGCTCCAAGAATGTGTTGCCTTTGGTGCCAAGTAGCTCGAGCAGCTCATCCACTTGCTCAAATGTGATTGATGGGAAGCTTCACCAACTAAGAAGGGAGGTCCAATAACCTTATGCCAAGTGTACTTGTTGATCGTACCTTGACCAATAGAAGGACCTGGGTCGTTGAGGACCTGGGTCGTAGAGGACCTGGCTGGAACCAGGGGTTTTGGCGGCACGGAAGGACCTGGCCCGGACGTTGAGGAAGGACCTGGCCTGGACGTTGAGGAAGGACCTGGCCCGGTCGTTGAGGACCTGGCTGGAATCTGGGGTCTTGGCCGCACGCGGGTGGTACCTGTAATGACACTCCGACGCTCTAGTCAGTGTGACGCTCGGGCAGGATTCACAAGGTGAGATAACATACCTGATTCTCGGGATTTGTGCTGCTTTTATAGTGGCACAGGCGCTCTGGCCATATCTTGTGGAGCACACCAAGTTGGGCCGTGTTAGGCCTATTAAGCTGTACTGGGCCTTGAGCCCACTCCGGAACAGTTGCCCCCCAAGCCTAGGTCGCCAGCGGGCGGGTTGAGGCTTGAGTCGTTGACCCCGAGTAATGCCGTAAGCGGCCGGGTTGCATTCCACACTCGGTCTCGATCTCTTGAGGTGTGTGGTGGCGCCACACCAAGTCGCGGATCCGGCTTGAAGTTCAGGCACCGGGTCGCGGGACCAAAACCTATCTAGGGTCGCTGCCCCGGGAGTCATGCACGACCGACCCACCGGAGCGACTTAGCGCAGCCTATTCGAGGCTTGATTCGTTGCCCCCTGCTCAGCCTCGCGCGCGCACGACCAAGAGGCGATCGATCGTAATCCGTTGGGGTGTGGTCGCCACCACCCGGTTGGGAGGTGGTCGCCGCCACGCATGGAATGTTGTCGCGCCACTGTTGGTACGCGTGGTCGCCGCCACTCATATTGGAACGCGTGGTCGCGCCACTCATATAGGAACGTGGTCGCGCCACTGAAGTTGGAACGTGGTCGCTGCCACTCATATTGGAACGTGGTCGCGGCCACTCAAGTTGGAACGTGGTCACTGCCACTCATATTGGAACGTGGTCGCGGCCACTCAAGTTTGAACGGGGTCGCTGCCACTCATATTGGAACGTGGTCGGGGCCACTCAAGTTGGAACGTGGTCGCTGCCACTCATATTGGAACGTGGTCGCGACCACTCAAGTTGGAACGTGGTCGCTGCCACTCATATTATATTAGACCATTCGTTGGCCGCAGGCCGTTCAGTGGCCGCATTCGTTGTAGGTCGATCGATGGCCCACGCTCGTTGTAGACCATTCGTTGGTCTACGTTTGTTTGGGCCATTCGATGGCACTCGTTTGGGTCAACTCGATGACCTTCGTTTGGGCCAATTCGATGGC
This sequence comes from Oxytropis ochrocephala, assembly GCA_020916435.1. Lineage (NCBI taxonomy): Eukaryota > Viridiplantae > Streptophyta > Magnoliopsida > Fabales > Fabaceae > Oxytropis > Oxytropis ochrocephala. The sequence goes on along the minus strand of CM037092.1, from coordinate 85,165,792 downwards.
GCTCGATTGGGCCAACTCGGTGGCACTCGATTTTAGACCGTTCGTCGGTCTACGTTCTTCATTTGTAGGCCGGGCGCCCTACTTGGATGACCAGAAAGGGGTGTAGAACGTCTGCTTCTCAGCTTTCCAACGCAAGTTCACACGCCCCCCATCGGATAAACGTGGACGAAGTTATGGTATCCCGAGCTAGGCAGACCTTCGGGGTCGCTCACGGGCGACCAACTTTTGTGCGCCCCACTTTGGGCGACCAGAAACGGGTGGAAGACGCCGGAATCAGATTTTCACTTCAACATGAAAGCTGTAGCTCTGCTTCTCAGCTTTCCAACGCATTCTCACACGCCCCCATCGGATGAAAGTGGAAGAAGTTATGGTCTCCCGAGCTAGGCAGACCTTCGGGGTCGCTCACGGGCGACCGGCTTTTATGCGCCCCACTTTGGGCGACCAGAAACGGGTGGAAGACGCTCGAATTTGATTTTGGCTTCAACATGAAAAGTTGTAGCTCTACGTCTCAGCTTTCCAACGCATATTCGTATGTTTCAATCGGGTCAACGCGGCCAACGTTATGGCCTGCAGACTAAGGGCGAGATCCCTCCCGCTTCGTTTGCGCTTTGATTCGTTTAGGCGTCTTGGGATCGTCCATGCTCTTTAGGTCGTCCAACATCTTAGGTCGTCCAACATCTTAGGTCGCTCAACAAGCATGTCGTAATGATGCCCGCGTTTGGGGCGGTCTTACGCGTGGAGCCATAGTCGAAGTAGGGACAGCGCGCGGGCCTCCCCATCGTGGTCGCCAATTGATCGTACCTTGACCAATAGAAGGACTCGGGCCGCTGAGGGACGGGTCGTAGAGGACCCGGCCGAAACAGGGGTCTTGCCGCACCCGGCGACTCCGGCCGGACGTTGAGGAAGGACTCCGCCCGACGTTGAGGAAGGACCGCCCGGCCGTTGAGGACTCGGGTGGAATTCGGGGTCTTTGCGCGACAGGTGGTGGTACTCGCAATGACACTCCGACGCTCTAGTCAGTGTGACGCTCGGGCAGGATTCACAAGGTGAGATAACGTACCTGATTCTCGGGATTTGTGTTGCTTTTATAGTGGCACAGGCGCTCTGGCCATATCTTGTGGAGCACACCAAGTTGGGCCGTGTTAGGCCTATTAAGCTGTACTGGGCCTTGAGCCCACTCCGGAACACTTGTGAAGATCCAACTTGTTGGTGAGATGCAGGAATTTGAAGCCGCATCTTTGCCACTTGTGCAACTTACACTTGCAACTTGAATTTGCTGATGTCATCATAAAATGCTTGGAGCAATGAGTGAGAGTTGTGTTGTTGGTGCATGATTCTGTCTCTGCTTGAATCTTCATTGCTGGTACTATGATTGCTGGACGCATTGCAGGTGCAATGGTTGCTGACTCTATTGTAGGTGCAATGGTTAGCAATTGAAAGCCAGAGATATGTGAATTTGCTCTTCATTCTCTTAATTGATAATGCAAAACAACTGAGTTACATTCAATAATTCAACTTTAAGAGCTAAATAACTCTATATATCATAGAGTTATCATCTGGCTCCTTTGCTTGGACCGACCTTGATCGGTGTCTCTTCAGCTTTTGGAAAAACCATAAAAGATTTAATGTAACGAGGTGACTGTTGAGGAACTCGATGCGTTTCATAATGATGACGCTTTGAATTTAGTGTTAAGTCATTAATGACAATTGATTAGACACATCGGTCTGCCCGTCGCCCGTTGGTGCTCTTTGGCCCACTATAAATAGGGCCCTACAACAGAAAAAAAGGGATTGGCAGCGCTTCTTTTCGGCCTTTAGAAGCGCTACAAAGCGCTGCTGATCAGCGCGCTGCTAAAAGACCTACACAATTAGAAGTGCTTCGAAAGCGCTGCTTAATACCAATAGTTGTCAGCGCTTTGATCTAATGCGCTACTAAAAGGCTGATTAATCAGCAGCGCTTGAAATTTAAGCGTTACTATTTGTCTATTAAATCAGCAGGTCTATAGACTTGAAGCGCTTCTGTTTCAACATTTTTTTTGGTACGTTTGAGCATCACTTCCCTTTTAAACACAACTAGGAAGACCACCTGTTGACATATTTAGTATTTTGAGCTCGACAAGACAAATATTAAACAGATAATTGCATAAATTTCTGTAGATAAAAATTACATATAAAATATCCAAATTTCATTACGTCAAGTTTAGATGAATTCAAATAACCATACACACGAATTTTAATCAAAAGAACAACATTCAACTACATATATCACTAAGTATCCAGAAAAAACAATTATCCAATAAACGGATTTTTTCTCAGTTTTCTCCAAACCACCGCTGGTGAATAAAACTAGTAACATACTGACACCACTCTTCCTTAAGCTCATCAAGTTGATCAACAAAGTATCATTGAAATCGACATTCAGGAAAACACTGCAAAAACAAAATTAAGTCAACTTAGAATTAAAGTGGTCAAATGTATGAGTAATATTTAAATACATAAGCTAGAACTAAAATTACAAACGTTATTTGGAATTTGCATTTTGTTTTGAATGACACTATCCTTCAAAAACTTCATAACGTAGTACCCCGGGATCAGCAGTTCATTTCTTCGTTTGAAAACTTAGATTTTGCTCTGATTCCCGATTCTGCGAATTAAGCAAACTCCGACATTTGATTTATCTAAAGCGAAGTAGCGAAGACTCGGAAACACGTTTCATATGAGGTTAGTCACTTCTTCTTTTATAATTGTTTTCTACATTTCAATTCCTCCGAGGTGGGATTATGCCCTCAGCATGTCTTTATTTCGTCAGGGTGGGGTTGTCAGGTCAGGTTTCGACCTTGTAGCGAACCCACCTTTTCAATGATTTTTCCTGATAGTATGCCCCAATTCCTGTAGGTCCGAACTGGCGAGGACTAAACAGATGAGTCGCGTCGATACACTTAAGATTATAGCATCCTATCCAAATCAGCATCCAAATGTGGTAAAGATGATGGCTGCGAGGGCGAGTCAAGAATCCCATCCGAGACAAAACGAAGAGGAAATCGTTCTCGAGGAGCGAGAGGATCTCCGATCCGGACCAGTCAATTTATCTGATACTGGTAGTTATGATGATTTTGAGATAGAATCGACAACTGGAGGTCCTGTAAGGAACCATAAAGTCTAGAACTCGGATCCAGATTCTCCTGACGACTCAGAAACTGAATCGGAGTCCAAGGAAGAACAAGATAGCAACTGGTCGGGCGGTCAAGAGGATATTCCGGACACAAATTATTTTGTCACTGAAAGTGACGAAGTAAGTAGGATCTAGGGTGACGACGAGACTGGTGGCATGGAAATTCTATTTGGGTATGCTGATACCGGGGTTAGCCCCGTGGATCTTCCGGTCATTCCCCTCTTGGGGACCCCTGGTGAGTATTCCTAGTTTTCCGAAGAATTGCGCGAGACCGGATTTGTCTTTTAAACTGAAGAGGATTGCAATAAGCATGCTCGGAGGATTTATTGGAAAGACCCTTATAGGTGGCACACCATTGGGATGAAAGAAGGAGAACATGTGACCACCTACTCTGATACCTTGAAGTTCGTGATTTACTATACCACTCTGGTGCATATGCGTATCAAACCTCCTTTTACTCGTTTTCAACAAGGAGTGTTGCTGAAATTGCAACTCCCCCTCCCAACTTCATCCAAATGCATGGGCTTTCATGCGTGCATATGAGCTTGTGTGCATTCACCTGGAAAGACCCACTTCCCTCCCCCTGTTTTTCCATTTGTTTGATGTCAGTAGAAGGAAGGAACCTAATAGTGGCAAACTCGGACGTCAGGAACACGTTAGCCTCCGATCTAGGCGAAACCTCAAAATTTTCCGACCTTACACAGAAAGTTTGAAGAACAAGCGGAAAAACAAATTCTTCTGGGTCGAACTTGTTATGCCTGCTTCTGGGTCGACCTCACTTCTGCCCTAATATATTCTCTCAGTCCATTAGAGAACAAGCCATTAAACAGTTCTTGATCTAGGACTTTAACATGACTCGAGACGGTTTCAAATTTCTTGCGACATTGTCTAACTGAGCCCTCTTGCTTCATACTCATCAAAATTTCGAAGGCGTTCGTTATAACAGTGTGTTGAAAGTGTCGAAGCAACGCTTCCTTGAGACTATCTCACGTTTTAACTTCACAACTCGATTCCCACCATTGCAACCATGATAGGGCTTCCCCTTCAACAGCCATCATCGCGGCGTCAAGTTTCTCATCTTCTTCAATCTTTCCCACCTTAAAGAAGCGTTCAATTTTAGTCAACCACCCTGGCGCATCTTCACCATTAAAGATCGGCAAATCAATCTTGCGCAGTCTATGCTCACTGTCGTTGTGTCCGCTGTTCCCACTGGTCTTCTCTTCTCTGCGGGGTTACGTTATCGCTTGTTTTTTCGTAATAAATACCGCAAGAATTTGATCAATGCGTGTGCCTTGCTCGTTGAAACGAGCGTTCTGTATTTCGAACCCAGCATGTTGTTCTTCGAAGTGTCTTTGAATGCGTGCCGCAGATTCTTGCATTCTTCATTCCCATTCATCAAAACGCGACTCCATCATAGTTGAATCGTTCTTCTTGCGCACCATGAATTCCACGGGATCGTATGTGATTTGATACCAATTGAAAGATTCAACTAGATATGAGGAAGAGAATTTGTAATGAACACAGTAACAGTGATACACAATTCTCTGGTTATGAGTGCCAACAAATATGGAAAAATATGTTGCTGATAGGGTTAAGTTGAACGACCCGAGCAAACAGAACATGTGGGTTTTCAAAACGAAGAAACTAGTCCAAGCACTTAAACACAAAGATGTTGCTGCTGCTCTTGGTAGGATCAGATTTAGTTACTAAGCCGTTATTTTATCTTTGTATTTTTCAATGTACTTAACTTGTGTTTATTTCTTTTACAGTCGAGATGGCCCCAAGAGATAACCTTGCGAAACTGAGGGCTCTTGCTGATGGTGTAGATGTTGGGACTCAGGGAAACAATGCTACAGGTTCCCAAACTCTGGCTTCTAGGGTCGTCCTTACTGATGTCCGTCCTATTTCCACTATTCATACGGACAAAGTGGAGGACTCTGAACAACCTTTGAAGAGGAAAAGAAAAAATGATACTCACCACCCTCCCAAAGTCGTCAACCAAGATAAAGGAAAAAATGTGATTGACTTGAGAGATCGTTCTGGGTAACATTCTAAGAAAAGCAAATCTCAAACTAACTTTGTCATTTTAAATGAACTTCTTTCTCATTTCTGTAGAGGCTGAGCGGAATATGAGGAGGCTCAAAAAGCTTTGGAGCCGACCTCTACTGAACTGGAGAAATCTCGGAAGGACATCGAGCTGCAAAAACAGAAAAAAGAGGATTTAGAGAAAGTCTCCCAGACCAAGCTTCAAGAAAAGGAGGACGAGTTGAAGTTGGTGAAAGAGAAAGCCTCCCATGATGCTGCAGCACTCAAAGATAGGGAAACAGAATTGGCCGAGCTTAAGGAAACACTCCAATCAGGGTCTGTTTCCTCCCTTCAAAGTCAGATCAACCAACTGAAAGCTCAAAGGGATGCTGCTGTCAAAGCTAAGGTTGAGGCCCATCAATTCACTTAGATCCAACAATCAATGGCCAGGATCTAATCCTTGAATCGGACGGTTCAGATATATTGACTCAAGCACCCTTTGACCTTATAAATATATCACAGATACTGACATATTGTAGTCATAGCATCACATGAACACCATTCTCACCGATCACAGGCTAGGTATCTCATCTCAATAATGTCAAGTCATAATCATATATCACATAGCATAATGAAAATAGTAAGAAAGACACGCATGTTTTACTCACATTTATTTATTCAAATTCATTTAATCACTGTAGTTGTACAATGCTATGGATAGATGATGAAATTTTTTGGCTATGATAATGAGATTATACGACTAAATTAAGATGAGCTAGAGTTAATAAAAGACATGTCACTTTTGTTGTGGGGTTGATCCTTAGTGGGTTTTGAGATCAATATTAATCAATGTATAGTAAATGTCTTAGTTTGGTAAAAAAAAAAGTAAATGTCTTAGTAGTGCTATGGAAAACCATTTTTTTTTTACAATTTAGACAAAATGGCAAATAAACACCACTCAAACTATCACATGGTTACATTCAAGAAGACTACTTCACAATGATGCTGCCAAGTGGTTTCCAAAGATGGCAATGGTGAAGCCCTGTTGACTGAGTTCGTTTGATTCTTCCAGGGTATATCACTACTATTGCACTCGATGCATAATAGAGTTATTTGTGAATCAGACAGCAAAGATGCATGCAGTTGAGCTTATCCTTGTCAGAATAGTTGTATGCAAATCACTGTTATTCAGACAAGCACCTTTCTGGCCAAATATGCAAACAATAGACGACATACTAGTCTTCACGTCGCTGAAATTTACCAGTGCAACCATTAGTGGGAATGGCAAACCAGAATTTGATATTTTAGCAATTGTAGTTAATTGGAGATAATTGGGCTTGAGACGGATGAAGATGGAGATCGAGCGATTGCAGATGGAGCCCGGTCAGTCCGAGGTAGCTTGATTTTCCACGTCGGGTGGGAGTACCTGCAAGACACTCTGACGCTCAAGTCAGTAATGAGGACGAGATAAGAGGGAGAGAGAGAGAATGGATGAATAAGTGTGTGATAGATGTGTGTGTGTATCTGAGTTTTGGGAAAACATACCGTAGTAGGAAGGTTGCGGAGTGCTCTTTTGGACCGTCTTTTGTAGCTTGATTGGGCCAGGCCCACTATCTTGAGTGGTTTTGGCTCAGGCCGGAACAGTGCCCCCCAAGTCGAGGTCGGACGTTAAGATCGGCCTCGACTTGAGTAGTCTGTTGCTTTTGGAGTGGGCGCAATGATTATAGTGCCAGGTGTCAGATTGTGAATGGAGCGACACAGATGTGACGTTTGGGTGCTTCCAGGCGACGCTTTGCAGATTTAAAGTTGTCTTGTCGTGCAGCATTGATGGGATGCTTAGAAGTGGAGGGATATATAATGCGAGATGAAAAATTCATTTGTCACTTCGCTGCATATGTTGTTTTGTGTGTCACAATCCGGTATCCTTGATTCGGATTGAACAACTTTTTCCAGATCTGACTGAGGAATATTTTGTCCTTGTCTGACACAATTGCTTCTGAAAAACCATGTAACTTGACAACATGCTCAATGAAACTACCAGCAACCTCATGAGAAGTATATGGATGTCCCAACAGTATGAAATGGACATACTTTGTGAGTCTGTCAATGACAACCAGTATGGTGTCCTTCTTGCCCACTCTAGGAAAACCCCCAATAAAATCTATAGAGATTTCTGTCTATACCTTGGGGGGAATAGGCAGGGGTGTAGCAAACCAGCCGGGGCCAAAGTCTCCACCTTGCTCTGCTGACATTGTTCACGCTCTACAATGTAATCTTTATGTCTTTCTTCATGCCCACCCAATAGAATATATTAGCTATTCTCTTGTATGTTCTAAAGAGACCTGAGCGTCCACCTTGTAGAGATCTATGGAACTCAGCCATAATTGATGAGATTCTAGAGAATTTCTGAGGTAATACCAAAGTTGTCTGTTTGTACAAAAGGCCATTTTTTATTGTGAATTTTCGATATCCTGCTGTCTTGAGAACCACCTGCTGCATAATTGCCTGCAAGTCAGGGAAATTTCTTATCTCTTCTTCCCAAGTAGTCCACTCTGGTAATGTAACACGAGATAGAGTAGCAAAAATCATTTGCCTTGAGAGTGCATCATCTACCTTATTTGCATTACCTGGTTTATACAGTATCTCAAAGTCAAAACCAAGTAATTTCGAAGTCCATTTTATCTGCTCTCCTCCCAACAAGTTGTCCCTTTGTACAGAAGGCCATTTTTTATTGTGAATTTCTGATATCCTGCTGTCTTGAGAACCACCTGCTCCATAATTGCCTACAAGTAAGGGAAATTTCTTATCTCTTCTTCCCAAGCAGTCCACTCTGGTAATGTAACATGAGAGAGAGCAGCAAAAATCATTTGAGAGTGCATCAGCTACCTTATTTGCATTACCTGGTTTATACAGTATCTCAAAGTCAAAACCAAGTAATTTGGAAGTCCATTTTATCTGCTCTTCTCCCAACAAGTTCTGCTTAGTCAAGTATTGCAAACTTTGTTGGTCAGTTCTCACCACAAAATGTTGACCAAGGAGGTAATGTCTCCACTTTTGGATAGCTAACACCATAGCCATCAATTCCCTTTCATATGCTGACTTCTATTGTCACGTGTGGATAGCTTTTGACTAAAATAGGCAACTGGTTTGCCTTCTTGCTTGAGTACGGCACCTAGTCCTTTGCTTGATGCATCAGTCTCAATTATAAATTGTTTGCTGAAGTCTGGAATACATAGTACAGGTTGTGAAGACTTCACTGTTTTCAACTTCTGGAATGCTGCTTCTGCTTCCTCATTCCAAAAGAATTTGTCCTGTTTCAACAACTCAGTTAAAGGTCTTGCAATCAGCCCATAACCTTTCACAAACCTATTGTAGTAGCCAGTTAGGCCGAGGAACCCTCTCAAGCCCTTGAGATCTCTTGGAGTAGGCCATTGTGCATCGCATTGATCTTGTTGGGGTCTGCAGACGTCCGTTGAGCATTCACCACATGTCCCAAGTACTCTCCATTAGGCACAAAAAATTCACACTTCTTGTTTACTAATAGACTGTTAGAACTCAAGGTAGAAAAAAATTTCCTTAAATGTTCTGCATGCTCAGCCACATTCTTACTAAAGATGAGTATGTCATCAAAGAAAACAAGTGCAAGCTTTCTTAGGAAAGGTTTTAGGACGTCATTCATTAATGTTTGGAAGGTTGATGGAGCATTTGTTAAACCAAAAGGCATTACAAGGTACTCGTAATGACCCTCATGGGTTCTAAAGGTTGTCTTTGGAATGTCCTCAGGTTTCATCCTTATTTGATGGTAGTATGATTTTAAGTCTAGTTTAGTAAACACTGTTGAACTAGTCAATTCATCCAGCAACTCATCTATCAATGGGATGGGGAATTTATTGGGAATAGTCAGCTCGTTTAAAGCTCTGTAATCAACGCAAAATCTCCAGCTTCCATCCTTCTTCTTAACAAGGATAATAGAACTAGAATATGGGCTAGTACTTGGCCTAATTATCCCAGTTTTAATTTTATCTCTGATAACTCATATTTATATGAGTTATTTATGCTCTTATTACTTAAATTAATGTAAGTTCTTAAGTAATATTGTTGTTTAATTATGTAAATATATGTTGTTTAATGTAAAGGAGGGTTAGGAACTGATTTGTGATGATTTGGCACTTTGGTGCCCCATCTTGTGTTTTAATGTGTTTGTTCAATATGCTATAGCGTCAGACGTTATAACGCTGGATTACGCAGCTGATGAGAGATAAAATGAAAAAGCAGTTTCTGCAATGTGTCAAATCACTGAGAGCAGCGCATAACTGTTCCTGCAGCAGCCACCCACTTTGTACTTTATAGGAAGATAAAAATAGTTGGTGGGATGACTTGTCAACCTTTTTAGAAGATATTTTCTTTATATTGAAGTCTAAAACTTCATCTTCTTCATCTTGGAGTTTCTGGTTCAGAAGAGAGGAGCGTTAGAAATAACTCCCTTGCACTCCCTTTTCGTCCAAGCTCCATTTTCACAATAAAAGTAGAAACTATGTAGTGCTGTGAGAGACAATATAACGTCAAGCGATTTTGTGACTGATGCTATAACGTCACAGGAGCTGTCATCATTTGGAGTATTTTCCATCTCTTTGTGACTTCAGCTTTAGGTAACACCTTTATGCTTTAGTTCTTGTTATGTTACTCATCATGAGCTGATTCTCTTGTAGTTGGATGCTTAAAGCTTTGTAATGACTTTTTAATAGTTTTAATGTAATGTTTGATGTTAGCTTTTTAACACTTGCTTGAATCTTCTTCCAATGCTTATTTTAGAATTGATCAACTAAATATAAGTACATTTATATGTTCAGACATGGTCTATAATTCGAACTCAAGGATTAATGTGGGTGAGTGGTTGTTTTAAGGACACTTAGAACAATCCATGCTTAAACCTAGACATAGGAAAGCATAGTTCGTGTGAATACTGTGGGAGCTTAATATACAGGGGTGAACTTATTTAGAACTTAGACATAAGAGTCTTGTAACGAAACGGTGACATTAGTGACCGAAAGACACACATCAAACGCTACAGCACCCAGCGCTATAGCGTTAAACAGAACATTAAGCTGTTTTTAATGAATTATGTAACACCATAAATGATTTAATTAAGCAATTGATTAAATTTTTTAATGTGTTGCACTATTTTAATTATATTAAGTTATAATATAGTATTTTATAATATAGTAATTTGTCTTATTGAAGGGAGTGGTATTGGAAATACCAGGAATCGCTAGATATGGGCCCAGGAGCCCAAGCCCAATGACTTAGGCTCCTAGGGATTGTGCATTTCGCACCAAAGGAAAGAAAGAAAGAAAAAACGAAAAGAGAGAAGAGAGAAAGGGAGAGAACGGCGCAACCTAGAGGAAAAGGGAGAAGAGTGGATCGCACCAAGCAAGGAAGGGAGAAGGAGGCTCTAGTTGCTGTGGTTTTTGCACGTGACTCAGAGAGAAGGAAATTCTACGGTTAAATTAAGGTAAGGGGAGTCTCACTCTATAATAGAGAGTATAATAGGGTGTATGTAGATTATAGAGTCTCTAATGTTGTTAATTGATATTGAATTTGATTGTTGCATGTTTGATTTTGACGGATTGAAGTGAATTGATCAGGAAATCGATTTCTAGGCTAGTGTTAGGGTTTGTGTTATGTTGATTTTCGTTTTGATGCATGATTGAGTGTTAAAACGTGAAATTGAATATGTTGGTATGATTATAAAATGTATTTGAGTGGTATATGATGATTGGAATTGAAAGAATTTGGGAATTGGGGATTTTTGAGGTATGGGGCGCCAATGTGCTAGAGAAATGGCGCCCTGTGTACTGTAGCAGTGAGTGGGTGTGAGTGTGTCACTGCCAGGGCACCACATTGCTGGGAAAATGGCGTCTGTGTAATTGTTCATGTCCGGAAATGTGTGGTCTTTGGGTTGTCCTTTGCCGCAGCGCCACATTCTTGCCGGGAAAATGGCGCCCAGGCAATCGTTCATGTCTTCGGGTTGTGTTTTTGTGCAGAATGTCACCGCTCGGGCGCCAAGTTCTTTGGAAAAGTGGCGCCGAAGTGTACTCGTTTGTGTCTTGTGTGTGCATTTGCGCGATGTGGGCGCCAAATGCTGCCCCAGGGTGCCCAGAATGGCGCCTGTGTCACTGTTCATGTGTTGTAGGTGCTGTGTCTTGGTGCAGGGCGCCAAAAGTGGTTGCTCAATGCGCCTGGGTGTGCTGTGTCAAGTGCGGGGCGCCAAATGGTTGCACCGTGGCGCCTATTTTGGCGCCAGTGAGTGGGTGCGTGGGTGTCTAAGGCATGGGCGCCATATTGGTGCCCATGGCGCCTAGGGTGGCGCCAGAATGTGTGTGGCGTGTGTGTGGGTGGGTGTGGCGCAAAGACGGGGCACCATTGGCTGCCGCCCTATTGCGCTGTGTGGTCGCTGTGTCTCAGGCGGGGCGCAAAAGTCTCGCCTAAAGCGCCAGCATGCGCTCGTGTTCGAGATCGTGTCTCGGTTGTGTCTTAGTTTGTGTCCAAGACCGTGTTGCCTGTGGGGCGCCAGATTGCTAGGAAAGTGGCGCCCGATGGGCTGCTGTTGCCACGGGGCGCCAAATTGCCGAGTTTTTTGGCGCTGGTGCCTGCCGTGCTGTTACCTGTGGTGGCGCTAGATTGTGGGAGAAATGGCGCCTGGGGCTGCCTTGTGTCTTAGTGTGTGCTGTTTTGGTCCCTAGGTGACAGTTTGGTCCTAAGGGTGTTGTTTTGGTCCCTAGGTGCCAGTTTGGTCCAAAAGGTGTCCATTTGGTCCCTAAGTGTTGAATTGGTCCTAAAGGGTGTTTTAGGTCCCTGAGTGAGGATTTAGTCCTCTGGTTGTGTTTAGTCCTTGGGACATGAATAGCGATGAGCTAGTGAATAAATGTAATAATGATGATGCCATGGGGGCCAGGCCATGGGGCCAGAGTCATGGGGACTCAATTTATTGATGAAAGTGATGAATGGTGGGCTGCGGTCTTGGTGTACAAATGATTTTGATGATGTGTGTGTTCATGAGTCACATGCATACATTCGGCTGTGGTCGCGACGATATATTGTGAAGGCTGCGGTCTGGTGTTTTATTTCGGCTGCGGTCGCGACGTATAATGAGTGATGATGAGGCCATGGGGGCCAATGGTACCACATGCATCTTTGCATTACATTGCATCCATTCTTATAAATGATATTGAACAGATTGTGATGGTTGTGATTGATTGATTCCTATAAACCTGATATACTGCTTATTATAGTTTCTATTATATAGTTGGAGACTCACCCTTTCTGTTGTTGTTTACCACAGGTAGTCATGAGTGAAGACATAGCTCCTTCATTTCCCCCGAGTCGGTCTGCTCTGATACGTAGCACCTAGGGGAGGGGATTGTAGACTTAGTTGTTTATTTTGCTCACTGTTGAGCTTTGTATGGGATATACTATGCATTGTTGAGGTTGCTGATTACTCTTGAGATGTAATCTTATTTTCCGCTGCGTGATATGAGATATTATCCCACGTGTTTTTATGGTGTTACGTATTGATTATATTTATGAGTTGAACTGGCTGTTTGAGTAATTTTAAGAGACATGTGTAACATTCCATTGAATGCTGTCAATTCTAGAATTTAATTTTTATACTCTGATATTTGATTTAAGTTTCCGGGTAGAAATGGGGTGTTACAAATTACATAGTGAAAGACATTCCAACTACTCTCATTCTGAATTTCTATGTACCATCTATCTTTACTTGCTTATTTACATTTATGTTATTCACAATACTTGTTGACAACTTGTTATTGCTATTATTACTTGTTTTACTCACTAGCTAAATTACTTTCTTTAAAAATAGAAGTAAACTCAACAATCCTCGTGGGAACGATCTTTACTTATCATTGTATTACTTGTTGCGATTTTGTATACTTGCACATCACCTTTTCGCACAACAAGTTTTTGGCGCCGTTGCCGGGGATTGTGAAAGTTAATTTCTATTGTTTAGTTTGTAAGATTAGTTAGTTTTTTTTAGTGTGTTCTGTTTTTCAGCAATTTTTTTATTTTGTATTGTGCTTTGTGTTTGTAATGTGTTCTCTTTGTTGTTTTTGGTGTTAGTATTTGTGTTTAGTGTTTTGAAAAAATAACCACTTTATGCCATGGACCATTGAAGTTTTTACTCTAGGCAAGAATTGAATGCTCAACAATAATGTTTCCACTATGATTCTCATGGGAGTGAACATGAAAGGGGCTATTATGAGACAAATACATCTTCTCAATACATGAGGATAACATTGTTTTAAAAGAACTCTTAGCTCAATTCCTGGAGGATATCAAAGTGGATAGAGACAACTCTCAAGTGTGGAAGAGAGTTGTATTGAAGAGGTGGTTGAGAAAAATGAGGAAAATTTCAAAGAACTCTTAACTCATTCCATTGAATATATGAATGTGTATCATGACAACTTTGAAGCTTCATGTAAGAACATAGAGGATGACCTTAAGACAATAATGGAGCATCTAAAAGAAGAGAGTTGTGTTGAAGAAGTTATTGAGCTAGAAGAAAAGAGTTGTATTGAAGATATGGTTGAGCAAAAGGAAGAGATGAGTGTTGAGTGTGAACTTGAATGTGGTCTTTTGGAAGTAGTGGTAGAAAACCAAAAAAATTGTGTAGTTGTAGAAAAAGAAAAATTCAAAAATAGTGACAAGAAAGAAAATCCAAGGTTGAGGTATGAAAAGAGTCATGTGACAATTGAGATTCAACCTTTGGTAATTGAAGAAAAGAATCCTCTGCAAAATGAGCTTCAATTTTTTCAAGAGAGGGAGAATTCCTATCCCAAATGCTTATTGGTTGGTGCATGGGAACACATGCTTTCATATGCCAAATACATGGGATTTCTGACCAAAAAGAGAAAGCGGAAGAATGATATTTTCTTTTTGTCCTATTATCCACCCTAACTTGGGTTTTGAATGCCAAGCCTAGCTAAAGACTCTTAAACTAAGCGCTACTTAGAGGAAACCCAAATTTTTTTATTCTAATATTTTTTGTTGTTTTTGTTTCTATTTTTGATGTTGCAAGACTGTTCAATTGCACTGATGAAGCGAGCTTTAATTGTGAAGCGCTATAGCACTTGATGTTGTAACATCCACTGTTGCACGAGCTGAAATTGAACCAATCAGTAACTCTTCCCTCTTGTGTTGTGTGTGTTGTGTTATCTTATGTTGTGTTGTGTGGTGCTGTTTGTTTTCAAATGAACTTTGTTCCGGGGTGTATCCGCAAAACCGAGAGGTACGAACAGCATTTGGGCCGTCGGCCCATAATCAGCTCCAACCGGCCCAAGTCCATCGCTTGGAGCACACTTCTCGCAACCGGCCGAAATTTTCGCAAAACGGTCGGACTCTACAGTATATATACGCCATTCGCACATGGCATCAGGTAGATTCTCTTACCTTGTGTTATCTGCCCGAGCGACCACTTACTTGATCGTTGGAGTGTCTTTGCAGGTAACACCCGAGGTGCGCAGCGTGAAGCCGAGACCAGTCCTTTCTCCTATTCAACGACCGGCCTAGTCGAAGGACAACAACTTCAACACTTCATTGATCAAGGTACGATCAAACTTATTGGATGTTGTAGCATCTGTAATAGCATCCAACAATTGTGTATGATTTCAAAATTCTGCCGTGTTAAATATTTTTAATTTCAGTATTGTAGTGTCCAAAAAGGCCTCTCCCATTAGAATTGCATGAGAAGTGGAGACACTATTGAGTCTTAAGTTGGGGGGAGGACCTTAAATGTGTTTAATGTTATATGTGAAATGTTAATGTTATGTGTTTAATGTTATTTTTGTTGCATAGAAAGCATGATCAGTTGCAATTCCTAGTCTTTCAGCAATAGATGTGTATCTTCCTGGGCTAAATTTAATGATGATTTTGTGTTATGTGTGGAGTAGCCTAGTTTGAACAATGACTGGTTTTATTGCCGCTGCTACACAAAACTCTAGGCTTAGCAAGGAACCTAGTTGGCTAGGGACTATCTGATGCTGAAGTTAGTCCTTGTTAACCAAGGTTTAGTCAAGTTTTTATTAAAAATTGAGAGTAGCTTTTGAAGCTAAGTTTGGGGTGCATCGATTATATTAAGGCTAGGTATGAAGATTATAGGATGGTCAGTGCTTTAGGCTCACAACTTGTTACAAATGTATTGTCAAATGGTCATGTATATTGTAATTAGCTGCATTTGCCCGAAACAAATGCTGAATTGTTCCAAAAATGCATATAGAAAAAGAAAAAAGAAATAAATGCAAATAAAGGACATAACAGTCCACATAATCACCACGCAGTAGAATAAAACATATTCAATTACACCACCAGTTACAATTCAACAATTTAAATTAAAACCACTAATAGTCTACTCGTCCCCCCAGTGCTACATATCAGAGCAAGACGCCACAACCGACTAGGAGAAGGTATGAGGTCTACCTTCACTCAGGATCACCTGCACGTTGCCGACATAAGAAGCAACATAAAAGCAGAAGGGTGAGTCTCTAACACATATAATAGAATGTATGATAAACATCATGTTAGAGAAAACAACTAGAAACACCTCGGCTCAATCAACAAACACACCTCATTAAGTTATAACACATCAAATCATAATCAACAATGCACATCACCAATCGCATGAACATATGCATGAATGCAACCCAACACCAAGGGTATAATGCATGTGGTACCATCACCGTCGCTATTTTGCCATTCGGGCGTCTCCGTCGCTAATGGTATGAACACCGAAGTCTACAATATCGAGGCCGAAGCCTGTCTCCGTCGCTTTGATGCATATGAGGCATGAGACTCCATGAACAATGCATCAACCACAAACAACCATACCATGTATGAATTAACACCATCACTGGTGATATGCAGGCCGAAGCCCCCAATATCTGTCATTTAATCCACCGGCACACCACACTGCACCTCGGTACACTACACTGCACCTCGGTACACTACACTTCGACATACTACGCTTCGATACACCTTCAATTCAACACACCTACACCTCGACAACACTAGCTTCGACATACATACACTACACTTCGGTACATCTACACTTCGGTACACCCACACCTCTGTAGATATACACTATACATCGACAACTACACTTCAGCAACTACACTTAGGTATATATACGCTACACTTCGGCATACATACGCTACACTTCGGCAACTACAAGTCGACACCTACACTTCGACTCACACACCCTTACACTTCGTCACCTACACTTAGTCACCTACGCTTCGACACACTTACACGTCGACTCCCATATACTTCGACACATCTACACGTCGACTTCCATAGACTTCGACACATCTACACGTCGACTTCCATATACTTCGACACATCTACACGTCGACTTCCATAGACTTCGACACATCTACAGTTACAACTACACTGCGCTCCAAATGGCGCCCTAGACACCTAACCTTCATCTTCCCTCTTTTCTTTGATTCTCACACTATGATCCAACTTAAACCACAATTACTACAACTCATATTCATTCGAAATTTGTCCCACACACACAACAAAGTAATTAACAAAGGTTACTACACCAAAAATAACGTCCTGATACTTAGGGTTCCTCAAATCCCATTTATTTCCTAGGTCTCTCATATGACCCATCATCAATCACACAACAAGTAACACAAACAGATCACAAATCATCCTAGAGTCTAACTCACCCATAACACTCATCATAAACTCTATTATAGGTGAAAGAGAGCCCCCTTACCTCAATAGATTGAAGAATAAGCACTTTTTCCACCAAGACTTCAAGATCCCCCAACAATCAAGCTCCTCTTCCTTGAACTTGAGATCTCCACGCCAAGATCTTCTCTTCTTCTCTCTTAAAGCTGTCGCACCTCTCTCTCTCTACTCTCTTACTTTACTCTTTGACTTTTCTTTGTTTTGATTGCAAATGACTCTCTCACCTTCGATACCTTTACTTATATCATGGATATGGGCCTCTTAATGGATCATGGGCCTCTAATCACACCTCCTCCATTACTCAAACACCTCCTAAATGAAATGAAACTTCCAAATTAATTATCTGACTTAATTAAAATGTTGTAAGCCTTAAATTACCCAATTAAATAAATAATTGAACTATTTTCGGGGCGTTACAACTCTCCCCCACTTAGAATATTTCGTCCTTGAAATTTTACTTGAATCAAACAACTCTGGATATGATTCCTGCATCTTACTCTCCAACTCCCAAGTCGCATTCTCACCGGCAGCTCCCAACCAAACTACCTTCACCAAACTGATCTCCTTCCCTCTTAAAATCTTCACTTCTCGGTCCTCAATCCTAACCGGCATTGTCTCAACAGTGAGGTTATCTCTCACTTGCACATCATCCATCTGAATCACATGAGACGAGTCTGGAACATACTTCCTCAACTGCTACACATGAAACACATCATGCAAATTCGACAGATTAGGTGGCAAGGCCACCCGATAAGCAACCTTCCCAACTCTCTCCAAAATCCGGTATGGCCTAATAAAACGAGGAGACAACTTCTTAGACTTCAAAGCACGACCAACACCAGTCACAGGGGTGACTCTCAAAAACACATGATCACCGGCTTGAAATTCCAAATCCTTCCTCCTCTTATCATGATAACTCTTTTGCCTACTTTGTGAAGCTTTCATCTTCTCACGAATCAGCTTCACCTTCTCAGTGGTCTCTCGAACGATCTCGGGTCCAAGCACCACACTCTCTCCCGACTCATACCAACACAACGGAGTCCTACATCTCCGACCATACAACGCCTCAAAGTGTGCCATCCCAACACTAGAGTGATAACTATTATTATAGGTGAACTCAATTAATGGAAGATAAGAATCCCACGCACCACCATGCTCAAGAACACAAGCCCTCAATAAATCCTCTAACGACTGAATGGTCCTCTCTGACTGACCATCAGTCTGCGGATGATACGCCGAGCTCAACCGCAACTTAGAACCCAACGCCTCTTGCAAACTCTTCCAAAATTCTGAGGTGAATCTCGGATCTCTATCTGAAATAATACTAGAAGGAACTCCATGATGCTTCACAATCTCTCGGATATAAATCTCTGCCAATCTCGGCACCGGATATGTAATGTTAATAGGAACAAAGTGAGACGACTTCGTTAGCCTATCAACAATCACCCAAATTGCGTCATACCCCTTCGCCGTACTAGGCAATCCAGTCACAAAGTCCATAGAAATGCTATCCCACTTCCACTCCGGAATTTCCAAAGGTCGATCGATCACCGCGGCTCGATGCTCCACCTTTGACTTCTGACAAGTCAAACAGGCATAAACGAACCGAGCTACATCCCTATTCATCCCCGACCACCAAAATAACTTCTTCAAATCCTGATATATCTTTGTAGCTCCTAGATGGATACTCAATCTACTTCTATGACACTCTTCAAGAATTGCTTTCTTTATCTCCTCTTCATCAGGAATACAAATCCGATTACGATACCTCAACAAACCTTGAGCATCCAACTCAAAATCCTTATTTTCAGACCGACCACTTCCAACCACCAAATCAACTAACTTAACGTCTAACTTCTGAGCCTCCCTAATGCTAACCAAAAACTCATTAGTAATTTTCAACATTTCCAACCTAATGCTCTGAGGTGTCACTGTAGAAATAAAAATCTCTTTCCATGTTTTGATGATACAAACTTAAGTAATGAGTTAAGCTTTCTAATCTTATTATGATTTAACAAGTTTTCAATCAAGTGTGTTAAAGAACAGGGAATAAGTTTCATAGCAAAATTCTTGGCCTTACAAAATAAACCAAGTGGTTTTCAAAGATAAAATGTGCCAAAAGAAGGTTACCTACAAAAGGGTACCTTACAGAAGGTTAAATACAGAAGGTTAAACCATCAGAAGGTTGACTACAGAAGCTTAAAAGATAAAGCAACTTTCTTCAGAAGGTTGACTGAAAGTCAAACAAAAGGTTGACTAAAAGTCAACACAAGGTTGACCAATAGTCAACAGAAAGTTTGATTAAAGTCAACAGAAGGTTGATTTACTCCTTAAAGAGGTTCAGAAGGTTAAGTGTTCAAGAAGGTTAAAAGAGAATTGAAGATTTCAAGCTTCTGTTTCTGGGAAACATATTCATATTCGAAATCTTAATCTGAAATGCATCAAATGAAGTTTCAAGGAATTAAAGTTTCAGAAATATTATCTTATATGATAAAGAACTCCTTGATTTTTGTTTGTAAATTAAAAGCATGTTTGTTCATGTTAAAGGAGCTTCAGAAGCTTCAAAATAAAGCATGTAAAAAATTGTGTAGTACATGAATAGGAACTGAATTGACAGGAATGATGTAAAGTGCTGACATGAAAAGATGTTAGCACAAGACAAAGCAAAAATGTTGCTTCAGAAGGTTGAAGGCTACTACCTAAAGCTCAAAAATCATCATTACCTACCTACAAAGCTACAACAATTTCCAACGGCTCTTTCCTTCTTTCCAATGACCATATTTGATTCAAAGTCTATATAGAGGGCTGCTCTACTCAAATGCAAACTATGAGTTGATATTGGAACCTTCAAGTCAAGCTTCTAAACGAAATCCAACCTTCTCATCCACACTTCAAGCTACTACAAGTTCAGAATTGGGAAATACTATCTTGAGTGTGTGCTTGCTTGTTATGCTCTTTGAAACACATTGTATTTATCTATCAACAAGCTCTTAAATCATGCCAAACCCAAACCCCTTACTGTAAGAAATATTGTGTAAGTTTCTCAACAAACTACCTAGTGAGAGGTGAGTGTTGTTGGTGATTCTAGTTGTAAGGTTCTCAACAAACTACATAGTAAGAGGTGAGTGGTGTTGGTGATCCTAGTTGAAAGGTTCTCAGCAAACTACCTAGTGAAAAGTAAGTGTTGTTGGTTATCCTAAGGAAATACCTTTAGGAAACTAGAAGAGAGTTTTCTAGTAGGTTGAGACTGACTTGGTGAAGCTGTGTAAGTTAGCACTTGTCTTTTGTGTGTGATCAAAAGTGAGTGGAGGTGAAAAGTCTTTGGCGATTGAAGCTAAAGCAAGTGTAAATCTATTTGGAGAATAGTGGAAACTCTCACGTGGACGTGGGGAGAGGAGTAGCCACAGTTTGGTGAACTGTATAACTCTCTTGTGTCATTATCCGCTTTTCTTATTAATCGCTTTAAACCGTCTTACAATCACCAAAGTTTTCAACTACTTGAGAAGGTTAAAAACACCAACCTTACGTAGTCAAGATCGAATTTTAAATGAGATTTACTTTGATTATCTTTTGAAAACAACACTCTTTTACGAAATCAAAGACATCTAAATTCATCAAAGTTAATTATCTTTCACTACTTTCATACTTGACTATTGTTTGTGTTACTAACATTCAACCTTCGATATCCAAGTAATCTTGAGAAACAATCTGAGAAGGTTGCGGTGTATTAAAATTAAAAAGAGTGCACAATTCAATCCCCCTTTCTTGTGCAAATTAATCACTTCAATTGGTATCGAGCTCACCTCTGGGGCTGAGCACACTTTGATGTGAGAGGAAAGATCCTGGAAGAAGTGATGAGTCATCATTCCAACTCGTGATGTTCCTTCACGAAGGAGCTTCAAACAAATAGACCACCAGATTCATTTGGTGAACATTACTATTATTGGAAAGATCAAATGAGATTGTTCCTAGAATCTCAAGACACCGACATTTGGGAATTGTTGAAGATGGTCCTTTTGAACCTACTACAACTCTTGATGATGGGACCACTATGACTAAACCAAGAAACACTGGACACCGAAGATAAACGCATGGTACTTCTAAACTCTAAAGCTAAATTTTATCTAACTTTTGTGCTCTAGGTAGAAGTGAATATGATAAAGTAGTTGGGAAAGAAAGCGCCAAAGAAATCGGGATACATTGAAGGCGCCCATGAAGGAATGACCAAGTCAAAGAAGCAAAGATCAACCTTCTTATCCATAAATTTGAAACATTCAAAATGGAGGAGCAAGAAACAATTTCTCAAATGTTTAGCAGATTCACAACAATAACAAATGATTTGAACTCTCTGGGAAATACCTACTCAAATCAAGCCAAAGTGAGAAAACTCCTGAGATGCCTTCCAAAGGTATGGAGACCTAAAGTGACTACTATAACAGAAGCTAAAGATCTCTCTATTCTCAAAATAGAAGATCTACTTGGATCTCTAAAAGTGCATGAACAAGAAATCATGGATGAACTTCAACCCAAGAAGGTTAAAACTATTGCACTCAAAGCTTCTCAAAAATCTTCACAACCTTCTAAAGCTATGGCACTTAAAGCTCAAGAGGACACTCAAGAAGAAAGTGAAGATGATGAAAGTAACATTGATGATGAGGATGAAATGGCTCTAATCACCAGAAGGTTGAGAAGATGGGCATTTAGAAAGAAAAATAATGAAGACCCTTCTTCAAGAAAGATCAACCTAAAGGTGAAGGAACCAAAAAATTGACCTGTGTGTGCTATGAATGTAACAAACTGGACACTTGAGAAATGAATGTCCAAAGTTGAAAGGAAGCAACAAAAAGTTCACACCTAAGAAAAAGGCTCTACTTGCAACATGGGATGACTCGGAAGAAACCAACTCGGACCATGATGAAGAGGCGCAAATTTTTGTCTAATGGCCGACTCGAGGAACCCTCTCAAATAATTCTGCATCAAGTATGGAATCAATCAACTCATGCTTCAGTAGGAGATATCGACCTAGAAGAGGTAAGCACTTCTAAATCACTAACTTGTGCTTCATGCAAAGATCTCGAACATGCTTTTGAAAACCTATTATCCGATTCAAACACTTTAGCCCAAAAATGTGTGATGTTCAAAAATCAACTTTTGAATTCAAAAGGGAGAATGAAGAGCTTCAAAAACAAAATGAATATTTGATAAGAACAGTTCAAACTCTTCAACATTCTCACTTTAAACTTTCTGAACAACACAAACTTTTGAAAGATAAGGTCTTAGAGCAACCAAACCTTATACACTCGATCTTGAAAAACAAAATAACCTTCTCAAAGAAAAAGTGTCTGCATTTTAACTAAAGAATTAGCTATGTCTATACTGAGAATACTTTTGAGCTACCTATAGAAAAACAAACTGAGAAGAATCATAGGACTAGAAAGCCTAAGACAAAATGCACATATTGTAAACATTTTGGTCATGATATTTCTGTATGTTATAAAATGAAAAGAAGCTTCTACAGAAGAAAACTAACCATGAAGGACCCAAAAGATATTGGGTACCTAAATCATTACTAACATCTCGAAACAGAATGCCTCTTAGCATCCAAGAAAAAGTCGTGGTTCTTAGACAGTGGATGTTCGAGGCACATGATGTGAGGGGAAAGAGATAAATTTCTCTCAATGGAGAGAATAGATGGAGGCTATGTCATCTTTGGCAATGATGATAAAGCTTGCATCAAAGGTATAGGTACTATAGGTAACTCTAAATCCCCTAAAATTAAGAATGTTCAATATGTAGAAGGTTTAAAGCATAACTTGTTAAGTATTAGTCAACTATGTGATAGTGGTCATAAAGTTTCTTTCAAATCGATAAATGTTTTATTAAAGAAATCTCCTCAGTAAGGTCTTGTTTATTGCATCTAGAAATAAAAATCTATATAGCCTATGTCTTGATGAACTTTCTCAAGAAACTTGTCTTATGTCTTATGAAAATGACAAATGGATTTGGCATAGAAGAACTGAGTCACATAAGCATGCAAACCATTTCAAAGCTTTCCAAAAAGGAACTAGTCAGAGGACTACCAAAAATTAATTTTGAAAAGATAGAGTGTGTGAAGCATGTGTTCATGGTAAACATGTCAAATCAAGTTTCAAACCTAAAAACATGATCACATCCCAAAGATCACTAGAAGCGCTTCACATAGACTTATTTGGTCCTACCAAAGCTGCTAGCCTCAATGGAAAAGATATGGTTTTGTAATTGTAGATGATTTCTCTAGATTCACATGGGTGCTATTCTTGAAAAACAAAGATGAAGCTTTTGAAGCATTCAAAATGTTTCTAAAGAAAGTTCAAAATGAAAAAGGAACAAATGTTATTTCTGTAAGAAGTGATCATGGGCGAGAATTTGAAAACTTCTCTTTTCAAAACTTTTTTGATGAAAATGGAATTACTCACAATTTCTCTTGTCCTAGAACTCCACAACAAAATGGAGTTGTAGAAAGGAAAAATAGAACTTTGCAAGAAATGGCAAGAACACTTTTAGAAGATTCAAAAATTGAAAAATATTTTTAAGCGTGAAAGTGTAAACATGACTGCTATATTTTAAATAGAGTTTCCATTAGAAAAATTGTTGAGAAAACCCCCTATGAAATTTGGAAAAATAGAAAACCAACCATTGCATACTTTCGTGTATTTGGTTGTACTTGTTTCATTTTGAATAACAAAGACAATCTAGGAAAATTTGATTCTAAATCAGACAAAGGAATTTTTCTGGGATATTCAACATCATCAAAGGCTTATAGAGTATATAACCTTAGGACTCAAACTGTAGAGGAAAGCATGCATATTGTATTTAATGAAACTAACAGTTCAAATGAAGTAATTGATGTTGATGAGACCAATCGTAACAAAGAAGAAGGTACAGAACATGAAAGCAGGTTGGAGAAGGATGAACCGGAAGCTTACATTCAACCTTCTCAACAATCAAATGAAGCTACTCAAGCTTCGATGAACCTTCTCAATTACCAAGAAGTTGGAGAATGGTGGTACACCATCCACAAGATCAAATTATTGGTAGCACTTGAGATCTGTTAGAACTAGAACTTCATTTAGAGACAATCTTCTTTGGAATGGCCTTAATCTCTGGAAATAGAACCTAAGTCAATCAATGAGGCCATACAAGATCAATCATGGATAGAAGCAATGACTGAAGAACTCTCTCAATTTGAAAAGAATGAGGTATGGAACTTAGTGATACCTCCAAAAATCGATCTATTATAGGAACCAAATGGGTGTTTGAAACAAGCTAGATGAAAATGGTAAGGTGGTGAGAAACAAGGCAAGACTTGTTGCTCAAGGGTATAACCAACAGGAAGGTATTGACTATGATGAAACTTTTGCTCCTGTAGCAAGGTTAGAAGCTATTAGAATCTTACTTGCATTTCTTTGCACACAAAAATTTCAAATTATTTCAAATGGATGTTAAAAGTGCTTTTCTAAATGGCTTTTTAAATGAAGAAGTTTATGTCAATCAACCTCCTGGTTTTGTTGATCAAAAGAAACCAAACCATGTTTTTAAACTCACCAAAGCTCTATATGGGCTTAAGCAAGCTCCTAGAGCTTGGTATGAAAGGTTAAGTAACTTCTTGATCAAAAACAAATTTACAAGGGGAAAAATTGATACTACATTATTTAAGAAAACTCTTGATAAAGATTTGTTGATTGTTCAAATTTATGTTGATGATATCATTTTTGGATCAACAAATGAAAAATTATGCAAAGATTTTGGGAAACTTATGAAAAGTGAATTTGAAATGAGTATGATGGGAGAATTAAGTTTCTTTCTAGGACTTCAAATTAAACAACTTGATGAAGGTATCTTTATTAGTCAAGAAAAATACATCAAAGATCTTCTCAAGAAATATAAGATGAATGAAGCTAAAGTCATGGCAACTCCTATGCATCCTTCTGTACAAATTGAGAAGGATGAAGAAGGAAAACCAATTTCTGAAAAAGAATACAGGGGCATGATAGGTTCACTTTTATATTTAACTGCTAGTGGATCATGTCAAATTTTGGGGGAATCCTTAATCTCTTGGTCTTGTAGAAAACAGAATTCAATTGCATTATCAACTACTGAAGCAGAATATGTATCTGCTGCTGGTTGTTGTTCACAAATTCTATGGATTAAGAATCAATTGGAGGACTACTCTATAAGGTACACATGCACTCCCATTTATTGTGATAATACTAGTGCTATCAATTTATCAAAAAATCCCATCCAACACTCTAGGTCTAAACACATTGATATCAAACATCATTTTATCAGAGATCATGTTCAAAAGAAGGATGTGGAACTTATTTTTATTGACACCAAGCATCAATTAGCTGATATATTTACCAAGCCTATGTTAGAAGAAAGTTTCAATTTTATTAAAAAGGCTTTGCACATTTTAAAATGTCCTTAGGAAAAAAAATTTGTCAAAAACCCCAACCTTCTAATGTCTTTAGAAGGTTCGCTTGGAAAGGATCAAATTCAGAAGGTTGAATTTGAGAAGGATAAATTAAAATCATCATTGGGAATGATTACTAAAGTAACTAGAAATCGTCTTCTATGTGCTTATGTCATGTCATAACTGCGCCTATCAAGTCACAACGACTAGTGCTTATCTCTCTCTCTTCCACGCACGCTAAACCATCTGAAACTTATCTTCTCTCTAAACCGATTATCTGTTCCTCCTCCTTCTCTCTTCACGAAAAACATTTTCTCTCTAAAAATGGTGAGAACAAAAATTCCATGTGTGAAGAAAGCGAGCACTCCCACAACCCATGATCTTCCACCTGCATTGTTAAGTGCTTCTAAACCTCCTCCCACTCAGATTAAGGCTCCATCTGAACAAAGATCTTCCAAATCTTCACCCACTCCCTCTCGAAGATCAACTAGAATCAAAACCAGTTCTCTCAAAGAAATACAGTGTCCTGGAACAAGGAAGAGTCAACCAATCACCCTCGATGATGATGACTCTACTCTGTCTGAAATGATGGCAGAATCAAAACTGGAACTGAAAAGGAAAGCCTCGCTTCAACCACAATCTTCTTCCAAAAGGCCAAAATTTAAGATTAAGTTTGGAGGAAGTAAAGGAAAAGAAAAGATTGATGAAGAACGAAATCTTGAAGTTGAAGAACAAGCCTTGCCTGTACAAGTATTTGATAAGGAAAAATGGGGTAAAAGGAACGTTCTCATTGGAAGAATTTATCTGTTGGAAGAACTGAAACCTTCTGGTTTGAATATACAAGAACACATTGAGTATCAAGGTTGGCAAAACATTCTGTCCCAATGAGAAATTATTTATCCCAACCTTATAAAAGAATTCTATGGATACATGAATGTGAGTGAAACTAAATCCTCTTTTACTACTCAAGTAAAAGGAACCACCATTGTGGTAACACCAACCATAATAGCTAATGCCCTGAAAATTCCTGAGAATGAAGTATGTTTGTATGGGAAAGATTGGTATGATCAAACTGAAGTTACACAGGAAGAAGTTCTGAAGCTTCTGATGAAGAATCCTAGTGAAAAGCTTAAATCATCAGCATTAAAGGACGAAGCACGTATCATGCACAATATGGTAGTCCACTCTCTGATTCCTAGAGCAGGAAGTTTTGAGCAGGTAAAACCTATTGATCTACTCTTAGTCTATCACATGATCACTAGGAATAAGATTAACCTTCCATACATTATCTTTCATTATATGATAGACATGTGCAAAACCATTAGGCAGATCTCATCCCTACCCTATGGTATGTTCTTGACCAAATTATTCAGATTTAAGAAAATCTCTGTGCCTAGGGAAGAATCTATACATGAAAAAACAACCTTCTGGTCCAAGAGTGCTAAACAGATGGGACTGAAACCTTTTAGCAAGAAACTAGAAATATTTCCAGAAACAAAACCTGTTCATGATGAACCTATCCTAGAACCAAGTCCTGATAAAAATGCACCTCTGTCAACCCCTCAGGGGGAGCCACTAGAATCAGAATCTGTTATCAGAACTGAACCCATAAATTTAGCCCCACCAAAATCCACATTTGAAAATTTAGTTGAATCAGAACCATCTCAAGAATGGAGAGAAATTTTTGAAAATACCTTAAACTTGAATGACACTCCAATTGAAAAAGACCAACCTGAACAAATGGAAGAAGAAGCTTCTGATGAGAACCTCAGCACAGACCTAGGAAAGCCTTTGAAACCTGAGAACCAAGCTTCTGAAACTATTCCTTCTGCTATAGAATCTCTACCTTCTGATAGAGCTATCTATTACCCATTCTCTCAGGGAGTCATTTGTCTGCCATATACCACCTCTCATGAGGGTCTAGCTCAGGGGGAGCTAAAAGAAAATCAATCCCAAGTGAATGAGGAACAGAAAAATGAACAAACACGACCACTATCTCCTATCACTCAAGCTGTTCATGAGGTAATTAGGGACATTGAGGACCAAGCTACACTGAAAACCCTCGAGAATCAAGCCACTAGCCACAAATCATAGCTTCTATTGCTCTCACCGAATTACTCCACACTCCTGATCCTCAATTGGTCCAAATACACAATCAACTCGCTGCTCCTCTTCATCATGACATTCAAGGATCGGTGAACAAATAGCAAATTTATTTTCCCAATGGCGTGAAAATCCTAGAACTTCACCAGTAATACTCTTGCTTCAAAACATTCACGATTCATGTTCTCTCCTATGTATGACTTCTTCGCACTAAAGGTACTGAAGGTTCGGGACCTTCTAAACTACCTTACGATGCGCCAAAACAATTTGGATCTCTTGGATCCTTTTGTCAAACTATGAATGCACCTCTCTCATCATCGACAAGGCACACAGTAGCAAGCAAACCTTCGAGAAAACAAGGAAGATTCATTCACATATGCTGACAAGAAGGAAGTATTGGAGGCAATGAAGAAGATGAGAGCACTGTAACACCCCCTTTCTATAATAAGCTAATTAAGTTAATAAAAATCAGAGTTTTCAAAAACTTTCCACGCACCTCAAAGAGGGTGGTACATTTAATGAAAACAACATCAAGACATATTTAAAATCCCAACTCATCAAGCGCATAAATGCATATCACAGTCATGTGGATTAAAACCATCAAAACAACCTGTTTAGTATTTACAGTAATCCATCAAATAGTTTGCAGCACAGCGGAAAATGAAAACTGAGTTCACTTATTAAGATTAAAACCATCACTTATTAAGCCATCTACTAAACACTTTCCCTTCGCAACTAGTCCAACGCTTATTAAGAATTTCACGAAGGTTACAACACCCTTAATACCTCTTCACCTCTACAGTACATACCTTGATCATAATACACCTCACTTAAATAGCTTCCCTTAGGCATACTTAATCTATACCTTTACTTTGTACCAAAACTCTATTTTCAGGTCACCAAAGTCTCACTCGATTATCCAAACACCATTAATTTATCGCTAGGGAACTATGGCATAACAATCATTCAAGTACTAATGCTCCTATCTTACGTCAATCTATATCCAAACCACAAACAATGCCTTTCTCATTTCTAAGCATTCCTACTTTTAAATCTCGAATTTTAATCACCTAATCATCAAGGTTACACATTATCATCTAGATCCTATATAGGTACTCCTCAACTACCATACTTTTAAAACCATTTCTCTACCTTAGGCTTTAGGAAACCATAATTCTAAACTCTTTCCAAGAAGGCATGCTCTATTTTCTTTGCATGAACTTCAAATCCAAAGTGTCAATCCTTATTTTGACATCTCCCTACTATCAAACCCCAAATCAAACTCAAACATCCATAAGGCACCTATTTATCTAACAGTTAATAGTCAACCAAACTTGCACATACCACTCAATCAATCAAGTTGAAATTAGTACACATTCAGAATTTATAGAAACCACGAGTTATTGTCGCCTCTTTCATTGGGAATGAGTTATCGGGGTGATCGGTCCCTCCTACTCATGCAGCCAACTAATTAAGGTCACAAAAACTACTTTCTTTCAAATTTATATCTACTACATTAAAAGACTTTTAACGCAGTCCGGAGTGCGAAGGCGTCGTCACGACTTTCACTCCTATGACGTCGTTAGAACTCTTTTAATCACACATCTTAATGATACAGACAACCGTCACGAACAGACAAAATCAATGGTATAACCACCAGTTACACAGTTCAGTCACATATACTTCAATAATACAATATAATTTTCAATCGTGATCTAACAATTAAGTCATAAGGCACGTCAGTTAATTAACAAGTCAACAAAATTAACAGTAATAAACAGCAACATAGTTATGATTTAAAACGAGTACCAAGACTCGAGGGTTAACAGACTCGACAACTTGGCCGGACGGACCGAACTGCTCTGATACCACTAATGTAACACCCCCTTTCTATAATAAGCTAATTAAGTTAATAAAAATCAGAGTTTTCAAAAACTTTCCACGCACCTCAAAGAGGGTGGTACATTTAATGAAAACAACATCAAGACATATTTAAAATCCCAACTCATCAAGCGCATAAATGCATATCACAGTTGTAACACCCCAAATAATTTAATTAAGAGATTGATTAAATTGTTTAAGTGTTGCACTATTTTAATTATATCAAATTATAATATAGTGTTTTATAATTTGGTATTTTATTTAATTGAAGGGAGTGGTATTGGAGATACCGGAACTGCAAGTATTGGCCCAGGAGCCCAAGCCCAATGACTTAGGTCCTAGGGTTGGTGCAATTCGCACCATTCACCAAAGAAAGAAAGAAACGAAAGAAAGGAGAGAAAGAGAGGAGAGAAACGGCGCTAAGAGGGAGAGAGGAAGGAAGAGTTGATCGCACCAAGCAAGAAGGAAAGGAAGGAGCTCTTGTTGCTGTGGTTTTGGTGGTGTCTCAGTAAAGAAGGTTTTCTACGGTTTAATTTGAGGTAAGGGGAGTCTCACTCTATAATAGAGGAGATAATGGGTATTATATGTATCATAGGGGCTGTTTTGATGTTAATTGATGATTGCATGATGATTGATTCCTTGAATTTGATGAATTTGTTGGTAAAAGTTGATTTAGGCGTGAGTTAGGGTTTTACCATGTATGATTTTGTGATTTTGATGTGATTGATGATTTGAGCATGCAATTGGTTGTTTGATTATGCAATTAGGGGTGTTAGAAGGATTATTGAGTGAATTGGTTTGGAAGATTTTGAGAAAATTGGGGTTTTGGGGTTTGGGGCGCCAAGATGCTAGGATTCTGGCGCCCTGTGTACTGTTCACAGGTGAAATTGGGAGTTTGTGCAGGAATGCTACTGCCAGGGCGCCACATTGCTGGGAAAATGGCGCCCTGTGCACTGTTTGTGTGTTGGGTGCGTGTGTGCCAGTGACAGGGGCGCCAAATGCTGCCCCAGGGTGCCCAGAATGGCGCCTGTGTCACTGTAGCAGTGTCTGGGTGAGTGAGTTGCTGCCTGGGCGCCAGAATGTGGGTATTTTGGAGCCCGGGGAGTGAAACTTGCATTTCTGGGCACATTTTCTCGTGCCAAATTTTGTATTCACCTGCCAACTTTCAATTTTAAATGTTTTGGCTCGAGTGGTTTTCTGGTTGCAGGTGTATTTGTGAAAATGTCCCGGTGGGGTTTGTTTTGTGTGTGTTTTGGGGCCCGGGAAGTGAAACTTGTATTTCTAAACATATTTCCTCGTGCCAAATTTTGTATTCACCTGCCAACTTTCAATTTTAAATGTTTTGGCTCGAGTGGTTTTCTGGTTGCAGGTGTATTTGTGAAAATGTCCCGGTGGGGTTTGTTTTGTGTGTGTTTTGGGGCCCGGGAAGTGAAACTTGTATTTCTAAACATATTTCCTCGTGCCAAATTTTGTATTCACCTGCCAACTTTCAATTTTAAGTGTTTTGGCTCGAGTGGTTTTCTGGTTGCAGGTGTATTTTTGAAAATGTCCCGGTGGGGCTCGTTTTGTGTGTGTTTTGGAGCCCGGGGAGTGAAACTTACTTTTCTAGGCATATTTCACTGTGCCAAATTTTATGTTTACCTGCCCAAATTCATTTTTAAACATTTTGGCTCGGGTGGTTTTTGGTTTGAAAGTGTTGGGTGAGCTGGGTCAGGGGCGCCAAACCTGTCTTTGCTTGTGTCTTAGTTTGTGTCTCAAGCGTATGCGAGTTTGTGTCTAGGTCTGTGTTGCCTGTGTGGGGCGCCAGATTGCTAGGAAAATGGCGCCCAGTGGTGTGTTGCCTGCTGGGCGCCAAAATGTTGAGTTTCGGCGCTAGTCTTTGTGTTGCACCGGGGGCGCCAGAATGTGGGGAAAATGGCGCCTAGTGCTGCCAAGTGCCTAAGAGGGTGCTGTTTTGGTCCCTAGGTGACAGTTTGGTCCCTAGATGATTGTTTTGGTCCTAAATGGTGGTTTAGGTCCCTGAGTAAGGTTGAGTACCCTAGAGGAGAATAGTCCGGTGGGACATAATGGTGTTGAGGGTTTATAATGAAGTGATTGAGCATGCCATGGGGGCATGGGCCGGAGGGCCAAACCAGGAGGGCTATAAAATGAGATTAACACTGAGGTAAGAGTAATGGGTGCATTGAGCTGTTTGAAATGATGTTTGTGATGTACATGGAGTCTCATGCATACATTGGCTGCGGTCGTAGAGTTTATAATATGATTTGTGAAGCCTGAGGGCGGCCGGGGGGCCTTATAAAGTGATTGTGAAGCCTGAGGGCGGCCGGGGGGCCTTATAGAGTGATTGTGAAGCCTGAGGGCGGCCGGTGGGCCAATGGTACCACATGCATACCGACATTGCATACATTCCCATTAGTGCATGAATATTGTTGACTGATGTTTGGCGTGTTTGAGTGTGCTGTAAACTATGCTTATATATGGCTTATTATCACTTTTATTATATAGTTCGAGACTCACCCTTTCTGTTGTTATTTACCACAGGTAGTCAGGAGTGAGGGCTTTCTACCTTCACTACTCCCCGAGTCGGTCTGCTCTGATACGTAGCACCTAGGGGTCGGGGTTTAGACTCTTGTTGCTTGTTTTGCTCCTGGTTGAGCCTTTATGTATTTGTTTTGATATTCTTTGGATTATCTTTGTTGAGATAATGATTATTTTCCATTGCATTATGTGAAACTATATCTCTATGAGTTTATCTTTGGTGTTACGTATTCGGTTTTGTTTAAGAGAAAGAGTTGTGACGCTCCATTTCATTGAGTATTAATTTATGTTATACTATTAGTGTCTTTGAATGACTATGGCTAGTTCGTGGTTCGCCACTAAGGCTAGAATTTCTTTCGCCGTGTATTTACAAGGGCATCATGAGAGCCTTGCAAAGGTGGCCAATGCTGTTGCAAGTAGTATCGATTACCGAGTAATCCCATAGTCACCAGTTTCACTATTTTATAACACACTAAACTAAAAGATGACCGTAAAAGATTTTTGTATACTCGATTTTTGATTTAAATTTAGGGTAGAAATGGGGTGTTACATTAGTGGTATCGAGCAAAAGTTCGGTCTGTCCGGCCAAGTGTGTCGATCATCATAGTGTGTATGACAACTAGGTGTCTTAAAGTAATTCGAATCGGTTGTTTATCTTTGCAGTTGTTAGGTTGATATGGCCGTAAGGATCGATCATCGCTCTTCTTGAGGCCTTGCGAAGCTATAAGCGCAGATCGTGGGTACCCAACAGAATAATGAGACCCCATGACCGCAACGTTCGAGAGAGAGAACCCTCCTACCTTCAAGGGGGAGGTACAACCGGATGGTGCCTTGACTTGGTGAAGGAGATTGAGAGGATCTTGGGGTGATTGGGTCGTGACCGATGAGCGAGAAAGTCGCACTGCAGTACTCATACCTTATCGAAGAGGTCGATGGACCGTGGCTAGAGACCAGTGAGAGGTCAGGTCTTTGCACGGAAGAGATCACTTGGTGGTTCGAGGGAATTCTTGAGAAAGTATTTCCGGAGGACGTGAGAGGTAAGAAAGAGTGGAATTCCTTGAACCGAGGCGAGGAAGTATGATATTCATCGAATATCTTTGCCAAGTTCACGGAGTTGGCCAAGTTCTATCCCCACTATGCTGAGGCTAGGGCTGAATTCTCAAAGTGCATCAAGTTTGAGAATGGATCGAGAGCCGATATCAGCGGTGTGGGGTATCAGAAAATTAGAGTATTTGCTGATCTGGTAGATTGCTGCAGGATATATGAGGAAGACAGCAATGCCCGCTCTAGGGTCATGAGAGACCAGAGGGGGAAATTTCATCACGGAGGTAAGCCTTATGAGAAGTCTGTTGACAAAGGGAAGCAAAGGTATTCGGGTGGTAACAGGTACAATGGTGGAAACAGGTCTGCTGAGGGTAGGAGGCACCATGAGGGCAAGAGGCCAAGTGGGGGAGACGCCCCATCTGATATTGTGTGTTTCAAGTGTGACAAGCCAGGTCACAAGAGCTTTGACTGTAAGATGGAAGTGAAGAGATGTTTTAGGTGTGGAAAGAGTGGTCACATGGCATCTGAGTGTGATCGCAAGGAACCTGTATGTTTCAACTGTGGTGAAGCTGGTCACATTAGCTTCAAGTGTCCCAAGCCTAAGAAGGAAAGAGCTACTGGGAGGGTGTTTGCATTGGCAGGTTCAGAGGGACCTAATGATATCCGAGGTACATGTTTCATCTCTGGTACTCCTTTAGTTGCTATTGTTGACACGGGTGCTACGCACTCTTTTATTGCATCTGTTTGTGCTGAAAAGTTAAATTTAGTAATGTCTACTATGGAGAGAGGGATGGTTATCGACACTCCAGCTAAGGGTCCGGTAACTACTTCTACGATGTGTGCTAGGTGTCCTCTGTCGGTCTGGCGCAGAGATTTTCTCGTTGATCTCGATTTGTTTGCCTTTGGGTGGGTTAGATGTGATTTCGGGCATGGATGGTTAGTAGATAACCACGTGCACATCAAGCGCTCGATAAGTCTATTAGTTTTCTCCTTCCCGAAGAGGAAGAGTCCGCTCATTTGTCTCACGAGCAATTGCGCAGGAAATGAAAGAGGGTGGTCGGTTGTTTGCTTTGATGGCGTCTATGTCTGCGAGAACAGAGTCGTGGTTGATGGGTTGCGGGTGTAACACCCCATTTCTACCCAAGCAATTTAAAACAAAAATCGAGTATACAAAAATCTTTTCTCGGTCATCTTTTAGTTTAGTGTGTTATAAAATAGTGCCTTTGGTGACTATGGGATTACTCAGTAATCGATACTACTTGCAATGAGCATTGGCCACCTTTGCAAGGCTCTCAGTGATGCCCTTGTAAATACACCAAATGAAAGAAAATCTAGCCTTAGTGGCGAACCACAGTTTAGCCATAGTCATTCAGCACACTAATAGTATAACATAATTTAATAATCAACGAAATGGAGCGTCACAACTCTTTATCATAAACCAAAATCCGAATACGTAACACCAGTAGATCAACTCATAGAAATATAGTTTCACATATTGCAGCGGAAAGTAATCATTATCTCAACAGCATAATCCAGCAATATCAAACAAATACATAAGGCTCAACAAGGAGCAAACAAGCAACAATAGTCTAAACCCCGACCACAGGTGCTACGTGATCGAGCAGACTCGACTCTGGGGAGTAGTGAAGGTAGAAAGCCCTCACTCCTGACTACCTGTGGTAAATAACAACAGAAAGGGTGAGTCTCGAACTATATAATAAAAGTGATAATAAGCAATATATAAGCATAGTTTACAGCACACTCAAACACGCCAAACATCAGTCAACAACATTCATGCACTAATGGGAATGTATGCAATGTTGGTATGCATGTGGTACCATTGGCCCACCGGCCGCCCTCAGGCTTCACAATCACTTTATAAGGCCCCTACGCCTCGAAGCTTCACAATCATTTATAAGGCCCCGGCCGCCTCGAAGCTTCACACATCATATTATAAACTCTACGATCGCGACCAATGTATGCATGAGACTCCATGTACATCACAAACATCATTTCAAACAATTCAATACACCCATTACTCTTACCTCTGTCAATCTCATTTTATAGCCCTCCGGCTTGGCCCACCGCCCATGCCCCCATGGCATGCTCAATCACCTCATTATAAACCCTCAACACCATTATGTCCCACCTGACTATTCTCCTCTAGGGCACTCAACCTTACTCGGGGACCTAAACCACCACTTAGGACCAAAACAATCATCTAGTGGACCAAAGCGTCACCTAGTGGACCAAAACAAAGACCCTCTTAGGCACTTGGCGGCACCAGCGCCATTTTCCCCACATTCAGCGCGCCCGGTGCAACATCGCACACTAGCGCCGAAACTCAAAGATTTTGGCGCCCCGTGGCAACACACCACCGGGCGCCACTTTCCTAGCAATCTGCGCCCCACGGGCAACACAGACCTAGACACAAACTCGCATACGATTTGAGACACAAACTAAGACACAGCAAAGCCACGGTTGGCGCCGCTGACTGACCAGCTCACCCAACACTTTCAAATCAAAACCACCCGAGCCAAAATGTTTAAAAATGAATTTGGGGTGTGAACACAAAATTTGGCACAGTTGAAATATGCCTAGAAAAGTAAGTTTCACTCCCGGGCTCCAAAACACACATAAAACGAAAGCCTACTGGGACATTTTCAAAAATACACTTGAAATCGAAAACCATTCGAGCCAAAACACTTAAAATTGAAAGTTGGCAGTGAATACAAAAGTTGGCACGAGAAAATATGTTTAGAAATACAAGTTGCACTCCCGGGCTCCAAAATACCCACATTCTCGCGCCCGTGACAAAGAACTCACTCACCTGAGACACATCAAGCATGACACAGCGCCATTCTCGGGCAACCCGAGGCGGCATTTGGCGCCTGTCACCGCACACACGCACACCAACACACAAGCGAGGTGCATGTGGCGCCATTTTCCCAAAGAACTTGGCGCCCGGGCGAACAACCCCGCACAAAACATATTCCAAAGACATGAAGCAAGGCGCAGGCGCCATTTTCCCAAAGAATGTGGCGCCCGGCAAAGAGCATTCCCGCACCAACTCTAAACTTAGCGATGAACAGCACACGTGGCGCTGAATCCTAGCATCTTGGCGCCCCAAACCCCAAAACCCCAATTTTTCCAAAATCTTCCAAACCAATTCACCCAATAATCCTTCTAACACTCCTAATTGCATAATCAAACAACCAATTGCATACTCAAATCATCAATTAACATCAAAATCACCAATTCATATATTACAAAACCCTAACTCACACCTAAATCAATTTTTACCAACAATTTCATCAAATTCAAGAAATCAATCAACATGTGATCATCAAATAACATCAAAAACAGCCCCTATGACACATAT
This sequence comes from Oxytropis ochrocephala, assembly GCA_020916435.1. NCBI lineage: Eukaryota > Viridiplantae > Streptophyta > Magnoliopsida > Fabales > Fabaceae > Oxytropis > Oxytropis ochrocephala. Next base: position 85,129,420 of record CM037092.1, on the reverse strand, counting down.
AATACCCATTATCTCCTCTATTATAGAGTGAGACTCCCTTACCTCAAAATAAATCAGAGAGAAGAACCAGGAGCTGAGTCACGAACAAAACCACCGCAACAATCCAAGCTTCAAGCCACGAAATTTCTCTTCTCCTCCTCTTCTCCTAGGGTTTGCGCCGTGAGCTCTCTCTTTTCTCTCCTCTCCTTCGCAACTTTCTTTCTTTCTTTCACAAATGAAAGAAAATTCCACTTTGGGTATATGTATATTGGGCCAAGTGCACCTTGGGCCCTTTTACACCCCCGCCCATTTCTTCCACCACTCCCTTCAATAAAAATAAAATACTAAATTATAAACACCATATTATGATTTAATATAATTAAAAATTAGTGCAACACCTAAACAATTTAATCAATTTCTTAATTAAATTATTTGGGGTGTTACAACTCTCCCCACTTAGGAGATTTCGTCCTCGAAATTGCACTGAGTCAAATAACTCTGGATAGGACTCCCGCATCTTGCTTTCCAGCTCCCAAGTCATACTCTCACCAGCAGCTCCCAACCACACTACCTTGACCAAGGCAATGTCTTTCCCTCTCAACACCTTCACTTCTCTATCCTCAATCCTCACTGGCATAGTCTCCACAGTGAGGTTCTCACGTACCTCCACGTCATCCATGTGAATCACATGAGACGGGTCTGGAATATACTTCCGAAGCTGTGACACGTGGAAGACATCGTGCAAGTTCGAAAGATTAGGTGGCAAGGCCACCCTATAAGCAACCTTTCCAACCCTCTCAGTGATTTGGTACGGTCCAATAAACCTTGGAGTTAACTTCTTTGCCTTCAGAGCACGCCCAACACCAGTCATAGGCGTGACCCTCAAGAACACATGCTCACCAGCCTGAAACTCCAAGTCCTTCCTCCTCTTATCATGATAACTTTTCTGCCGACTCTGAGACTCTTTCATCTTCTCTCTGATCATTTTCACCTTCTCAGTAGTCTCCCTAACCAACTCTGGTCCAAGGACAACACTCTCCCCGGACTCATGCCAACACAAAGGAGTTCTGCACCCCGCCCATACAAAGGCCTCGGGCGGAGCCATCCCGATGCTCGAATGATAGCTATTATTGTACGTGAACTCAATCAATGGAAGATGTGTATCCCACGCACCTCCCTGTTCTAGTACACAAGCTCTCAAAAGATCCTCCAAAGACTGGATGGTTCTCTCCGTCTGACCATCGGTCTGAGGATGATAAGCTGAACTCAACCTCAGCTTGGACCCCAAAGCCTCCTGCAAGCTACCCCAAAACTCGGATGTAAACCGCGGATCTCTATCCGACACAATACTCTTCGGGACCCCATGAAGCTTCACAATCACAGAATGTAAATTCTAGCCAACTTTGGCACGGGGAAGGTGATGTTGATAGGATGAAATGGGGGCGGACTTGGTCAACCTATCCACAATCACCCAAATAGTGTCGGACCCTCTCACGATTTGGCAACCCGATCCACAAAGTCCATGGAAATGTTGTCCCACTTCCATTCCAGGAATCTCCAAAGGTTGCATCAACCCCGCAGTCTCTCGGTGCTCAATCTTTGACTTCTCGCAAGTCAAACATGCATATACAAATCCGCGCCACATCTCTCTTCATACTGTGCCACCAAAATAGTTTCTTCAGATCATGGTACATCTTAGTGGCACTGGATGAATGCTCAACTTACTCCTATGACTCTCCTCAAGTATCATCTTCTTCAACTCAAAGATCATCGGAACACGATTCTCGCCCCCGAACCTCAACACACCCCGGGAATCCAACCTGTAATCCCCATCGATGAGTCCGCTCACCAAAGAACCACCAAATCTACCAACTTCACATCTAACTTCACGGGCGTCTCGATACTAACCAAGAAGTCGTTCCCAATTCTCAAGATCCCCAACTCGACACTGGGTGTCACCTCGCGAGACCAAACTCAAGTCACGGAATTGCTCAATCAATTCCAACTCCTCACCATCATAGCCGACATATGCAAAGTCTTCCGACTCAAAGCATCCGCCACGACATTAGCTTTGCGGGGTGATAGTTCAAGCCGAAATCATAGTCCTTCAACAACTCTAACCAACGCTCTGTCTCATATTCAGCTCCTTTTGGTCAAATAAGTACTTGGACTCTTGTGGTCACCGAACACTTCGAATCTAGTACCATAGAGATAGTGTCTCCAGCATTTTCAACACAAACACAATCGCAGCCCAACTCTAAGTCATGAGTAGGGTAGTTCTTCTCATGGGTCCTCAAGCTGTCGGGACGCATAAGCAACCACCTTCCCATCCCGCATCAAAACACCTCCCAAACCCATCTTGGAAGCATCACAAGACACAACCAATGGTTTGCTCCGCACAGCAACACCAACACTCGGGACGTGGTCAACCTTCTCTTTAGCTCTTGGAAGCTCTCTTCACACTTTGCATCCCACACAAATGCCTTTCCTTTACAAAGTCAAAGTGAGTCAATGGAAGGGCTAGCTTAGAGAACCCTTCAATGAACCTCCTGTAATAACCAGCCAACCCCAAGAAACTCCTGATCTCAGTCGCAGACTTTGGGCTCTCCCACTGTAACACTGCATCTACCTTGGCTGGATCCACCGCTATACCATCACCAGAAATAATATGACCCAAGAAGCTCACCTCATGCAACCAGAATTCACACTTCGACAACTTGGCATACAACTTCCTCTCTTTCAAGACCTCTAGTACCAACCTCAAGTGCTCTGCATGCTCTTCCTCAGATTTTGAGTACACCAAAATATCATCAATGAAGACCACCACAAACCGATCCAGATAGCTATGGAAAATTCGGTTCATGTACTCCATAAACACCCCTGGTGCATTTGTGACACCAAACGGCATTACAGAGTACTCATAATGCCCATACCTTGTTCTCGAATCTTTGTCTCTCGGATATCCTCATCCTTCACCTTAATCTGGTGGTACCCGGACCTCAAGTCAATCTTGCTAAACACTTTAGCACCCACTAGCTGATCCATTAGATCATCTATCCTCGGGAGAGGATACTTATTCTTGATAGTCACTTTATTCAATTGTCTGTAGTCCACACACAGACGCATACTCCCATCCTTTTTCTTTACCAACAAAACCGAGCTCCCCATGGTGATACACTAGGCCTCACAAACTTCTTCTCAAGAAGCTCCTCTAATCGCTTCTTCAATTCAGCCAACTCGAAGGCGACCGACATCCGATACGGTACATAGACACGTGCCTAGTACTGTGCACAAGCTCAATCCCGAACTCCACTTCCCCTCTCGGGGCACACTAGGAATCTCATCCAGGAAACACTTCGGGAAACTCACACACCACCTGTAACCCATCAATCACAAACTGTTCTCGGCAGACATAGACGCCACCAAAGCAAACAACCGACCACCCTCCTTCATTACCTTGCGCAATTGCTCACAGACAAAGAAAGCGCACTCTTCCTCTTCGGGAAGGAGAAAACTAATAGACTTATCGTAGCGGTTGATGTGCACGTGGTTATCTACTAACCACCCATGCCCGTAATCACATCTAACCCACCCAAAGGCAAACAAATCGATCAACGAGAAAATCTCGCCAAGACCGACAGAGGACACCTAGCACACATACAGAGAAGTAGTTACCAGGACCTTTAGTGGAGTGTCGATAACCATCCTCTCTCCATAGTAGACATTACTAAATTTAACTTTTCAAAGACAAACAGATGCAATAAAAGAGTGCGTAGCACCCGTGTCAACAATAGCAACTAAAGGAGTACCAGAGATGAAACATGTACCTCGGATATCATTAGGTCCCTCTGAACCTGCCAATGCAAACACCCTCCCAGTAGATCTTTCCTTCTTAGGCTTGGGACACTTGAAGCTAATGTGACCAGCTTCACCACAGTTGAAACATACAGGTTCCTTGCGATCACACCCAGATGCCATGTGACCACTCTTTCCACACCTAAAACATCTCGCACTTCCATCTCTACGGTCAAAACTCTTGTGACTGGCTTGTCACACTTGAAACACACAATGTCAGATGGGGCGTCTCCCCCACTTGGCCTCTTGCCCTCATGGTGCCTCCTACCCTCAGCAGACCTGTTTCCACCATTGTACCTGTTACCACCCGAGTACCTTTGCTTCCCTTTGTCAGCAGACTTCTCATAAGGCTTACCTCCGTGATGAAATTTCCCCCTCTGGTCTCTCATGACCCTAGAGCGGGCATTCTTTGTCTTCCTCATATATCCCGCAAAGAATCTACCGGATCAAGAAATACTCTAATTTTCTCGATACCCCACACCGCTTGATATCGCTCTCTCATCCATTCTCAAACTTGATGCACTTTGAGAATTCAGCCCGACCTCAAGATAGTGGGGATAGAACTTGGCCAACTCCGTGAACTTGGCAAAGATATTCGATGAATACCATACTCCCGCCTCGATTCAAGAAATTCCACTCTTTTTTCATTTCTCTCACGTCCTCGGAAATACTTTCTCAAGAATTCTTCTCGAACACGTGCCCCAAGTGATCTCTCCGCAAAGACCCAATCTCTCATCGGTCTCTAGCCACTACCATCGCCTCTTGAGATAATGTATGAGTACCGCACTGACTTTCTCGCTCATCTCATGCGACCCAATCACCCCAAGATCCTCTCAATCTCCTTCACCAAGTCAAGGCACCATCCGGGTTGTACTCTCCCTTGAAGGTAGGGGTTCTCTCCGAACGTTGCGTGTCGGGGGTCTCATTATTCTCGTTGGTACCCACGATCGCGCTATAGCCTGCAAGGCCTCAAGAAGAGCGAGATCGATCCTTACGCCATATCAACCTAACACTCAAAGCATAAATAACCATTGTAATTACTTTAAGACACCTAGTTGTCATACACACTATGATGATCGACACACTTGGCCGGGACAGACCGAACTTTTGCTCGATACCACTAATGTAACACCCCATTTCTACCCAAGCAATTTAAAACAAAAATCGAGTATACAAAAATCTTTTCGGTCATCTTTTAGTTTAGTGTGTTATAAAATAGTGCACCGGTGACTATGGGATTACTCTGTAATCGATACTACTTGCAATGAGCATTGGCCACCTTTGCAAGGCTCTCTGATGCCCTTGTAAATACACAAATAAAGAAAATCTAGCCTTAGTGGCGAACCACAGTTTAGCCATAGTCATTCAGCACACTAATAGTATAACATAATTTAATAATCAACGAAATGGAGCGTCACAACTCTTTATCATAAACCAAAATCCGAATACGTAACACCGAAAGAGATCAACTCATAGAAATATAGTTTCACATATTGCAATGAAAGTAATCATTATCTCAACAGCATAATCCAGCAATATCAAACAAATACATAAGGCTCAACAAGGAGCAAAACAAGCAACAACAGTCTAAACCCCGACCCCTAGGTGCTACGTATCAGAGCAGACCGACTCGGGGAGTAGTGAAGGTAGAAAGCCCTCACTCCTGACTACCTGTGGTAAATAACAACAGAAAGGGTGAGTCTCGAACTATATAATAAAAGTGATAATAAGCAATATATAAGCATAGTTTACAAAGACACTCAAACACGCCAAACATCGATCGACAACATTCATGCACTAATGGGAATGTATGCAATGTTGGTATGCATGTGGTACCATTGGCCCACCGGCCGCCCTCAGGCTTCACAATCACTTTATAAGGCCCCCCGGCCGCCCTCAGGCTTCACAATCATTTATAAGGCCCCCCGGCCGCCCTCAGGCTTCACACATCATATTATAAACTCTACGACCGCAGCCAATGTATGCATGAGACTCCATGTACATCACAAACATCATTTCAAACAATTCAATACACCCATTACTCTTACCTCAGTGTCAATCTCATTTTATAGCCCTCCTGGCTTGGCCCACCGGCCCATGCCCCCATTGTAACGCCCCAAAATAATTAAGTAGTTATTAAATTAAATTACTTAGGTGTTTCATGGAGTAGTTATAATAAAACAATAGGATGGTGTTTTAATTAAAAAGAAAAGGAGAAGTATCAATAATTCCGGTGGTAAGTATCGACCCAAGAGCCCAAGCCCAATGACTTAGGCTCCTAGGGTTGGTGCACTCGCACCAATTGAGAAAAGAAAGAAAGAAAAGCGAAAGAAGGGAGAAAGGAGAAGGAAATCGGTGGCTAGGGAGAAGAGGAAGGAGAGAGAGAACCGTGGAACCAAGCCCTAGGTGTGATCGTGAGAAGGAGAGGAGAAGTGTTGAATTGCGTGGATTGTTGGGGTTTTGTAGGTGACTTGTGGAAATCTTCCATTTTCGTGAATAACCTAAGGTAAGGGGAGTCTCACTCTATAATAGAGGGTATAATAGGTTGTATAGAGTCATAGTGTCCCTATTTGTTGATATTTGAATGATTGATTGAATTTGATTGAGTGAATTTGATGAAATTGCATGAGAAATTGATTTAGGGCTTAATGTTAGGGTTTATGTGCTTGATTTCGTGTTTTGGTGTGAATTGATGTTTGAAATGTGAAATTGAACATGTTAAAATGATTATAGAGTGGATTGGAATGATATATGGTGGTTAGAATTGGAAGAAATTGAGAATTGAGGATTTTGGAGGTGTAGGGCGCCAAAGGGCTAGGATCTCGCGCCTGTGCATCTATGTGATGAGGCTACAGTCAGCGATGTTGCCGCCCTGGCGCGAGAATGTGGGTATTTTGGGGCCGGGAGTGAAACTTGTGTGTTTCGGGCACATTTTCTCGTGCCAAATTTTGTATTCACCTGCCAACTTTCATTTTTAAGTGTTTTGGCTCGAGTGGTTTTCAGTTGCAGGTGTATTTTTGAAAATGTCCCGGTGGGGGGCTCGTTTTGTGTGTGTTTTGGAGCCCGGGAGTGAAACTTGTGTTTCTGGGCACATTTTCTCGTGCCAAATTTTGTATTCACCTGCCAACTTTCATTTTTAAGTGTTTTGGCTCGAGTGGTTTTCTGGTTGCAGGTGTATTTTTGAAAAAATGTCCGGTGGGGCTCGTTTTGGGTGTGTTTTGGAGCCCGGGGAGTGCAACTTACATTTCTAAACATATTTTCTCGTGCCAACTTTTGTATTCACCTGCCAACTTTCCATTTTAAGTGTTTTGGCTCGGGTGGTTTTCTGTTTGCCAGTGTATTTTTGAAAATGTCCCGGTAGGGCTCGTTTTGGGTGTGTTTTGGAGCCCGGGGAGTGCAACTTACATTTCTAAACATATTTTCTCGTGCCAACTTTTGTGTTCACCTGCCAACTTTCAATTTTAAGTGTTTTGGCTCGGGTGGTTTTCTGTTTGCAAGTGTATTTTTGAAAATGTCCCGGTAGGGCTCGTTTTGGGTGTGTTTTGGAGCCCGGGGAGTGAAACTTACTTTTCTAGGCATATTTCACTGTGCCAAATTTTGTGTTTACCTGCCCAAATTCATTTTTAAACATTTTGGCTCGGGTGGTTTTTGGTTTGAAGGTGTTGGGTGAGCTGGAGTCAGTGGGGCGCCAACCGTGGCCGCCTGTGTCTTAGTTTTTGTCTGAAGGCGTATCGAGTTTGTGTCTAGGGCTGTGTTGCCTGTGGGGCGCCAGATTGCTAGGAAAGTGGCGCCAGTGGGTGTTGTTGCTGTGGGGCGCCAAAATCTTTGAGTTTACGGCGCCTAGTCTTTGTGTTGCACCGGTGGGCGCTGAATGTGGGGAAAATGGCGCTGGTCTTTGCCAAGTGCCTAAGAGGGTGCCGATTTGGTCCCTAGGTGTGATTTGGTCCCTAGATGATTGTTTTGGTCCTAAATGGTGGTTTAGGTCTCTGAGTAAGGTTGAGTACCCTAGAGGAGGACAGTCCGGTGGGACATATTGGTGTTGAGGGTTATAATGAGGTGATTGAGCATGCCATGGGGGCATGGGCCGGTGGGCCAAGCCAGGAGGGCTATAAAATGAGATTGACACTGAGGTAAGAGTAATGGGTGTATTGAATTGTTTGAAATGATGTTTGTGATGTACATGGAGTCTCATGCATACATTGGCTGCGGTCGTAGAGTTTATAATATGATGTGTGAAGCCTGAGGGCGGCCGGGGGGCCTTATAAAATGATTGTGAAGCCTGCGGGCGGCCGGGGGGGCCTTATAAAGTGATTGTGAAGCCTGAGGGCGGCCGGTGGGCCAATGGTACCACATGCATACCAACATTGCATACATTCCCATTAGTGCATGAATGTTGTTGACTGATGTTTGGCGTGTTTGGGTGTGCTGTAAACTATGCTTATATATTGCTTATTATCACTTTTATTATATAGTTCGAGACTCACCCTTCTCTGTTGTTATTTACCACAGGTAGTCAGGAGTGAGGGCTTTCTACCTTCACTACTCCCCGAGTCGGTCCGCTCTGATACGTAGCACCTAGGGGTCGGGGTTTAGACTGTTGTTGCTTGTTTTGCTCCTTGTTGAGCCTTATGTATTTGTTTTGATATTGCTGGATTATGCTGTTGAGATAATGATTACCTTCCGCTGCAATATGTGAAACTATATTTCTATGAGTTGATCTACTGGTGTTACGTATTCGGATTTGTTTATGATAAAGAGTTGTGACGCTCCATTTCATTGATTATTAAATTATGTTATACTATTAGTGTGCTGAATGACTATGGCTAAACTGTGGTTCGCCACTAAGGCTAGATTTTCTTTCGCTGGTGTATTTACAAGGGCATCACTGAGAGCCTTGCGAAGGTGGCCAATGCCTGTTGCAAGTAGTATCAGTTACCTGAGTAATCCCATAGTCAGCCAGTGCACTATTTTATAACACACTAAACTAAAAGATGACCAGAAAAGATTTTTGTATACTCTGATTTCTGATTTAAATTGCCGGGTAGAAATGGGGTGTTACATTAGTGGTATCAGAGCAATGGTCGGTCCTTCCGACCAAGTTGTCGAGTCGTCGTGTCAGTCGGCGATCAATCTTTGTCGCCGTCTAGTTCTAACCAATGGTTGTGTGGTAGTGATGTTCCTGCAGGTAAAAAGTGACTGGAGACTGCTTATGGTAAGAGAACTAGTGGGGGAGATACCCTGCTGGTAATGTGTGTTGTACTGTTTTCCTGATGCGTGAACCATGTCTCTGTTGTTTTGTTCAAAATTTTCTTGTCGTATGAACCTTGGAATTGAATTGAGACACGATGCATGGGATGTTCTATCCTTAATTGAATGTTGAGTTGTATGTGGTGATTGAATTGTGTGTTTAGATGATAAACGAAATTGAAAATAAATTGAGAGGATGCTATGTGTAGTGACTAAAGATTGTATCTTTATTCTTTGTTTTGAAAAGAATAAAAATGCATTTGTTTTGTCAATTTAAAATGTCGCTGTTTGCCAACCAAATGAGTTGCTGTATTACGGTTTATTTTTATAGAATGAGTTGTTGTTTTATGAAATAAGTGTAGTGCGGTTTTGTGAAGATGAAGTCTTTGTTCTTATAAGTTAGGAGTGTCATGTCTGCGTTTTAATTGAGGTATGAAATTTCTTTGCATTTTTTTAAAAAAAAAAAAATAATTATACTACCGTTTACAAAAATGAAGCGCTATTTTTGCGCCGAAAAGAGTCTTTGTTGCTTTCTACTCATATCATCTGCTTTTTGCGCCATCGCCTAGATTGTTGTAGCGTGTTATGGCATTTGCTTTTATCATTGTTTACTTATAATTAAAATACCGTTCTATTCAATTTTAATGTGATGTCTCCCATTTGAAATGTGGTATTTTCTAAAAGAAAAGAGTGTATTTTCTAAAATATAAAGTGATGATTAAATTGAATCGAACTGAATTGATAATGGTTCGTAGAGTTGATAATTGGATTTGATGCTTTCAAAGAAATCAAGGTTACAATTCTATTTAAAATAAATGGTGTGCTATTTGACAGTGTTTCAAGTCGCTGTTCTATTTTTTTTTTTTTTTTTTTTTTTTTTTGTGACTAGTGTGCTGTATTATATTGTTCAAAGTTGCTGTCTTGTTTTTTTTAGAGTAAGAGGGGGCTGTCTTTATGTTGTAAGGGTGTTGTTTTGAAGTTGTATGCGAGTTAAAACGCGATGTTTTCAAAAACAAAAAGGGATGTCATATAACTTAAGACGAGATGCTTTCTACAATTAAATTGTGATGTTTTTCCACTCTTTAAAGGTGATGTTTTCTAAGCCTGAAAACGAGATGTTTCTCTAAACTAAACGTGATGTCTTCCAAAATAAATGTGAGGTTCTAAGGCTAAGTGATAACGCAATGGGTTGAGACGTTTTGAAAGGAAATTAATGTTTTGAAAGCATATAACCTATGCATCCCCACGGGTGTATAGGCGCCAAATTCTAATTCTATTGAAGTTGTGAAGTGTATAGGTCCTATGACAGTGTATCCTTCTAGTTTTCAATTAGACGATAGTAAAGAATTGTTCCACACTCTTGAGGTTGCACACTTGAACACTTTGATTTCCTTCTCGAGTATGACTGCTTGGTGTTAAGTGTTTGGAGTCCGTTTCTCTTTGCCTTTGTAATCTATTCGAGTCTAGTTACTCCTCTTTTCACATGTTTAAATAAATGTAAATGTTTAGTGTTTGATTGGTGGAATTATGTTTCATTGAAATTTAGGAAATATGAGTATGTAGAGGTGACTAGAATAAATGCATGCTTAAACTAATTGTGAACTCTAATTGCCTACAACCGATTTTATTGTCTGATTTTGGTTGTTACTTCCTTAATTGTGTTACGTGGTTTTGTAAGTTGAAAATGAACTGAGTTATGAGATTGTTTGTGAACCCCTAATAAACAAATTTTACGATTGGATACAATATTGGTATCAAACTTATTTTTTTATAAACGAATTCCTATTAGATTATTTCGTGATTGTGCCAATTGTGTTGTGTGGTTTAATGAGCTAAATATGGAATGCATGTTAAGGATAGAATGCATGTTGGTATCATTGTAGATATTGTTCTTACACATTTGCCTTTATGGAACTCCCAAGTTAATGATGTTAATTGAGTACCCTATGTGACATCTTTGGTATGATCTTCATGTGTGATTAAATATTATTATTTTTGTAGAGATCGTTTAAATTGAATTGTTTTGGTGTGTTTGTCGTGTCTCAAATTTGAATTATGAATATAAAATAATGCCATTGCCTTGAGGAATGAGTAAAAGAGCCAACAAGTAGTGTAACATTTTGTGTGCGTAAATATTGTATGCCACATTAAAAGGGAATGCAATGGGATTAGAGTTAGTAATTAACCTTATGTTAATATTTTGATGCTTTACTATTTGAATAAGAAATGATTACTATTGACGAATTTAAGAGTATAAAGAATTATTTGGATTCGAATAACTAAATGTCTTGGAGTAAACCATGTGTGTATTCTTGTCACTATCTTCTTTATAATATGTGATGTATGACTATGTTTTGATATCATTGTGATGAGCTACCTAGCTTTGTGGATTTGAGTGAGAATGGTGCGCATTTGATGTTTTGACCGCACTATGATTGTGGTTGGGATATGTGGTTGTGTGTGTTGTGTTCTCGGTGTCCTTGTCGATCTTCGACGGGACCTTGTGGTGAATCTTACTTGTCGTAGTTGAATAGGTTAGATGTAATCTCGGGTATGAACTGGTTAGAGCATAACCATGTCCATGATTAATTGTCGTAGTAAGTCGGTGGGTTTTGGGAGGTGGCGAGTCGGTTATTATTTTCGAGTTACCCGGTGAATAAGTAGGAGGACGGCCGCCCAATCACTTACCGCCAGAATCGAGGAAATAATGATCAACAATGTGGATAGTACTAGTTGTCTAGGTGGTTGTAGTTTGTGAGTGGGAGGGTGTTTAGTCTGCACGCCAAGTATGCGATAGATTTTGGAGGAGGACGGTTAGAGATGAAGAAGAGATTTGGTAGTGTTTCTGGGGTTTGACTAGATTTTCGAGGCGAAAATGTTCTAAGTGGGGAGAGTTGTAACGCCCCAAAATAATTAAGTAGTTATTAAATTAAATTACTTAGGTGTTTCATGGAGTAGTTATAATAAAACAATAGGATGGTGTTTTAATTAAAAGAAAAGGAGAAGTATCAATAATTCCGGTGGTAAGTATCGACCCAAGAGCCCAAGCCCAATGACTTAGGCTCTAGGGTTGGTGCATTCGCACCAATTGAGAAAAGAAAGAAAGAAAACGAAAGAAGGGAGAAAGGAGAAGGGAAATCGGCGCTAGGGAGGAGAAGAGGAAGAGAGAGAGAGAACCGTGAACCAAGCCCAGGTGTGATCGTGAGGAGAGGAGAAGTGTTGAATTGCGTGGATTGTTGGGGTTTTGTAGGTGACTTGTGGAAATCTTCCATTTTCGTGAATAACCTAAGGTAAGGGGAGTCTCACTCTATAATAGAGGGTATAATAGGTTGTATAGGAGTCATAGTGTCCCTATTTGTTGATATTTGAATGATTGATTGAATTTGATTGAGTGAATTTGATGAAATTGCATGAGAAATTGATTTAGGGCTTAATGTTAGGGTTTATGTGCTTGATTTCGTGTTTTGGTGTGAATTGATGTTTGAAATGTGAAATTGAACATGTTAAAATGATTATAGAGTGGATTGGAATGATATATGGTGGTTAGAATTGGAAGAAATTGAGAATTGAGGATTTTGGAGGTGTAGGGCGCCAAAGGGCTAGGATTCTGGCGCCCTGTGCACTGTAGCAGTAGGCTACAGTGCAGTGTTGCTGTCCTGGGCGCCAGAATGTGGGTATTTTGGGGCCCGGGGAGTGAAACTTGTGTTTCTGGGCACATTTTCTCGTGCCAAATTTTGTATTCACCTGCCAACTTTCATTTTTAAGTGTTTTGGCTCGAGTGGTTTTCTGGTTGCAGGTGTATTTTTGAAAATGTCCCGGTGGGGCTCGTTTTGTGTGTGTTTTGGAGCCCGGGGAGTGAAACTTGTGTTTCTGGGCACATTTTCTCGTGCCAAATTTTGTATTCACCTGCCAACTTTCATTTTTAAGTGTTTTGGCTCGAGTGGTTTTCTGGTTGCAGGTGTATTTTTGAAAATGTCCCGGTGGGGCTCGTTTTGGGTGTGTTTTGGAGCCCGGGGAGTGCAACTTACATTTCTAAACATATTTTCTCGTGCCAACTTTTGTATTCACCTGCCAACTTTCCATTTTAAGTGTTTTGGCTCGGGTGGTTTTCTGTTTGCCAGTGTATTTTTGAAAATGTCCCGGTAGGGCTCGTTTTGGGTGTGTTTTGGAGCCCGGGGAGTGCAACTTACATTTCTAAACATATTTTCTCGTGCCAACTTTTGTGTTCACCTGCCAACTTTCAATTTTAAGTGTTTTGGCTCGGGTGGTTTTCTGTTTGCAAGTGTATTTTTGAAAATGTCCCGGTAGGGCTCGTTTTGGGTGTGTTTTGGAGCCCGGGGAGTGAAACTTACTTTTCTAGGCATATTTCACTGTGCCAAATTTTGTGTTTACCTGCCCAAATTCATTTTTAAACATTTTGGCTCGGGTGGTTTTTGGTTTGAAGGTGCTGGGTGAGCTGGTCACAGGGGGCGCAATCTGTCTTTGCCTGTGTCTTAGTTTGTGTGCGAGGCGTGGTCAGAGTTTGTGTCTAGGCCTGTGTTGCCCGGGGGCGCCGATTGCTAGGAAAGTGGCGCCCAGTGGGTGTGTTGCCACGGGCGCCAAAATCTTTGAAGTTTCTGGCGCTAGTCTTTGTGTTGCACTGCGGGCGCGAGAATGTGGGGAAAATGGCGCTGGTGCCGCCAAGTGCCTAAGAGGGTCTTCGATTTGGTCCCTAGGTGACAGTTTGGTCCCCTAGATGATTGTTTTGGTCCTAAATGGTGGTTTAGGTCTCTCGAGTAAGGTTGAGTACCCTAGAGGAGGACGGTCCAGGTGGGACATATTGGTGTTGAGGGTTATAATGAGGTGATTGAGCATGCCATGGGGGCATGGGCGGTGGCCAAGCCGGGAGGGCTATAAAATGAGATTGACACCGAGGTAAGAGTAATGGGTGTATTGAATTGTTTGAAATGATGTTTGTGATGTACATGGAGTCTCATGCATACATTGGTCATGGTCGTAGAGTTTATAATATGATGTGTGAAGTTCGAGGGCGTAGGGGGCCTTATAAAATGATTGTGAAGCTCGCGGGCACGGGGCCTTATAAAGTGATTGTGAAGCTGAGGCGGCGGTGGGCCAATGGTACCACATGCATACCAACATTGCATACATTCCCATTAGTGCATGAATGTTGTTGGTGATGTTTAGCGTGTTTGGGTGTCTTTGTAAACTATGCTTATATATTGCTTATTATCACTTTTATTATATAGTTCGAGACTCACCCTTCTCTGTTGTTATTTACCACGGGTAGTCGGGAGTGAGGGCTTTCTACCTTCACTACTCCCAGAAGTCGGTCCGCTCGATCACGTAGCACCTAGTGGGTGGGGGGTTTAGATCGTTGTTGCTTGTTTTGCTCCTTGTTGAGCCTTATGTATTTGTTTTGATATTCTTTGGATTATCTTTGTTGAGATAATGATTACCTTCCACGCAATATGTGAAACTATATTTCTATGAGTTGATCTCTCTTGGTGTTACGTATTCGGATTTGTTTATGATAAAGAGTTGTGACGCTCCATTTCATTGATTATTAAATTATGTTATACTATTAGTGTCTTTGAATGACTATGGCTAAACTGTGGTTCGCCACTAAGGCTAGATTTTCTTTCATTTGGTGTATTTACAAGGGCATCACTTGCCAGGGTAGAAATGGGGTGTTACACCCATGGCATGCTCAATCACCTCATTATAAACCCTCAACACCATTATGTCCCACCGGACTATTCTCCTCTAGGGCACTCAACCTTACTCGGGGACCTAAACCACCACTTAGGACCAAAACAATCATCTAGGGACCAAAGCTGTCACCTAGGGACCAAAAGCAAGACACCCTCTTAGGCACTTGGCGACACAGCGCCATTTTCCCCACATTCTGGCGCCCGGTGCAACATCGCACTAGCGCCGTAAACTCGGCATTTTGGCGCCCTCGTGGCAACACGACCACTCTGGCGCCACTTTCCTAGCAATCTGGCGCCCTCGGGCAACATGACCTAGACACAAACTCGCATACGATTTGAGACACAAACTAAGACACAGCGGACACAGTTGGCGCCCCACATTGACCCAGCTCACCCAACACTTTCAAATCAAAAACCACCC
This sequence comes from Oxytropis ochrocephala, assembly GCA_020916435.1. Lineage (NCBI taxonomy): Eukaryota > Viridiplantae > Streptophyta > Magnoliopsida > Fabales > Fabaceae > Oxytropis > Oxytropis ochrocephala. The sequence goes on along the minus strand of CM037092.1, from coordinate 85,114,207 downwards.
GAGCCAAAATGTTTAAAAATGAATTTGGGCAGGTGAACACAAAATTTGGCACGCGATGAAATATGCCTAGAAAAGTAAGTTTCACTCCCGGGCTCCAAAACACACATAAAACGAGCCCTACAGGACATTTTCAAAAATACACTTGAAATCAGAAAACCATTCGAGCCAAAACACTTAAAATTGAAAGTTGGCGGTGAATACAAAAGTGGCACGAGAAAATATGTTTAGAAATACAAGTTGCACTCCCCGGGCTCCAAAATACCCACATTCTGGCGCCCAGACAAAGAACTCACTCACCGGACGCGCATGATGACACAGCGCCATTCGGGCAACCCGAGGCAAAGCATTTGGCGCCTCACATCCGGGCACACACGCACCCAACACACAAGCAAAGTGCATTGTGGCGCCATTTTCCCAAAGAACTTGGCGCCTGGCGAAACAACCTCGCACAAAACATATTCCAGCACATGAACAGTGCGCAGGGCGCCATTTTCCCAGCAATGTGGCGCCCTGGCAGTAGCATTCCTGCACCAACTCTAAACTTAGCGATGAAGCGATTACGTGGCGCTGAATCCTAGCATCTTGGCGCCCCAAACCCCAAAACCCCAATTTTTCCAAAATCTTCCAAACCAATTCACCCAATAATCCTTCTAACACTCCTAATTGCATAATCAAACAACCAATTGCATACTCAAATCATCAATTAACATCAAAATCACCAATTCATATATTACAAAACCCTAACTCACACCTAAATCAATTTTTACCAACAATTTCATCAAATTCAAGAAATCAATCAACATGTGATCATCAAATAACATCAAAACAGCCCCTATGACACATATAATACCCATTATCTCCTCTATTATAGAGTGAGACTCCCTTACCTCAAAATAACCAGAGAGAGAGAAGCAGGAGCTGAGTCACGAACAAAACCACCGCAACAATCCAAGCTTCAAGCCACGAAATTTCTCTTCTCCTCCTCTTCTCCTAGGGTTTGTAGCCGTGAGCTCTCTCTTTTCTCTCCTCTCCTTCGCAACTTTCTTTCTTTCTTTCACAAATGAAAGAAAATTCCACTTTGGGTATATGTATATTGGGCCAAGTGCACCTTGGGCCCTTTTACACCCCACAGCCCATTTCTTCCACCACTCCCTTCAATAAAAATAAAATACTAAATTATAAACACCATATTATGATTTAATATAATTAAAAATTAGTGCAACACCTAAACAATTTAATCAATTTCTTAATTAAATTATTTGGGGTGTTACTGAGTGGTGTGTGAGTTCCTGAAGTGTTTAGGATGAGATTCCTAGTGTGCCCTGAGAGGAAGTTGAGTTCGGGATTGAGCTTGTGCACAGTACTAGGCACGTGTCTATGGCACCGCACTAGGATGTCGCCACTCCTCGAGTTGGGTGAATTGAAGAAGCGATTAGAGGAGCTTCTTGAGAAGAAGTTTGTGAGGCCTAGTGTATCACCATGGGGAGCTCAGTTTTGTTGGTAAAGAAGAAGGGCGGGAGTATGCGTGCGTGCGTGGACTACGCACAATTGAATAAAGTGACTATCAAGAATAAGTATCCTCTCCCGAGGATAGATGATCTAATGGATCGGTGGTGGGTGCTAAAGTGTTTAGCAAGATTGACTTGAGGTCGGGTATCACCAGATTAAGGTGAAGGATGAGGATATCCAGAAGACAGCATTCAGAACAAGGTATGGGCATTATTGAGTACTCTGTAATGCCGTTTGGTGTCACAAATGCACCGGGGTGTTTATGGAGTACATGAACCGAATTTTCCATAGCTATCTGGATCGGTTTGTGGTGGTCTTCATTGATGATATTTTGGTGTACTCGAAATCTGAGGAAGAGCATGCGAGCACTTGAGGTTGGTGCTAGAAGTCTTGAAGGAGAGGAAGTTGTATGCCAAGTTGTCGAAGTGTGAGTTAGTTTGCATGAGGTGAGCTTCTTGGGTCATATTATTTCGGTGATGGTATAGGCTGTGGACCCAAACCAAGGTTGATGCAGTGTTGCAGTGGGAGAGCCCAAAGTCTGCGACTGAGATTAGGAGTTTCTTGGGGTTGGCTGGTTATTACAGGAGGTTCATTGAAGGGTTCTCTAAGCTAGCCCTTCCATTGACCCGATTGACCTGTAAGGGAAAGGCATTTGTGTGGGATGCAAAGTGTGAAGAGAGCTTCCAAGAGTTAAAGAGGAGGTTGACCACGTCTCCAGTGTTAGTGTTGCACTGTGCGGAGCAACCATTTGTTGTATCTTGTGATGCTTCCAAGATGGGTTTGGGAGGTGTATTGATGCAGGATGGGAAGGTGGTTGCTTATGCGTCCCGGCGATTGAGGACCCATGAGAAGAACTATCCTACTCATGACTTAGAGTTGGGCTGCGATTGTGTTTGTGTTGAAAATTTGGAGGCACTATCTCTATGGTACTAGATTCGAAGTGTTCGGTGACCACAAGAGTCTGAAGTACTTGTTTGACCAGAAGGAGCTGAATATGAGACAGAGGCGTTGGTTAGAGCTGTTGAAGGACTATGATTTCGGCTTGAACTATCATCCCAAGCAAAGCTAATGTCGTGGTGATGCTTTGAGTCGGAAAACTTTGCATATGTCACTATGATGGTGAGAGAATTGGAATTGATTGAGCGATTCAGTGACTTGAGTCCAGTTTGTGAGGTGACACCCCCAGTGTCGGGTTGGGGATGCCGAGGATTGGGAGCGAATTCTTGGTTAGTATCGAGACGCCCAGAGACTAGATGTGAAGGTGGTAGACTTCTTTGGTTGCGGGTGAGCAAGCTGCGAGAGGGGATTACAGGTTGGATTCCTGTGGTGTGTTGAGGTTCGGGGGACGTAATCGTGTTCCGGATGATGCCGAGTTGAAGAAGATGATACTTGAGGAGAGTCATAGGAGTAAGTTGAGCATTCATCCAGTGCCACTAAGATGTACCATGATCTCAAGAAACTATTTTGGTGGCACTGGTATGAAGAGAGATGTTTTGTGATTTGTATATGCATGTTTGACTTGCCGGAAGTCAAAGATTGAGCACCGAAGCTGCGGGGTTGATGCAACCTTTGGAGATTCCGGAATGGAAGTGGGACAAAGATTTCCATGGACTTTGTATTTGGGTTGCCAAATCTTTGTGAGAGAGGTTCGACCTTTGTTTGGGTGATTGTGGATAGGTTGACCAAGTCTCGCCCATTTCATCCCTATCAACATCACCTTTCTGTGCCAAAGTTGGCTAGGATTTACATTCGTGTAATTGTGAAGCTTCACGGGGTTCAGAAGAGTATTGTGTCGGATAGAGACCCGCGGTTTACATCAGAGTTTTGGGGAAGCTTGCAGGAGGCTTTGGGGTCCAAGCTGAGGTTAAGTTCAGCTTATCACCCTCAGACTGATGGTCAGACAGAGAGAACCATCCAGTCTTTGGAGGATCTTTTGAGAGCTTGTGTGTTAGAGCGAGGAGGTGCGTGGGATACGCATCTTCCCGCGATTGAGTTCACCTATAATAACAATGGCTATCATTCGAGCATTGGGATGGCTCCTTGAGGAGGCCTTTGTATGGGCGGAGGTGCAGAACTCCTTTGTGTTGGCATGAGTCCGGTGAGAGTGTTGTTCTCGGACCGGAGTTGGTTAGGGAGACGACTGAGAAGGTGAAAATGATCAGAGAGAAGATGAAAGAGTCTCAGAGTCGGCAGAAAAGTTATCATGATAAGAGGAGGAAGGACTTGGAGTTTCAGGCTGGTGAGCATGTGTTCTTGAGGGTCACGCCTATGGTGGTGTTGGGCGTGCTCAAGAAGGCAAAGAAGTTAACTCCAAGGTTTATTGGGCCGTACCAAATCACTGAGAGGGTTGGAAAGGTTGCTTATAGGGTGGCCTTGCCACCTAATCTTTCGAACTTGCACGATGTCTTCCACGTGTCACAGCTTCGGAAGTATATTCCAGACCCGTCTCATGTGATTCACATGGATGATGTGGAGGTACGTGAGAACCTCCTTTGTGGAGACTATGCCGGTGAGGATTGAGGATAGAGAAGTGAAGGTGTTGAGAGGAAAGACATTGCCTTGGTCAAGGTAGTGTGGTTGGGAGCTTTGGTGAGAGTATGACTTGGGAGTGGAGAGCAAGATGCGGGAGTCTTATCCGAGTTATTTGACTCGGTGTATGAATTTCGAGGACGAAATCTCCTAAGTGGGGGAGAGTTGTAACACCCCAAATAATTTAATTAAGAGATTGATTAAATTGTTTAAGTGTTGCACTATTTTAATTATATCAAATTATAATATAGTGTTTTATAATTTGGTATTTTATTTAATTGAAGGGAGTGGTATTGGAGATACCGGAACTGCAAGTATTGGCCCAGGAGCCCAAGCCCAATGACTTAGGTCCTAGGGTTGGTGCAATTCGCACCATTCACCAAAGAAAGAAAGAAACGAAAGAAAGGAGAGAAAGAGAGGAGAGAAAGCGGCGCTAAGAGGGGAGAGAGGAAGGAAGAGTTGATCGCACCAAGCAAGAAGGAAAGGAAGGAGCTCTTGTTCTTTGTGGTTTTGGTGGTGTCTCAAGAAAGAAGGTTTTCTACGGTTTAATTTGAGGTAAAGGAGTCTCACTCTATAATAGAGGAGATAATGGGTATTATATGTATCATAGGGGCTTTTTTGATGTTAATTGATGATTGCATGATGATTGATTCCTTGAATTTGATGAATTTGTTGGTAAAAGTTGATTTAGGCGTGAGTTAGGGTTTTACCATGTATGATTTTGTGATTTTGATGTGATTGATGATTTGAGCATGCAATTGGTTGTTTGATTATGCAATTAGGGGTGTTAGAAGGATTATTGAGTGAATTGGTTTGGAAGATTTTGAGAAAATTGGGGTTTTGGGGTTTGGGGCGCCAAGATGCTAGGATTCTCGCGCCACGTATCGCATTCACAGTGAAATTGGGAGTTTGTGCAGAATGTTATCGCCAGGCGCCACATTCTTTGGGAAAATGGCGCCCGTAATCGTTTGTGTGTTAGGTGCGTGTGTGCGGTGATGTGGGCGCCAAATGCTGCCCTGTGGTGCCGAGAATGGCGCTGTGTCACCGTATGCTTGATGTCTGGGTGAGTGAGTTGCTGTCTGGGCGCCAGAATGTGGGTATTTTGGAGCCCGGGGAGTGAAACTTGCATTTCTGGGCACATTTTCTCGTGCCAAATTTTGTATTCACCGCCAACTTTCAATTTTAAATGTTTTGGCTCGAGTGGTTTTCAGTTGCGGGTGTATTTGTGAAAATGTCCGGTGGGGTTTGTTTTTGTGTGTGTTTTGGGTCCAGGAAGTGAAACTTGTATTTCTAAACATATTTCCTCGTGCCAAATTTTGTATTCACCTGCCAACTTTCAATTTTAAATGTTTTGGCTCGAGTGGTTTTCTTCAGTTTGCAGGTGTATTTGTGAAAATGTCAGGTGGGGTTTGTTTTGTGTGTGTTTTGGGGCCCGGGAAGTGAAACTTGTATTTCTAAACATATTTCCTCGTGCCAAATTTTGTATTCACCTGCCAACTTTCAATTTTAAGTGTTTTGGCTCGAGTGGTTTTCTGGTTGCAGGTGTATTTTTGAAAATGTCCCGGTGGGGCTCGTTTTGTGTGTGTTTGGAGCCCGGGAGTGAAACTTACTTTTCTAGGCATATTTCACAGTGCCAAATTTTATGTTTACCTGCCCAAATTCATTTTTAAACATTTTGGCTCGGGTGGTTTTTGGTTTGAAAGTGTTGGGTGAGCTGGTCACAGGGGCGCCAAACCTGTCTTTGCTGTGTCTTAGTTTGTGTCTCAGCGTATGCGAGTTTGTGTCTAGGTGCGTGTTGCCCGTGGGGCGCCAGTTGCTAGGAAAATGGCGCCCGATGGTGTGTTGCTGTGGGGCGCCAAAATCTTTGAGAAGGCGCGCCTAGTCTTTGTGTTGCACCGGGGCGCGAATCGGGGAAAATGGCGCCTAGTGCTGCCAAGTGCCTAAGAGGGTGCTGTTTTGGTCCCTAGGTGACAGTTTGGTCCCTAGATGATTGTTTTGGTCCTAAATGGTGGTTTAGGTCCCTGAGTAAGGTTGAGTACCCTAGAGGAGAATAGTCCGGTGGGACATAATGGTGTTGAGGGTTTATAATGAAGTGATTGAGCATGCCATGGGGGCATGGGCCGGAGGGGCCAAACAGGAGGGCTATAAAATGAGATTAACACCGAGGTAAGAGTAATGGGTGCATTGAAATGTTTGAAATGATGTTTGTGATGTACATGGAGTCTCATGCATACATCATTGTCATGATCGTAGAGTTTATAATATGATTTGTGAAGCCTGAGGGCGGCGGGGCCTTATAAAGTGATTGTGAAGCCTGAGGGCGGCCGGGGGGCCTTATAGAGTGATTGTGAAGCCTGAGGGCGGCCGGTGGGCCAATGGTACCACATGCATACCGACATTGCATACATTCCCATTAGTGCATGAATATTGTTGGTGATGTTTGGCGTGTTTGAGTGTCTTTGTAAACTATGCTTATATATGGCTTATTATCACTTTTATTATATAGTTCGAGACTCACCCTTTCTGTTGTTATTTACCACAGGTAGTCAGGAGTGAGGGCTTTCTACCTTCACTACTCCCGAGTCGGTGCCGCTCGATCACGTAGCACACAGTGGGTCGGGGTTTAGACTCTTGTTGCTTGTTTTGCTCCTGGTTGAGCCTTTATGTATTTGTTTTGATATTGCTGGATTATGCTGTTGAGATAATGATTATTTTCTGCTGCATTATGTGAAACTATATCTCTATGAGTTTATCTACTGGTGTTACGTATTCGGTTTTGTTTAAGAGAAAGAGTTGTGACGCTCCATTTCATTGAGTATTAATTTATGTTATACTATTAGTGTGCTGAATGACTATGGCTAAGCTGTGGTTCGCCACTAAGGCTAGAATTTCTTTCATTTGGTGTATTTACAAGGGCATCATCGAGAGCCTTGCAAAGGTGGCCAATGCTGTTGCTGTAAGTAGTATCGATTACGAGTAATCCCATAGTCACCAGTTCACTATTTTATAACACACTAAACTAAAAGATGACCAGAAAAGATTTTTGTATACTCTGATTTTTGATTTAAATTACCGGGTAGAAATGGGGTGTTACAACAGTCATGTGGATTAAAACCATCAAAACAACCTGTTTAGTATTTACAGTAATCCATCAAATAGTTTGCAGCACAGCGGAAAATGAAAACTGAGTTCACATACTCAATACTTAGTTCAAAACCAGTTTAATACATAACCAAAATAAAATAATACTAAGATCCCACCCCAGGTGTTGTTATATGAGTGACTCAATAAACCCCAGAAGCATGGCACCTTCACTCGGAATCACCTGTTGGTCGCCACGAGAGCAGGCAACACAAAAATGCTAGGGTGAGTCTCTTTGCATAAATAATAGCAAATAATATAAGTATTATACGAGGAAGGAAACAGAACACACTCTACAACCATACTAACATACGTCACTACAATACAAATCTCGAGAAGCCTCACTGCTCAATTACACAAACACTCATCATTCGTCATATAGCATTCAACTCCCACTCATCGGGAGGCATCAATCAAATGTATGAGTATATGCATGTGTGCAATATGCATGTGGATCCATAATCATCACCATTCACCTCATTTTGGCCGAAGCCACATCATCATTCGTCATTCATCACGTAATGCATATGGAATATGTGACACTATGACAAATGCATCACACACAATCCATCACAATAAGTATCAAACCACTTCTTTGGCCGAAGCCACATCATCATTCACCTCAATTATTAATCATCACATCATCAATTATTAATCATCACCTCATCAATTATTAATCATCACCTCATCAATTATTAATCCTCACCTCATCAATTATTAATCCTCACCTCATCAATTATTAATCACCATCTTAACAATTATTAGATTAAATCCCACCTAAGGGCCAAACCACCTCATAAGGACCTTTTCTTCACTTAAGGACCATTTTTGACACACCAAAATTAATTTAGGGGCTTAGGAAAATTATTGACATATTGGGACTAATTAGACACTAGGGGATCATTTTGTCACACTATTAATTAATTTATTACTTTGAGACTTATATGGCATAGTAGAGCTAATTAGGCACTAAGAGATTATTTTGTCACGCCAAGGATTAATTTAATTCTTAGGGACTAATTTGTCACACCAAGGATTAAATTAATTCTTAGGGACTAAACCATCACTTAGACACATTTTAATCCAACAAATCCATTATCCAATTAAGTCATATACACCTAATCCACACACATACTCATACTTCATTTCTTTCCAACAAACATATCATCAAAACGATCCAAATATACCTAACACCCATTTATTCACAACAAAACAATCACACTCATATAACACCCAAAATGCATATCAATCCCATTTCAACAACAACATAGTGGGTTCCTCAAAAATCAATCCAACACAACAACAATCAAACCAAATAACACTCAATCAACATATAATCACTATTCATCATCTTCACCAAATAATTCAATAATTATTTTAAAACCCTAACCTCCATACAATACAAATCTTATAAGCTATTATGAATGAAAAGACCCCCTAACCTTAGGAATTTGAAGACACAAGCTCTCCCTCCACTTAAAGCTCCAAGAGCCACCAACACTCACTCAATCCAACTTTGAGCTTCCAATACTCATCCATGGTGAAATGAACAATAAAAGGATTGAGAGATTGAAACTTATATCAATGAAAAGAGCATGAAAAACTAGAGAGATTGGAACCAAAATCAACTTACCAAATCAAAAGATGAAGGAGATCTAGTTTCCCCCCCCCTTTTCCATGGCACCCACGGCCTCTCTCTCTCTCTCTCTCTCTCCACCATCGGCCAGCCCCCTTCCTCTTCTCCACCTAGCACCGCCGCCCTCCTCCTCCTTCTTCTCGCACCACCTTCTCTTTTCTCTCTTCTCTCTCCTTCTCTTCTTTCTTCTTTCTTTTTTCTTCTTTCCCTCTCCTCTTTCTTTTCCTCTCGGTCTCCCTCTGTTTCTCACCGTCCCCTCTCCCTCTTAATTCAATTCCTTCCCTTCACTTAACCCTAGGCCCAATTGATTTGGGCCAAAGGCCTCCTATTTCCTACACCTCCCTTTTTACTTCCACCTCTCCTACTACTTAAACAACTTCTAATTAAAACAATAAGCCTCAAATTAATTAATCAATTCTAATATTTCTCCACAACTTAATTAATCCACTTAAATAAATGTTGCAAGCCTTAAATAACTTAATTAAACAATTAAATTATTTTGGGGCGTTACAAGCACACCATGAGAAACAAATGAAGAAGATGAGGGTACAGAACAACAAGCTTCTGATGAGCATTGGAATACTTGGGGAAAATAGGTGGAAGCACACGTAAACTATGCCTACCAACAATGGGTGATGGAGAACATAGTACCTACTATGGTTCCTAATGTTGCAGTTCCTGACTTCCCTCCTCCTCAACCCTTCCAAGACATTCCTCAACCTGCCTCATCCTCAAACTCTTCAGATGATTCCTCTCCAACAAAGTAGCAAGCTAATTTCCTTTCTTCCTCCTCCTTTTTTGTTGACAAAGGGGAGAATGGAGATTATTAGCTACTTAGTTTATAAGTGATATATTTGGGGTTTTGTTGACATTTTAATTATCTTTTGGACATATTTATTTTGTGCTATGTTATGGTTTGTAATTTGATAATTATCAAAACTATGCATGTTTCTTTGTTTCTTTCGCACTTGTTATTGATGCAATTATACATGATAATTATCCCTTTGCTATGAATGTGTTAAATGCGATTCATTGTGTATTCAAATGTCTATTCTTGAAAAACAGAAAACTTAAAACATACTCTCAAGTTTGTCATCACCAAAAAGGGGGAGATTGTAGAAATAAAAATCTCTTTCCATGTTTTGATGATACAAACTTAAGTAATGAGTTAAGCTTTCTAATCTTATTATGATTTAACAAGTTTTCAATCAAGTGTGTTAAAGAACAGGAATAAGTTTCATAGCAAAATTCTTGGCCTTACAAAATAAACCAAGTGGTTTTCAAAGATAAAATGTGCCAAAAGAAGGTTACCTACAAAAGGGTACCTTACAGAAGGTTAAATACAGAAGGTTAAACCATCAGAAGGTTGACTACAGAAGCTTAAAAGATAAAGCAACTTTCTTCAGAAGGTTGAGTGAAAGTCAAGCAGAAGGTTGACTAAAAGTCAACACAAGGTTGACCAATAGTCAGCGAAGAAAGTTTGATTGAAGTCAACAGAAGGTTGATTTACTCCTTAAAGAGGTTCAGAAGGTTAAGTGTTCAAGAAGGTTAAAAGAGAATTGAAGATTTCAAGCTTCTGTTTCTGGGAAACATATTCATATTCGAAATCTTAATCTGAAATGCATCAAATGAAGTTTCAAGGAATTAAAGTTTCAGAAATATTATCTTATATGATAAAGAACTCCTTGATTTTTGTTTGTAAATTAAAAGCATGTTTGTTCATGTTAAAGGAGCTTCAGAAGCTTCAAAATAAAGCATGTAAAAATTGTGTAGTACATGAATAGGAACTGAATTGACAGAATGATGTAAAGTCTTGACATGAAAAGATGTTAGCACAAGACAAAGCAAAAATGTTGCTTCGAAGGTTGAAGGCTACTACCTAAAGCTCAAAATCATCATTACCTACCTACAAAGCTACAACAATTTCCAACGGCTCTTTCCGATCTTTCCAATGTACCATATTTGATTCAAAGTCTATATAGAGGGTTTGCTCTACTCAAATGCAAACTATGAGTTGATATTGGAACCTTCAAGTCAAGCTTCTAAACGAAATCCAACCTTCTCATCCACACTTCAAGCTACTACAAGTTCGAGAAGTGGGAAATACTATCTTGAGTGTGTGCTTGCTTGTTATGCTCTTTGAAACACATTGTATTTATCTATCAACAAGCTCTTAAATCATCCCAAACCCAAACCCCCATCTTGTAAGAAATATTGTGTAAGTTTCTCAACAAACTACCTAGTGAGAGGTGAGTGTTGTTGGTGATTCTAGTTGTAAGGTTCTCAACAAACTACCTAGTAAGAGGTGAGTGGTGTTGGTGATCCTAGTTGAAAGGTTCTCAAAGAAACTACCTAGTGAAAAGTAAGTGTTGTTGGTGATCCTAAGGAAATACCTTTAGGAAACTAGAAGAGAGTTTTCTAGTAGGTTGAGATGACTTGGTGAAGCATGTGTAAGTTAGCACTTGTCTTTTGTGTGTGATCAAAAGTGAGTGGAGGTGAAAAGTCTTTGGCGGTTGAAGCTAAAGCAAGTGTAAATCTATTTGGAGAATAGTGGAAACTCTCACGTGGGACGTGGGAGAGGAGTAGCCACAGTTTGGTGAACCTCTATAACTCTCTTTGTGTCATTATCCGCTTTTCTTATTAAGCGCTTTTAAACTGCCTTACAATCACCAAAGTTTTCAACTACTTGTAAGGTTAAAAACACCAACCTTACGTAGTCAAGATCGTAATTTTAAATGAGATTTACTTTGATTATCTTTTGAAAACAACACTCTTTACGAAATCAAAGACATCTAAATTCATCAAAGTTAATTATCTTTCACTACTTTCATACTTGACTATTGTTTGTGTTATTAACATTCAACCTTACGATATCCAAGTAATCTTGAGAAACAATACGTAAGGTTGCGGTATTAAAATTAAAAAGAGTGCACAATTCAATCCCCCCCTTTCTTGTGCAAATTAATCACTTCAGTCACTTCACACACTAAACTCATATCTCGCAATTGCTCAATCAATTCGAGCTCCTTCACCATCATTGCCGACACATGCAAAGACTTACGACTCAAGGCATCGGCTACAACATTAGCCTTTCCTGGATGATAATTCAGACCGAAGTCATAGTCCTTCAACAACTCCAACCACCTCCTCTGCCTCATGTTCAACTCCTTTTGATCAAACAAATATTGCAAACCTTTATGGTCACTAAACACTTCAAATATAAAACCATAAAGATAATGCCTCCAAATTTTCAGCGCAAACACCACTGCAGCCAGCTCCAAATCATGCGTAGGGTAGTTCTTCTCATAAGTCCTCAACTGCCTCGAGTCATAAGCAACTACCTTACCATTCTGCATAAGTACACAACCTAAGCCCAACTTAGAAGCATCACAATACACCACAAAAGGTTCACTCGGATTAGGCAACGTCAAGATAGGACACGTCGTCAATCTCTTCTTCAACTAATTGAAACTCTCCTCACAACGGGCATCCCAAACAAACGCCTTCCCCTTGCAAGTCAGCTGGGTCAACGGAAGTGCCAACTTGGAAAAGCCTTCAATGAATCTTCTATAATAACCTGCCAACCCCAGAAAACTCCTTATCTCAGTGACCGACTTGGGCGCCTCCCATTGCAACACGGCCTCAACCTTAGCAGGATCCACTGCAATACCATTACCGGTAATTACATGACCAAGGAAACTCACTTCTCTTAACCAGAATTCACACTTAGATAGCTTAGCATACAGCTTCCTATCCCTCAAGATTTCCAACACCAACTTCAAATGCTCGGCATGCTCTTCTTCCGACTTGGAGTAAACCAGAATATCATCAATGAACACCACCACAAACCGATCTAGATACTCATGAAAAATATGATTCATATATTCCATGAATACTCCCGGAGCATTCGTGACACCAAATGGCATCACCGAATACTCATAGTGTCCATACCGAGTTCTAAACGCCGTCTTAGGAATATCTTCATCCTTCACCTTGATTTGATGGTAACCTGATGTAACACCCCAAAATAATTCAATTAATTAACTTAGTTGAGTTATTAAGGGTTTGCAACATTTTACTTTTAAGTCAAGTAATTCATTAAGTGAGTGTTAAGCATGTGTTACTCTTTAGGAAATGTCTAAGTTAGGAAAGGGTGTGGGTAGAAGAAGCCCACGGCCTAATAAGGCCAAGGCCTCATTTAAGTCCCTTAGGACATGCTAAATGGTGCCTTCGTAGGAGACCATTTACATTGTGCCAAAAATAGTCAAAGTTACCAAATTAAGAAAGTAGAGAGAAGGAAGAGAACCGAAGGGAGAACCAAGAGAAAAAAGGAAGAGTGAGATGAATCTTGAAGGATTCCTAGAAGTGCTAGTGAAGAGGGTGTGTCTACGGTTGTGATCAGGTTAGGGGGCTCTTTTAATCCTTGTAATGTTTTGTGTTTGGTAGTATTTTTGGTGTGAGTGGTTACGATCACCTTGCATGTGTGTTTTATGTGTTGTTCATAACATGTTTTGCTGTGTTTTTGCTCTTGCTGTGATTTGTGGTGAAGTACGATGGTGGATCGGTTGGGAAAGAGAGAGGAGTGTAACACTCTCTGTCCTGTGTGGTACGAAGGGAGCATTGCATGGTGAGGCATCAGAGTGTGAATCGGTGTAGTGTGAAGAAAATGAGTTTGCATGTAGAGTTAGGGAGAGGATCGGAGCCAATTGAGTGAGTATCCGAGTGTGCATGAGTGTGGTGATGCTGGAAATGGGTTGCATGTTGGGTTTAAGTAAAGAAACAGGGTAAAAGAAGTAAAATGGGAGTTAAGCGCCTTTATTACGCGCGTAAACCGAAGTACCCTTCAGCTTAGAGTGAGGGAAGTCAACGCCTAGAGTGTCTTAGTGTTGAGAGTCTGTTGGTGAGTTTGAGGGAGAGTATGTGTCTAAACACCATTAGCGAGGGGTAGGGACGCATAAACCGAAGTGTAGGTGTTTCGCCTTAAGGTTACCGAGGTGTAGAGGGAGTGAACCGAAGTCCTCAGGCCGAGGTAGCGTCACCGAGGTGAAACGCCCAAATGCCTAAGTGTAGGTGAACTGAACCAGGGAATGCCGAGAAGTGAATCCCCATGAGTTAGACGATTTTAGTGTAAGGGAGCGCGTAATTGTGAGTATGTCACCGAATTGAGGGTTTGCGTGTAACATGCCGAGGTGGCAAAGCTGAGCTAGGTGCCGAGGTGATGTAGAATACCGAGTTGGAGTAGTTAGCCGAGGTACACACATAGTGTGCCGAAGTGATGTTAGGCGCCAATGTTGCCTAGCACATTGTGGGACGCCACTGTGAGTGCTATTTTGGCACCAAATGTGCATAAGTAAGGGAGCGATAGAGTCCATTTTGGTCCTTAGGTGACATTTTGGTCCCTAAGTGTCGTTGCGGTCCTCGGTGTGACAATTAGTCCACCATGGAGTGCCGAGGTGATTGAGAGGTCGGTTGTAGGTCCTAGGGTGATTCTACTGGGGTGTAGTAGGTCGACCTTAGCACCGTGATGATGTCTAGATGGTGTGGACGCGGTGTGAGCGACGGAGTAGAACGACGGAGTAGAGCGGCCGAGTAACGACGGTGAGCAGCGGTGTAAGCATTCACATGCGTTATGTTTGATTGGTGTGTGATTGCATTTGTCATGAAGTCACATGTTCATGTGCATATTACGACGGAGGAGGTTTCGGCCTCGATGTGGTAGGACTTGGTCTCCATATCAAATAACGACGGAGTAAATAACGACGGAGGAGGTTTCGGCCTCGATGTGGTAGGACTTGGTCTCCATATCAAATAACGACGAGTAAATAACGACGGAGAGCCGATAGGCTAAATAACGACGGTGGAGGTACCTCATTGCATAATGCCCTCGTGGTTGGGTTGCATACATGCATACATTTCATAATTTAATGTGTTTTGAGGTGATTGATAATTGTTGTGGTTATTTGAACTATCGGTGAGTGGTGTATTAATGAACCGAGGTGCTTTAGTGCTATCTCTAACCTTAAGCTTCTTCACATTATATTACTTGTGTTAAGAGACTCACCCTAGCTGCTTTTATGTTGCTTCTCATGTCGGCAACTTGCGGTACACATGAGTGATAGTTGTGCCTAGCTCAAGAGTCGGTTAGGTGCGCTCTGGTCGTGTAACTTTGGGTCAGCCGAGTAGATTTTAGTGCTTCTTATGCCGATCTTGTGTATTTTCTGCTAGATAGTCTTTTGAACTAAAACTATCACATATTGTTGTAACTTTTTACTATGTATGATGACTTGATGTCTTACTGGCCGAGGTGCCTTGTGTTATGGGCTTAGACCCTTTTTGCCGATGTGATGCACATGATTACATGTCTAGTATAATGTTGTGCAACTGTTTGAACTTAATTGAATTTCTGTTTTCCTTTTTAAATCATCAAATGTAGCCCTCCTTTGAGTGGAATTTTGAAACTCTGATTTTAATTTAGTAGATCGAATTGATTAGATAAGGGGGTGTTACACCTGACCTCAAATCAATCTTAGAAAACACCTGAGCACCCACCAATTGATCCATCAAATCATCAATCCTTGGAAGTGGATACTTATTCTTAATCGTCACCTTATTCAACTGCCGATAATCAACACAGAGCCTCATGCTCCCATCCTTCTTTACTAGCAACACAGGAGCGCCCCACGGCGACACACTTGGCCTTACAAACTTCTTCTCAAGCAAATCCTCAAGCTGCTTCTTCAACTCGGACAACTCGGATGCAGACATCCTATAAGGTGCCATAGTCACCGGTCTAGTACCAGGTACTAGATCAATAGCAAATTCGACTTCCCTCTCAGGTGGTACATCCAGAATCTCGTCAGGAAATACCTCAGGATATTCTCGCACCACCAGCAATTCATTAATCTTAGCTTGATTCTCGACAGACAACGACGCCCTCAAAGCAAACAGCATAACTCCTTCCTTCATTACTTTTTAAGAATCGATCAAAGCAGGCAACAAAACAGATTATTCCACCTCAGAAGAAGGGAAACTCACAGACCTACTAAAGCAATTAATATGTACATGGTTATCCACTAACCAGTCCATACCAAGGATGACATCCAACCCATCCAATGGCAAACAAATCAAATCAACAATGAAATCTCTGCCGAAGACCGACAGAGGGCACTTCGCACACACAAGAGAGGTAGTCATCGAACCCTTAGCTGGAGTATCGATAACCATCTCCCTCATCAAAGAAGACAAGGCTAGACCCAATTTCTTAACACATATAGCAGAAATGAATCAATGCGTGGCACCGGTATCAACAATAGCAATCAAAGGAATACCATTAATAAAGCATGTACCTCTTATCTCATTAGCCACCTCGGATCCCGCGAGAGCAAACGCCTTTCCAACACTCTTCTCTTTCTTCGGCTTAGAACACTTGGAACTAATACGACCCACCTCGCCACAGTTGAAGCAAACTACACCCTTGCGCTCACAGTCAGCAGCCGTGTGACCCCCTTCGCCACACCGGTAACACTTCTTCTCACCCATCTTGCACTCAAACCTCCTGTGACCAGGCATCCCACACTTTAAACACACTGCGCTAGCAGGAGCATCTCCCCCACTAGGCTTCTTTCCCGAACCAGCTTTCGACTTACCTTTTCCACCAGAAACATCATAGGGCTTCCCACGATACTGAGAACTCCGCTTCTCTTTCACAATCTTATAGGCAACATTGCTATCATCCTCAAAGATTCAGCAACTGTCAACCAACTCGGAGAACACTCGAATCTTTTGATATCCAATTGCCTTCTTGATGTTAGGCCTCAGACCATTTTCGAACTTGATACATTTAGAGAATTCAGCAGTAGCACCATTGTAGTGAGGGTAGAACTTAACCAACTCTACGAACTTCGCCGCATACTCGGCCACCGACTTGTTCCCCTGCTTCAATTCTAGAAATTCCATCTTTTTCTTGCCCTGAACATCTTCAAGGTAGTACTTCCTCATAAATTCCCTCTTGAAGACATCCCACATGATCTTTTCGCCAGCATTCTCCAACCTCTGTAGAACCTCGAGCCACCAATCGTCGGCCTCCTCGGCTAACATGTGAGTACCATACCTCACCTTCTGAGAAGTCGTACAATCCATAACACGAAAAATCCTCTCAATCTCCTTCAACCATGCAAGAGCCCCATCGGGGTCATACCTCCCCTTGAAAGTAGAAGGGTTCTCCCTCTGGAAAGTAGCTAGTCTACGAGCCCCAGCATCCTCGGCAACTTGCTGATTTCCCACAGCATTCGCCATAACCTCCAACGCAGCAGCAATAGCAGCGTCATTCCTCCCAACTCTTCCGGCCATCTCACTACTCAATCAAACAAAATCAATTCAGAACGAGCACAAGACTCGAGGATTATGAAACTCAAGACTCAACAACTTGGTCGGACAGACCGAACTTTTGCTCTGATACCACTAATGTAACACCCCCTTCTAATTAGCTACCTTTTTAATAATTAAAATCAGAGTTTTCGAAAATCACCCACAAGAGAGTGCTACATTTACTTCAAGAAAAACCAACAAACATCATGGCGCAATACAATAAACAACAGCGAGATATATAGCACCACGGTCAAAGGGACGAAGTCCCAACCACATCGGTTTAAGGACATAACAGTCCACATAATCACCACGCAGCAGAATAAAACATATTCAATTACACCACCAAGTTACAATTCAACAATTTAAATTAAAACCACTAATAGTCTACTCGTCCCCCAGTGCTACATATCAGAGCAAGACGCCACAACCGACTAGGAGAAGGTATGAGGTCTACCTTTACTCAGGATCACCTGCACGTTGCCGACATAAGAAGCAACATAAAAAGCAGAAGGGTGAGTCTCTAACACATATAATAGGATGTATGATGATAAACATCATGTTAGAGAAAACAACTAGAAACACCTCGGCTCTATCAACAAACACACCTCATTAAGTTATAACACATCAAATCATAATCAACAATGCACATCGCCAATCGCATGAACATATGCATGAATGCAACCCAACACCAAGGGTATAATGCATGTGGTACCATCACCGTCGCTATTTTGCCATTCATGCGTCTCCGTTGCTAATGATATGAAGACCGAAGTCTACAATATCAAGGCTGAAGCCTGTCTCCGTCGCTTTGATGCATATGAGGCATGAGACTCCATGAACAATGCATCAACCACAAACAACCATACCATGTATGAATTAACACCGTCACTGGTGATATGCAGGACGAAGCCCCCAATATCAGTTATTTAATCCACCAGCATTACACCGTCGTCACACCGTCGCTACACCGTCGCTACACCGTCACTTAATTCTCCAAGACATCATCAATAACTCTATGGCTAACATCACTATATCGGTCAATAGCTCTATGGCTAACGTCAAACTCATCGAACACATCGACACCCAAAAGTAGTGGATTAAACTGTCACTACAAGGACCAAATCGTCACATGAGTACTACACTGTCACCTAAGGACCAAACTGGCTCCACCATTCAGCCACTTAGACGTACTCGGCACAAAACAGTACCCAAAATTGCGCCTGGAAGCAACCTGCGCGCTACATCGGCGTCAAAACAAAGACTCCCAAGCACACTCACACGCACCTCGACACACCACACCGCACTCTAAGACACTACACCGCGCACCTCGGTACACTACACTGCACCTCGGTACACTAAACTTCGACACACTACGCTTCGATACACCTTCAATTCAACACACCTACACCTCGACAACACTAGCTTCGACATACATACACTACACTTCGGTACATCTACACTTCGGTACACCCACACCTCGAAAGATATACACTATACATCGACAACTACACTTCAGCAACTACACTTAGGTATATATACGCTACACTTCGGCATACATACGCTACACTTCGGCATACATACGCTACACTTCGGCAACTACAAGTCGACACCTACACTTCGACTCACACACCCTTACACTTCGTCACCTACACTTAGTCACCTACGCTTCGACACACTTACACGTCGACTCCCATATACTTCAACACATCTACACATCGACTTCCAAAGACTTCGACACATCTACACGTCGACTTCCATAGACTTCGACACATCTACACGTCGACTTCCATAGACTTCGACACATCTACAGTTAGGCAACTACACTGCGCTCCAAATGGCGCCCTAGACACCTAACCTTCATCTTCCCTCTTTTCTTTGATTCTCACACTATGATCCAACTTAAACCACAATTACTACAACTCATATTCATTCGAAATTTGTCCCACACACACAACAAAGTAATTAACAAGGTGATTACACCAAAAATAACGTCGTGATACTTAGGGTTTCTCAAATCCCATTTCTTTCCTAGGTCTCTCATATGACCCATCATCAACACACATACACACTTCACAATTTCACCAAAGTGAAGCAAACACAACATCAATCACACAACAAGCAACACAAACAGCTCACAAATCATCCTAGAGTCTAACTCACCCATAACACTCATCATAAACTCTATTATAGGTGAAAGAGAGTGTAACACCCCCTTCTATTATTTATTATTTTACTAACTAGAAATCAGAGATTTCAAAAAAATATCTTTCCACGCACCTCAAGAGAGTGCTACATTTCGTCAAACCTCACAAAAAAAAATATAATTTAAAACTCAACGCATCGAGTGCGTGGATATATATAACATATCCAAAAGGGGTAAATCCTCAAACCTGTTTAAAGTTTACAATAATCCGAAAGAATAGTTTTACAAAGACAATGAATGAAACTTAGTTTACATATTCAAGATACATAATCCAAATCGAGTCTAATACATAAAATAAGATGGCAATACTACAACCCCCCCTCGGTGTTACTAATCGAGAGTCGACATTGCACGACCCAAAAGGCTTGAACACCTTCACTCAAGATCACTGGCGTTGCCACGAGAGCGAGCAACATAAAAATTGCTAGGGTGAGTCTCTTTACATAAATAATAACAAGTAAGATAAGCATTATATTCGGAAGCATCTACCAACAACAATCCATAGTAATTAAGGCATTCACCATTCAATTAAAATACCAACAAGTCACAACAAAAGATTAATTAAGCATCAACGAGTATTCAAAGAATGCATGGTTATATGCATGTGTGCAATATGCATGTGGATCCATAACCACCTCAAAAACCCCGTCGGGTAACCACCACGTTTGGCCGAAGCCACCCACCACGTTTTGGCCGAAGCCACCCACCACGTAATGCATATGATTTATGTGACACTATGACAATGCATCACCACACCATAAATTCACATCAATTATCAACTCACCTCTTTGGCGAAGCCCCCACCGCATTGTTGGCGAAGCCCCCACCGCTTTTGGCCGAAGCCCACATCATTCATAAATTCATCGCATCAAGTATTGACCCACCGCTTTGGCCGAAGCCCACCTCACCTCTTGATACCACCTCACCACCACAACTTATTTATTAAAATTAAATCCCACCTAAGGACCAAACCACCTCATAAGGACCTTTTCTACGCCGAAGGACCATTTTGACACACCAAAGATTAATTCAGTTCCTAGGGCCTAGTTTGACACATTTTGATTAATTTTGATACTTAGGAAATTATTTGACATATTAGGACTAATTAGACACTAAGGGATTATTTTGTCACGCAAAGATTAATTTAATTCTTAGGGACTATTTTGTCACACCAAGGATTAAACTAATTCTTAGGGACTAAACCATCACTTAGACATATTTTGGGCACTAAGCGCGCGAGGGCAGCCAAAATGGCGCCCATACCTTGACACCAACAAATTTCCACACGCACGCACAAGAGTGAGACACACACACACTAAGCACAGGCGCCAAGTTTCTAGCAACCGGCGCCCCTTCACTGACCGACTTCTCTCTTGCACGCACGCCACTTACTGCGGCTCACACACACTGGGCGCCAAGTTCCCAGCGAACTGGCGCCCTTCCCTACACACATCATGCGCCTGACCACACGGGCGCGCACACACTGAGACACGGGCGCCACATTCCTGGGAATTGGCGCCCCACTGAGCCGAACCATCACACGCCGGACTCCACACTCAGCGCCAAAATGCCTAGCATTTGGCGCCCCACTGCACAAAACACACGGCCCAAGAATCAACGGTTGCCTCTCGCGCTTTTTGCTAGGCAAATGGCGCCTCCTGCCACGCCCAACAAAACCGAGACAAGGATTCCCTCAGCGCCATTTCCTTAGGGATTTGGCGCCCCTCTCTTGAACACACCTATTGGACAACCCAACTACATTTTAATTCAACAAATCAATTATCCAATTACCAACACTCATCTAGACAATTACTCATCATCATTTAATTCACCCAATCTCATAATTTCTCTCATTGAAGCATTTAAACAACCACTTGACATGCATAATCAACAACTCATATTTTTCCAAACATCAAACAACATGATATCACCAAATTAAGTATCAAATACAACAACCAACATATAATTAGCACAAAATGCACACAATCAATCAACCTAATGCTATTCCACACACAATACATATCATACTAATTATTATAGACATAAATGAGAATCCCCTAACCTTGAGTGAGCTAGCACTTCAACCAAACACCAAAAACCAACCAAGTGAAGTAACCTTCCTCCCTTTTCTAGCTAGAGCCGTGGACTCCCCTCCCTTGGGTAAAAATGGAGATACAATAAAAATGGAAATGAAGAGTTAAAGGCTACTACACTAGAAAGAGGAAGAAAAATGGTGAACAATGAACCAAGAAACTCTACTTACCAAACAACACCTAAGAGAAAGCTCTCTCCTTTTTCCCTTCCTCCTTGCCGTCAGCCCTCCCTCTTCTCCTCTCTCAATTCTCTTCTTTTTCTTTCCTTGTTTGGGACATAATGAGACCTTAACTTAGGGACCCCTCCAACTAATTTAATTCACCTCCTGCAATAAAATAAATCCTATCTTAATTATTCCACTTAATTAAATTAGACCCCTCATTTATTTACTACACCTCACTCTTTAAATAAATTGATTACCTTATTATTATTTAAATATGGCCAACTAACATATTACTTAATTAAATTAGTCATAATCACTTAATTAAGTAAATTAAATAATAACCTAAATAAATTAGTTAAATATTCACCTAATTAATTTTGGGGTGTTACAACTCTCCCGCACTTAGAATATTTTCGTCCTCGAAAATCACGCTAATCTCAATAACAAGATGAATCTAGTTCGCACTTAATCTCTTCGAAAACTCACACGATTTAAATCCTAGTGTTAACCCCGGTACATCCACCTACAACCCTTTCAAGTTCTATTCTTTGGTCTGTGAAACACTAACGTATGCGTCTACTTCTCCTCATGGATCTCAACCTAATATATTGACTCCCTCGCTTAGGTTACATAACTGTGTACTTTCATTCTAAGCATGAATCGCCACTACAGGTTCAAGAATGACACACAATTCCATGATAGCGTCTCCCCCACTTGGCTCTTTGCCCGAACTCTCCTCTCCTGCACTATCTTATATGAACGATTGCTATCCCCTCGAAAATCTACGCTAAACTCATGCAATCAACATCCACTCTTCTTATCTCCGCTATCCGTTATCATCGAGTCCTATCGCACACATAGCAGATCACACACTCTTCCCTACACTCTTACTCCCCAATTAAGTATTCTAACCTGTAGGTTGTCAAAATCCTACCCGACCACCCAACACAAGAGACAACAACAATTATGGCCAGGGGCCCAACAACCCTAACAACCGTAATTAACACAACAATACCAATCCCAACAAGTTATCGTATCTCTAACGTCATTCACATCAACAATTAACACGATCATAATAACAAAATTCAAGTTCGACCTATTCTACAATTGATCATTTCATTCCACGTTCTAATTATTCTTTTTAAACTCAGGTGCAGAAAATTCTGCTACTATGTGTCTACTTTGGCGAATTAATTAAAATAGTAAACGACCTCGGATTTCGACAAATAAATACTTGTTGGAAAGCCACGGATGTGTAGTTTCTGAATATGTCATTAAAGTTTCAAAACAATGAGTCAATTGGTACAGTTTTTAGAAGCAACCCGAACAGTCCCTAGACTTGACAGATTCTGTCCTCCTACTTCATTTCACGTTAAACTGACTTAAACTTGCCCAAATGGGACAAAACTTTAGCCCGAATAAAAACACTTTGAGTGTAGTTTCTAATGGAAAAGAATCGATTTCAAAACGGAGTTCGTTTGAAAACATAAAACTTGCAAACACCGAACCTACCCACAGATTGACTCAAAAAAATTGGCTCGACTTTGGAGACTCATAACTGGGGCCACACAACTCCGAATTTAATGAAACTAGTGCCAAAACGACCGGCTTTAAGTCTATTTTCGAAACCACTCAGCCACCTAATTTTTGACTCAACCAACCAGTACCAGTTTACAAAAGACTGAATAGTGTCCAGATTGTTTTCCAGAATTTTAACCTAACTTGTTTCACCTATAACTTGAGTTCTGCAACTCCGAATTCAACCCAATCAGTGGCAAATTATCAAGCTTTCAACCAAGTTTTCGAAATGACAAACCACATAATTTTTCAATTGACCAATCAATACCAGTTTTTAAAAGACTGAAACAGCATCTAATAACGTACAGAAATCATACGTACATAAAACTCACCATTATCAATCACCAAAACCATTTACAATCATTACATGCTTATGCTTTTCATCAAACATCAAGTAAGCCTAACCAATCATGCAACAACTTAAACACGCAATTTAGAAAGATTAAACATGTAAGTATTTTCTTCGACGTCCTTTATTCCTAGGGGTTGGCTAACATGTGATTTTACAATTTCCCTAGAAAATAACATGGGACTTAAAATCCTACCACAATTGAATCGATTTCATATCACAAAGAATATAACCAATACATGTATCATAAAACAATTGTTTTGATTCCAGACTTGATATTAGTTTAACCACATGAAATTAATTACCCTTGTTAACACTTAGCAAGGAAAACTAGTCAAGTAACAGAAGTGCACAAAAGTCTCGTTGCACAGTTTTCGTCATTAGATTTTATAAGCCACGTAAAACAATTTTCAAGAAGTGACAATTATTATTGGACTCACCTTCTCATAGCATAAAATTTTTAACTCATTTAATCATGCACTTTATGTCTAATCTCCTAATTTTTCAAACATCATTAAATCACAACTTAATCGGTTCAAAAACTGAATTTATGTCACATTTTGGAATAAGATCTTAGAACATTTCGGAAACAGAATTCGACACTAACATGACCTCACATTCATTTTCCAATAGCATAAAATTTTCCAAGTACCGTTTCCTTTTAAAATCATAAAACTCATCGTTTTGTCAAAAAGGGAAACTACATGCAAACTTCAACTTTACTATCACTCAAGCATGCAACCACATAAACAACTACTTATTAGTTCAAAATTTGATTTCCAACATAACCCAGAAGGTAAGAGAAGTTAATCATTTAGTCTTTGACAAATCACTCTATGCTCACGAAACAAGTCAAATTAAATCATTAAAAATGTCAAAACTTCAAGTTATGCAACCTTACTTGAAAAAGCGAAAATTTAGCATTGCGCGAGATTTCGTTTCTAGCATACTATCTTGAAAACAATTTAGTACTAGTCAACTCAAATCCCGACACATCACAACAACAATCAACCTATAACAAAATGTCAATCAAGCACAACAATATTCAACAAATAATCCACGCAATTATTGTCTAGTGTATAATTTACCAAGATTTAGGTCGCATAAGGGTACTCTCTATATTCTAATAAGCTACTCAAGCAATCAATCAAATTAAAATTAGTGCATGCATCCGAAGTTAATAATAACTATGAGTTATTGTCGCCTCTTTCATTGGGGATGAGTGATTGGGGTGATCACCCCTCCTACTCATGCACCAACTAATTAAGGTCACAAAACTACTTTCTTTCAAATTTATATCTACTACATTAAAAGACTTTTAACGTGATCCGAGTGCGAAAGGCGTCGTCACGACTTTCACTCCTTTGACGTCGTTAGAACTCTTTTAATCACACATCTTAATGATACAGACAACAGTCACGAATAGACAAAATCAATGGTATAACCACCAGTTACACAGTTCAGTCACCTATGCTTCAATAATACAATATAATTTTCAATCGTAATCTAACAATTAAGTCACAAGGCACGTCAATTAATGAACAAACCGACAAAATTAACAGTAATAAACAGCAACATAGTTATGATTTAAAACGAATACCAAGCTCGAGGGTTAACAGACTCGACAACTTGGCCGGACGGACCGAACTGCTCTGATACCACTAATGTAACACCCCCTTCTATTATTTATTATTTTACTAACTAGAAATCAGAGATTTCAAAAAAATATCTTTCCACGCACCTCAAGAGAGTGCTACATTTCGTCAAACCTCACAAAAAAAAATATAATTTAAAACTCAACACATCGAGTGCGTGGATATATATAACATATCCAAAAGGGGTAAATCCTCAAACCTGTTTAAAGTTTACAATAATCCAAAAGAATAGTTTTACAGCACAGCGGAATGAAACTTAGTTTACATATTCAGTACATAATCCAAATCAGTCTAATACATAAAATAAGATGGCAATACTACAACCCCGCCCCTGGTGTTACTAATCAGAGCTGACACAGACGACCCAAAAGGCTTGAACACCTTCACTCAGTATCACCTGGCGTTGCCACGAGAGCAGGCAATATAAAAATTGCTAGGGTGAGTCTCTTTACATAAATAATAACAAGTAAGATAAGCATTATATTCGGAAGCATCTAGCAACAACAATCCATAGTAATTAAGGCATTCACCATTCAATTAAAATACCAACAAGTCACAACAAAAGATTAATTAAGCATCAACGAGTATTCAAAGAATGCATGGTTATATGCATGTGTGCAATATGCATGTGGATCCATAACCACCTCAAAAACCCCGTCGGGTAACCACCACGTTTGGCCGAAGCCACCCACCACGTTTTGGCCGAAGCCACCCACCACGTAATGCATATGATTTATGTGACACTATGACAATGCATCACCACACCATAAATTCACATCAATTATCAACTCACCTCTTTGGCCGAAGCCCCCACCGCTTTTGGCCGAAGCCCACATCATTCATAAATTCATAGCATCAAGTATTGACCCACCGCTTTGGCCGAAGCCCACCTCACCTCTTGATACCACCTCACCACCACAACTTATTTATTAAAATTAAATCCCACCTAAGGACCAAACCACCTCATAAGGACCTTTTCTACGCATAAGGACCATTTTGACACACCAAAGATTAATTCAGTTCCTAGGGCCTAGTTTGACACATTTTGATTAATTTTGGTACTTAGGAAATTATTTGACATATTAGAACTAATTAGACACTAAGGGATTATTTTGTCACGCCAAGGATTAATTTAATTCTTAGGGACTATTTTGTCACACCAAGGATTAAACTAATTCTTAGGGACTAAACCATCACTTAGACATATTTTGGGCACTAAGGCGCCGCCAGGGCAGCCAAAATGGCGCCCCATACCTTGACACCAACAGCCCCCACGCACGCACAAGAGTGAGACACACACACACTAGCACAGGGCGCCAATTTTCTAGCAAACTGGCGCCCCCTTGCACCTGACCCTTCCCTTGCACGCACGCCACTTACTGCGCTCACTCACACACACACTGGGCGCCAAGTTCCCGTGGCCGAATCGGCGCTCTTCCAGACACACATCATGCGCCTGACCACACGGGCGCGCACACACACTAGACACTGGCGCCACATTCTAGGGAATTGGCGCCCCTACACTGAGCCGAACCATCACACGCGGACTCACACGGCGCCAAAATGCCTAGCATTTGGCGCGCTGTACAAAACACCACGGCCCAAGAATCAACGGTGCCTGGCGCCTTTTTGCTAGGCAAATGGCGCCCTCTCGCCACCATTCACCAAAACCGAGACAAGGATTCCCCTAGGCGCCATTTCCTTAGGGATTTGGCGCCCCCCTCTCTTGAACACACCTATTCAGACAACCCAACTACATTTTAATTCAACAAATCAATTATCCAATTACCAACACTCATCTAGACAATTACTCATCATCATTTAATTCACCCAATCTCATAATTTCTCTCATTGAAGCATTTAAACAACCACTTGACATGCATAATCAACAACTCATATTTTTCCAAACATCAAACAACATGATATCACCAAATCATCCTAGAGTCTAACTCACCCATAACACTCATCATAAACTCTATTATAGGTGAAAGAGAGCCCCCTTACCTCAATAGATTGAAGAATAAGCACTTTTTCCACCAAGACTTCAAAATCCCCCAACAATCAAGCTCCTCTTCCTTGAACTTGAGCTCTCCACGCCAAGATCTTCTTTTCTTCTCTCTTAAAGTTGTCGCACCTCTCTCTCCCTCTACTCTCTCTCTCCCTCTACTCTCTTACTTTAATCTTTGACTTTTCTTTGTTTTGGCTGCAAATGACTCTCTCACCTTCGATACCTTCACTTATATCATGGATATGGGCCTCTAAATTGATCATGGGCCTCTAATCACACCTCCTCCATTACTCAAACACCTCCTAAATGAAATGAAACTTCCAAATAAAATATTTGACTTAATTAAAATGTTGTAAGCCTTAAATAACCCAATTAAATAAATAATTTAACTATTTTTGGGGCGTTACATAGTGCACTGGTCAAAGATCTGAAATGCTTAATCAAGCCCTTTGTTGTGCTTTGAAGCCCCTCAAGTCTTATGTGAAGTTGTTAGTCTACTCTCCTTTTTGAAAAATTCTTTGACTAAACCAAAAGAAAGTCACTCTTTCCAAGGCTAGGAAATTTTTTGAACCTAGCTAGTAACTAAACTGAACTTAGAGATCACACACTCACAATTGAGCAGTAATATTTCTAGATGTTGTGAAAAACAATGGTGTGTGTGTGTGTGTGTGTGTGGGTGTGAATTTGAAAGTTTGGCCCACTAAGAACATTTTTGAAAATCTGTTTAAATTAGGGATGCAACTGACCTTGTCTTTCTATGTTGTCATTGTTCTATTTTCAGTTAGTTGTTTGTCTTTGTAAATAGTCATTACTTGAGGACAAGCAATGGTTTAAGTTTGTGGGTGTGATAACTCTTATCAATAAGAGTTAGTCATGCTTTCTAGACTTAAATAAATGTGAGTTCCAAAGTAATAAAATTTTTTAAAAAAAAAAAAGAAAAGAAAAGAGAGATATTGTTATTGTGTTGTTTGTGCAGCTAATCTATGTCCTTGTTTCTTTGGTGTTGTGTTGTTTGTTCTTTGTCAAGCGTCATTACTTGAGGACAATCAATGGTTTAAGTTTGGGGGTGTGATAACTAATATTTATATGAGTTATTTGTGCTCTTATTACTTAAATTAATGTAAGTTCTTAAGTAATATTGTTGTTTAATTATGTAAACATATGTTGGTTAATGTAAAGGAGGGTTAGGAACTGATTTGTGATCATTTGACACTTTGGTGCCCCATCTTGTGTTTTAATGTGTTTGTTCAGTATGCTATAGCGTCAGACGTTATAACGTTGGATTCTGCAGCTGATGAGAGAGAAAACGAAAAAGCAGTTTCTGCAGCGTGCCAAATCACTGAGAGCAGCGCAGAACTTTTCCTGCAGTAGCCACCCACTTTGTACTTTATAGGACACTTGTCTATTTTGTAATGGAAGATAAAAATAGTTGGTGGGATGGCTTGTCAACCTTTTTAGAAGATATTTTCTTTATATTGAAGTCTAAAACATCATCTTCTTCATCTTGGAGTTTCTGGTTCAGAAGAGAGGAGAGTTAGAAATAACTCCCTTGCACTCCATTTTCGTCCAAGCTCCATTTTCACAATAAAAGTAGAAACTATGTAGTGCTGTGAGAGACGTTATAAGGTCAAGCAATTTTGTGACTGATGCTATAACGTCACAGGAGCTGTCATCATTTGGAGTATTTTCCATCTCTTTGTGATTTCGGTTTTATGGCTCTAGGTAACACCTTTATGTTTTATTTCTTGTGTTGTTGCTCATCATGAGCTGATTCTCTTATAGTTGGATGCTTAAAGCTTTGTAATGACTTTTTAATAGTTTTAATGTAATGTTTGATGTTAGCTTTTTAACCCTTGCTTGAAACTTCTTCCAATGCTTATTTTAGAATTGATCAGCTAAATATAAGTACATTTATATGTTCAGACATGGTCTATAATTCGAACTCAATGATTAATATGGGTGAGTGGTTGTTTTAAGGACACTTAGAACAATCCATGCTTAAACCTAGACATAGGAAAACATAGTTCATAGGGTGAATACTGTGGGAGCTTAATATACAGGGGTGAACTTATTTAGAACTTAGACATAAGAGTCTTGTAACAAAACCCTGATGTTAGTGACCGAAAGGCACACATCAAACGCTCTGACAAGACGTTAAAGCGTCGAAGCGAATATTATTGTTGTTTTTAATGAATTAGATAGTGAAAGGCATTCCAACTACTCTCATTCTGAATTTCTATTTACCATCTATCTTTACTTGCTTATTTACATTTATGTTATTCACAATACTTGTTGACAACTTGTTATTGCTATTATTACTTGTTTTACTCACTAGCTAAATTACTTTCTTTAAATATAGAAGTAAACTCAACAATCCTCGTGGGACCGATCTTTAGTTATCATTGTATTACTTGTTGTGATTGTGTATACTTGCACATCACCTTTTCGCACAACAAGCAATGGTTTAAGTTTGGGGGTGTGATAACTCTTATCAATAAGAGTTAGTCATGCTTTCTAGACTTAAGTAAATGTGAGCTCCAAAGTAATACATTTTTTTAAAAAAGAAAAGAAAAGAGAGAATTGTTATTGTGCTGTTTGTGCAGCTAATCTATGTCCTTGTTTCTTTGGTGTTGTGTTGTTTGTTCTTTGTCAAGAGTCATTACTTGAGGACAAGCAATGGTTTAAGTTTGGGGGTGTTATAACTCATATTTATATGAGTTATTTATGCTCTTATTACTTAAATTAATGTAAGTTCTTAAGTAATATTGTTCTTTAATTATGTAAATATATGTTGTTTAATGTAAAGGAGGGTTAGGATTTGATTTGTGATCATTTGACACT
The DNA here is from genome assembly GCA_020916435.1 of Oxytropis ochrocephala. Taxonomy (NCBI): domain Eukaryota; kingdom Viridiplantae; phylum Streptophyta; class Magnoliopsida; order Fabales; family Fabaceae; genus Oxytropis; species Oxytropis ochrocephala. The sequence goes on along the minus strand of CM037092.1, from coordinate 85,084,134 downwards.
TTGGTGCCCCATCTTGTGTTTTAATGTGTTTGTTCAGTATGCTATAGCGTCAGACGTTATAACGTTGTATTCTGCGGTGATGAGAGAAAAAAAAAGCGGTTCTGCGGCGTGTCAAATCATCGAGAGCGTGTGAGAATCATTCTCTGCAGCAGCCACCCACTTTGTACTTTAGAAGATATTTTCTTTATATTGAAGTCTAAAACATCATCTTCTTCATCTTGGAGTTTCTGGTTCAGAAGAGAGGAGAGTTAGAAATAACTCCCTTGCACTCCATTTTCGTCCAAGCTCCATTATCACAATAAAAGTAGAAACTATATAGTGCTGTGAGAGACGTTATATGTGAGTGAGATTTGATTCTCTGTTCCAACAAATTGGCATCTAGAGCAACCGTAAGAAGACGATCCTCGAATCCACGCGACAGTGATGGCAAATACAGACGGAAACACCGGCCAATTTCCAACGAAGCTACCAGTGTTTGACGGAAAGAACTATGACTGATGGATACTGCAAATGAAGGTTATCTTTCTCTACCAAGACGTGATGTATCTAGTTCGCGACGGTGTCACTATGATTGGTGGTGAGGCACTACGCGAGCAACAAAAGAAAGATAACAAGGCGATCTTTCTGATCCATCAATGTGTTGATGCTGAAGTGTTCAAAAGAATTGCACAATTCGATTCTTCCACAATAAATATTATGCTCCTTAAGTTTCATGACAGACAACCGTACCGTTGAACAATTAATGTCATAGAGAGACATTCAAGCAATTTTGTGACTGATGCTATAACGTCACAGGAGCTGTCATCATTTGGAGTATTTTCCATCACTTTGTGATTTCGGTTTTATGGCTTTAGGTAACACCTTTATGTTTTATTTCTTGTGTTGTTGCTCATCATGAGCTGATTCTCTTATAGTTGGATGCTTAAAGCTTTGTAATGACTTTTTAATAGTTTTAATGTAATGTTTGATGTTAGCTTTTTAACCCTTGCTTGAAACTTCTTCCAATGCTTATTTTAGAATTGATCAGCTAAATATAAGTACATTTATATGTTCAAACATGGTCTATAATTCGAACTCAAGGATTAATGTGGGTGAGTGGTTGTTTTAAGGACACTTAGAACAATCCATGCTTAAACCTAGACATAGGAAAGCATAGTTCATAGGGTGAATACTGTGGGAGCTTAATATACAGGGGTGAACTTATTTAGAACTTAGACATAAGAGTCTTGTAACAAAACCCTGATGTTAGTGACCGAAAGGCACACATCAAACGCTACAGCACCCAGCGTTATAGCGTCAAACAGAATATTAAGCTGTTTTTAATGAATTAGATAGTGAAAGGCATTCCAACTACTCTCATTCTGAATTTCTATTTACCATCTATCTTTACTTGCTTATTTACATTTATGTTATTCACAATACTTGTTGACAACTTGTTATTGCTATTATTACTTGTTTTACTCACTAGCTAAATTACTTTCTTTAAATATAGAAGTAAACTCAACAATCCTCGTGGGAACGATCTTTACTTTTCATTGTATTACTTGTTGCGGTTGTGTATACTTGCACATCACCTTTTCGCACAACAATCTCTCACCAATCTTTCTATTTCATTTTTCTGAAAGTAGGGATACCTATAAGGTCTCATTAGGTATATTAGCCCCCACCTTAAGGACAATTTCATGGTCAGTTGGTCTCACAAGTGGTAGCTCACCAGTCTCTTCAAATACAAAATTAAACTCAATAAGAACAGATCATTACCTCGACATCTTTTGATCAGTATGCAGATTCAAAGTGGCTTGTAGGCTTCTACATTCGATCATGTAAGCCTCCTCTGGGTTTTTTTCAGCTCCATGACAATCTCTTTTGCCTTTACCTCCCTCTTTGACAGTGAAGGATCACCTCTTAAGAAAATGAAACCATTCCCCACCTTAACCTTCAAGGTCATGTCTTTGAAATTAGCCTTGATATCACCAAGCTATATAAATGGAAACTCTTCATGCTAGCCTTCCACACAATTTCTTTTTCTTCATTTTCCTGTTTCTTACTGTATTTTTCCTCATCTATTTCCTCCTCTATGTACAGTAATTTCAGTACCTTGTTCTTACACACATGCCCAGGTACAAAGGTTTCATCGCATGTAAAACAGAGTCCCTTCTTACGTCTTTCATTTATTTCATTATCGCTAATGGACTTGGTTATAGGGTTTTCCCCTCCTTTACCACCTTCAGCAATCTTAGATGAATTAGCAGTCTCTATGCTACGTTTGTTTGGGTTTTCCCCACGCCAGTTCTTGATACCAGAGTATGCACGCCTTGTGTTTGATGATTTGCCCAAACCACCATATCTTCCAACAACACCACCCTTTTCTTCTGCGGGGAGAGCAATGTCCATCATTTCGGCCAAACCTTTAGGGCGATGTAATCTCACTTCTGCCCTAATATCTTCTCTCAGTCCATTAGAGAACAAGCCATCAAACAGTTCTTGATCTAGGACTTTGACGTGACTCGAGACGGTTTCAAATTTCTTGCGATATTATCTAACCAAGCCCTCTTGCTTCATAATCATCAAAATTTCGAAGGCGTTCGTTATAACAGTGGGTTGAAAGTGTCGAAGCAGCACTTCGTTGAGACTATCCCACGTTTGAACTTCACAACTCGATTCCCACCATTGCAACCATGACAAGGCTTCCCCTTCAACAGCCATCATCGCGGCGTCAAGTTTCTCATCTTCTTCAATCTTTCGCACCTTAAAGAAGCGTTCAATTTTAGTCAACCACCTGGCGCATCTTCACCATTAAAGACCGCAAATAAATCTTGGCGTGATCTATGCTCACATTTGTCATTGTGCGCCCGTTCCCCTTTGGTCTTCTCTTTTTGCCTGGGTTCCGTTATCGTTTGTTTTTGTAACAGCGATGCATAAATTTGATCAATGCGTGCGCCTTGCTCGTTGAAACGAGCGGTCTGTTTTTCGAAGCCAGCATGTTGTTCTTCAAAGTTTCTTTGATTGCGTGCCTCAGTTTCTTGCATTCTTCATTCCCCTTCATCATAACGCGACTCCATCGTAGTTGAATCGTTCTTCTTGCGCAACATGAATTCCGTGTGATCGTTGTTGCACCCCGAAAAATCCGGTTTGGGATTCTCAATGTACAACGTGGAAAATTTTTGAAGTCGCCACCAATATTTCAATTTTAAGACGAAAACCTTGAAAAAACGTCTTGTTATACAAGGCGGGTGGTCTTTTCAGCAGGAGATGTAGGTTTGGGGTCGATTAGGTATGGGAAGGTATTAGCACCCCACACCTCCTTTCTACCGAAACAGAACCATTAATTTGATGTGTGGTTTCGACAAGGTTTGATTTGAAACAATTGTTCTACTTCTTTTCGTATTCTTTTTATTTGAGAAAAATTGTTTTGTAAGCGGAGAAAAGAAAGATTCTTTTTAGAATTTTTGAAAAGCGCGCTTGACGGGACGTGGCCCGCTCCTACGTATCTCCCGGTGCGATGGAGAATTCAAAGCTTACGTAGTTCTCCTGAGTCGAGAAGTTTTGGTGTGTTGGTGTTTTTTTTTATTGTAGGGGTTCTCGGGTCTGAACTGTACAGTCCACTAACCCTAAAACATAGACATCCCCGCCCGTACAGGCGACGCGCCCCCTACTTACCGAAAAGTGATTTGAATTACTTGAAAAATTTGTTGCGAGGTTGGTTGCTTTTATTTGAGCAAGTATCTCAAGCTCGCACGAACTGTATAGCTCGCTAACCCTAAGACGCTAAGCAACCCGGATGTACATCCGACTTGATTCCTTACTCATTTTCGAAATAGAGTTTACGTTGTTAGTTGCTTGTTTTATTTCTCATAAGTATCCCAAGATGTTTGAGTTGTACAACTCCGATCTTAGGACGCTAGTCAACATCGGCCGTACGTCCGACTTGACTCCTTATGAGTTTTTTTTTAGGAAAAAGGGGTTTTTTTACTTTATTTACTTGTAAAAGAAAAAGAAGTTAATTTGGTGAGATTTTAGGAAAAGAGTAGGACATTTCAATCAATTCCAAGTCCTGACCATTCAAACACATTTGCCAATTCAATTTACCATGAACATGTCAATTATTAGTTAAGACTAAACATGTCAATATGAATCAAGAGTTTAATTGTCAAAGATGCAAAGTAGAGTTCTCAAAAGTAATTGTGTGTGTGAGAGAGAGTGCACAAACCCTAATGACCCTATGCTACAACATGCATGTAGGCTTACGTCTTCATTAGGAAATCATGCAAGTGGAAATGGTGGCGCACAATCAAGTTAAGACATCTAATTGGCATCAATAACAAGTGAACAATTGACCATAGGCATGAAATGATCTTAGATAGATGAATGAACATGCAAGCAATGATGTGCATGATTAGGCAAATATGCAAATGCATGAGCATACAAGGATATGAATGCATGAGCATAGTTGTTGTGCAAGGTATAAACATTTGAGTATGCATGAACATGTGAATGAATGTTAAATATGGAATTAATGAATGCATGAGCATGTGAGAGGGTAAGAGAATGCAATAGGCCTAAGCATGTATGAATGTATGAACATGTGAGCATATGAAAGTATGCAAGTACTAATGTGCAAACATTAGAATGTGTCATACAAGTGATGCAAATAAATGAAATGCAAAGGGTGAAAAGTTTAATGAGATGAGGTAAAGTAAAACCAATGATGCAATGTAGTAAAGTAAAAGGGTATGCAAAGTGGTAAAAATTAAATGAGGTGGGGTAAAATGTTTGATGAGGTGGTAAAAGGTTAGAGTAAGAATACGGTAAAAATGTTTGAGTAAAAGTTAAATAAAAGCAAAAATGTTTTTTATGTTTTTTGGTAAATAATTAATGAAGGGTAAAGTAAAAAGTAAGTGAGTGGTTAAAAGTGAAAAGTGAAAACACAATTACACAACTTGTATTTACAAACACAAGATCAAATCAACAATTTATGAGCAACAAATTGGTAAAAATTGAGGCCTTTGGCCGAATGCATAGCAAGGCAAAACCAAGCACAAATTTCATCATGTTCTTGCAACCAAATCACATCAATGAGCATATGAACATAAACCCTAGGATCTACTCATACATTTGATGCTCAAACAATTGTCATTTCATCATTTATTTCAACTCAAAATCAAAGGAAATGCAAGAACAATAGAAACCCTAATTTCTACTTATGAACCCAAGAGCATAGTTGGCTAGGTCCACCTTTTTATTCAACTTGAACACAAGAAATGGTCAAAGAAATGCATGAACAACCAAAAACACTATATGGTCGAAACATATTTGAAGGAAAATGAGGTTTTATTTCATGAAATTTAGTGAAAAATGTGTGGAAATTCAAGGGAAATTATTCATGCACAAAAACAAACTCCTTCAAGGCCAAGTACCCATATCAAACACCCAAGGCTCCCAATGTCCTTGTCATAATGTTTGAAATGGATCCTCAAAGCAAACAACAACAAGCAATCAAGAAGAAGTTGGGAGTAGAAGAGAAATTTACATGGTAAAAGTGGGAAAAAAACAAAGATCTAAGGCTTACCTTAAGAACTTTCAAAAGAAATGAAGAAGAAGATCAAATAAAAACCAAGAACACTTGAACCTCTTCTTGAATCCCACGAAAATCTCTTGATCTTGAAGAATTATTGTTGAAAGTTTGATGGTAATGCAAGATTAGAAGTGGACCTAGTGTAGGAATCAAGAATATTGAAGTTTTGATGGTTGATTTTGAAGAATTTGTGTAGAGAGAGGGAGGAGAGGCCACGGCTAAGCAAGGGAGAGGAAAGGAGAGTATTGTGTGCTAGGGTAAAATGAGAGTCCTCCCTTCATGGTCTCTTATTTTGGGTTTTATATGAGATGCAAAATTAAGGGTATATAGGACATTGTGCTTTTGCAAACCATTGAGATTTGAGATAGAATTTAAATCAAGGGCTAGGATTGCAATGCACATGGATTAGGGGCAATGAGAAAACACAAATGAGGGGGAAATGGCTGGTCATACACCAAAATTAATAATTTTTGTTGCACAAAAATTGTTAAGGGCAATTAGGACTTTGTACACAAAGTTGTAGCCTAAGATTTGATCTAGAATTTTTATCAATGGCTAGGAATACAACTCTCATGGATCAAAGGCATGAAGAAGCACAAAATGAGGTAAAAATAGGGCTGAAATTCGCAGCCATGAATGGGTTGGCATTTTGCAAGTTGTCATTGTACTATTTGTCTCCCACTACCTTTGTAATTATCCTTTCCTTTTCTTGATTATTCTTTTCTAGATAATTCCCATGAAAAATCTTACCATTTTGGGCCTCATCCTAGGAATCAATCATTGGGCCTAAAATTCCATGATATCACCATTCCCAAAATTGATTTGTTGACCCCACCTCAAAGAAAATGACCATTTTACCCTTTTATTCAAAAATTTGATTTTTATGCCAAAAGTTTTAATATTTATGCGCAAAAAGAAATCACAATTAGGCACAAATCTTCCTCAAATAATTCATTGATGATTGCTCAGTGATTTGGGACGAAAAACCGTCCTTTTTGGAAAATGACCAAAATACCCTTTGACGTTAAAAACCCTAGTTCTTTGCCCAAAGCACATTTTCACTTCAAAAATGACTTTTCACCCTAGGAATGACCTCTAATACCTTGAAATTCATGTTAAATGGCTCGTCTTGAGAAATTGTCCCTTAATTGTGAAATGACTAAAATACCCTTTTGTACTAAAAAACCCTAGTTTGTCCAAAAAGTACATTCCAACTCCAAAAATGATTTTAGAAGCTTTGAATAGACTTTTAGAACCCTAAATGCAATGCATGATGCTCTTTTCTCTTCTATTTATTTATTTTTGGGGAAAATTAGGGTTTTGACCTAAGCCGGACAAAATTGGGGTATGACAATCGTATGTGATTAGTTACCAGTTGAAAGATTCAACTGGATATGAGGAAGAGAATTTGTATTGAATACAGTAACAGTGATACACAATTCTCTGGTTATGAGTGCTAACAAATATGGATAGCCATTGGAGGAGCTCCAGAACTCATATTCTGTTTACAGAAAATTCAACAACCTAACTAGTTCCTCTTCTATTTATATACAGTTAGTTGCTCTATTTTACATTATCACCCTTATTTATCTTAACTACTTTACATTAATACCCCTTCCTAGGGCCCATTGGGACCCTTGTTCTTTAATAGTAGACTTTACTAATTACTGCTGGCATTCTATCATTATTGACAACAATAACCCTCTGTAATCCATGGGTAATTAGTGTGTTGTGTGGTTCGTCGCTAATTAACGACTGACTCATTCCGTGGAAAGCACAACATGTGCCATGATTACCGCGGCTAAATCTGTCTGTAATTAACTAGTAGATTTAATTATTATTATTATTATTTACTTTTTAAAACCTGCTTATTTTTTTTATTTTTATACATATAGGTAATGAAATATAAAATAAATTTAACTAGTTTATATAAAAATTCAAAAACAGCATAAATTTAATGAATTCCAAAATATCATAATTAATCAACCAAATAGAGAGTAAGATCCAAAATGTTGTAAAAGTCAAATCAAGTACCAAAAAGCCTAATTTGTTTCTTCATGTGAGACAGCTCCTAACCCAACATCATCATCAGAGGACTTGGGGTCTTGGTCTGGCTGCAGAGGTCTTTGATGCATCCTTTTTTTATCGCTTCAGCATCTTCGACTTATTTTGTTATACCTCGTTATATCCTCTTTGTAGAGGGTCGGATCGTCTCATCCTATGTTTGAACCCGCACCCTCGGCTCTGTCACCTCAACTCAACCGCTGCGAAGGAAGAGGTCGACAGCGAAGCTCCACCGGTGTCAATGTGATCAACCCAACCCCGAATATAGGGAGAAAAGGGCTCCGCACCATATAGACGAACCTTATACTTTCCTCTTATCACCTTTTTCTAGTTGTGCATCGCTAGTGCAGCAGGTGATTTAGGGACCTAGCTCCCTTGAGTCACGTGAGTCATCATCTGATGCAACTCGTCCTGTTTGCATAACCAAAAAACATAGCATGATTAGTGCTCCATTTTAACAAAACAACACTATATAATACAAATCAAGTTTGATATTTATCTGAACCTCCTCAAGCGCTCTTCAATAAAATCTTTAGTTCCCTTCCTCACATGTATTCCTCAGTGCAGCTAATGAGTAGGGAGTGCCCGCCTGAGCTTCTTAGCATGTAAAAATGAAACATGCATGTTCAACAATTTCTAACGAATCACCCTAACTAAAATAATACAAATATTTTTAAAACACTTTACTAGTCTTGAACCATGCTGAGCCCGATTGATCGAGCTGTAGTAGTGAATCGAGCCACCATTCTCTTATGCTCTGTTCTTCTTGGCTTGATCACACAACTTTTGGTAATTAATGGTAGGCCTGTGTTTCTTGAGGGTCGCCCAGACACCCCCACATATATAGGCGGGGCTTTGATCTTTATTGCTCACATCCCTAAGTGAAAACTCTATTTTATATAGAGTTATTTATGCATCCAAACCTAAATATTTGCTCTCTTTCAGAGTTTAAAGAAGGGTTATGTTTACGACTAAGAATTTTGCATATATTTTGGTATTTTGATGCGTTTGTTAAAGGCACCTGCATGTAATGCTCCTGCACCAGAAAACAACAATGCACCTGCATTGAATGCACCTCCACTGGAAACTGTAACACCCTAAATAATTTAATTAAGCAATTGATTAAATTGTTTAAGTGTTGCACTATTTTAATTATATTAAATTATAATATATGTTACCAAGTGGCTTCAGTCTCAAGAGGGGGGGTGAATTGAGACTTTAAAAACTTTTCCCCTTTTTTAAATGACTTAGATTAATTTTTGCGCAGGTTTATGGAATGAACGAATTAGAAACAAAAACAGTAAATAACACAGGAGATTTATACTGGTTCAGCCACCTCCTAGTGACCTACTCCAGTCCTCACAAACCCTTTGTGAGATTTTCACTATCAAAATAAAGCTTAAGTCGGGTGCTTTAAAACCTTTACAGACTCAGGCGCTCTTCACCTAGGATACCCCACCTTGTGCAAGAGCCCTTAACAACAACTACAACAAGAGATACCCCACCCTTGTTACAATCAAAAACCCTAGAGAGATACCCCACTCTCTAGTACAACCAATTGACATACAAGAGATACCCCACCCCTTGTTACGGTCAAAATCCTAGAGAGATTCTCCTCTCTAGAAAAACCAATTCTGATAAAATCAAATTACAAGAAAAATAGCAATACCTCTAAGAAGGTGAATACAACAACTTGAAGATTCCCAACCTAACCCTTGAGAGAGATCAGCTCAAAGTGATGAAGAACGTGAAGAACGAGTGTGACAGTGAATAGATCGCGTTCTGCTTTTTAGATTTGTAGGTTGTGTGTTTTGTGAAGCCCTAAGTCTCTATTTATAGAGGTTGTAAAATATGACCGTTGGAATAGTTTATGAATAAGTGGATAATCGATTTGTTGCTTATAATAACTTGGTTGAAAATCGATTGTGTGCTTTAAGAAACATAAGAGAGGAATCGATTGTGTGCTTTAAGAAACACAAGAGAGAATCGATTGTGTGCTTTAAGAAATAAGAGAAGAATCGATTGTTGGCTTTAAGAAACAAAGTCATCAATCGATTGTTGCTTTCCAATCAAGTGTGAAATCGATTTCAAGCTTCAAAGACAATAATGAAATCGATTTCTAACTCTAAAAACAAGAGAGAAATCGATTTTACACTTTAAGAACAACAAGCCATCAATCGATTGTTTTCTTTCCAAAACAATTTCCTTTTTAAAACCAATTATGACACAAATCTATTACTATCTTTAACAACATGAAACAAATCGATTTTAAGAAATTTCTAGCTTAAAAATAAGAGTGAAATCGATTTCTAGCTTTAAAGTTGCAAATCAAGAATCAATTCTTTACTTCAAAAACAATTTCTTTTAAAACACTGAGCCATGAATCTATTTCTTTAAAAACAAGTGCCTAACCTATTTAACATGCTTTTATCAATTGAAAACAGATGTTTGGTTCATAGTGAGTGCTAGTGTGTGGTGTGATTTGAGCCGATCCTCAAAAGCGGTTTACATTCATTCCTAAGACACGACCGGAATTCCTAACGTCTACCCTTACCACAAACATTCTTCTTGAGTTGGTTGTGTCTTGGAGTTCCCTTTTCACTTTATTTAGAATGCTTCATCATCAAAACTTAACCTGCAACACAAGATATCCACATTCTCCCCCTTTTTGATGATGACAAAATTTTGATTCATCTTAGGTGGGAGGTTAGTTCATCAAGCAAAACAATGCACTAATATTAATGATATGTATCTAGACTCCCCCTTACTTGATGCTCCCCCTATCTAAATGCAAAGTGACAATCCTATATTTCTCCCCCTTTTTGTCATGATCAAAAGGGTTAATGCGAAACTTAGTTGGTGAGTAAAACGCGACTAATAGTAATGTGATGAGTTCATTGCATTTTAAAAAAATAGGCATAAACCACAAAATGACATGAGAGTCGGGTTTCAACACTAGATAGCCAAACATAATTCAATCAACAGTTCATATTTCATTCAGCTAAATGATAACTTAATGACTCCAAGTTTTCTTCGAATGAAAAATAAATTTTCTTTTTGCAATGGTTTTGTAAAAATATCAGCTAGCGGTTTTGAATGCTCAACTAAACAATCACATAATCAACTTTTTCAACATGATGTCTAGAAAATGATGTCTAAAATCTATATGCTTAGTTCTAGAGTATTGAACGGGGTTCTTTGATAGATTAATTGTTTGTGTTGTCGCAAATAATCAGAATGTGATATATATAGACACCATAGTTGAGATGTTGTTATTTATTCTATTTCCCATTATTCTAACTTGCTTATTGATTAGTCCTCAATGGTGCATAAAACAAAATCAGACAATGATAATCACATATTTGTCTAATGCTCAGTAACTTATGCTTAATATATTCTACATAAAGCACAATGCAAATAGAGGTGGATAACTTTTTACCAATCTTACCTTCACCGAGGATCTTTCTCTTTTGCTGTTATCACAAGTCACATGACCGCTTTTTCTGGTGGTGAGTATTAAAAGCTTTGTCATATCTTTAGTCATGTGCTTTGAGCATTTGCTATCAAGGTATTGATTTTCCCCCATACCTTGAAGCATACCTGCAATAAGATCAAGTTGCAAATTTTGGTACCCAAATTTCTTTGGGTCCTTGTGGGTTAGTACTTGGTAGAGTCCCTTTGGGTACCCACACCTTTTTCACAACTTGTCTTCTTCTAGCCATGCACACAGATGCAGTATGTTCTAGTCTGGCACAGTAATAACATCTAATATATGGACTAGTAGTGAACTTAGGTCTATAATGCACATGTCTATTGACGAAATTATTTCTTGGAGACCTAGGATGCACATGTTGTATGTTGGACATTTTTCCTATTGTCCATTCAAGCTCATGAATTTTCTTTTCATATTCAGCACACTTATCACATACATAATTTTCTTTAAAGCAACTAAGACTATAATTTTCATTTCTAAGTTCTAATCTTTCCTTAGTTAAAGCAATAACCGTTTTGAAGATGAGCAACAGATTTTCTTTGATTGGGTTAATACTTTAGCTAATTTTAGAGAGTCATTATGCAATTCAAGAAATGCTTCATGTAATTCATCATATGCATTTTGTGAAGTTTTGAGTTAGAATCTACCTCGGTTTCATTTTCACCGTCGTGGTTTCGGCCATGAGAGCAATTTGAGCTTCTTCACTTTACGAATCATCGATGAGTCCATGTCATTTTCTTCCCATGCTATGTAAGCTTTTCTACCCTTGTTTCCTTTGGATACCTTTTTCTTAGACGTTGACAATTTTCTTTGTAAGTTCGGGCACTCTATCTTCATGTGTCCGGATTTGCCACATTCGTAGCAAGTTGGAGGACTTGAGAAGTTTTCCTTGCTTAAAACTCTTTTGGGTGAAGAGTTCTTCTTGGGGAAGCTTTTCCTTCTCATGAACTTTTTGAATTTTCTAACCATTAGATCCATGTACTCATCGTCTTCATCATCTTCATTTTCCGAATCATCACTATCATCAGTTGGATTTGAACTAGAAGCCTTGTGTAACACCCCTTTTCTACCCTTATATTACGTGTCATTTATCAGAGTAATTCTTTTTCAAAAATAAAAATTGTTTTAATTGATAGAAAAGAAATGCTACAGCTTCCTTAAAAACTCATCAAGTATGCACTCTTCAAATTTGTGCAATCTAACATCAGTTATGGAAAATCCCATCCTCATAAAACACAATCGCAGCGGCATAAACACCAACTCACCAAATACTCTCAAACACGTCTCAATGTAACAATAAAAATCAGTATACAACTATTAAACAAATTATCCAACTCCACCCACGCCCCTAGGTGTTACAGTATCAGAGAGCGACACAACAATACATCCCAAAAACTAAAAGAATAAGGCGTGCAAGTCCTTCACTCGCGGGTACTGCGGCGTTGCCACAATAGAGCAACATTCCAGCGGAAGGGTGAGAATTTCAATGGAACATAATCGGATACATAATAGAGGATGAGAGCAGACAATCACAAGGTATCATCATCATCACCACATCATAAATACACAACACCGGCTCCAATCACAACAGCAACAACTCACAGTTATGATTATGTATGAAAATGCAACCCACACGCGGGCATATGCATGATGGTACCATATCATCTTTAAAAACCACTCAAGGCATATCTTCATCATAGAAGAAAAACCACTCAAGGCATAACATCATCAATATTAGTCATAGTATGCACATGCCATGAGACTCTATAACACATGTGCAACTCAATCAACACTCACTCGGAGTACTCATCATCATCATCATAAAAGAAATAACCACTATGTCATCATAAAACACTCGTAGAGTGTATTCGTCATTCACATCACAATCTTAAATAACACATCATCAAAATCACGAATCATAATACACATATCCTCATCATCATTCAAGTACATATATATACTTCATCTGTCTTTTAGATTAGGGTGTCATAAAATAGTGCAATCGATTGACTATGGGATTACTGTGTAATCGATACTACTTGCAATGTGCATTGGCCACCCTTGCAAGGCTCTCGATGATGCCCTTGTAAATACGCCGTGAAAGAAATTTCGACCTTAGTGGTAAACCACGTCTAGCCATAGTCAATTAGTACACTAGTAGTATAACATTTCACCGAGACTCATTTATATAACATAGCATCACAAATTTTTCTGTTATGAATCGTCATGTTTCAATTCGGGAAAAGCACCTAGAATGTTCAAAAGAGTAATCGATTTATAGCTACTTGTTTTCAAAAGAGGAATTGACTCATAGCTTTCATTTCTAAAATGGGAAATCGATTCCTTGTTTTTATTTTAAAGGGGGAATCGATTCCTTGCTTTCATTTCTAAGGGAGGGAATCAATTCATGGCTTCATTTTTCATAGAGGGAATCGATTCCTAGCTTCTGTTCTAAAGGGGAAAATCGATTTCTAGCTTCAATTTGAAGTGGGAAATCGATTCCTCCCTTCCGAATTGGAAGTGGGAAATCGATTCCTAGCTCATGTTTAAAGGAGGAAATCGATTTCTGGCTTCTGTATAGAGCCCAGAATCGATTTCAATCTTCACTTTGGAGGAAAAACAATCGATTCTTCCATTGGTTTAAAATTCACAATCACAAAACATCACTGTTCAGAATCATCCAGTACACTCAGTCAATCATATATATCAAAACAACATCAATTTCATTCAACACTAGCTAACGCACTAAACCCCATAAACCCTACCGATACCCAATTATGTTAAATGAAACGCTCACCCTTACCTTAATTTAAACCGTAGGACTCCAATAACACCAAAATCACCCAAAATAGCAAGCTTTCCTTCCTCTCCTTCGCAAATAACAATGGTTGTCCCTCCTTGAGCAAACTTGCGAACCAACAACAACAAGTAATGAGGATTGTAAATCACCACAATAGGAAAAGGAAAAAATTTGAGAAAGAAAGGACCAAAACCCTTACCTTGAGCAACCTTGAGAAGTTTCTCTCTTCTCCTTTCTTTCTCTTCTCACGGCGCACCACCCCTTCTTTTCTTCTTCTTTTGTTTTTCCTTTCTTTTCCTTCCTATGCAACTAAACCTAGTCTATTTATATTTTGGGCTCAAAAGGTTTGGGCCCTTTTTACACCCCCCTTCCATCGCTTCCACCACTCCCTAACACAATAAAATAGTTACCACATTATAACTCAATATAATTAAAATTAGTGCAACACTTTAAATAATTTAATCAATTACTTAATTAAATTATTTAGGTGTTACAACTCTCCCCCACTTAGGAAATTTCGTCCTCGAAATTCATATCTAAGTCAAATAGCTCTGGATAGGACTCCCTCATCCTGCTCTCTAGCTCCCAAGTCATGCTCTCACCAGCAGCTCCCAACCACACTACCTTGACCAATGCAATGTCTTTCCCTCTCAACACCTTCACCTCTCTATCATCAATCCTCACTGGCATCGTCTCCACCGTGAGATTCTCACGTACCTCTACATCATCCATGTGAATCACATGAGACGGGTCTGGAATATACTTCCGAAGCTGTGACACGTGGAATACATCGTGCAAGTTAGAAAGATTAGGTGGCAGAGCCACCCTATAAGCAACTTTTCCTACCCTCTCGGTGATTTGGTACGGTCCAATAAATCTAGGAGTCAACTTCTTCGCTTTCAGTGCACGCCCAACACCGTCATAGGTGTGACCTCGAGAATACATGCTCACCAGCCTGAAATTCCAAGTCCTTTCTCCTCCTATCATGATAACTTTTCTGCCGACTCTGGGACTCTTTCATTTTCTCCCTGATCATCTTAACCTTCTCTGTAGTCTCCCTAACCAATTCCGGTCCAAGAACGACACTCTCCAGGACTCATGCCAACACAACGGAGTCCTACACCTCCGCCCATACACGATTGCCTCAAAAGGAGCCATCCCTATACTCGAATGGTAGTTTGTTATTATAAGTGAACTCAATCGGTGGAAGGTGTGTATCCCACGCACCTCCTCGCTTCTAGCACGCAAGCTCTCGGGAGATCCTCCAAGGATGGATGGTTCTCTCCGTCGTCCATCACCGAGGATGATAAAAGTGAACTCAGCCTCAATCTCGACCCCAAAGCCTCCTGCAAGCTCCCCCAAAACTCCGAAGTAAATCTTGGGTCTCTATCCGACACAATGCTCTTCGGAACCCCATGCAGCTTCACGATCACCTGAATGTATATCTCAGCCAATCTAGGCACAGGATAGGTGATGTTGATAGGAATAAAGTGAGCAGACTTGGTCAACCTATCCACAATCACCCAAATAGAGTCAAACCCTCTCACGGTGTTTGGCAACCTGTCACAAAGTCCATGGAAATCTTTGTCCCACTTCCATTCGGAATCTCCAACGGTTGCATCAACCTGCCGCGGCACGGTGCTCAATCTTTGACTTACGGCAAGTCAAACATGCATATACAAATTGTGCTACATCCTTCTTCATACTGAGCCACCAAAACAGCTTTCTTCAAATCATGGTACATTTTCGTGGCACTGGATGAATACTTAACTTGCTCCTATGGCTCTCCTCAAGTATCATTCTCTTCATATCGGCATCATCGAACACATATCCCGCCCACGAATCTCAATACTCCACGGGAATCCAACCTGAAATCCCCATCCACCGCCTCGATCACCCACAACCAACAAATCCACCGGTTTCACATCCGGTTTACGGCGTCTCTCGATATTAATCAAGAAGTCATTATCAATCCTCAAAGATACCCAAACCTTACACTCTGCGGTGTCACCTCACAAACCGGACTCAAATCACGGAATTGCTCAATCAACTCCAATTCCTTCACCATCATTTGCGACATATGTAAAGTTTTCCGACTTAAAGCATCACCACGACATTAGCTTTGCGGGATGATAGTTCAAGCCGAAATCGTAATCTTTCAAAGAACTCTAACCAACGCCTCTGTCTCATATTCAGCTCCTTACGGTCAAACAAGTACCTCAAACTCTTGTGATCACCGAACACCTCAAATCTGGTACCATAGAGATAGTGCCTCCAAATCTTTCAAATAAGAAACACAATAGCAAATTGGTTCCAAATCATGAGTAGGATAGTTCTTCTCATGTATCCTCAAGTGATCTGGACGCATAAGCAACTACCTTCCCATCCTCGCATCAATACACCTCCCAAACCCATCTTGGAAGCATCACGTTATACAACAAAAGGTTGATCCAAACACAGCAACACTAGCACCGGAGATGTTGTCAACCTCCTTTTCAACTCTTGGAAGCTCTCTTCACACTTGGCGTCCCACACAAAAGCTCTTCCCTTACAGGTCAATTGGGTCAACGGAAGGGCTAGCTTTGAGAACCCCTCAATAAACCTCCCAGAGTAACCACCAACCCCAAGAAACTCCTAATCTCGATCGCAGACTTTTGGGCTCTCCCACTGCAACACGGCATCAACCTTAGCTGGGTCCACAGCTATACCATCACCAGAGATAATGTGACCCAAGAAGCTTACCTCTTTCTTTCCGCGGACATCTTCCGGATAGTATTTCCTCTTGAACTCCCTCTCAAATACCGCCCAAGTGATCTCCTCATTGGCAGTCGTCAACCCCTGACTAGCTGCCCTCCACCAATCATAAGCCTCTTTCTTCAACATGTGTGTGCCATAGCGAACCTTCCGAGCATCGGTGCAATCCATGACACGGGAAAATCCGTTCCATCTCACTTAGCCACTCAAGGGCACCATCAGGATTATACCCGCCTTCAAAAGTAGGAGGGTTCTCACGCTCGAACGTAGCCAAACTACGCGTTCCATCACCAATAGCATTGGGTATGTTACCCACAACTCCAAAGAATAGCTCGCAAGGCGGCAAAGAAGTCGCGACATCGTTCCGCCCCGCCATTCTAGTAATCGCAACAGAAAACAAAAATCAGAAACGAGTAACAAAGCTCGAATCTTACTCAACTTGACGACTCAACCACCTACGGACAGACCGAAGCGCTCGATACCACTAATGTAACACCCTTTTCTACCCGTATATTACGTGTCATTTATCGAGTAATTCTTTTCAAAAATAAAAATTGTTTTAATTGATAGAAAAGAAATGCTACTGACTTCCTTAAAACTCATCAAGTATGCACTCTTCAAATTTGTGCAATCTAACATCGATTATGGAAAATCCCATCCTCATAAAACACAATCGCAAATGGCATAAACACCAACTCACCAAATACTCTCAAACACGTCTCAATGTAACAATAAAAATCAGTATACAACTATTAAACAAATTATCCAACTCCACCCACGCCCCTAGGTGTTACAGTATCAGAGAGCGACACAACAATACATCCCAAAAACTAAAAGAATAAGGCAGCAAGTCCTTCACTGCTGGTACTGCGGCGTTGCCACAATAGAGCAACATTCCAAGCGTAAGGGTGAGAATTTCAATGGAACATAATCGGATACATAATAGAGGATGAGAGAAGCGGACAATCACAAGGTATCATCATCATCACCACATCATAAATACACAACACCGGCTCCAATCACAACAAAGAACAACTCACACGGTTATGATTATGTATGAAAATGCAACCCACACGCGGGCATATGCATGATGGTACCATATCATCTTTAAAAACCACTCAAGGCATATCTTCATCATAGAAGAAAAACCACTCAAGGCATAACATCATCAATATTAGTCATAGTATGCACATGCCATGAGACTCTATAACACATGTGCAACTCAATCAACACTCACTCGGAGTACTCATCATCATCATCATAAAAGAAATAACCACTCAAGGCATGTCATCATAAAACACTCGTAGAGTGTATTAAATCATTCACATCACAATCTTAAATAACACATCATCAAAATCATGAATCATAATACACATATCCTCATCATCATTCAGTACATATATATACTTCATCTGTCTTTTAGATTAGGGTGTCATAAAATAGTGCACTGATTGACTATGGGATTACTCAGGTAACTGATACTACTTGCAACAGGCATTGGCCACCCTTGCAAGGCTCTCAGTGATGCCCTTGTAAATACGCCAGCGAAAGAAATTCTGACCTTAGTGGTAAACCACAGTCTAGCCATAGTCAATTAGTACACTAGTAGTATAACATTTCACCGAGACTCATTTATATAACATAGCATCACAAATTTTTCTGTTATGAATCGTCATGTTTCAATTCGGGAAAAGCACCTAGAATGTTCAAAAGAGTAATCGATTTATAGCTACTTGTTTTCAAAAGAGGAATTGACTCATAGCTTTCATTTCTAAAATGGGAAATCGATTCCTTGTTTTTATTTTAAAGGGGGAATCGATTCCTTGCTTTCATTTCTAAGGGAGGGAATCGATTCATGGCTTCATTTTTCAAAGAGGGAATCGATTCCTAGCTTCTGTTCTAAAGGGGAAAATCGATTTCTAGCTTCAATTTGAAGTGGGAAATCGATTCCTCCCTTCCGAATTGGAAGTGGGAAATCGATTCTAGCTCATGTTTAAAGGAGGAAATCGATTTACGCTTCACGTATAGAGCCCGAATCGATTTCAATCTTCACTTTGGAGGAAAAACAATCGATTCTTCCATTGGTTTAAAATTCACAATCACAAAACATCACTGTTCAGAATCATCCAGTACACTCAGTCAATCATATATATCAAAACAACATCAATTTCATTCAACACTAGCTAACGCACTAAACCCCATAAACCCTACCGATACCCAATTATGTTAAATGAAACGCTCACCCTTACCTTAATTTAAACCGTAGGACTCCAATAACACCAAAATCACCCAAAATAGCAAGCTTTCCCTTCCTCTCCTTCGCAAATAACAATGGCTGTCCCTCCTTGAGCAAACTTGCGAACCAACAACAACAAGTAATGAGGGATTGTAAATCACCACAATAGGAAAAGGAAAAAATTTGAGAAAGAAAGGACCAAAACCCTTACCTTGAGCAACCTTGAGAAGTTTCTCTCTTCTCCTTTCTTTCTCTTCTCACGGCGCACCACCCCTTCTTTTCTTCTTCTTTGTTTTTCCTTTCTTTTCCTTCCTATGCAACTAAACCTAGTCTATTTATATTTTGGGCTCAAAAGGTTTGGGCCCTTTTTACACCCCCCTTCCATCGCTTCCACCACTCCCTAACACAATAAAATAGTTACCACATTATAACTCAATATAATTAAAATTAGTGCAACACTTTAAATAATTTTATCAATTACTTAATTAAATTATTTAGGTGTTACACCTTGAGAGCTAAGCTTTTCTTTTTCTTGTCTTTTTCTTCATGTTCAGCTAGACGAGTGAGCTCTAACTCGTGCTCTTGTAGTTTCCCAAATAGAGTGGCGAGAGACATAGTAGCTAAATTTCTTGATTCAGCTATAGCAGTTACTTTTGGTTGCCATTCTCTGTTTAGACATCTCAGGACTTTGTTGATCAAGTCTTCGGCAGGAAATGATTTTCCTAATGAGCCCAATTGATTCACTATGTGAGTGAACCTCTTTTGCATTTCTTGTATGGTTTCTCCTGGATTCATTCTGAATAATTCATATTCTCGGATAAGAGTGTTTGTTCTTGCCCTTTTAACCTCACTAGTACCTTCATGAGTGATTGGAAGATGTCCCACATTTCTTGAGCCGGTTTTGCAATTCGACACCCTAAAGAACTCATCGGGGCTTAGTGCGGAAGTAATGATGTTTTTGGCCGGAGATTGTGTTGAACCTTTTTCTTATCATCATCAGTCCATTCCGCTCTTTCTTTGTGGTGAGCATACCGTTTACCAAGTGTGTGGGGACATAGGGTCCATTTTCCACAAAGATCCCAAACATCGATATCAACCCCTTCTATGAATATTCTCTTTCTTTCTTTCCAATATGCATAATCTTTCCCGTTGAATCCCGGAGGACGGGTAAGAGATGCACCCTCACAGAGACCAACCTGAAGCCATTTCTCTTGAAGGTGCTAGGCCCTTTACACAAGAGTCTAGCTTCGATACCACTTGTTACCAAGTGGCTTGATCTCAAGAGAGGGGGTGAATTGAGACTTTAAAACTTTTCCCCTTTTTAAATGACTTAGATTAATTTTCGCGAGAGTTTATGGAATGAACAATTAGAAACAAAAGCGATAAATAACACAGAGATTTATCTTTGGTTCAGCCACCTCCTAGTGACTACTCTAGTCCTCACAAACCCTTTGTGAGATTTTCACTATCAAAATAAAGCTTAAGTCGGGTGCTTTAAAACCCTTACAGACTCAGGCGCTCTTCACCTAGGATACCCCACCTTGTGCAAGAGTCCTTAACAACAATTACAACAAGAGATACCCCACCCTTGTTACAATCAAAAACCCTAGAGAGATACCCCACTCTCTAGTACAACCAATTGACATACAAGAGATACCCCACCCTTGTTACAGTCAAAATCCTAGAGAGATTCTCCACTCTCTAGAAAAACCAATTACAGTAAAATCAAATTACAAGAAAAATAGCAATACCTCTAAGAAGGTAAATACAACAACTTGAAGATTCCCAACCTAACCCTTGAGAGAGATCAGCTCAAAGTGATGAAGAACGTGAAGAACGAGTGTGACAGTGAATAGATCGCGTTCTGCTTTTTAGATTTCTAGGTTGTGTGTTTTGTGAAGCCCTAAGTCTCTATTTATAGAGGGTGTAAAATATGACCGTTGGAAGAGTTTATGAATAAGTGGATAATCGGTTTGTTGCTTATAATAACTTGGTTGAAAATCGATTGTGTGCTTTAAGAAACATAAGAGAGGAATCGATTGTGTGCTTTAAGAAACACAAGAGAGAATCGATTGTGTGCTTTAAGAAATAAGAGAAGAATCGATTGTTGGCTTTAAGAAACAAAGTCATCAATCGATTGTTGCTTTACAATCAAGTGTGAAATCGATTTCAAGCTTCAAAGACAATAATGAAATCGATTTCTAACTCTAAAAACAAGAGAGAAATTGATTTTACACTTTAAGAACAACAAGCCATCAATCGATTGTTTTCTTTCCAAAACAATTTCCTTTTTAAAACCAATTATGACACAAATCGATTACTATCTTTAACAACATGAAACAAATCGATTTTAAGAAATTTCTAGCTTAAAAATAAGAGTGAAATCGATTTATAGCTTAAAGATGAGAGTGAAATCGATTTCTAGCTTTAAAGTTGCAAATCAAGAATCAATTCTTTACTTCAAAAACAATTTCTTTTAAAACACTGAGCCATGAATCTATTTCTTTAAAAACAAGTGCCTAACCTATTTAACATGCTTTTATCAATTGAAAACAGATGTTTGGTTCATAGTGAGTGCTAGTGTGTGGTGTGATTTGAGCCGATCCTCAAAAGCGGTTTACATTCATTCCTAAGACACGACCGGAATTCCTAACGTCTACCCTTACCACAAACATTCTTCTTGAGTTGGTTGTGTCTTGGAGTTCCCTTTTGTCACTTTATTTAGAATGCTTCATCATCAAAACTTAACCTGCAACACAAGATATCCACAATATAGTGTTTTATAATTTGGTATTTTATTTAATTGAAGGGAGTGGTATTGGAGATACCGGAACTGCAAGGATTGGCCCAGGAGCCCAAGCCCAATGACTTAGGCTCCTAGGAGTAGTGCAATTCGCACCACTTTGCAAAGAAAGAAAGAAAACGAAAGAAAGGAGAGAAGAGAGAAGAGAACGGCGTGTAACACCCCAATTCTACCCGGCAGTTTAATTCAAAAATCAGAGTAATAAAAATCATTTTTCATTAAATGGAGTGTTACGCTCCTCTCTTAAAAATACTCGAATAGTCGGTTCAGCTCAGAAAACATAGATCAATACATAACACCATACAAAATGTGGGATCATATCTCATGTTACTCAGCGGAAGTAAAGCTACATCTCAAAATAAGTGCCCAGCAGTCTCAAATAGTACACAATACATATAAAGGCTCAACAAATGAGCAAAACAGATCAAAACAAGGTTTATATCCCATCCCCTAGGTGTTACGTATCAGAGCAGACCGACTTAGGGAAAAGGGAAGGTAACAAGCCTTCACTCATGACTACCTGTGGTAAACAACAACAGAAAGGGTGAGTCTCGAACTATATAATAAAAGTGATAATAGGCAATATATACAATCACAGTTCACCACACAATTCAATCATACCAATCATCACTCAATAACATTTATGCGTTCATGAGAATGTATGCAATGTAGTTATGCATGTGGTACCAGTTGCCCTCATGGCAGTATCATTCTCAAATTGAGTCCTCATGACTCTGGCCCTCATGGCCTGGCCCTCATGGCCTCACAATCAGTTTATAACGTCGCGACCGCAGCCGAATGTATGCATGAGACTCCATGAACACAACACAAGCACATTTACAATATCACTTCATATATTATTTTCTCGCCTCATATTTAATCTCGTTTATAGCCCTCATGGCTCTAGCCCTCATGGCTCATGCCCCCATGGCATCCTCAATCATCTCAGTTACTAGCTCAATATACTCAAGTCCCAAGGACTATTCAAAATTAGAGGACTAACCTCACTCGGGGACCTAAACCACCATTTAGGACCAAAACAATCACCTAGGGACTACTTTGTCCCCTAGGGACCAAAAACAAGACTCACTTAGTCACCAGCAAAGACTAGGCGCCATTTTCCCCACATTCGCGCCCGGCGCAACACAAAGACTAGGCGCCATTTTCCCCACATTTCGCGCCCTAGTGCAACACAAAGACTAGGCGCAGAAACTCAAGACTGGGCGCTCGTGGCAACATGTACCCATCTGGCGCCACTTTTCTAGCAACTCGGTGCCCCCTCGGGCAAAGACGATCCTAGACACAAACTCGCACACGAACTCGGACACAAACTCGAGACACAGCGCCGCCAGCACTGCCTGGGCAAGACTGCATTTGGCGCCCTACACGACGACCCAAAGACACACAACACGTTTAAACAGAAAACCACTCGAGCCAAAATGCTTAAAATTGTTTTTGGGCAGGCAACTGCAAAAGATGGCACGGTAAAATATGCCTAGAACTCTGAGTTTCACTCAAACCACCCCCTAGGCGCACACTTATGGCGCCACAGCAATGCCCACCAGCCCACCTCTCTAATGACACATGCAAACAGAAAACTACTCGAGCCAAAATGTTTAAAAATGTTTTTGGGCAGGTGATTGCCAAATATGGCACAGTAAAATATGTTTGGAACTCTAAGTGTCACTTAACCCACCCCTATCGGCACACACGTGTAGCGCCACAGAATTGCTCTCTAGGACATCTCCCAAATGACACGTGAAAAACTAAAACTACTCGAGCCAAAATGTTTTAAATGAAGTTTGGGCAGGTGAATACAAAATTTGGCTCGGTGAAATATGCACAGAACATCAAGTTCCACTCAAACACCCTCTATGTGCACGTGAGCGGTGCATGTGGCGCCACATTCCTAGCAATGGCGCGCGCCTGCACAAAGAAACACACCCTCCCAACACTCAAAGAGTGCACTGGGCGCCATTTTCCCAGCAACTTGGCGCCCAGGCAGCAACACCCTGCACACATACACCATTCCAGCACATGAACAGTAACCCAGGCGCCAATTCCTCAGCAAAGTGGCGCTGGAATAGTAACACAAAGACCGTAGCTCATCACAGCTCAGACACTGTGGCGCATAATTGCTAGCCATTTGGCGCCCTAAACTCAAAACTCCCAATTTTTCCAATTTCTCCCAAATCAAACCACTCCATAATCACTCTAATGCTCCTAATTTCATATTATAACAATCAACTTCATGCTCAATCGTCAAACACATCACCAATCACGAAATTCACATGTTATAAACCCTAATTTAAGCCCCAATTCGATTTCACATGCAATTTATTCAATTCAATGGCTCAATTCATCAAACAATCCTCAATTAACACAAATCAAGACCTATGATCTACATATAACATATTATCTCCTCTATTATAGAGTGAGACTCCCCTTACCTTATTTTACACCGTAGAAAGTGATCCTCACCAAGTCACGTACAAGAACTACAGCAACTAAGGCCTTCTTCTCCTTCTCTTGATTGGTGCGAAGCTTTCTCTCCCTTTCTCTAGGGTTTAGCGCCGATTTTCTTTCTCCTTTCTCTTCTCTCCTTTCGCAATTTTCTTTCTTTTCTTTCTTTTGCACAAGTGATGCGAAATGCATCACTCCTAGGAGCCTAAGTCATTGGGCTTGGGCTCCTGGGCCAATGCTTGCAGCTTCGGTATTTCCGATACCACTCCCTTCTATTAAAATAAAATTGTAAATATAAAACACTATATTATACTTAATATAAGTAAAATAGTGCAACACTTAAACAATTTAATCAATTTCGTAATTAAATTATTTAGGGTGTTACAACTCTCCCCCACTTAGGAAATTTCGTCCTCGAAATTCATACCTGAGTCAAAAAGCTCTGGATACGACTCCCGCATCCCCGCTCTCCGGCTCCCAAGTCATGCTCTCACCAAGAGCCTCCCAACCACACTACCTTGACTAAGGCAATGTCTTTCCCTCTCAGCACCTTTACTTCTCTATCATCAATCCTCACTGGCATAGTCTCCACAGTGAGGTTCTCACGTACCTCCACATCATCCATGTGAATCACATGAGACAGGTTCGGAATGTACTTAGAAAGCCGTGACACGTGGAAAACATCGTGCAAGTTCGAAGATTAGGTGGCAAAGCCACCCTATAAGCAACCTTTCCAATCCTCGGTGATTTGGTACGGTCCAATAAACCTTGGAGTTAACTTCCTTGCCTTCAGAGCACACCCAACACCAGTCATAGGCGTGACCCTCAAGAACACATGCTCACCCGCCTGAAACTCCAAGTCCTTTCTCCTCCTATCATGGTAACTTTTTCTCGGCTGGCCGGGACTCTTTCATTTTCTCTCTCGATCATTTTCACCTTCTCCGTAGTCTCCTAACCAACTCCGGTCCAAGAATAACACTCTCACCGGACTCATGCCAACATAACGGAGTCCTACACCTCCGACCATACAACGCCTCGAATGGAGCCATCCCTATACTCGAATGATAGCTGTTATTATAAGTAAACTCAATCAGTGGGAGATGTGTATCCCACGCACCTCCCTGCTCGAGCACACAAGCTCTCAAAAGGTCCTCCAAGGACTGGATGGTTCTCTCTGGATGACCATCAGTCTGAGGATGATAAGCTGAACTCAACCTCAGCCTGGATCCCAATGCCTCCTGCAAGCTTCCCCAAAACTCAGACGTAAACCTTGGGTCTCTATCCGATACAATACTCTTCGGAACCCCATGTAGCTTCACAATCACCTGAATATAAATCTTAGCCAACTTTGGCACAGGATAGGTGATGTTGATAGGAATGAAATGTGCAGACTTGGTCAACCTATCCACAATCACCCAAATAGTGTCAAACCCTCTCACAGTGTTTGGCAACCCAGTCACAAAGTCCATGGAAATGCTGTCCCACTTCCATTCCGGAATCTCTAAAGGTTGCATCAACCCCGCAGGTTTCTGGTGCTCAATCTTTGACTTCTGGCAAGTCAAACATGCATAAACAAAGCGTGCTACATCCTCTTCATACCAAAGCTACCAAAGCAGCTTTCTTGAGATCATGATACATCTTAGTAGCACCGGATGAATGCTCAACTTGCTCCTATGGCTCTCATCAAGTATCATCTTCTTCAACTCAAGATCATCGGGAACACAAATTACGTCCTCGAATCTCAACACACCACGGGAATCCAACCCGTAATCCCCATCCACAACTTGCTCACCAAAGAACCAAAGAAGTCAACCAACTTCACATCTAACCACGGGCGTCTCGATACTAACCAAGAAGTCATTCCCAATCCTCAAAGATACCCGGTCGACCGCTGCGGGGTGTCACTTCACAAACTGGACTCAAATCACGGAATTGCTCAATCAACTCCAATTCCTCACCATCATAGTTGACATATGTAGAGTTTTCCGACTTAACGATCACCTACGACATTAGCTTTGCGGGGTGATAGTTCAAGCCGAAATCATAATCCTTTAGCAGACTCTAGCCAACGCCTGTCTCATATTCAGCTCCTTACGGTCAAACAAGTACCTCAAACTCTTGTGATCACCGAACACCTCGAACTGGTACCATAGAGATAGTGCCTCCAAATCTTCAGCACAAACACAATAGCAGCCAACTCTAAATCATGAGTGGGATAGTTCTTCTCATGTGTCCTCAACTGCCGAGACGCATAAGCAACTACTTTCCCATCCTGCATCAACACACCTCCCAAACCCATCTTGGAAGCGTCACAGTATACAACAAAAGGTTGCTCCGGCACAGGCAACACTAACACTGGAGACGTGGTCAACCTCCTCTTCAACTCTTGGAAGCTCTCTTCACACTTTGCATCCCACACAAAGGCAGGTACCTGCAAAACACTGTGACGCTATTTATAGGGAAAGGAGGCATACCGTAGCCGTCGGATCAGGCAGACGGATCCTGGGGCGCTGCAGCCCAGGGCGGAACAGATCTTAACAAAGCAGGTACTCAGGTTTTTGGAACTTAAAGAATTAGAAGAAATTAGGCAATTCTCTTATGAAAATGCTAAAATCTACAAAGCAAAAACCAAAGAAGAGAACTTAAGGAAGGAAGATGGTCTTATTATACAATTCTAGGTCGAAATTGTTCCCTAGAAAGCTTAGATCAACGTGGTCAGGACCATTCCAACTAGTCAAAGTGTATACTCATGGTGTAGTTTACCTATTTGATGAAGCTTCAAAGAGTAAAAATGTACTATGGAAAACATGTGGTGAGACAAAATCACCATTCATCTTCAAAATCTCTAGGTCAAAGAGATAGTCAGGCTGAAAGACTCCTAAAACAAGCGCTTATGGGAGGCAACCCATCATTTGAAGTATTAATTATGTATTTTTGTTCAATTTTATGTCTTGAAATGTTTTGTAGGAATGTATAATTCTCATTGCAGCTGCACTGCATACACCAGCACATCCCAATTGCCTGTGCTCCTGAATCATCACAACAACACTTGGGTGAAAATTTTCTTAAAGTGTCAGCTCATCAAATGAGTAATTAGTGGGTTAAGGAAGAAAATGGTGCGCTATTCAACCTAAGTGGACGCGTGTCAACATGTGTAACGCCCCAAAATAATTTAATTGTTTATTTAATTAAGTTATTTAAGGCTTGCAACATTTATTTAAGTCAAATAATTAATTTGGAGTTTTATTTAATTAGGTGTTATAGTGATTAGTTATATTAAAAGAATAATAGAGTATTTAATATAACTAAGAGGTGTTGGATGGTAAATAAGGGAGTGGTAATTTATTTATTTCAGGAGGTATTTGAAGTAACTAGGAGGTGCAAATAAAGGGCCCATGGCCCACTAATAGGCCCAAGTTCAAGGAATTAAACTAGGGGTAGGGTTTTCATTCCATTAGAAGCCAAGAAAAGAAAAAAATAGAGAGGGACAGCAGCCATGGAGGCCACGCAGCTGGGTGCTTGAGGGGAGAGGAGGAAATTCATTTTCTTGCTTGGGTAAGTTGGTATTTGGTACCAATCTTCTCCATTTTTCTTCCTCTATCTTTTAGTGTAAGTTTCATACACTAATTCCTTCCCATTTTCCTTTTACCATGGATGGGTTTTTGAAGCTCAAAGTAGGAGAGCATCCATTTTTGGTGATTCTTGTGTTGTTGAAGGAGAGGCTTCTTGGGTTTTCAATTTTGAGGTAAGGGGGCTCTCTTTCATACATAATAGACTATAGGATTAGTGATTATGTGTGGGTTAGGTGTTAGGGTAATCAATGGGTGTTTATGTATTGTGTGAATAAATTGTGTTTATGTGTTGTTTGAAATGAATTGTTGTTTATGTGTTGTTTGAATAAATTGTGGTTTATGGGTTGTTTGAATAAATTGATTATTGATGAGTTGTTGAATTAAATGATGTTATGTGTGATTAATTAAATGAGGGATTATGTGTTGTTGGATTAAATGGTGTTAAAGTGTTGTTGAACTAATTGGGTGTTTAAGTGTTGTGGGACTAAATGAGTATTATGTGTTGTTGAGTTAAATGGGAGTTTATGAAATGTTGGATTGATTGGTGTTAATGTGATAATTGTATAAGGAGCTCAATTAAAATTTAATTGGGATTGAGTATGGTGACTAGTGGGTGTTGATAAATTGTTTAAGAGAAATGTTTTGGTGGAGTTGTGTGGGAAAAATTTGGTTAAGTGCTGTTGAATCAGGGGGGGCGCCATTTCTGGCCCCAGGGCGCGCCTAGTGGCGCCGGCCCAAGCTGTTGCGTGTTGGTGTAGGACGGGCGCAGGCAGGGGCGCCATTTGGCGTGCCCAACGCGCCCGGTTGCGTGCGCGTGTGCTAGTGTGTGTGGTGCGGTACTAGGCGCCATTTTGGCGTGCCCAGTGCGCCTGGGAGTGCACCTGTGTGGTGCCAAGGTTGGCGCAGGCAGGGGCGCCAAATGTGGCAGCCCCGTGCGCCTGTGTGGTGCTGTTGTGCGCCTGTGTGGTAGCTGATAAACTTCAATTTAGTGTATTTGTAGAGATACTTTTGTGTTATTTTTAGAGCAATTTTTACTAAATATATAAATCCTTGGCTAATTTGCTCTTTATTTTGTAGAAAAGAATAAAAGATAAAAAGAAAGATGTTTTACATATATATATATATATATATATATATATATATATATATATATATATATTGTTCCGGGCGTATTAGCAAGGACACGGAGGTGCGATCAAGAATGGGCCGGCCCACTCTCGCTAAACGGCCCAAGACCGTGGCTTGTCCGCAATTCTCGGCGACCGACGCAGCTTTCGCAACGGTCGAAGTCGCCCAGGTGGTATAAATATCACCTCACCCACATCGTCAGTACGCATTCCTACCCCGCTGTGATACCCCGCCCGTTAGCACACCTCGACTAGAAAGCGTCGGAGTGTCTTTGCGGTACCACCCGAGGTGCTCAAGACCGGTCCCCACACCCGCAGTGCGGCCGGACAAAGGAGCAAGACACAACTCACTTGGTGATCAGCACGATCATTTGGCGACCACGGTGGGAGCCCGAGCGCTTCCCACTTCAAAGATGGGCGAAGAAAATCGTTACGCGGGCTTTCCACCTGAAGCGACCTGCCTCGCCGGCCCCGACGTCGTCGCAGCAGACACCTGAGGGCGTTCCACTAACAATCAATGAATCCCATGACAACCTCGCCGGAACCCTCGGTCCAGGCGGGCAAGGAGCCACTCGGAACGAGCATCAACGAATCCCGAGCGAATCGCCGAGGCCGGATCATGGAGCAAGCCGCACGAACACGCCACCCGTGCCGTTCTCCGGCTACTCGAAACAAAAATCGGATCATTGCCGGACGGAAAATCTCATAACTCGGCTCGAGAGAGGTCCATACCCGATCGTCAAGAAACGAGACATGGGGCATCCTCTGCCGAACTTCGCGCCTTCTTCACGCAGGCGAAGCCCCAGAAGCGATCGCCCGCTATCGAGGAGTACCTCTGCTCGATCCCCTGCTCGAAGGATTCGGGCGCGCAGATCGCCCGACTGCAGGAACGCGCGCAGTCGCCGTTCCCCCTCACATAATTATGACTATTCAGATTCACCCTACCAGCCCGAGTCGGACCGTTCGCCCACGAGATATTCTTCGTACGAATCCTCCGACTCCAGGCGCTCCAGGAGCCGATCGTGGGACCCCTACGACGAGTTGAACGAATATCGGAACGGTGAAATCAGAGATGTTTCACGACGACCGAGAAGACATCACTCCACTAGAAACAGAGGCCGTTCGTTCCAAGGGCCCCCCATACACGGGCACCATACCGGCGGTGGGTTCTATGGAATACCGACCGGCGAAGCATATCTCACGATGCAGACGTTCGGGCCGAACGACTTCTCGACCGGTGGCCAAGGCCCGTTCACTAGGGAGATCAGGCGCTATCGTATCCCCAGGGACCTAAGAAAGCCGCCCAACCTCAACAAGTTTGATGGGCGAGGTGATCCTGATAAACACATCAGATACTTCAACAATTATTGTAGCTACCGAGAGTTAGATTCCATCATGAAGTGCCGGCTGTTCCCACAGTCACTTGACGGACGAGCTCTAGAATGGTGGGGGTCGCTACGGCCGAACACCATTTCATCGTGGGAAGGATTGATCAGAATCTTTTTGGCAAATTACACCGCCAACCGGTGCCAATACCGCCATGAAGAGCACCTGGACACCATCACCCAGGGGGACAACGAGTCGTTAAGACGTTACATAGAGCGTTTTAACAATGAAGCCGATCAAGTGCACGACCTAACAGACAGGGATAAACTGAAATACCTCAAGAGAGGCATCCGGCCGGACCACAGATTTGTTGAAGAGTTCACTTTGAACCACATAGACGATCTTAGCACGTTCCTCCGAAGAGCCAACGCCCACATGCATTATGAGGAAACCCTTGCCGCCAGAAAGGCCGCCCGCGTGCGACCTAGAGAAGACGATAGCAAGCGGGCCAGAAATCAAGACAACGGCGGGACAAAGCAGGTCAGAGTACCGGCCCAAGAAGTATGAGCATCGGACGAGGCTCAATGTTCCCATAGCCCAAATATTGTCCGAGTGTCGAACAACGAATTTGTTGGACGTGAAGAGGCACGATCCATTGGTACTCAAGAAGGCGGCGACGCCACCAAAAATATTGCGGTACCATAAAAGCAAGGGACACGATACTAATGATCGTGCATGGCCCTAAAAGATGACATCGAGGATCTCATCCAAAAGGGGAAGCCAAGCGATGACGTCCGCGAGAGAGGGTACGGCCGATCCAAGAGAAAGCCGGAGGAAAGAAGCCCGATCAAAGGGCAAAGAAATTACTGCAAAGAACCGTAGAGGAGATAGCGGACAAGGACACCTCCGAAGAGGACGTCCGGATGTCCAACGGCCGGAGAGTGGCCATGGTAATCAAGGAGAAACCCCTTAGAGAAAAGGGATTCAAGAAAGCCATAAAAAGAAAATGGAACGAGTTGATGATGGTTGGGTCTACATCTACGAGCGGCCGGCTTCAAAAAAGCCACCCATTTCCTTTGGAGATGAAGATTTCTTTGGACGGAAGGGCCAATAGCTATGCCCGTTGGTAATCGTCAGCGGTAATGGCCAATACCGGCACGCCGAAGTGCAGTGCGACCAAAGCGATTCGGCCGACATCATATTTGCGCGATCGATCGACAAGATCAACGTCGGCCGAGTGAGATCATTCCACAGACCGATCCAACACCCCTAACAGGGTTCAACGGGGCAGTCACCTACCCCTTAGGAACGATCGATCTCTTGGTCACCTTCGGTGATGACTCAGGAACGAGCACAAAATACCGGACGGTGAAGGCCACATTCCTAGTCCTACCCATCAAATCCTGCTATCAGTGCATTATAGGCCGACCGACCCTGGGAAAGTTAGGGGCGTAGCCTCCTGATCCACACGAAGATGAAGTTTCACAAAGAAGGACGATCAAGTGGTGACAAAGTGTTAGCCGACCTAGAAGCGGCCAAGAAAAGCCACTATTTGTATCAAGACATCGCAGCGGCGGGAGCGGGAGAGATATCGACCCACGAGCACTGGAGAAAAGGCACCAAGTCAACCTCGCGGACTTAGACGCCCGGTATGACCCTGATAGCGACCCAGAGGACGACGACGATGAATTAGCCCGCGAGCTAAAAAATAGACTGAAGAGGCCTGAGCCACATGGAGAGCTTGTTGACGTCCGCCTGGGAGCGACCGAGAGAAGACGGTCAAACTCGGACGCGGACTACCCGAAAGGCGGTCGAGCAAGATCTCACGCCTCTCTTAAGGAGTATGCGAGACTTGTTCGCATGGCAAGCATCCGACATGCCCAGATCCCAACGAAGTCGCATGCCATCGGCTCGCGATGGATGAATGCGGGCACCTGGTCGCCCAAAGAAGGCGAACCCAAAACCTAGAGAAATCTCAGCGGCCGTGCCGTTGGCGACCTAGTCAAGGCCGAGTTTATTGAAGAAATAAAATACACGACTGGGCATGTCAAATGTGGTGCTAGTCAAGAAGAAAAAGCGGCAAGTGGCGCGCATGTGCGTCGACTACACAGAGACTGAACAAGGCATGCCCGAAGGATGCCTTCCGGCGCCGAGCATTGACAAGGTGGTCGATGGGGCATCGGGCTACAAATTGCTATCCTTCCCGGATGCCTATTCAGGTACAACCAGACACGATGTACCCGCCCGACCGCCACAAAGCGCGCTTCATGATCGATCGTGGCAACTTCCAAGATAAGGTCATGCCGTTCGGCTCAAGAAACGCTGGGGCAACATACCCGGCGGATGATGAACAAGATCTTCAAGGATCGATCGGTCGAGTATTGAGGTTTACCTTGATGATATGATCATCAAGAGCAGAACGACCAAGATCATGCGGCCGACCTAAGAGAAATCTTTAAAGAAGCGAGGAAAAATTCTCTTAGGCTTAACGAAGAAAAGTGCACCTTTGGAGTTAGGGCCGGAAAATTCTTAGGGTTTTATCTGACCGAAAGTGTAACACCCCATTTCTACCCGGCAATTTAAAACAAAAATCAGAGTATAAAAAAAAAAAAATCTTTTAGTTTAGTGTGTTATAAAATAGTGCACTGGCTGACTATGGGATTACTCTGTAATCGATACTACTTGCAATGTGCATTGGCCACTTTTGCAAGGCTCTCTGATGCCCTCGTAAATACACCAAATAAAGAAATTCTAGCCTTAGTGGCGAACCACGGTTTAGCCATAGTCATTCAAAGACACTAATAGTATAACATAAAGTAATACTCAATGAAATGGAGCGCCACAACTCTTTCTCTTAAACCAAAACCAAATACGTAACAATTGTAAGATAACTCATAGAATTCTAGTTTCACATAATGCAATGAAAACAATCATTATCTCAACAAAGATAATCCAAAGAATATCAAACAAATACATAAGGCTCAACAAGGAGCAAAACAAGCAACAACAGTCTAAACCCGACCCTAGGTGCTACGTGATCGAAGCGCACCGACTCTGGGAGTAGTGAAGGTAGAAAGCCCTCACTCCCGACTCACCGTGGTAAATAACAACCGAAAGGGTGAGTCTCGAACTATATAATAAAAGTGATAATAAGCAATATATCAAAGATAGTTTACAAAGACACTCAAACACGCTAAACATCACCAACAACATTCATGCACTAATGGGAATGTATGCAATGTTGGTATGCATGTGGTACCATTGGCCCACCGGCCGCCCTCAGGCTTCACAATCACTTTATAAGGCCCCCCGTCCGCCCTCAGGCTTCACAATCATTTTATAAGGCCCCCCGGCCGCCCTCAGGCTTCACACATCATATTATAAACTCTACGACCGCAGCCAATGTATGCATGAGACTCCATGTACATCACAAACATCATTTCAAACAATTCAATACACCCATTACTCTTACCTCTCGCTCACAATCTCATTTTATAGCCCTCCGGCTTGGCCCACCGCCCATGCCCCCATGGCATGCTCAATCACCTCATTATGAACCCTCAACACCATTATGTCCCACCGGACTATTCCCTCTAGGGCACTCAACCTCACTCGGGGACCTAAACCACCACTTAGACTAAAAGCAGGTCATCTAGGGACCAAACTGTCACCTAGGGACCAAAATAAGCACCCTCTTAGGCACTTGGCGGCACACCAGCGCCATTTTCCCCACATCTCGCGCCCGGTGCAACACAAAGACTAGGCGCCGTAAACTCAAGATTTTGGCGCCCCGTGGCAACACAGCCACCGGGCGCCACTTTCCTAGCAATCTGGCGCCCCTGGGCAACACAGACCTAGACACAAACTCAGACACGTTTGACACACAAACTAAGACACAGCAAAGCACGCTTAGCGCCCCTGCTGACCCAGCTCACCCAACACTTTCAAATCAAAACCACCCGAGCCAAAATGTTTAAAAATGAATTTGGGCAGGTAAACACAAAATTTGGCACAGTGAAATATGCCTAGAAACGTAAGTTTCACTCCCCGGGCTCCAAAACACACATAAAACGAGCCCTACCGGGACATTTTCAAAAATACACTTGAACTCAGAAAACCACTCGAGCCAAAACACTTAAAATTGAAAGTTGGCAGGTGAATGCAAAAGTTGGCACGAGAAAATATGTTTAGAAATACAAGTTGCACTCACCGGGCTCCAAAACACACCCAAAACGAGCCCTACCGGAACATTTTCAAAAATACACTCGCAATCAGAAAACCACTCGAGCCAAAATGTTTAAAATTGAAAGTTGGCAGGTGAATACAAAAGTTGGCACGAGGAAATATGTTTAGAAATGCAAGTTTCACTCCCCGGGCTCCAAAATACCCACATTCTGGCGCCCAGGCAGCAACTCACTCACCCAGACACTGCTACAGTGACACAGGCGCCATTCTGGGCACCCTGGGGCAGCATTTGGCGCTCACACCGCACACACGCACCCAACACACAACAAGGCATTGTGGCGCCATTTTCCCAAAGAACTTGGCGCCTGGCGAACAACCTCGCACAAAACATTTTCCAAAGACATGAACGGCATTGTGGCGCCATTTTCCCAAAGAATGTGGCGCCTGGCAAAGAGCATTCCGCACAAACTCCAAATTTCACTGTGAAGCATACTGTGGCGCTGCGAATCCTAGCATTTTGGCGCCCAAACACTAAAACCCCAATTTTTCCAAACTCTTCCAAACCAATTCACCCAATAATCCTTCTAACACTCCTAATTGCATAATCAAACAACCAATTGCATATTCAAATCATCAATTAACATCAAAATCACCAAATCATATATTACAAAACCCTAACTCACACCTAAATCAATTTTTACCAACAATCTCATCAAATTCAAGAATCAATTCAACATGCAATCATCAATTAACATCAAAACAGCCCCTATGACACATATAATACCCATTATCTCCTCTATTATAGAGTGAGACTCCCCTTACCTTAGGTTATTCACGAAAATGGAAGATTTCCACAAGTCACCTACAAAACCCCAACAATCCACGCAATTCAACACTTCTCCTCTCCTTCTCACGATCACACCTAGGGCTTGGTTCACGGTTCTCTCTCTCCTTCCTCTTCTCCCTAGCGCCGATTTCCCTTCTCCTTTCTCCCTTCTTTCGTTTTCTTTCTTTCTTTTCTCAATTGGTGCGAATTGCACCAACCCTAGGAGCCCTAAGTCATTGGGCTTGGGCTCTGGGTCGATACTTACCACCCCTAATTATTGATACTTCTCCCTTTTCTTTTAATTAAAACACCATCCTATTGTTTTATTATAACTACTCCATGAAACACCTAAGTAATTTAATTTAATAACTACTTAATTATTTTGGGGCGCATACAACTCTCCCCACTTAGAACATTTTCGCCTCGAAAATCTAGTCAAACCCCAAACACTACCAAATCTCTTCTTCATCTCTAACCGTCCTCCTCCAAAATCTATCGCATACTTGGCAAACAGACTAAACACCCTCCCACTCACAAACTACAACCACCTAGACAACTAGTACTATCCACATTGTCGATCATTATTTCCTCGACACGGGCGGTAAGTGATCGGGCGGCCGTCCCTCCTACTTATTCACCGTGTAACCTGAAATAATAAACGCACTCGCCACCTCCAAAACCCACCGACTTACTACGACAATTAATCATGGACATGGTTATGCTCTAACCAGTTCATACCCGAGATTACATCTAACCTATTCAACTAACAGCAAGTAAGATTCACCACAAGGTCCCGTCGAAGATCGACAAGGGACACTGAGAACACAACACACACAACCACATATCCCAACCACAATCATAGTGCAGTCAAAACATCAAATGCGCACCATTCTCACTCGTCACAGGCTAGGTAGCTCATCACAATGATATCAAAACATAGTCATACATCACATATTATAAAGAAGATAGTGACAAGAATACACACATGGTTTACTCCAAGACATTTTGTTATTCGAATCCAAATAATTCTTTATACTCTTAAATTTCGCAATAGTAATCATTTCTTATTCAAATAGTAAAGCATCAAAATATTAACATAAGGTTAATTACTAACTCTAATCCCATTGCATTCCCTTTTAATGTGGCATACAATATTTCTGCACACAAAATGTTACACTACTTGTTGGCTCTTTTACTCATTCCTCAAGGCAATGGCATTATTTTATATTCATAATTCAAATTTGAGACACGACAAACACACCAAAACAATTCAATTTAAACGATCTCTACAAAAATAATAATATTTAATCACACATGAAGATCATACCAAAGATGTCACATAGGGTACTCAATTAACATCATTAACTTGGGAGTTCCATAAAGGCAAATGTGTAAGAACAATATCTACAATGATACCAACATGCATTCTATCCTTAACATGCATTCCATATTTAGCTCATTAAACCACACAACACAATTGGCACAATCAGCAAATAATCTAATAGGAATTCGTTTATAAAAAAATAAGTTTGATACCAATATTGTATCCAATCGTAAAATTTGTTTATTAGGGGTTCACAAACAATCTCATAACTCAGTTCATTTTCAACTTACAAAACCACGTAACATAATTAAGGAAGTAACAACCAAAATCGGATAATAAAATCGGTTGTAGACAATTAGAGTTCACAATTAGTTTAAGCATGCATTTATTCTAGTCACCTCTACAGTCATATTTCCTAAATTTCAATGAAACATAATTCCACCAATCAAACACTAAACATTTACATTTATTTAAACATGTGAAAAGAGGAGTAACTAGACTCGAATAGATTACAAAGGCAAAGAGAAACGGACTCCAAACACTTAACACCAAGCTACCATACTCGAGAAGGAAATCAAAGTGTTCAAGTGTGCAACCTCAAGAGTGTGGAACAATTCTTTACTATCGTCTAATTGAAAACTAGAAGGATACACTGTCATAGGACCTATACACTTCACAACTTCAATAGAATTAGAAATACCACCCAAAATGAGAGCCAACGGAAAAATCCTTTCATAAAACCAATTTTCAAATGTAACGAACTCACCGTTAATCCGACATGGTCAAATGATGATACCTATAGGTTTTTGGTTCCATAGAATAACAAGCTAATAAGGAGCCTATGCATTTTATGACGCATAGCTCAAAGCAGCTCAAAAATCTTTTTCTTTGGGTTAATAAAGAAGTAAGTGAGACGCATTCTACCTAGCTTCGTAGAAGGGAAGATAAAATACTTAACACTACAACTTTGATCAATTACCCATTGTCAAATAAAATTAAAACACGAGTACAAACATCGTTTTAATTTTAAGAACTCTAAGACTTCAAGTTATTCGTAAAACAAAGACGTTAGATTGTAGAAAAACAACACATTCTTATTTCAAGCCGTAATGTACCACTTTACGCACAATTAGAATTTGGCGCCTATACACCCGTGGGGATGCATAGGTTACATGCTTTCAAAACATTAATTTCCTTTCAAAACGCGTCTCAACCCATTGCGTTATCACTTAGCCTTAGAACCTCACATTTATTTTGGAAGACATCACGCTTAGTTTAGAGAAACATCTCGCTTTCAAAGCTTAGAAAACATCACCTTTAAAGAGTGGAAAAACATCACAATTTAATTGTAGAAAGCATCTCGCCTTAAGTTATATGACATCCCTTTTGTTTTTGAAAACATCGCATTTTAACTCGCATACAACTTCAAAACAACACCCTTACAACATAAAGACAAATTTCTTAAAAAAAAAAAAACAAGACAAAGAACTTTGAACAATATAATACAAAGACACTAGTCACTAAAAAAATAGAACAAATGACTTGAAACATCACAAATAGCACACCATTTATTTTAAATAGAATTGTAACCTTGATTTCTTTGAAAGCATCAAATCCAATTATCAACTCTGCGAACCATTATCAATTGATTCGATTCAATTTAATCATCACTTTATATTTTAGAAAATACACTCTTTTCTTTTAGAAAATACCACATTTCAAATGGGGAAACATCACATTAAAATTGAATAGAACGGTATTTTAATTATAAGTAAACAAAGAAGAAACAAATGCGCCATAACACGCTACAACAAAGGGCGCAAAACAAAGAAGAAACAGAGTGGAAAACAAAGACCCCTTTCAAAGATAAAAATAGCGCTTCATTTTTGTAAAACGGCCGTATAATTATTTTTTAAAAAAATGCAGCAGCTCATACCTCAATTAAAACGGCAGACAGCACCCTAACTTATAAGAACAGCACTTCATCTTCACAAAACCGCACTACACTTATTTCATAAAACAACAACTCATTCTATAAAAATAAACCGTAATACAAAGAACTCATTTGGTTGGTAAACAATGACATTTTAAATTGACAAAACAAATGCATTTTTATTCTTTTCAAAACAAAGAATAAAGATACAATCTTTAGTCACTACACATAGCATCCTCTCAATTTATTTTCAATTTCGTTTATCATCTAAACACACAATTCAATCACCACATACAACTCAACATTCAATTAAGGATAGAACATCCCATGCATCGTATCTCAATTCAATTCCAAGGTTCATACGACAAGAAAATTTTGAACAAAACAACAGAGACATGGTTCACGATCGAGAAAACAAGATAACACACATTACCAAAGCAGGTATCTCCCCACTAGTTCTCTTACCATAAGCGGTCTCCAAATACACTTTTTACTGCAGGAACATCACTACCACACAACCATTGGTTAGAACTAGACGGCAGAAGACTCGATCGCCGATCGACACGACGACTCGACAACTTGGTCGGAAGGACCGACCATTGCTCTGATACCACTAATGTAACACCCCATTTCTACCCGGCAATTTAAAACAAAAATCAGAGTATAAAAAAAAAAAAATCTTTTAGTTTAGTGTGTTATAAAATAGTGCCTTTGGCCGACTATGGGATTACTCGTAATCGATACTACTTGCAATGTGCATTGGCCACTTTTGCAAGGCTCTCTGATGCCCTCGTAAATACACCGAAAGAAATTCTAGCCTTAGTGGCGAACTACGCTTTAGCCATAGTCATTCAAAGACACTAATAGTATAACATAAAGTAATACTCAATGAAATGGAGCGTCACAACTCTTTCTCTTAAACCAAAAACCAAATACGAAACACCGTAAGATAACTCATAGAATTCTAGTTTCACATAATGCAATGGAAAACAATCATTATCTCAACAAAGATAATCCAAAGAATATCAAACAAATACATAAGGCTCAACAAGGAGCAAAACAAGCAACAACAGTCTAAACCCCGACCCCTAGGTGCTACGATCGAGCAGCATCGACTCGGGAGTAGTGAAGGTAGAAAGCCCTCACTCCCGACTACACCGTGGTAAATAACAAATGTAAAGGGTGAGTCTCGAACTATATAATAAAAGTGATAATAAGCAATATATCAAAGATAGTTTACAAAGACACTCAAACACGCTAAACATCAGTCAACAACATTCATGCACTAATGGGAATGTATGCAATGTTGGTATGCATGTGGTACCATTGGCCCACCTACGCCTCGAAGCTTCACAATCACTTTATAAGGCCCCCGCCGCTCTCAGCTTCACAATCATTTTATAAGGCCCCGCCGCCTCGAAGCTTCACACATCATATTATAAACTCTACGATCATGCAGCCAATGTATGCATGAGACTCCATGTACATCACAAACATCATTTCAAACAATTCAATACACCCATTACTCTTACCTCAATGTCAATCTCATTTTATAGCCCTCCCGGCTTGGCTCCACCGGCCCATGCCCCCATGGCATGCTCAATCACCTCATTATGAACCCTCAACACCATTATGTCCCACCTGACTATTCCCTCTAGGGCACTCAACCTCACTCGGGGACCTAAACCACCACTTAGACCAAAAAGCAGTCATCTAGTGGACCAAAGCTGTCACCTAGGGACCAAAACAAAGACCCTCTTAGGCACTTGGCAAAGCACCAGCGCCATTTTCCCCACATTCGCGCGCCCGGTGCAACACAAGACTAGGCGCCGTAAACTCAAAGATTTTGGCGCCCGTGGCAACACTGCCCACCTGGCGCCACTTTCCTAGCAATCTGGCGCCCCCGGGCAACACAGACCTAGACACAAACTCAGACACGCTTCAGACACAAACTAAGACACAGCAAAGACAGCTTGGCGCCCCACGTTGACCCAGCTCACCCAACACTTTCAAATCAAAACCACCCGAGCCAAAATGTTTAAAAATGAATTTGGGCAGGTAAACACAAAATTTGGCACAGTGAAATATGCCTAGAAACGTAAGTTTCACTCCCTGCTCCAAAACACACATAAAACGAGGCCCTCACAGGACATTTTCAAAAATACACTTGAACTCAGAAAACCACTCGAGCCAAAACACTTAAAATTGAAAGTTGGCAGGTGAATGCAAAAGTTGGCACGAGAAAATATGTTTAGAAATACAAGTTGCACTCACCGGGCTCCAAAACACACCCAAAACGAGCCCTACCGGAACATTTTCAAAAATACACTCGCAATCAGAAAACCACTCGAGCCAAAATGTTTAAAATTGAAAGTTGGCAGGTGAATACAAAAGTTGGCACGAGGAAATATGTTTAGAAATGCAAGTTTCACTCCCCGGGCTCCAAAATACCCACATTCTGGCGCCCAGGCAGCAACTCACTCACCCAGACACTGCTACAGTGACACAGGCGCCATTCTGGGCACCCTGGGGCAGCATTTGGCGCCCACATCGCACACACGCACCCAACACACAAACAGTGCACAGGGCGCCATTTTCCCAGCAACTTGGCGCCCTGGCGGAACAACCCTGCACAAAACATTTTCCAAAGACATGAACAAAGGCATGTGGCGCCATTTTCCCAGCAATGTGGCGCCCTGGCAGTAGCATTCCTGCACAAACTCCAAATTTCACCTGTGAACAGTACACAGGGCGCCAGAATCCTAGCATTTTGGCGCCCCAAACACTAAAACCCCAATTTTTCCAAACTCTTCCAAACCAATTCACCCAATAATCCTTCTAACACTCCTAATTGCATAATCAAATAACCAATTGCATATTCAAATCATCAATTAACATCAAAATCACCAAATCATATATTACAAAACCCTAACTCACACCTAAATCAATTTTTACCAACAATCTCATCAAATTCAAGAATCAATTCAGCATGCAATCATCAATTAACATCAAAACAGCCCCTATGACACATATAATACCCATTATCTCCTCTATTATAGAGTGAGACTCCCCTTACCTTAGGTTATTCACGAAAATGGAAGATTTCCACAAGTCACCTACAAAACCCCAACAATCCACGCAATTCAACACTTCTCCTCTCCTTCTCACGATCACACCTAGGGCTTGGTTCACGGTTCTCTCTCTCCTTCCTCTTCTCCCCTAGCGCCCGATTTCCCTTCTCCTTTCTCCCTTCTTTCGTTTTCTTTCTTTCTTTTCTCAATTGGTGCGAATTGCACCAACCCTAGGAGCCCAAGTCATTGGGCTTGGGCTCTTGGGTCGATACTTACCACCCCTAATTATTGATACTTCTCCCTTTTCTTTTAATTAAAACACCATCCTATTGTTTTATTATAACTACTCCATGAAACACCTAAGTAATTTAATTTAATAACTACTTAATTATTTTGGGGCGTTCTGAAAGGGGATAGAGGCTAACCAGCACAAATGTAGAGGCGATCGCAGACATGAGGCCGCCCGCTACAAAAAAGGAAATCCAACGATCGAATGGTATGATCGCCGCTCTTTCAAGATTCATACCCAAATCGCATGCAAGTCGCTCCCCTATTCAAACTTTTGAAGAAAGAGGTAGAGTTCGAGTGGGACCACCGAGCCCGGTGCCGGCCGCACTAGAACAATTCAAGGAGGCTTTGACCAACCCGCCCATTATGACGAAGCGGACTGGGAAACTCAGACTTGTACCGGCAATTCACGAAGAAGTATTGAGTGCCGCCCGGTCGAGAAGACAACTTAAAGCAAAATCCGGTCTACTTCATCGCAAAGCACCGCAAGGACCCAGAACCGAGATACGAGAAGATCGAAAAAGCTAGCACTTGCATCCGCCTGGTGGCCGCCCGGCGCTGAGACCATACTTCGTGGCCCACCTGTGTCGTGGTAAGAACGGACCAACCCATAAGACAGTCCTCCATCGGCGGACAGGGCGGGACGGATGATCAAACGGGCGGTGGAACTTAGTGAGTTTGGCATAAAGTTCGAGTCAAGATCGCCGCTAAGCCCAAGTCTTCGCCGACTTTATTGCGCAGAGATGACCCCAACACGGGGACGGCCGGCCGAGAGACGATATGGACCTTGCATGTGGACGGCTCCTCCAACAACAAAGCGATGGGCGGGCCTCATATTAGAGAATTGAAGGACTTGCAGTGGAAGTGTCCCCAACATTTGCGCTTCACACTTCCAATAACCAAGTCGAATACGAGGCATGCATAGCCGGCCGCACCGCAAAAGAATTCAACGTCGACCGGGTAGAACTACACTCGGACTCTTGGCTGGTCGTCTCCGCATTCAGGAGTTATATGATGCAAAAGACGAAGTGTTGAAGAACTACCGCCGAGTTAGAGAGCTCCTCCGCCAATTCGAGCGGGCGGAAGTGAAACACGTCCGAGGACCGAAACGCCCGCCGACATCTGGCAAAATTAGCGCATCAAGACAGGGCAATCACAAAAGTTTAATTCAAGAAACCCTCACCCTACGAGCGTATCCACCAAGGCTAGTCAACCGATGGCCGCCCCGACCATCGAGCAGAAGATGATTGGATCGCCCCATCCTACGTTACATCACGCGGGTGAAGAGCCTACCACCCAAAGAAGGCTAAGACATTGAGGTTACGATCCACCAAGTATTCTCGTGATCGAGGAAGTCGTATAGAAGAGGACTCTCGTGCCCACTCCTCCGGGTGCTTATCGTCGGTCGGAAGCCACTCATGTCCCGAGGGACATACATGAGGATATGTGGCAGCCATCGGCGGACGGTCCATTGCAAAGAAAGCACTCGTGGGTGGTTACTACCGCCGACCATGGATGAGGACTCAAAAAGTTAGTACGTAAATGCAAGAGGTGCAAGTACACGCGATGTTCACGCCGCCCTCATCGAATTGCAAATCCCTCACCTCACCATGGCCGTCACCGTGGTGGGGATGGATCTGCTCGGTCCGTTCCGCAGCGCCGGCCGATTCAAATTCGCAGCAGCTCATAACGGACAACGGCACCCAATTTGCGAGATAGAAAGTTGAGAGATATGTTGGCGGCCTGGGGTGAAATAAAGCGTTTCACTTGGCCGAGCACCCTGCACGAGCGGGCAAGCCAAGCGCCAACAGAGTCATTCTACGAGGTTAAAGAGAAGACTTACGTTGAAGCTAAAGGGAATTGGGTCAAGAGCCGCACCGATCCTTTGGGCATATAGGACGACCCCCCATTCATCGACCGGGGAGTCGCCTTTCAAACTGGTCTATGGAATGGACGCTGTTATTCCTATTGAGATGAACGAGCTGAACTCGAGAACGGCCAACTCACGACAC
This sequence comes from Oxytropis ochrocephala, assembly GCA_020916435.1. NCBI lineage: Eukaryota > Viridiplantae > Streptophyta > Magnoliopsida > Fabales > Fabaceae > Oxytropis > Oxytropis ochrocephala. The sequence continues at coordinate 85,040,282 of CM037092.1, read as the reverse complement.
AATGGCCGATAACGGCCGGGCTATAAAAGAAGAATTAGACTTGGTTGAAGAGTTGCGCAACCAAGCATCCTCGTGGAGGCAATCGATCAAGCAAAGTGGTCGCCGCGGATACAACGCCGGAGTGTACAAAAGAGGACTTTCCGATCGGACACCGGTTCTCGACGGACGGGCGGACGCGGCAACAAGAATGCACGCCAAGGGAAGTTGGCCCCAATTGGGAAGGCCCGCATCAGTATCATTAATAAGACCGGCCGTGGGGCATACGAATTAGAAACCATGGAAGGGGCAATTATTCCCCGGACATGGAATAGTGATAAACTGAAGCAGTATTATATTTAGTTCACACTTTTGTAATCGGTCGATCGTTTGAAATAAACAATAAGCGGGCGCTCTTTTTCCCCACTGGGGTTTTTTACAGAGGCCCGTTCTTTAATATATTGCGTTTTTAAATTACAGAATGGTCGTTCGCCCTCAATTAACGGAACGACCGCATGATCCCCAAAGGGGGTCCGAACGAACGAAGATCCAGAGCGGTCTAAAATGAGTGCCATCGGATTGGCCAAGGGTTTAAATAAACCCAATAGCGATCGTAGGCCGCCGAGCGACCTACAACGAGTGCCATCGAATTGGCCAAGGGTTTAAATAAACCCACTAGCGATCGTAGGCCGCCGAGCGATCTACAACAAGAGCCATCAAAATGGCCCGAGGGTTAAGTAAACCCACTAGCGATCGTAGGCCGCCGAGCGATCTACAACAAGAGCCATCAAAATGGCCCGAGGGTTAAGTAAACCCACTAGCGATCGTAGGCCGCCGAGCGACCTACAACGAGAGCCATCGAATGGCCCCAAATTCCAATAATTAAATAAAAGCGCGTGCCTAAAGGCCCAAAATAGCGGCCAACGATCGGCCTAAAGCGTGTGCCTTCGAAGGGCCCAAAATAGCGGCCAACGATCGGCCTGCATTTCGTAACTTAAGAAAGTGCGAAGACAGAAATTCATTACAAGGCGAAATGCCCAGACAAAGCCGGGCGCCCAAAATGTTTGAACCGCTCGAAGGCGGAGTACAAGAACAACAAAATTACAAGTACCGAAATTACAAAATAGTAAACCGCTCGCAGGCGGGCAAAACAGAAAATTAATCACTTTTTAGCACGAGGAAGGACCACGCTCCGCTTGCGAGTCACTTTGCCATCATCGTCCATCCGAACGGGCAAGATGATCTCCTCACCCTCGACAACATGGTCGGGCTGCACCAAACGGCTATATCATATCAATGCCCCGAAGCGCGAGCATTTGTGATTCGCCACGGCGATTGTCAAGCGGTAAATGGCCGCCCCCTTTGCAACAGAGGCCACTTCAGCAAGCTTCTCCTGAATAGCGGCCGTTTTGGTCTCCTCAAAGCGGGCGACCTCAGCTTTCAGGGTCTTCACCAAATCAGCAAGCTCCTTGTTCTTGGCCCCAGCTTGACCTTGTCGTCCGCTAACCGCTTATCCTTTTCGTCGCCGACTTGATCTTGGTTTGCTCGAGCGGCAATCTCGAGCTCCAGCTCCTTAAGTCTCCGACCGGCCGACTCAAGCTCCTTGACCTTCTTCTGGGCCGCATCCCGCTCGGCCTCAGCACCTGAAATGGAAAACTAAGTTAACAGACGAAGGTCGAATATTTGATCGATAAGGTGACAAAAACAGCGACTCACGTGCTTGGCTCCTCTTTATGTCCTTCATAGTCTTGTTGGCAAACTTGAGCAGGTCGCCACAAAACTCCATGGGATCCTTCTTGAAAAGTGCCACCTGAGCATCATCAAAATCCTCGAGTTCAAAGACGGGGGACTCAATCCGCTCTTCCCCTTCCCTCGGTCGCTTAGAAGGAGTGCGACCATCCTGGCCACGAGGGCCACCACCGGCGCTCTATCTTGGTGACCGCCCCAACGCTCCTATTGAGGAGTGGGGTGTTCGGGCGTTCTTCGAACCGGGGCGATTTCTTGGGCGCCGCCGATGACGAGCTTCTCAAGTGCTCGCCAATCGGAGGTAGACATCTTTAGAGTTTTAGCCGCAAAAAGAAAAACAAAGAAAGGTCGATCGTCCGTGAAAAAGAGCGAACAAGCGGGTAACAAAGATACCGACCGAGCTCGAGATACCAATTTATCCCCCTCATACAAGCGAGCGGTCGGCATGGGATATCCCCTTCGTGGTTCTCGCGGCGTTAGCGCGGACAACTCTCGTTATCATCCCCAAGGTTACCGAATCCTCTTCATCAAGAGTCGACACAGTGACGACGTAATCGCCCGGCTTCACCGAGAAGTGAGCCGCCCGCCAGATATGGGAAGAAAGAGCTCCTCGGAGTACCGTCCGAGAAACTCGCGATATCTTCAGCGGCCTTTGCATCGGAACGACCCAAAATGCGGTTCTTCCAACCGCCCTAGAGAGAGTCCGAGTAAGCTCGAAAAACTTGCGGGCAAATGACTTGGTTCTTAAAAGACACTTGCTCTTTGCGAGCCATGTTGGTCCCGTACTCCCGTGCTACTCAATTCAAACAAGGCAAGAAAGAGCACGGTCGAGCACGTTCCGCCCAACCGGCGCGCACAAACGTTCGAACGTCTTCATGAAGCCCCGGCCCGTTCGGATGGATCTCGCGAGGGGCAACGCTTGGATATTCGAGAACGCCCCGCTGGAAGTCTCAGTAAAGGGGGACGATCCCATCTTTTCAAACACCACGGTGCATGGTGAACTTCAACGTGGAGGAAGCGGCCGCAATGTTTTCATCTTCCAAAGACGCCTTTCACCTTCCACCCCGGCTTGGTGAAGAGGCGTTCAAATCGTCAATACATGGGGCCTCCGAGGACAAAGCTTTGAAAGCCCTCATCTTCTCAGACACCCACGAGATGTCATTCACGTCTATAACCTCCGAAGGGCCGGCTTCATCCTCCACCCGCTCGACCGCGACTTCATTTGGTTCGGCCGGTTCACCCATTCTTTCACCGGCCAGTGCGACACCATCCCCGGCTTCAGGTGATTCGGGATTGCCTCCATCAGCCGCCCGATCTTCCACTTGCATGGGCTCGGGCCCAGGAGGGTCATCTTCTAAGTCAATCAAGTCAACAAAAGGACCCGTAGAAGGCTGGGTAACATCCCCCATATCGTCGTCGCCCACCACGTCGATCAGCTGGTCGTCACTCCCTTCGCCACCCGGTGCAGTAGTGTCGGGCGCCGGCGGGGGATCCTTGGACTGGGTCGACTCCGTGGAAGTCGATAGAGAGACGCTTTCGCTCGAGCTGGAGGAACGCTCTGATGAAGATCCCGTAGGGGAAGTTCTTTCTTCAACTTGAGAGTGGTAGGCGACTTTCTTAGAGGACGAAGACTCCGTCCGTTCCATCTCTTGAGAAGGCCGCGTCGCCATTAGCGCGAGGCTTTGCTGGGGGGCACCAGATATACGAGCGGTCTGCTTCGTTCTGGCCAGATCCACCTATGAAAGACATGGCGTCAGGTCGAACGAGCCCCACGCGCTCGAGAAAAGGGGGCGACGTGGCCGTCCCCCGACCGGACGCCTCCCCTTTCACGAGGCGTGGAAACTAACTAGGAAAGCAACAAAAAGCAAATAAAAATCAAAGAGAAAAGCTGAGAAGAGCGGCTTACTTGGAATGCAGAGAAGAAAGGAGCGGACAGAAGATGTTCGAACAAAAGCTTTCAGGGCGCTTGCAGACAGCTCGATCGGCAGCAGAGGAATGCTTTTCAGGTGTTGAAGACGTGCTGACCAAAGGCCCTATTTATAGGAGGGCCCACCGCATTTAAACGTCGCGGGTGGTGGTGACGCCTCCTCCCATCCGTTGCATGGGGAACACCAAAAGGCACCTCGAGGCACGCAAAATCAGTGCAATCATAGCGCATTAATGGCAGGGTCGAAACCCGAGCGTCACACGCGATCGGACGACTTCAAAGACGGGACCACCAAGTCCGCCAAAAGTGTAAACATCTTCCCACCACGAGCATTGATTCAAGCCTCACCGCTCCTAAGCGACTCTAGGCTTGGGGGGCAAATCGTCCGGGGCGATTAGCAAGGACACGAGGTGCGATCAAGAATGGGCCGCGACCCAACTCGCTAAACGGCCCAAGACCGTGGCTTGGTCCGCAATTCCGCGACCGCCGCAGATTTCGCAGAACGGCCGTCGCCCAGTGGTATAAATATCACCACCCACATCGTCAGTACGCATTCCTACCCCGTGATACCCCGCCGTTAGCACACCTCGACTAGCGTCGAGTGTCTTTGCAGTACCACCCGAGGTGCTCTCAAGACCCGGTCCCCACACCGCAGAAATGCTGACTCTGACAAAGGAGCAAAGACACAACTCACTTGGTGATCAGTACGATCATATATATATATATATATATATATATATATATATATATATATATATATATATATATACTAGTATGTATCAATTGTACAAACATGGGTAGACATTTTTTTTAAACGTAACATTTTAATTCGTTGATCGGAAATTTAAGAATTTTTGTTTGTCGCTTTAGTTCGTTTTATGTGATGCATATGTATTTCTTCGTACAACGACATTTTTAAAATCATTATGTTATATAAAATGACTTTATATACATTTTGGATATATTTAAATTCAGTAATTTTTTTAGTATTATATACATTGATTTTTGATTAAAATAAGTATATTCCACAATCTCAAAAAACCTACCTGGTTGTTTACTAAGTATAAAATAATGGAGGATAAGAATTTAAAATACTAAGTACTCTAATTTTGGTTGGCTATAAGGGGGTATTTATGGGTATGTATATATATACCAGGGTCATTTTGGTAATTTGCATCGTAACTTTTACTCCAGTTACCTTACTCGAAACCCTACGGGATAGTAACCCAATACTCACTTTCCCCTTTCCACCTCATACCACAGCCGACTCCACAGGATACCATCTTCAACAATTCGCCTGTTCTCACGCGTTTCCTAGTCCGAAGCTTAATTAATTGACACATCAGTGGCAAAGTTCTGCGGGTCTTCCTCCTTAATAACTGGGCGTCGCGGGTCAACCCAGTTCCCTGGTCAATCACCAGCGAGTGACACGAACGAAGAGGTATGACTATCATCCTAAATCTCTTGTATGCGTGATATCATTATACAATTGCTACTGTTTTGGTTCAGTACCAATTGCTATTGTTTAATAGTAATGATTCGATGAGTAGAACCCACATTGGGCGTGAAAAAAATGCAGGCCTATTGAGAGCGTGAATAAAACCCACATCGTTGAATAAAATCCACTTTGATCGTCGTTGAATGCACCTTGGGTGTGAATTGTGAGTATTATGGTACGTTATACAATTGCTACTGTTTTGATTGAGGAACCACTTACGTTTTAGTTTTGAATTGTGAGTATTAGGGCTCTTACGTTTTAGTTTTGATGCCTATATGATTCAGTTTGGTAACCACTTGTAAAGATGAGATGAAGTCAATTTACCTTCCATAGCTATTTTGGAAAGTGAATGGGAATTAGAAATTGTTCAAATGTTGTTGTTTTGATCCAAATCCAAGAGGACTTGGGTAGTTCTCTTCTTTAGAATTGTATGTTTCAGTTGTGACAAATTTATGAGTCAGATTGGGAATTGTGAGCAAAAAAGATTGTAAGCAAATTTCCACTAAAAAAAACATAGTAGTGTAAACTTTATGCACGGTGTCAAATTTCTATGATTTCTGGTATACAATATAAACATTGTAATAGTTGTATTGTTGTATGGACAAACTGAGAAATTAAAAACATCAAACAATCAGCTCTATACATTTTTTAGGTGAAAGTTAGATCTATACATTCAACTTCCAGGTGTAAGCAAATTTCCCGATGTTGGTGAAGGAGTCAGAAAAGTGGTGATACTCATTGCGCTGTTATAGTTTTATATCTAACTTGAGAGTTTGAATCCAGAAATCTTAGTTAATCCAGTACATCTCTAATAGTTTTAGTTTTGATTTTGTTACTTTATCCATATATGCTCGATGCTTCTGTAAGTGAGGAGCGCAAAGCCTATGCCCCCTACCCGTTCAAAACATAATGTTATATGTAAGGAGAAACCAAATTCAAAACTAATAAAAGATATAGACTTTCTTTCTAGTAGCATTTTATTAGAAAGATGAGAGCCAAGTAACTAAAATCATTTCTCAGAAATATATTCTTGCTTCTCAAGAGCATCAACCATATTTGATCAATAATAGGAAAAATAACATTGAAACAAAGAACAACAAATAAACCATGGTTCAGTCTCTAGTGATGAATGAGTACTTAGAATACATATGGTTTTGCACTATAAGAGCAAGAATGAAACATTAACTAAAAATAGTAAAGGAAATTCAATTTAGGATGGGACAAAGCAAAAGACATAGCTTGAGATCAAAATCATATCATTGAGATCAATCTAAAATGAATCTCATTATGGTGTAATTTATTATTTGAGTCCAAAATGTAATTGCAACAGAGAAAATAGCAACACTATTTAAAAAGTATCTTGCTATGACCGACTGAAGATACTACAATTCACATCATGCTTGGTGAAGTTTTGAGCAACTCAAAATCTCACAAAATAATTGTTTTATACTCTTCAAGTATAACTAAAAGAATATGGGGCTGAAATACCGGAATAAAATGTGATAGAATAAAAGGATTTAAAATAAATGTTGTGCAAATAAGAGTCAAGCAGAAACTAATTAAAACACAAAAAACTTCTCTTAAAGACAAAACTTCCCATTTGATCCCCGAGTCAAGAAGGATTAATGCAGACTAACAATTAAGATAAAAAGTCTTATTCTCCAAATCTGTTTTGACTTTAATATCTTTTAAAGTAATTTGACTACTACATGTAACAAAGTTCCTTAGGAAGAAAACAGTGTCAACATAACCCATAAGTACTCACAACCTTTCTTTGTTTCCCACAAACAAAAATATTAGGATGAAAACTAGCTTTAGAGAAGAGAGAATTCAAATAGGCTTGATAAAAAGAAAAGGTTAATGGAATGAAAAAACAAAGATTAAGAAGGATCTAAAAATAACAATGAAAGAGAAAACCTGAGAAGTGATAAGACATTACTAATATGATAATTTCAGATCAATTTAATCAACTGAAATAACAACAACTCAAATTAAATAACAAATAATTTTCCATGTAATTAGTCAACAAATTTTAATTTGGCAATATACCCAACCCAATAATACATCTTAGCAAACTATATGAATAATTTTGTAAGCAATATCATTGATGCAATATTATTGACCATCATTCCCTGAAAAAACAAATTAGAGAGCTTAGCGACAATGGAAAAAAAATAATGTGAAAATTTGAATTAGACTCAGAAAGAATTAATCACATCAGTAATCCATTATTCGAAAATAAAAAATTATAGTCACCTTATCTCAAATTAAATTAAAAAGGAAAAAAAATGTGTATAACCACAAACCATTTTGAACATACTCACTTGTGTGCAAAGAAAAACACCAATGAGTAAAAAATTAATAACATCTCAATCTCATTGTTTTCATATCAGTCCACAGAAGAACATTTTTAGTTTTTACAGACAAATAAACACGAACCATAATTTAACGGCAAAACGATACAAACATTTCAATTTAGGTTAGCAAAATAAAGAAATGAAGGTAGGCATAAAGACCAACTCATGGCTTTCAATTGACTGAACCTTCCATGTAGATGAGAAGGAGAAGGGCAAAAATGATAACTAACCTTAAATCAAAGGGAGAATTGATTCAGACTGAAACGCAAGTTGAAGATCTGAAATGCTATACTTATGAAGATAATCGCAAACATGCCTACACAATATCAGAATTTTTATGACAATTCATAAAAATTAAACACCCAATTGAATGGTATTAAACCATTGTGTTTTTTTGTCCCCTAGTTGTTAATAGGATTCAACCGAAATTTAAATCTCATTGTTTAATGTCTGATAGACGGTTTTGATATCATCATTTGACCTAACTGTAGCCGTTGGATCGTAATATTACAAACTTATCAACGGTTCCAATTCAAGATTAACGTTTTCTGCAATAATTATCAAATAATTAATGCAGTTTATTCGCAATTAAGTGCCCAGCCAGACACAGTTTTACGCGTTCTGGGCCGTTGATCGTTCATACACTAAACAGCAGCCGTTAGATTACATGCTAAAATGCTTGCGTGGCTTTTTATTCTGCTTGCGTGGCTTTTTGTCATGCTTGCGTGGCTTTTACTGTTGCTGACATGGATTTTTTGATGAGTGATGTGACAACTCTTATTTAAATATAATAAAGATAAAGATAAAGATAAAGATAAAGATATATATATATATATATATATATATATATATATATATAGAGTCGGTTCAATTTACTCCAAGAGTAACTCTAAAAGAGTTACTCCACATCCTAACCGTTGATGTGGATATAATCCAATGGTAACAATACACCACCAAGTTGTGGTGTATTGTTATCATTGGATTAGATTGAAATCAAAGATTAGGAGTTCCTAGAGTCTTTTTTTTTTCTGGCACCGGTGATCTTAACCGCGAAGCGGTTGGTGAAGCTGATGCAATTAATGGGGAGTTGTTATTGCCTAGCAATTTTTTGGGGAGTAATTGCGCTATTAAGGAGGGGGTTAATGATATGGTTGACGTTGAGGAGGTGCCTATGGGGGAAAGTTCAAATTCAAATTTTAATCGTAATTTTAATGAGAATCATGAGTAATTGATTGGTGGGACCAAGGTAGATGGGACGGTTCCAAGTATTGTGGAGAAATCTTTGTTTTCCTCAAATCAATATTCGGGCCATGCTATCAGTTCTTCGGTGGCTGCTTCAGCCAACCCCCCAGCTACTCACCAGACACTCTAAATTTGGTTTAATCTCAAATTGCCCTCACGTGAAAATCAGGTGACAGACAAAAATGCACCGTTCGGCGCACGGGCAATCGAACCAGTTCGACTAGACCTCCATCGAACAATAAAAAATACACAGTTAGGCGCTACCAAATTCGATCAGGTTCGATCAACCGTGCGCCAAACCGTATGTAATTTTTTTAAAAAAATATAAAATCTAATTTTCAGTAAGGCCCCATAAAAGGGTGTCTAGTGAGTAGAAGGGGGTTGGCTGAAGCATGTGTCGTTCTTCAGATCCTAATGCTTTATTGATAGTGAATGAGGCTTTGGGCCACAAAAGCCCAATGATTCCTAATGCTAATCAACTTTTGAACCAAATTACTAGTGGTGCACCCCCTGTCTTGTTTAAAACAAGAAAGCAGCGCAAGTTTGACTACTCCTAATGTTATTCCTAGAGTTACAATTTGGTGGAGACACCCAATTCTGGGGTGTCTCAAAATAAATTGTGATGCTAGTTTTTTACCTCATAACAACAGAGTGTTTGGTGGTTTTTTAGTGAGAAATCATGAAGGTTGTGTGGTTGCAGGAAGTTGTAACATCCCGCATCGCTTCGGAAGTGTCGATCGCCTCACGAACCAACACGAGTCTTTTCAGCATGCTTTGTCCTCACTTGCATGCTTTTCGGAAAACTTCCCAGGAGGTCACCCATCCCACCACTACTCCAAGCCAAGCACGCTTAACTATGGAGTTCTTATGAGATGGGCTCCCGAAAAGAAGATGCATCTTGTTGGTATAGGTAGTCCAAATCAATTCTTTTAAACCTTCCTTCAACCATGCAGGTCCCATACCGCATGACCTCGGGATCCTCTCATTCCGGTGCGTATTCGGTTCATTCACGCGCCCCTTCGCTTTGAAGCTGCCAGGAGCCGCTCTTTGCCATGCACCTTTTTGGGCACCGACGATCACTCCCCGCCCTCGTCAGCCCCGCATGTCACATGCCCACCAACTTCCGCTTGGTTCGTCCCCGAACCACACCGTACTGAGAGAGGTCTGCTGCTCTGATACCACTAATGTAACACCCCATTTCTAACCAGCAATTTATAATAAAAAAATCAGAGTTATAAAAATTTATTTCTTTAATCCATCCAAACAGGATGCTACACTTACTACATTAAAATCAACAGCAGAATAAAACAAAACATCTCTTTAATCAGAAGAATACGTAACGCCAAAAATAGTGGAAACAGGATCCTCAAAATATATTATTTTAGTCCACGCACTGGAAAAATCATACATCACGCAATGGAAATAAATCTGATCTCATCAATAACATAAAACATCAAATCTGAGTTCAATGACCAAAAGGACTAAACAGCTATATCCTAATCCCATCCCCTAGGTGCTACGTATCAGAGCAGACCGACTCGGGGAATGAAGGAAGTAAGCCTTCACTCATGGTTACCTGTGGTAAACAACAACAGAAAGGGGTGAGTCTCAAACTATATAATAAAGGTCATAATAAGCAGTAAATCAGTTCATAGAAGTCAATCAATCACAACATCACAAGTTATATCCACAACAGTCACATTCACTTCAGATACAATTTATGGGAATGAATGCAATGTAATGCAGTCATGCATGTGGTACCATTCATCGTCAATAGTTTTAGCCCCCATGGCATAGCCCCCATGGCATCATCGTCAATAGTTTTAGCCCCCATGGCCTCATCGTCAATAAATGCACATGTATGCATGAGACTCCATGAACAACCAACAATCAAATTCATGCATCATCACTCATCTCATCGTCAATTTTAGTTTTAGCCCCCATGACATCATCGTCATTTATTCTTACATCATCCACTTCATCACTATAATTATGTCCCAAGGACTAAACTCCACTAGAGGATCAAAATCTCACTCAAGGACCTAAACATCACTTAGGGACCAAAACAACACACCTAGGACCAAAACATCACCTAGGACCAAAACATCACCACTTGGCGCCCTGCACTTGAACAACGCACCACCAGGCGCATGGGCAGCCACATTTGGCGCCCTGCACCTAGACACAATCACCACACAAAGACTTGGCGCCACAAAGAGCGCTTTACCTAGGCACAGCGCACCAGAGCCAACCGCGCGCCTTTGGCGCCCCACCCAGCAACTCACGCACACAATTCACACCACAACAGCACAATCAGCACACTGGCGCCATCCTGAGCGCCTTGGGGCAGCCATTTGGCGCTCCTGCACACACACACTGTGCCACAGGCGCACCCAGGCGCCATTCTGGGCAGCATTTGGCGCCTAGTCAGTGGCACACACACAGACCCTGCACACACAGCACAAGGCGCCATTTCCAGCAACATTTGGCGCCCCATGCACCTAGGGTTCCCTAAAACCCCAAATTTCTCAATTTCCCTAAGATCAATCATCAACAACAATCACAAAACCACTTCCTAATTCTTCTAACGCTATCAATCACACAATTTAACAATTAAATCACATACCAATCGATTCATATACAATTTAATATTTCATACAATCCTTCAATCATTCAAAACAACTCTAAAAACAAACCTAACATCAAGAACACATCAAAACAAAAAAATTAACATTCTAATTCTAACCTACAACCCATTATACCCCGTATTATATAGCAAGACCCACCCTTACCTCGTATAAACCGTAGAAAAGTCTTCTCTACTGAGTCACCTACAAAACCACAGCAACAGAGCTCCTTCTCTTCCTTCTTCTCTTGGTGCGATCTCTCTCTCCTTCTTTCCCTAGGGTTTGCGCCGATTTTCTCTTCTCCTTTCTCTCTTCTTTTTCGTTTTCTTTCTTTCTTTTTCCAAATGGTACGAATTGCACCAATCCTAGGAGCCTAAGTCATTGGGCTTGGGCTCTTGGGCCAATACTTGCCACCCCGGAATTACCAATACCACTTCCTTCAATTATAAATAAATCAACATAAATAATTTAATATAATTAAAAATAGTGCAACACTTTAAATAATTTAATCAATTAATTAATTAAATCAATTAGGGTGTTACAGAAGTACTTACAGTGGAATGGCATCTTGTCCTTTGATTGTTAGCTTTAGTTCTGAGAGAGGCTATCTTCTTTACGGACAATCTCAGTCTTTCCAATGTGTTGTTTGAATCTGACAATGAATTGTTAGTATATGCTTGTAGAGGTGAAATTGAAGCTAAGTATCAAGTTTTCCCTTACTCTCGGCGCGGGCTGACGAGTCACGTCGGGGGTCGAACGGTTTCCCAATTACGCGTTATGCGTGCCCAGCCTTCCCTCTTGATGCCTGAACTGACGAGTTCCATCAAGAGGCCGAAGGAAGGAGACCCATTGCGCAGTCTCCGCCGCAAAGGCCGGTCGTCTTATGTGACACCGGTAAGAAGGCCGAGCGCCTATTACGGACTCGGTACCAAGGCTGATCGCCACATAGCTGGCCTCGGTAGGATGAAAGTGAAGGCCGGGCACCCCCAACAGCTCCGGTACCAAGGCCGATCGCAACACAGCTGGCATCGGTGGGATGAAAGTATAGGCTGGGCACCCCCAACAGCTCCGGTACCAAAGTCGATCGCCACACAGCTGGCATCGGTGAGAAGAAGGAGAATGGGACCCACAGCGGTCTTCCTATCTTGCAGGGGCAATGAGCCTGCCTCCACGGCGCTCAGCTGCCGGCCGCCTCAGCCTCATCTCTTCTCGGCTAAGTTCCTACAGTTGCCTGATTCCTGGTTCTCTCTAAATGCCCGAAGCGGCAACGAACCTATCTTAGCTGCCGACCACTGGTACGCACTCAAACATACATTCATATTCGGAAGTATTAGCAATTGAATTGAAATGCAGGTACTTAAAAAGCCAGAAAAAGGGGTTGGCGCCCGATTGTACTCACACTTCTGGGATGGCCCCGGACATGCCCTAGACCACCCCTCATTGTTCAAGAAAAAAATTACAAATTGTGTAAATAAGATCAGAAGACTCAATTCTCTCCCTAGTTTGCTCCTCGACTGCTTCCTCTTCAACCTCAAGAGGAGCGTAGACTACTTGCCCATCTCTCCCCAGAATCTTGTCGTTCTCGACCCGTTGGGTGAGATGCACTCGGTTCACTGGGAAGTCAGGGTCAAGCACTAAGACCTGAGAAAGGCACCGGGGATACCCAAGTTTGGCCATCTCGGCGTTGGATTTCTTCAGAGCCTGGCACTTCTTCTCTGCCTCCTCAGCCTTGGCCTCAGCAGCCTCCGCGTCTTTCCGCGCTTGGGCCAATCTGTTCCGAGCAGCCTGTAGATCTTCAGAGACTTTGTCTAGCTTAGAATCTTTCTTTCTGTTGTCTGCAGCTTGCTTCTCAGCGGCGATCAGACGGTTCAGCAGGTCGGCGTTCTTGTCGCATTCAGCCCGCAATTCCCGGTTCTCCTTCACCAGCTTTACATATTCACGGCGGGCATATTTAATTTCAAGTCAGACCCAAGCGAGTTTGCGAGCTAAACAGTGGTTATATGCTTGAGTCTCGGAATACATACCTGCCAGATTTTCTGGTGTATTGACCAGGACCGCTTTCCTCATTTTCTCGAAGGCCTCGGCGCCCAATCTGGCCACCTTAGCCATTGCAGCGAAGTCGACAGCGTTAACTTCCTCGGTTGGGGTCATCGCGCTCTTCACCTTTTGTCGTGGTTTGTCCGGCTCCTCGGCCCTTGTCGGTAGCCGAGTTAAGTGACTCTCGGCAGTTCCAGGGGCGTGAGGGAGTTCGGCCTTGGAGGAGCTTTTCTCGGTGTCCCTCCGTCTCTTCTTTCTCTGCTCTGTCGCCTTGGTAGCGTTGGAAGAGATGGGTTTGGGCGTCGGATCAGCACGGGTGTATGAGGCTTGCCCGTTCTCCTCCTTCTCCTGCGTGCTCGTCAGCACGGTTACAGGTATCTCAACATTTGTATCCAACTCGGTCTCGGCAAAAAGTGTATCGAGATCGTCCATTTTATCTGCAAAATAGAGAAACAAAGGAATTCGGCGTCAGTATTAGCCCGATCTACCGAAAACGAAATATAAAAATGCAAATACAAGGTCTACTTTTCTCAAAGTAATCGTGCAACTCCTGCTTGGACTTAGCCAAGGCATCAAACATTACGCCACAATTTAGCTTCATGTTCTGCTCGACCAATTTCTTGCCCCACTCATCTATCAGTCGGAATGACTCCTTATCGTACTCATCCAAGCTACCCGGCTCAACATAATAATCGGGGTTAGTAATAACGTGTCCTCCTTTGGTGTAGAAATGAGCTCGGCTCCAGCTGAGCGGGAAATGAGGTTTCAATAAAGTTCCTCTCACCATCTCGGCTATAGATTTCTTGGCCGCCTGGTTCACCGCTTGCACGAAAAAGTAGTTTTCTTTGAAGTTCCGGTTAGAGTCGTTCGTCGGTAAGAAGTATGATCGGTCTGGTTTGTTCTTAAAATTGATATGCCCGTATCTCGTGCCCCCTGCGCAAGGCTCTGTTTTCCGAGTAACAGCAAAAAGGGCAAAGAATACCCTAGCACTCGGTCTCCTTCCAAGGTACTTCATTATCAATTCGAATCCTTTCAAGAAGCCCCAGCAGTTCGGCATCACTTGCGACGGCGCTGCCTTTAGGTATCTCAGCACCTGTTGTTGGAAAGAGTTCAACGGCAACCGGACACTCATGGCTTCAAGGGCCGCTCCATAGAAGAAATATCCAATCTAGCAATGCTCGCTACAGACCGGAACCCCCGGCACCAAGGTGATCCTCCATTTCTCACCCTCGGGTGAATCCAGGTAATATCATTCATACTCTACAGGTTTGTCCGATTTCGCACGCGCAGAAAGCTTGCATATCTCGGTCGATACTGATAACTCTATTTTATATAGAGTTATTCATCTATTTTAACTTAGGTTATTGTTCCTTTTCAAGTACATTAATATATTGTTAAGATATTGGCAAGTGTACCAAATCGTACAAGTAATAAAATCGGTAAGTACCGGGATATCGTTCTCAAGGATCGAAGTTATTTTACTAGAGACCTTAACAACTACTAATAGGAACCAAGTTTAAAAGGGGTTTTGGTTTGATATTTGTTGAGCTATCAAGCTCGAAATAAAGCAATAAAATATTTTTGGAGTTTTCATAATAAGAGAATGATGAACACGATGAAAGATACGCGATGAGAAGATGCTAGGGATGAAGGCCCTTCGATTTCCACCATGGTCAGTGATTTATTTAAAAGATAATTCCTCTCTATCGTTCGCTATAGAATTCACCCTTTTACTAAGCCCTAATCCCTTAGGTGATTAGCCTTTGTTAATTCATAAAATCCCTAATCCCTTAGGTGCTAATAATCATAACAAGCATTAACTACGAGAATTCATACACATACAACAATTCAAATGATTATCCCTAAACAACGAAATTGAAGGAATCGAATTTCAAGCTATTCAATAACCAAATTTCCATTTAAATTATTGAAACAAGTATTAATCTATATTTTTCCAAATATAAACATCTCAAGAATAGAAATTCATTCCACAAACGAAGAGAGAAAAGCGGTAAAAGTACTAAATTAAATCAATAACCATAGTTTTACATCAAAGTTCAATCATCCCTAACATGATGAGATTAGCTACACATGATAAAAAGAGAGAAAAAGGGAAATTACAAGTTGATGATGAAGATGAATGCATGAGAAGCCTCAATCCTTGTTCCCAAGTCTTGATTCTTCAATAGCCGTCACCCAATGAGTTCTCCTTGGTCTCCTAGGGTTCCAATTCCTCAAAACAGTGAAAGATCCCCCAAAACCGAGTGAATTCGCGTTTTTAATTATTTTTCTCGCAGACAGGCCCAGCGTGGCGCAATAGCCTTCCGCGCCGGATTTCAATTTCACGACTTGTGGCGCTGATTCCAGTAGCGTCAGCGCGCCATGTCCCGCGCCAAACTTCCTTATTTTCCTTACTTGTACCACTTGTTCTTCAAGACCTTGTAATTCCTGGGCACAAAAACACAAAAGAACCCCAAGCATAAACACTGCATAATACATAAGCCTCTAATAGCACAATTTGCCAAATTCTCCTAACACTTCACATTAATTCATCACAACTTCACAGTAAAATCCCTTTTTAACACTGAAAAACATCATGTGATGAGGATTCATCATATATAAACATAGCTTATTTATTAAGAAACAACATTTTAAGGATTCAAAAGGATTGTGATAAAGAATTAGGCAAAATACACATGTTCCAGTCTGGGCGAAAAGCACCATTGGACATTGGGCCAGGCCCAATACCTTCACGAAAGCACGACCCAATTACGCCAAAAGCACCAAGCACAGCATGCCCCGCTCGGGCACACAAGGCCGACGGTCAGGATCACATGATCAGATCCAACGGACAAGACCGAACGCCAACTTCTATAAATAGAGGCACGGGGCTCCTAATCCAGGTACGCCCTCATTCTTACAACTCTCGCCCATTCACTCACTGACTTAGGCATCAGAGTGTCTGCAGGTACACCCCCACCCGGCGTGGGCCGCGAGCACGCTCGGACAACCAAAGACATCTCCCCAGTTCCGAGGACCATCTACTAGCTTCGAGGAAGCGGAATCCAGTTATTCTTCGAACAAGGTATACTCCTGTGTTCAAGATCGAACATTGGCGACCACAGTGGGAGAACTTCAAAGTATTCTCACTAGATCACGCTCTCTCCGATTAACGAGCTCCTCTCGGTAATGACAAGAGTATGCCACGACGGCAGCACCCTTCCACTCGGGCCCAGTCTCGAGCCCTGGACGCATCCATTGTTGCCCTGGTTTAACCCAATCAGACTCCATAAGGGAATGTTCAGACCCTGCCCCTTGAGGGAGCATCGGCGGTGCCGACTGCACCAAGACCGCCTCTCCCCTCTCAAGTCCAATAGCTCGATCCAGCCCCGGCGCTTCATGTAACACCCTAAATGATTTAATGTAATTGATTAAATTATTTAAAGTGTTGCACTAATTTTAATTATATTAAATTATAATGTAGTATTTTATTTTAATTGAAGGGAATGGTATCGGAAATTCCAGGGTGACGAATATTGGCCCAAGAGCCCAAGCCCAATGACTTAGGCTCCTAGGGTTAGTGCATTTCGCACCAATTGAGAGAAGAGAGAAAGAAAATGAAGGAGAAGAGAAAAGAGAGAGGAGAAACGGCGCAAGTAGGGAGAGAGTGAGAGAGTTGAATCGCACCAAAGGAAAAGGGAGATGAAGGGCTCTAGTTGCTGTGGTTGTGTTGGTGACTCGGTGGAAAGGGCTTTCTTCTGTATTTTTCAAGGTAAGGGGAGTCTCACCTTATAATAGAGGTTATAATAGGTTGTATGTAGGTCATAGGGTCTTTATTTGATGTGATTTGATGTTGATATTTGGTTGTTGAATGATTGATTGTTGGATTGAATTTGAATAGGGTATAGAAATCGATTCACATGTTAGAGTTAGGGTTTCATGACTTGGATTTCGTGTTTGATGTATTATTGGTGTTTAAAATGCGTAATTGAAGTGGTTGGTATGATCATAATATGTTTAAAGGGTGTGTTGATAACTTAGTTCAAGGAAATTTGAAGAATTGGGGTTTTTGGGGTATGGGGCGCCAAGTTGCTGGAAAAATGGCGCCCTGTGCACTGTTGCAGTGTGTGTGTGTTTTGTGTTTATGCCTGGGCGCCAAATGTTGCTGGAAATGGCGCGCCTGTGCGATGTGGTCGTAGAGTATGTGCGTGGATCGGGCGCCAAGTCTTTGCCCAAAATGGGGCTCGTGGCGCCGTGTCCTTTGTGTGTGCAGGGCGCCAAATGGGTGCAAGGCGCCAGAATGGCGCTGTGTGCGTGCCGTGTGTCTTTGAACGTCGGCCGTGTGTGTTGTGTCTAGGTGCAGGGCGCCAAATGTGGCTGCCCACGCGCCTGGTTGTGCCTTGTTTAGGTGTAGGGCGCCATTATGGCTGCCCTGTGGCACCTGGTGTGGCGCCAAGTTTCTGGTTGTGGGTGTGTCTAAGTTTTGGGCGCCATTTTGGCTGCCTATCCTTCCTCACTTCTCTGCCACTCGCCTCAGTTCACTGAGGAATAAACCCATCTTCATCCACCTCGGTATACCTACGCTAAACGCAAACAAGGATTTTTGCTAACTTCACTTCGGCAACTACGAGTCGACTCTCATATGGGGTCTAAGCCACACCTACACCTCATCGTCATTTACCTAAATTTCTACCTCGCTTTGCCTCGGCTATACCACAACGCCTCGGCATACACACCTTACCCTTCGTTTCCACTACACAGCACCTTGGCGCACCATATTGCACCTCGGCAACTAGCTTAGGCGTCCATGCACTACACCTCCTCAACTACACATAGGCTTATACGACACAATACCCCCTTTCTCTACTCTGCGACAAGTTAAACTTCACTACACTTACTATTCAACGCACCTAAACCTCAGTACACTAAGTACTAGGACATCAATATATTACATCTCAAAAACTAAGTCAAAAGACTACTACTCTACATCAGCCCCCCAGTGTTACACTACCATACTTCTAAGAACAATTTTTCTACCTTAGGCTTTCCAGAAATCATATCTCTAAACTTTTTCCAAAAAGGCACCTATTTATCTAAAAATTAATAGTCAATCAAACTTGCACACACCACTCAATCAATCAAGTTGGAATTAGTACATATTCAAAATTTATAATAATTACGAGTTATTGTCACCTCTTTAATTGGGAATGAGTTATCGGGTGATCGGGTCCCTCCTACTCACGCATCCAATTTAGTAAAGGTCACAAAACTACGCCCTTTCAAAAGTTACACCTTTCACATTGAAGGACTTTTAACTTGATCCAGTAGTACGAAGGCGTCGCCACGACTCCTACCCTTTGACGTCGTTAAAATGCTCTTCTAATCTCACATACCTCACTTAATACAAACAACGATCACAAGCAACTACAAGCAATGCTACAATCAACATTGCAAACAACCAAGCAAAATCTACAACAAAGTCTCTGTTGGAGATCGACAAGGATCTCTACGAGACACTACGATCGACAAACTTGGCGGACGGATCGAACTTTTGCTCGATACCAACTTGTAACACCCCCTTACTTTTAATAATTTAATTTATAAAATCGAGTTCAAAAATCATTTTCTTTTCAAAGATACATTCTCGAGGAATGCTACGTTTCTCAAATATCGCTTTCACTTAGCCAATAATACTTTTCATTAATAAAATATAATTGCGTGATACATAGCACGACTTAAATGGGCGAAACCTCAAATCCTAATACATCAATCTATTACAGTTCAACACTAAACTTAAACGGCTAATAGACTACATCCCGGCTTCCGGTTTGACGTCACAGAGCAAGACGCCACAACTAAATTTGAGGAAAGAAAGGACCTTCACTCAAGATCTCCCGACATCACCCGTTTTGTCGCCACGAGAGCGCAAGCAACATAAAAATGCTAGGGTGAGTCTCTTTTCATAAATAATAAAATGTATGATAAACATTATGCTAGAGAAAACACCTAGAAACACCAGAACAACTCGACTCACACAGCAACACACTCTAACTCAGGAATAATCAGGGACATCACCAAAATCATGTGGCCTACCACAACACCAAAATCAACAACGTAATTCACATGAGTTATGCATGCAATGCAATGCAACCCCCTCCAGGGTATAATGCATGAGGATCCATCTCTTTTAAGCCACTCAGGCATATCCGTCGCTAGGTCACCTCGACACTCTCAGTCACCTCGGCACCTTTACTCTTCTCGGTATGCTCACTCGTCACCTCGGCACGCTAAGCTGATGTAGTATCGCTACCCATTACGTCACCGATACTCAACTGGGTGGCACCTCACTTGGCATTCCACTCGTAAAGGTCTCCACCTCGTCCTGGAACCTCACGCCTAGGATCTCTTCTAGGGTTCTCGACTACACCTTCTCCTCATCTCGTTTCACGTAATGCCTATTGTCCTTGACTATACATTCGCCTCATCTCATCTTACCTTACGCCTACTGTCCTCGACTAGACACCACGCGTCACTTCGTCCCCACTCACGCCTAGACTTAACGTATCATTTCAGAATCTCTACGCCGATTTCCGCCTCATCCGAGCTCACACCATCTCGTCACTATACTCGTTACGCCTCTCGCCTAAGTCCACACCCTATCTCTAAGACTCGCACCTCGGTATAACATGTTACAAGTCGACTCCTTCATCTCGGCTATCATCACGCAGACTTGCCTACGCCCCACGTCTCGACCCAAACACCTCGGCATAACCATGTTATACCTCGGCAACTACTTGACGACACTCGTGACCTGGTTCTAATTACACCCACGCACCTTCGTCCATCAAGTACACTCAACTCGTCCTCTTCAAGCCTAGAACTACGCTTTAACACTTACGCCCTTGTAACATCTCACCCAAGACATACATCACGACACACCTTCCCTATACCTCCAAGCAACCACAAACCGGCTCTACGCGTAACCTCAGATACACTTACTTCCTCACTTATACTTTGTCACACTCTTCGTCACCTACAGACCTTCACTTACGCTTTGATACTTATACTCATTCACTTATGCTTCGTCCTTCTCATAGTTGTTAGCAACTACACCTCGGTTCCTATGCCTCTCTATACGCCTAGCCTACCTCTTCCCTTCTCCTCTCTGGTCCTCACACTGATCAAAGCTTAGACGCAACTATTACACACTTATTCCTTCACAACCAGTTCGACACTCCTCAAGAACTCAACGAAGGTGACAACACCAACAATAACACACTGGGACTGAGGGTTCTCAGCTCCCATTCCTCTCCTAGGTCTCCCATACGACCAGCTCATCCACAATTTAACACATACACACACACCCAATGAGACACACAACGCACTCCAAGACATGGCTCACAACACAACTTCAACACAGGAAGTAAACACAACAAGCAACACAAACAACTCCGAAATCACCCTGTAGTCTAACTCACGCACAACATTCATCATATAATCTATTATAGATGAAAGAGAGAGTCCCCTAACCTTTAATAGTTGAAGAAGCAACACTCTCTTCACTCAAGCTCTCCGATCAATCACCAACAACAAGTTCCACTTCAAGGATTTTGAGTTCCTTCCACGCCCAGCTCTCCTCCTTCTCTCTAAAAGTACTATTCCACCTAACTCCTTCTCTCTCTCACTTTCCTTTGACTTTTCTTGAGATTTTGTTACCAATGAAGTTCTTTCCTACGGCTCCTTACACATATACTAAAGACATGGGCTTATTAATGGGCCATGGGCCTCTAACCTCACCTTTATCCATTACTTAGACACCTCTTAAAAGAAAAGAAACTCCCAATTACTCATTTGACTTAATTAAAATGTTGTAAACCTTAAATAACCCAATTAAATAAATAATTGAATTACTTTGGGGTGTTACAACTCTCCCCCACTTAGAACATTTTCGTCCTCGAAAATTTAGCTAATATAAACTTAGTTATGCTCTATCTAGTTCATACCCGAGGTTACATCTGACCCTACTCAATGACAACAAGTATAATTCACAGCAAGGTCCCTGTCGAATTGACAAGAGACACAGAAAGCACACCAAGCAATACAAGACTCAAGGTTCACATCATTTCGACCTTAATAAGACAAGGAATAGCATCAGTATTGACAATAAATTCTAACAGATTACCCTTAACTTAAACGCTTACATTTCGTCACGCCTAAACGATTTACACTTAAACTCCAATACCTCCACATCTCAACCCATACACCTCGGTTCATCTTAGGGACGCACCTTATCACTATTCAACTCTGGCTACTACTCCTTGGTCACTCAGATGCGACATCACCTTGCCATTTCACCTTTTTTGTTCTTTGGCTACAACCGACACCACTCTTCTTCGTACAACGCCCTTGAGCCTAGGGTTTTCTCAAACACCTTTTGGATCCTCAAAATCTCACCTAATTTATTCGAACACCCTTACCCTACCATTAGGAAACCACACTATAGCAATTACTTAATGTACAAATGTTCATCTCTTACATTAATCTATATCCAAGCTACAAATAATATCCTCCTCATCCCTTCATCCTATTTCTCACACTGGATTTTAGTCCTTTAATCATCCAAAGTTACACTTAGGTATCTATACTTCATCACATACTTACAGTTCTATGACCATCTACTCTCCTCGGCACATAGCCAAGACACCTTGCCTCAGCACTAAAACAGCATTTGGCGCATAGCAGTGGGGCTCCACTGTACGCAACACAGGCAGCTTGGGCACGTCATGGCGCCCTGCTCTGCGCCAAGACTTCACTAGCACACACGCACGGCTACCCAACTCGGCAAGGTAAAAGTGTGCGCAACACGCCACTAAAACAAAACGCAAGGGGCATGCCATACTCGCGCCCATTGCCTTACACGCCACGAGTCACACACCATACCGAGCACACACTCACTCCTCTTCACCTCACCCTGTCCTCTTACCTACTTCTCACGACATTAATCGCCCCATACATACACTTCACATCAATACATCCATAACTCTACAACACTAGATTCGACCGCTTAAACTACACATACTCGACGAGTTCAACTCACTTATAGTTTCAACATCCTTAATACCTCTTAACCTCGACAAGACATACCTCGACCAAAGATACACTTCACTTAGATAACTACAAGTCGATCAGACGCTTTTAAACTCGTGACACCCTTACACTATGCGGCCACTATCTCTATGACTATGCACAACTCACCGAGCTCATCGCCACCAACAAAGTGGTGGACTTCAACGCCACTTAAATCAATGGCACTACGGCCAAACTAAAACTCACCAACACTTAGGGACCCACGCGTCACCTAAGGACCAAACGACTTCACCATTCGATAGCTTAGACGCACTCGACGCAAACCAATCACCACCCATCAATGCCTCAAGGCTACCCAAACTTCACGAGCACAACACCAAATAGACCAAGCCTTCTCACTACACAGAATGCCAGAAGGCAACCCCAAACACCACGAGTACAACACAGACAAACGAGGTAATAGATCCAACACTCAGCGTCAGTCCCCTTTGGGACCTCACCACCTAAACACATCATCACTCACAGCTCTAAAGCTGACTTCGCACCTCGAACACACACCCCATGGTTATCGCCCAACCTCCACTCAATACTCTCACAATCGTAGTTCTCACGCGCTATCTCAACGCCTTCTCACACTAAACGTAGTGGACTAAACAAATACTACGAGGACTACAACGTCACCTAGGACTAAAACAGACTATCCTATTTCAACCACTTAAGCTTTCTCAACACCCAACAAAGACTCAAGTTACGCTCGCTGGCGTTGCCTTGCGCGACTGTGGTTTCGAACGGAACCTCGGCACCATCCTCTGGCACCTCGGTACACTGGCACTAAGCCTCCTCTCTGCACCATAATCATCTCAGTATCTATACTTATACCACAACTACCTTACTTATTTTACCTTAGTCTTAACACAACTGGGTTACACTACTTCGATTCACCCTCAATCCCCCAGTTCACCACCTCGGCTACGCCTCCACTTAGGCGCGCACTACACTTTCAATGGCGCCCTTGCGCCTGACCTCGGTTTCCTAGATACTTCACTTAGGCAACCTATCCTTCCTCACTTCTCTGCCACTCGCCTCAGTTCACTGAGGAATAAACCCATCTTCATCCACCTCGGTATACCTACGCTAAACGCAAACAAGAATTTTTGCTAACTTCACTTCGGCAACTACGAGTCGACTCTCATATGGGGTCTAAGCCACACCTACACCTCATCGTCATTTACCTAAATTTCTACCTCGCTTTGCCTCGGCTATACCACAACGCCTCGGCATACACACCTTACCCTTCGTTTCCACTACACAGCACCTTGGCGCACCATATTGCACCTCAGCAACTAGCTTAGGCGTCCATGCACTACACCTCCTCAACTACACATAGGCTTATACGACACAATACCCCCTTTCTCTACTCTGCGACAAGTTAAACTTCACTACACTTACTATTCAACGCACCTAAACCTCAGTACACTAAGTACTAGGACATTAATATATTACATCTCAAAAACTAAGTCAAAAGACTACTACTCTACATCAGCCCCCCAGTGTTACACTACCATACTTCTAAGAACAATTTTTCTACCTTAGGCTTTCCAGAAATCATATCTCTAAACTTTTTCCAAAAAGGCATGCTCTATTTTCTTTGCATGAACTTCAAACACAAAGTATCAATTCTTATTTTGACATCTCCCTACTATCAATCCCCAAATCAAACTCAAACATCCATAAGGCACCTATTTATCTAAAAATTAATAGTCAATCAAACTTGCACACACCACTCAATCAATCAAGTTGTAATTAGTACATATTCAAAATTTATAATAATTACGAGTTATTGTCACCTCTTTAATTGGGAATGAGTTATGGGGTGATCACCCTCCTACTCACGCATCCAATTTAGTTAAGGTCACAAAACTACGCCCTTTCAAAAGTTACACCTTTCACATTGAAGGACTTTTAACGCGATCCAGTAGCAAGGCGTCGTCACGACTCCTACTCCTTTGACGTCGTTAAAATGCTCTTCTAATCTCACATACCTCACTTAATACAAACAATACAAATCACAAGCAACTACAAGCAATGCTACAATCAACGGTATGCAAACAACCAAGCAAAATCTACAACAAAGTCTCTTGGAGAGATCGACAAGGATCTACGAGACACTACGATCGACAAACTTGGTACCGACAGACCGAACTTTTCCTCCGATACCAACTTGTAACACCCCTTACTTTTAATACTTTAATTTATAAAATCGTGAGTTCAAAAACCATTTTTCTTTTCAAAGATACATTCTCAAGGGAATGCTACGTTTCTCAAATATCGCTTTCACTTAGCCAATAATACTTTGCGTGATACATAGCACGACTTAAATGGGGCGAACCCTCAAATCCTAATACATCAATCTATTACAGTTCAACACTAAACTTAAACAGCAAATAGACTACCCGGCTTCCCAGTTTGACGTCACAGAGCAAGACGCCACAACTAGGCTGAGGAAAGAAAGGACCTTCACTCAGGATCTCCTGCACATCACCGCTTGTCGCCACGAGCAGCAACATAAAAATGCTAGGGTGAGTCTCTTTTCATAAATAATAAAATGTATGATAAACATTATGCTAGAGAAAACACCTAGAAACACCAGAACAACTCGGCTCACACAGCAACACACTCTAACTCAGGAATAATCAGGGACATCACCAAAATCATGTGGCCTACCACAACACCAAAATCAACAACGTAATTCACATGAGTTATGCATGCAATGCAATGCAACCCCCTCCAGGGTATAATGCATGAGGATCCATCTCTTTTAAGCCACTCGGGCATATCCGTTGCTAGTGATACTCGGCATCAAGTCTTTCGTGACGAGACCGAAGTCTATAACCGCCGCCGATGCATATGAATTCATGAGACTCAATGAACAAATGCATTCACTCAGAATAAACAACTCTTTTGTGCAAACCGCACCGTCGCCTTACGTTGCCTAGTCCTCTTAGACAACCACCATAGCACAAAGGCTATTTGCCCACTCACAGGTAGGGGTGTTCAAAATCGAACCGCATTGGTTTGGTTTGGTTTGGTTCGGTTTTATTTTAGGAAGCCAACCGAACCAAACCAAACCGCATATAATTTTACCTTGCGGTTCGGTTTACTTTTTGTCTCAAAACCGAACCAAACCGCACCGCGAACACCCCTACTCACGTGGCACCTCGGCTCCTCGGCGGTGATCCACTCCATCACTACGAAGGCCTCACAACGCTTAGGGATCGAACCATCACATAGGGACTAAAGCCGACTATGCCAATTGGCCCCTTAAACGACTCTTGGACGTTAAACGTCACTCACGGTGGCGCCAATGTGACTCTACTGCATATGCGTCACAAATAGGTCACCTCGCACTCTCTACCACCTCGGCACCTTTACTCTTTCTCGGTATGCTCACTCGTCACCTCGGCACGCTAAGTCGATGTAGTATCGCTACCCATTACGCCACCGATACTCAACCGGGTGGCACCTCACTTGGCATTCCACTCGTAAAGGTCTCCACCTCGTCCTGGAACCTCACGCCTAGGATCTCTTCTAGGGTTCTCGACTACACCTTCTCCTCATCTCGTCTCACGTAATGCCTATTGTCCTTGACTATACATTCGCCTCATCTCATCTTACCTTACGCCTACTGTCCTCGACTAGACACCACGCGTCACTTCGTCCCAGCTCATGCCTAGACTTAACGTATCATTTCGTAACTCTACGCTCGATTTCCGTCTCATCCGAGCTCACACCATCTCGTCACTATACTCGTTTACGCCTCTCGCCTAAGTCCACACCCTATCTCGGCACTCTCGCACCTCGGTATAACATGTTACAAGTCGACTCCTTCATCTCGGCTATCATACGCAGACTTGCCTACGCCCTACGTCTCGACCCAAACACCTCGGCATAACCATGTTATACCTCGGCAACTACTTGACGACACTCGCACTGGGTTCTAATTACACCTACGCACCTTCGTCCATCAAGTACAGCTCAACTCGTCCTCTTCAAGCCTAGGAACTACGCTTTAACACTTACGCTCCTTGTAACATCTCACCCAAGACATACATCACGACACACCTTCCCTATACCTCGGCAACCACAAACCGGCTCTACGCGTAACCTCAGATACACTTACTTCCTCACTTATACTTTGTCACAGTCTTCGTCACCTACAGACCTTCACTTACGCTTTGATACTTATACTCATTCACTTATGCTTCGTCCTTCTCATAGTTAGGCAACTACACCTCGGTTCCTATGCCTCTCTATACGCCTAGCCTACCTCTTCCTTCTCCTCTCTGGTCCTCACACTCTGATCAGGCTTAAACGCAACTATTACACACTTATTCCTTCACAACCAGTTCAACACTCCTCAAGAACTCAACGAAGGTGACAACACCAACAATAACACACTGGGACTGAGGGTTCTCAGCTCCCATTCCTCTCCTAGGTCTCCCATACGACCAGCTCATCCACAATTTAACACATACACACACACCAGCGAGACACACAACGCACCCAAGACATGGCTCACAACACAACTTCAACACAGGGAAGTAAACACAACAAGCAACACAAACAACTCCGAAATCACCCTAGAGTCTAACTCACGCACAACATTCATCATATAATCTATTATAGATGAAAGAGAGAGTCCCCTAACCTTTAATAGTTGAAGAAGCAACACTCTCTTCACTCAAGCTCTCCGATCAATCACCAACAACAAGTTCCACTTCAAGGATTTTGCGTGCTCTTCCACGCCCCTTCTCCTCCTCCTTCTCTCTAAAAGTACTATTCCACCTAACTCCTTCTCTCTCTCACTTTCCTTTTGACTTTTCTTGAGATTTTGTTACCAATGAAGTTCTTTCCTACGGCTCCTTACACATATACTAAAGACATGGGCTTATTAATGGGCCATGGGCCTCTAACCTCACCTTTATCCATTACTTAGACACCTCTTAAAAGAAAAGAAACTCCCAATTACTCATTTGACTTAATTAAAATGTTGTAAACCTTAAATAACCCAATTAAATAAATAATTGAATTACTTTGGGGTGTTACAACTCTCCCCCACTTAGAACATTTTCGTCCTCGAAAATTTAGCTAATATAAACTTAGTTATGCTCTATCTAGTTCATACCCGAGGTTACATCTGACCCTACTCAATGACAACAAGTATAATTCACAGCAAGGTCCCTGTCGAATTGACAAGAGACACAGAAAGCACACCAAGCAATACAAGACTCAAGGTTCACAGCATTTCGACCTTAATAAGACAAGGAATAGCATCGGTATTGACAATAAATTCTAACAGATTACCCTTAACGAAACGCTTACATTTCGTCACGTCTAAACGACGACACTTAAACTCCAATAATGGGGGCAAATGGTACCACATGCATGACTGCACTGCATTACATTCATTATCATAATTGGTACATGTTTGCTGGTTGATGATTACTACACTAATGCTGTTGTATGACTGTATGTGTGTGATGCTATGATTAATATACTGCTTATTATAGTCTTTATTATGTGGTTAGAGACTCACCCCTTTCTGTTGTTGTTTACCATAGGTAGCCACGAGTGAAGGCTTATTCCCTTCACTTTCCTCGAGTCGGTCTGCTCTGATACGTAGAACCTAGGGGATGGGATTAGTCTTTAGTTATTTTTGTTGTTCACTGTTGAACAGTTTGTTTTTGAGACTTATTATGATTCTGCTAAGACTGTAGTTGTGTTTCTGAGATTGTAATTTATTTCCGCTGCGTGATGTTAAATTTCCCATGTATGGATTGAGTTAGCATATCTTGAGGATTCCATTCCACGTGTTTTTCTGGTGTTACGTATTACTCTATTATTATGAGTTGAATTATTTGTTTGTCGTTATTGTGATGAAGTAAGTGTAGCATCCCATTGGATGAGTTCAAATAAAATGATTTTTATACTCTGAATTTTGATTTAAATTGCTGGGTAGAAATGGGGTGTTACATTAGTGGTATCAGAGCAAAAGTTCGGTCTGTCCGACCAAGTCTGTCTGTCTGTCATAGTGTTTTATGACAACTAGGTACTGTTAGACTGGTTGTAAATTGTTGTTAATGCTGCAGTGCTAGGTTGATATGGCTAGAAGAGTTGATGCTGCTCTTGCTGAGGCATTGCAAGCTATAGCTCAGGTTATGGGGAACCAGCAGAATGTTGGTGAGAATTTGGAACGCGTAGTCCGCCACGTTCGCAGGAGAACCTCCTACCTTCAAGGGGAGGTACAACCCAGATGGTGCTTTGGCATGGCTGAAGGAGATTGAGAGAATCTTCCGGGTGATGGACTACAATGATGAGCAGAAAGTCAGGTATGGTACGCATACTTTAGCAGAGGAGGCTGATGACTGGTGGTTGGAGGCCAGAGAGAGATTGGGTACTGCCAATGAAGCTGTTACTTGGGCTGTGTTCCGAAGGGAGTTCTTGAGGAAGTACTTTCCGGAGGATGTCAGGGGGAAGAAAGAGATGGAGTTCCTTGAGCTGAAGCAAGGGAACATGACTGTGACGGAGTATGCTGCCAAATTCATAGAATTGGCTAAGTTTTATCCCTACTATACTGAGGCTGGTTCTGAATTCTCAAAGTGCATCAAATTTGAGAATGGGTTGAAGGCTGATATCAAGCAAGCCATTGGGTAACAGAAAATCAGGGTGTTTGCTGATCTGATTGACTGCTGCAGGATCTATGAGGAGGACAACAATGCTCGTTCTAGAGTCATGAGAGACCAGAGGGGTAAATTCCAGAATAGGGGTAAGCCATATGAGGTGTCTGCTGATAGAGGTAAACAGAGGTATGCTGGTGGTAGTAGGTATGCTGATGGTAAGAGGTCTGCTGATGGCAAGAAGCCAAGAGGGGGAGATGCTCCCGCTAACATTGTGTGTTTCAAGTGTGGCAAGCCGGGTCACAAGAGCTTTGATTGCAAGGCTGGGGGAAAAATATGCTTCCGTTGTGGGAAGGAAGGTCACATGGCATCCGATTGTGATCGCAAGGAGGCAGTGTGTTTCAATTGTGGTGAATCGGGTCACTTTAGCTCCAAGTGTACCAAATCAAGCAGGCGAGAGAGGTCGGTGGAAGAGTGTTTGCACTAGCAGGTTCAGAGGAGGCCAATGAGATTAGAGGTACTTGCTTTATTAATGGTACCCCTTTAGTTGCTATTGTTGATACTGGTGCTACGCACTCTTTAACACCCCGGAAATATTTAATTGAATTATTAAATTTATTGGAGGCGTGATTAATTTGATTAAAAATGATGGGTGTTGTTCAGGAGGTGGAACGAGTAAAAAGGGTGGTGTTGGCGTGGGAGGCCCAGACTTGTCTGAACCACGGCTTAAACCCTAGGGGTCTAAGCCAAGCTTCTTTCATTTCCACATTTTTGAGAGAAAGAAATCAGAATTGAGAGAGAGGGAGGAGCGCTGCGCTAAAGGAGAGGAAGGAGGGGAATCTTCTCAAGTTTTTCTTCAGGTGAGAGTTCTTAATCCTTTTATGCCGTTTTTCTTTCTTTTCCTAGTGTTGTAGCCTTCAATCCCTAACCTCCATCGTGTTGATTCCTCATTGATCAAAGGAGTGAGCGTGGCTATGGTTTCAAAGGAAGAAGGAGAAGCTTCGTTCGTTGTGTTGCTGGGTTTTTGTACGTGACTCCTTCGTCGTTGTTTCCGGATCATACAAATTCGAGGTAAGGGTGAGCGTTTCGGTTTGACATGATTGAGTTTATAGTGGGGTTTTGTGGGGTTTGTGGGAATTGATATTGTGGCTAAAATTGATGATGTTTGATGATTTCATATTGTTGAAGAGTTTTGGTGTGGTTTTGATGAAATTGATGTTATTGTAAGAATTTGATGATTCGTTGGAATGAAAATGCGAGGGCGTCCTTGATTTAAATTTGATGGTTTATGTTGATGAATTGTTGATTGTTCTTGATGAACCATTAGTGATGATTTGATGATTGATTTGGTGGATAAAACGTGTTTTTGGTGTTGATGATCTGAATTTTCTGCACATTTCACTGTTGCTGCCCAATCGCGCCGCGCTTCGTCTTTGATCGCGCTCAGCGCAGCGCGCGCGCTGTGGCATGTTGTTTCTGCCCAATCGCGCCTCAGTCGCGCCCAGCTCGCGCTCCACGCGCGAGTCACTGTTCCTCACTGTTTTCTTGCTGTTTTCCCACTGTTTTCTTGCTGTTTTTCCATTAAAAATGTGGTGTTTTCTCAAATTTTAACGGGATGTTTCCTCCACAAAAATATGATGTTCTTCCATTAAAAATGTGATGTTTCCACTAGTAAAAATGTGACGTTTCCCCAATTCAAATGTAGTGTTTCCCAAGCTTGAAAATGTGGTGTCATTTTTCCGAATTTAAAATATGATGTCCTCCAAATTAAGATGTGATGTTTTATAAATTAAAACGGGATGTTTTTCTAAATTCTAAACGTGTTGCTACCCAAATTTCAAAGGTGATATGTGTGATGATGATGTAACATGAATTATGATGACTTGTGACGAATATACTCAATGAGTATGATTATAATGACGCTGTAATGTGTAACACCCTAAATAATTTAATTAAGTAATTGATTAAATTATTTAAAGTGTTGCACTATTTTTAATTATAATAAGTTATAATATAGTATTTTATAATATAGTAATTTATTTGATTGAAGGGAGTGGTATTGGAAATACCGGGACTGCAAGTATTGGCCCAAGAGCCCAAGCCCAATGACTTAGGCTCTTGGGAGTGATGCATTTCGCATCATTTTGCAAAGAAAGAAAGAAAACGAAAGTGAGAAGAGAAAGGAGAAGAGAAAACGGCGCAAGAACCCTAGGGAGAAGAGAGAGAGCTTCGCACATTGAGAAGAAGGAGAAGAAGGCTCTAATTGCTGTGGGTTTTGTACGTGACTCAGTGAGAAGGACGTTTCTACGGTTTAATTTAAGGTAAGGGGAGTCTCACTCTATAATAGAGAGTATAATAGGGTGTATGTAGATTATAGGGTCTCTAATGTTGTTAATTGATATTGAATTTGATTGTTGTATGTTTGATTTTGATGGATTGAAGTGAATTGAGCATGAAATCGATTCTTAGGCTAGTGTTAGGGTTTGTGTTATGTTGATTTTCGTTTTGATGCATGATTGAGTGTTAAAACGTGAAATTGAATATGTTGGCATGATTATAAAATGTATTTGAGTGGTATATGATGATTGGAATTGAAAGAATTTGGGAATTGGGGATTTTTGAGGTTTGGGGCGCCAAGGTGCTAGGGATTTGGCGCCCTGTGTACTGTAGCAGTGAGTGGGTGTGAGTGTGTCACTGCCAGGGCGCCACATTGTTGGGAAAATGGCGCCTCGTGTAATCGCATTCGTGTCTTTGAAATGTGTTGGTCTTTGGGTTGTCATCGCCAGTCGCCACATTCTTTGCCGGAAAATGGCGCCCTGGCACTTCGTTCATGTCTTCGGGTTGTGTTTGTCTGCAGAATGTCACCGCTCGGGCGCCAAGTTGCCGAAAAATGGCGCCAGTAATCGCTTTGTGTCTTTGTGTGCGTGTGTGCGATGATGTGGGCGCCAAATGCTGCCCTGTGGTGCCCGAGAATGGCGCTCGTGTCACCTTATTCATGTGCGATGTGTGCTTTGTGTCTAGGTGCGTGGCGCCAAAAGTGGGCGCCAATGCGCTAGGGTGTTGTGCCAAGCGCGTGGCGCCAAATGGCTGCCCCGTGGCGCTGTGGTGGCGCCAGGTGGGTGTGTGCGTGGGTGTCTAAGTGATGGGCGCCAATTTGGTGCCCATGGCACCTGTGGTGGCGCCGAGAATGGGTGTTGCGTGTGTGTGGGTGATTGTGGCGCAAAGACAGGCGCCAAATGGGCGCCTGCGTGGCGCCCGTGTTGCTTACTGTGTCAGGCGGGCGCCAAAGTGTCTTGCCAGGCGCCTAGGCATGCGCCGTGTTCGAGATCAGATGTCTCCCGCTTTGTGTCTTAGTTTGTGTCTAAGACCGTGTTGCCTGCAGGGGCGCCAGACATTGCTAGGAAAGTGGCGCCCGGTGGGCCGTTGCCAGTGGGCGCCAAATTGCTGAGTTTTTGGCGCCAGATTGTGGGGGAAATGGCGCCTGGGGCTTCCTTGTGTCTATGTGTGTGCTGTTTTGGTCCCTAGGTGACAGTTTGGTCCAATGGGTGTTGTTTTGGTCCCTAGGTGCCAGTTTGGTCCAAAAGGTGTCAATTTTAGTCCTTGGGACATGAATGTTGATGAGCTAGTGAATAAATGTAATAATGATGATGCCATGGGGGCATGGGCCATGGGGGCCAGGCCATGGGGCCAGAGTCATGGGGACTCAAATTATTGATGAAAGTGATGAATGGTGGGCTGCGGTCTTGGTGTATAAATGATTTTGATGAGGTGTGTGTTCATGAGTCACATGCATACATTCGGTAGCGGTCGCGACGATATATATTGTAAAAGCTGGGGTCTGGTGTTTTATTTCGGCTGCGGTCGCGACGTATAATGAGTAATGATGGAGGCTGCGGTCTGGTGATAATGGTACCACATGCATCTTGCATTACATTGCATCCATTCTTATAAATGGTATTGAATAGATTGTGATGGTTGTGATTGATTGACTCCTATAAACCTGATATACTGCTTATTATAGTTTCTATTATATAGTTCGAGACTCACCCTTTCTGTTGTTGTTTACCACAGGTAGTCATGAGTGAAGGCATAGCTCCTTCATTTTCCCCGAGTCGGTGCGCTCGTCACGTAGCACCTAGGGGAGGGATTGTAGACTTAGTTGTTTATTTTGCTCATCTTTGTGAGTTTTGTATTTGATATACTATGCATTGTTGAGGTTGTTGATTACTCTTGAGATGTAATCTTATTTTTCATTTGTGTTATATGAGATATTATCCCACGTGTTTGTATGGTGTTACGCATCGATTATATTTATGAAATTTGAATCGGGTTTGTTTGAGTAATTTTAAGAGACATGTGTAACATTCCATTGAATTTGTCAATTCTAAAATTTAATTTTTATACTCGATATTTGATTAAAGTTTTAGGGTAGAAATGGGGTGTTACATTAGTGGTATCGAGCAAAAGTTCGGTCCTGTCTCGCCAAGTGTGTCATGTCATTCATATTGTGTATGACAATTAGGTGTCTTGAATTAGTTCGAATGATTGTTTATCTTTGCAGTGCTAGGTTGATATGGCTAGACGGGTGGATCTTTGCTCTTCTTTGGCGTTGCGAGCTATAAGCGCGGTCGTGGATAGCGCTGAGAACATCGAGACCCGTAGTCGGCTACATTTCGAGAGAGAACCCTCCTACCTTCAAGGGGAGGTACAACCCAGATGGTGCGTTGGCTTGGCTAAAGGAGATTGAGAGGATCTTCCGGGTGATTAGCTGCAATGATGAGCAAAAAAGTCAGTGCACGGTACACACACTCTATCTGAAGAGGTCGATGGTGGTGGTTGGAGACCCGGTGAGAGGTTGTGGGTCGCGCATGAGGAGGTTACAATTTTGTGTTCGAGGGAATTCTTGAGGAAGTATTTTCAGGAGGATGTCGGGGAAGAAAGAGTGGAGTTCCTTGGTGAGGCAGGGAGTATGTGCATTTCGAGTATCTTTCGCCAAGTTCATCGAAAGGTGGCTAAGTTATATCCCCATTATCTTTTGGCCAGTCTTTGAATTCTCAAAGTGCATCAAATTTGAGAATGGATTGAGAGTCGATATCAAGCGAGACGATTGGGTATCGAGAAGATTAGAGTGTTTCACGATCCGTTGATCTGCTGCAGGATCTATGAGGAGGGATGGCAATGCCCGTGCTAGAGTCATGAGAGACCGGAGGGTAAATTTGAGCAGGGGGTAAGCCATACGAGACATCTGCGACAAAGGGTAAACAGAGGTATCTTTGGTGGTAACAGGGTATCTTTGGTGGTAGCAGGTCTCTTTGAGGGTAAGAGGTCCGCTTGAGGGCAAGAAGCCAAGTGGGAGATGCTCCACCGACATTGTGTGCTTCAAGTGTGGCAAGTCGGGTCCACAAGAGTTTTGAGTGCAAGGTGGGGTAAGAGTATGCTTCCGTTGTGGGAAAGAAGGTCACATGGCATCCGAGGTGTGATCGTAAGGAGGGTGTGTGTTTCAACTGTGTGGTGAAGGTGGTCACTTTAGCTCCAAGTGCACCAAACCAAAGAAGGAGAGGTCCTTCGGGAGAGTTTTTGCACTGGCAGGTTCAGAGGGACCTAATGAGATTAGAGGTACTTGCTTTATTTATGGTACACCTTTAGTTGCTATTGTTGACACGGGTGCTACGCACTCTTTTATTGCTTCTGTCTGTGCTGAAAGGTTGAATTTAGTCTTGTCTACTATGGAGAGGGGGATGGTTATCGACACTCCAGCTAAGGGTTCGGTAACTACTTCTCTAATGTGTGCTAGGTGTCCTCTGTCAGTTTTCGGCAGAGATTTTCTGGTTGATCTTATCTGTTTGCCTTTGGGTGGGTTGGATGTGATTCTGGGTATGGACTGGTTAGTAGATAACCATGTACACATCAATTGTTTCAACAAGTCTGTTAGTTTCCTTCCTCCAGAGGAGGAAGAGTCTGTTTTGCTCTCTGCTGATCAGTTGTGTGGGGTAATGAAAGAAGGTGGTCAACTGTTTGCTTTGATGGCGTCTATGTCGGCTGAGACCCAAGCTGTAGTTGACGGGTTGCAGGTGGTGTGTGAGTTCCCTGAAGTGTTCCCAGATGAGATTCCTAGTGTGCCACCAGAGAGGGAAGTTGACTTTGGAATTGAAGTGGTGCACAGTACTGAGCCTATGTCCATGTGCACTGCTTTGGATGTCGACTATTGAGTTATCTGAGTTGAAGAAGCAGTTAGAGGAGTTTCTTGAAAAGAAATTTGTGAGGCCTAGTGTGTCACCATGGGGAGCTCCGGTTTTGTTGGTTAAGAAAAAGGATGGGAGTATGCGTCTGTGTGTGGATTACAGGCAGCTGAACAAAGTAACTATCAAGAATAAGTATCCTCTCCCGAGGATTGATGATCTGATGGATCAACTGGTGGGTGCTAAGGTTTTTAGCAAGATTGACTTGAGGTCAGGTGATCATCAGATAAAGGTGAAAGATGAGGACATCCAGAAGACAACGTTCAGAACAATGTATGGGCACTATGAGTACTCTGTAATGCCGTTTGGTGTCACTAATGCACCAGGGGTGTTTATGGAGTACATGAACCGTATTTTCCATAGCTACTTGGATCGGTTTGTGGTTGTTTTTATTGATGACATTCTGGTGTACTCCAAGTCTGAGGAGGAGCATGCAGAGCACTTGAGATTGGTGCTAGAAGTGTTGAAAGAGAAGAAGATGTATGCCAAGTTGTCAAAGTGTGAGTTACAATTTGAAAGAGGTGAGCTTCTTGGGTCACATTATCTCTGGTGATGGTATAGGCGTGGACCCGGCTAAGGTTGATCTTGATGTTGCAATGGGAGAGCCCAAAGTGCGTGGATCGAGATCAGGAGTTTCTTGGGGTTGGCTGGTTACTACAGGAGGTTTATTGAGGGGTTCTCTAAGCTAGCCCTTCCGTTGACCCAATTGACCTATAAGGGAAGAGCTTTTGTGTGGGATGCCAAGTGTGAAGAGAGCTTCCAAGAGCTGAAGAGGAGGTTGACAATGTAACATCCCAAAAATAGTTCAATTAATTATTTAGTTGAGTTATTTAAGGTTTACAACTTTTTAATTAAGCCAAGTATTAATTAGGAGTTTATTTCATTTAGGAGATGCTTAAGTGAATGGAGAAGGTGGGCGTAGAGGCCCATGAGCCATTGGAGGCCCATGAGCCATTAGAAGCCCAAGTGTGTGCCTTATAGAAGAGTGTCGAAGGAAAGGGAACATTCATTACCAAAGATTAGCAAGAAAAGTCAAAGGGAAAGTAAGAGAGAGAAGTTGGTAGGTGAGATCATTTCTAGAGAGAAAGGAAGAGCTTAGCGAAGAAGAAGCTCAAGCTCAAAGGGAGAAGAGTCTTTGAGTGTTAAGCGGAGAGTTTCGGTGAAGAGAGAGTGTTTACTCATTGAACAAGGTCGAGGGGCTCTCTTTTCACGTATAATTTTGTGTTATGATGAGTTGTTATGTGTGAGTAGATTGTAGTTATGTTTGCTGAGTTGCTTTGCATGCTTGATGTGTTTTTGATGTTTTTGATGTTGTGTTTGGCTCACTTCAGTGGAGTTGTGTGGAGTGGATGAGAGAGTTGATCATACGAAGGATCACGGAGTGAAATGGGAGCTGAGAAAACTCTCAGTCCCAGTGAGCTAGAGTGAGCTAGAGTGAGTGAAAATGAGCAACATAGTCATGGAGAGGTTCTTGAAGAATAGGCTTAGGATAATAGAGGAGTAGCTGAAAACGTACATCATGAAGTGACGAGTGTGCGTGTGAGATAAACGGAGTAGTCGGTTAGGATTTCCGAGGTGTAGTTACTTGCCATAAGTAAGCTGGAACTTAAGTGAATAATCGTAAGTGTCAAGAATGTAAGTAACGAGGTGAGTGGTAGAGCACCAATAACTAAGTGTATGAGTACCTGAGACTAAGTATAAGTATCGGTTTGTACTTGTCGAAGTGTAAGGTAAGTAGGCCGAGATACTTAGGCCGAGATAGAGTACTTAGGCGTAGATCTTTGAGAGTTAGTTGATAGTGTATAGCGTGTAATGCTTAGGTTTTATGGCGAGATGTAGAGTATAACATACCTAGGTGTACTTGCCGAGGTGAGATGTTGCGTTTTAAAGCGCGGTATGTCCAAGCGTGAAATGGCGGGTGGTGTTATAGAGGAAGTAAAATGCGTTCGCGTGAATTGAAGTGACTATGAGTGGAGTAGAGTGCGCGCGTCAGAGGTGCCAAGCGTGCTTGGGAGTGTGCCGAGGAGTGCTATAGGTGCCGAGGTGTTGTTTCAACGCTAGCGTAGCTCGGGTTATTCTTTGGGCGCCTTTGTGAGCGTCACTCCGAGTGCCAAATGCGTGAGGGGTTAAATGGTGTAGTCATTTTAGTCCCTATTTGACGTTTAGTCCTAAGTGACATGGTAGTCCTCGTGGTGACCTCTTGGTCCACTACTTGGAGCCGAGGTGTTCGGTGAGTTGAGGCGACGATCTTAGCGTCTGTGCCAAATCTGAAGACGCGTCGGTGACAAAGGGTAAACAGAGGTATCTTTGGTGGTAACAGGTATCTTTGGTGGTAGTGGTCTGCCGAGGGTAAGAGGAGTCTTGCCGAGGCAAGAAGCCAAGTGGGAGATGCTCCACCGACATTGTGTGCTTCAAGTGTGGCAAGTCGGGTCACAAGAGTTTTGAGTGCAAAGGGGGTAAGAGTATGCTTAGTTGTGGGAAAGAAGGTCACATGGCATCCGATTGTGATCGTAAGGAGGTCGTGTGTTTCAAGCTGTGGTGAAGTCTGGTCACTTTAGCTCCAAGTGCACCAAACCAAAGAAGGAGAGGTCCACTGGGAGAGTTTTTGCACTGGCAGGTTCAGAGGGACCTAATGAGATTAGAGGTACTTGCTTTATTTATGGTACACCTTTAGTTGCTATTGTTGACACGGGTGCTACGCACTCTTTTATTGCTTCTGTCTGTGTTGAAAGGTTGAATTTAGTCTTGTCTACTATGGAGAGGGGATGGTTATCGACACTCGGCTAAGGGTTTGGTAACTACTTCTACAATGTGTGCTAGGTGTCCTCTGTCGTTTTTAGCGAGAGAGATTTTACAGTTGATCTTATCTGTTTGCCTTTGGGTGGGTTGGATGTGATTCTGGGTATGGACTGGTTAGTAGATAACCATGTACACATCAATTGTTTCAACAAGTCTGTTAGTTTCCTTCCTCCAGAGGAGGAAGAGTCTGTTTTGCTCTCTGCTGATCAGTTGTGTGGGGTAATGAAAGAAGGTGGTCAACTGTTTGCTTTGATGGCGTCTATGTCGGCTGAGACCCAAGCTGTAGTTGACGGGTTGCAGGTGGTGTGTGAGTTCCCTGAAGTGTTCCCAGATGAGATTCCTAGTGTGCCACCAGAGAGGGAAGTTGACTTTGGAATTGAGCTGGTGCCTGGTACTAGGCCTATGTCCATGGCACCGTACTGGATGTCAGCTATTGAGTTATCTGAGTTGAAGAAGCAGTTAGAGGAGTTTCTTGAAAAGAAATTTGTGAGGCCTAGTGTGTCACCATGGGGAGCTCCGGTTTTGTTGGTTAAGAAAAAGGATGGGAGTATGCGTGCAGTGTGTGGATTCTGAGGCGGTGAACAAAGTAACTATCAAGAATAAGTATCCTCTCCCGAGGATTGATGATCTGATGGATCAGCTGGTGGGTGCTAAGGTTTTTAGCAAGATTGACTTGAGGTCAGGTGATCATCAGATAAAGGTGAAAGATGAGGACATCCAGAAGACAACGTTCAGAACAATGTATGGGCACTATGAGTACTCTGTAATGCCGTTTGGTGTCACTAATGCACCAGGGGTGTTTATGGAGTACATGAACCGTATTTTCCATAGCTACTTGGATCGGTTTGTGGTTGTTTTTATTGATGACATTCTGGTGTACTCCAAGTCTGAGGAGGAGCATGCAGAGCACTTGAGATTGGTGCTAGAAGTGTTGAAAGAGAAGAAGATGTATGCCAAGTTGTCAAAGTGTGAGTTCTGGCTGAAAGAGGTGAGCTTCTTGGGTCACATTATCTCTGGTGATGGTATAGCTGTGGACCCAGCTAAGGTTGATCAAAGATGTTGCAATGGGAGAGCCCAAAGTGCGTGGATCGAGATCGGGAGTTTCTTGGGGTTGGTGGTTACTACGGGAGGTTTATTGAGGGGTTCTCTAAGCTAGCCCTTAGTTGACCCAATTGACCTATAAGGGAAGAGCTTTTGTGTGGGATGCCAAGTGTGAAGAGAGCTTCCAAGAGTCAAGAGGAGGTTGACAATGTAACATCCCAAAAATAGTTCAATTAATTATTTAGTTGAGTTATTTAAGGTTTACAACTTTTAATTAAGCAGTATTAATTAGGAGTTTATTTCATTTAGGAGATGCTTAAGTGAATGGAGAAGGTGGGCGTAGAGGCCCATGAGCCATTGGAGGCCCATGAGCCATTAGAAGCCCAAGTGTGTGCCTTATAGAAGAGTGTCGAAGGAAAGGAACATTCATTACCAAAGATTAGCAAGAAAAGTCAAAGGAAAGTAAGAGAGAAGTTGGTAGGTGAGATCATTTCTAGAGAGAAGGAAGAGCTTAGGTGAAGAAGAAGCTCAAGCTCAAAGGGAGAAGAGATTTGCTGCAGTGTTAAGCTGGAGAGTTCAAA
Source organism: Oxytropis ochrocephala (assembly GCA_020916435.1). Taxonomy (NCBI): domain Eukaryota; kingdom Viridiplantae; phylum Streptophyta; class Magnoliopsida; order Fabales; family Fabaceae; genus Oxytropis; species Oxytropis ochrocephala. Next base: position 85,000,448 of record CM037092.1, on the reverse strand, counting down.
GTGAGAGAGAGTGTTCTACTCAAGTGAACAAGGTCGAGGGCTCTCTTTTCACGTATAATTTTGTGTTATGATGAGTTGTTATGTGTGAGTAGATTGTAGTTATGTTTCTTTGAGTTGCTTTGCATGCTTGATGTGTTTTGATGTTTTTGATGTTGTGTTTGGCTCACGGTGGAGTTGTGTGGAGTGGATGAGAGAGTTGATCATACGAAGGATCACGGAGTGAAATGGGAGTGAGAAAACTCTCGGTCCCGATGAGCTAGAGTGAGCTAGAGTGAGTGAAAATGAGCAACATAGTCATGGAGAGGTTCTTGAAGAATAGGCTTAGGATAATAGAGGAGTAGGCTGGCGTACATCATGAAGTGACGCGAGTGTGCGTGTGAGATAAGCGGAGTAGTCGGTTAGGATTTCAGAGGTGTAGTTACTTGCCATAAGTGTTTGGAACTTAAGTGAATAATCGTAAGTGTCGAGAATGTAAGTAACGAGGTGAGTGGTAGAGCACCAATAACTAAGTGTATGAGTACGAGACTAAGTATAAGTATCGGTTTGTACTTGTCGAAGTGTAAGGTAAGTGGCCGAGATACTTAGGCCGAGAGATAGAGTACTTAGGCGTAGATCTTTGGAGTGCCAGTTGATAGTGTATAGCGTGTAGTAACCGAGGTTTTATGGCGAGATGTAGAGTATAACATACCTAGGTGTACTTGCCGAGGTGAGATGTTGCGTTTTAAGCGCGGTATGTCCAAGCGTGGAAATGGCCCGGGTGGTGTTATAGAGGAAGTAAAGTGCGTTCGCGTGAATTGAAGTGACTATGAGTGGAGTAGAGTGCGGGCGTGCCCAGAGGTGCCAAGCGTCGCCAGGAGTGTCTTGAGGTGCTATAGGTGCCGAGGTGTTGTTTCAACGCTAGCGTAGCTCGGGTTATTCTTTGGGCGCCCGTGAGCGTCACTCACGAGTGCCAATGCGTGAGGGTTAAATGGTGTAGTCATTTTAGTCCCTATTTGACGTTTTAGTCCTAAGTGACATGGTAGTCCTCGTGGTGACCTCTTGGTCCACTACTTGGAGGCGAGGTGTTCGGTGAGTTGAGGCGGCGATCTTAGTATTAGCTGCCAGACGCCGATCTGAGAGGCGTCGGCCTTAGTGCGTAATGGCGTATGAGAGTTGTTTTGGCCGTAAGGCTACGAGTAGAGGAGTAATAAATGTTGAAGTCCACGAGGGCATTAAATAAAGCGAAAATGGTGAACGCAGAGGACTTGGTCCTAGAGGTGAGCGGAGGACTTAGGTCCTAATTATGAGCAGAAGACTTGGTCTAAATGGTGAGTTCTTGGAGTTGTGTTATGATTAAATTGAATGATGTATATCTTTGTGTGTTATGCATTGTTCATGGTGTCGCATAAATCATAAGCATAATGGTGAAAGCGAGGACTTGGTCCTATGGTGAAAGCAGAGGACTTGGTCCTAGGTGATATGAAGACTTGGTCTTAATGGATCCATTCATGCATATAACTCATGCACTAAATGATTGTGTTAGTTGTGTGTTGTGCCGAGATGTTATATGTGTTTACTTAGCATAATGCTTGTCATAAACCTTATTATTTGTGTTTAGAGACTCACCCTTTGCTTTTATGTTGCTTCTCATGTTGGCAACTTGCAGGTATTCGAGTAGAGTGCAGGTCCTCACTCGATTGTCGTTGGCGTCGTCATTGCTCTGGTAGTGTAACACGAGGGCCGAGTAGTGTGTAGGTGCATTATGTAGATTTATTTTGAGTTATAAACCTATGTCTTTTGGAACATGTATTATTTTGATTTGTGATGTAACTAATAACTTTGTTAATTGTTGAGCTCGGTTCTTACAGCCGAGTCTTTGTATGTACATAACACTATATTGTTTAGCTGCGCAATTATTTATCTTGTTTTGCTTGGTTGAAATTCATGTAGAAAAATGTAGCACTCCTTGAGTGGTTTTTGAAACTCTGATTTAATTCGATAAGTAGTATTAAAGTAAGGGGGTGTTACAATAGTGGTATCAGAGCAATAGTCCGGTCTTCGGCAGTCCAGCTAAGGGTTCGGTGACTACCTCTCTATTGTGTGCCAAGTGTCCTCTGTCAGTCTTCGGCAGAGATTTTCTGGTTGATCTTATTTGTTTGCCATTGGGTGAAATTTTGGGCGTTATTCTTGGTATGGACTGGTTAGTAGATAACCATGTGCACATCAACTGTTTCAACAAGTCTGTTAGTTTCCTTCCTCCAGAAGAGGAAGAGTCTGTTTTGTTGTCTGCTGGTCAACTGCATAAATTTATGAAGGAGGGTGGTCATCTGTTTGCTTTGATGGCATCTGTATCTGCTGAGAACCAAGCTATAGTTGAAGGGTTGCAGGTGGTGTGTGAGTTCCCTGAAGTGTTTCCTGACGAGATTCCTAGTGTGCCACCAGAGAGGGAAGTATAGTTTGGGTTTGATCTTGTACCTGGTACTAGGCCTGTGTCTATGGCACCGTAGCGGATGTCAGCTTCTGAGTTATCTGAATTGAAGAAGCAGTTGGAAGAGTTACTTGAGAAGAAATTTGTGAGGCCTAGTGTGTCACCATGGGGAGCTCCGGTATTGTTAGTGAAGAAGAAGGATGGGAGTATGCGTCTTTGTGTGGATTATAGGCAGCTGAATAAAGTGACTATCAAAAATAAGTACTCTCTTCCGACAATTGATGATCTGATGGACCAGCTGGTAGGTGCTAAGGTGTTTAGCAAGATTGATTTGAGGTCAGATTATCATCAGATTAAAGTGAAAGATGAAGATATCCAGAAGACAGCGTTCAGAACGAGGTATGGGCATTATGAATACTCTGTAATGCCGTTTGGTGTCACCAATGCACCAGGGGTGTTTATGGAGTATATGAACCGTATCTTCCATAGTTACTTGGATCGGTTTGTGGTAGTCTTTATAGATGACATTCTGGTGTACTCTAAGTCTGAGGAGTAGTACGCAGAGCACTTGAGGTTGGTGCTAGAGGTGTTGAAAGAGAAGAAGTTATATGCTAGGCTGTCAAAATGTGAGTTCTGGCTGAATGAGGTAAGCTTCTTGGGTCATATTATTTACGGTGATGGTATAGTGTGGACCCACCAAGGTTGATGCGATGTTGCGGTGGGAGAGCTTAAAGTCGATGGCGAGATCGAGAAGCTTCTTGGGGTTGGTGGTGGTTACGGGAGGTTCATTGAGGTTTTCTAAGCTAGCCCTTTCGTTGACTCAATTGACATGTAAGGGAAAAGCTTTTGTGTGGGATGCTAAGTGTGAAGAGAGCTTCAATGAGTTGAAGAGGAGGTTGACAACATCTCCAGTGTTAGTGTTGCCTGTGCCGGATCAACCATTTGTAGTGTATTGTGATGCTTCCAAGATGGGTTTGGGAGGTATGTTGATGCAGGATGGGAAGGTAGTAGCTTATGCGTCCAGACAGTTAAGGACACATGAGAAGAACTACCCTACTCATGATTTAGAGCTGGCTGCTATTGTCTTTGTGCTGAAGATTTGGAGGCACTATTTGTATGGTACATTTGAGGTGTTTAGTGACCACAAGAGTTTGAGGTATCTGTTTGACGGAAGAGAGTGAATATGAGAGCGAGAGGCGTTGGTTAGAGTTGCTTTGAAAGACTATGATTTCGACTTGAACTATCATCCCGCAAAGCTAATGTCGTGGTGATGCTTTAAGTCGGAAAACTTTACATATGTCAAGCAATGATGGTGAAGGAGTTGGAGTTGATTGAGCAATTAGTGATTTGAGCTTTGGTTTGTGAAGTAACACCACGCAGTGTTATTTGGGTATCTTGAGGATTGGTAATGACTTCTTGGTTAGTATCGAGGCGCCGAAGTTGGATGTGAAGCTGGTGGATTTGTTGGTTGCAGGTGATCAAGCTGTGGATGGGGATTTCAGATTGGATTCCTAGGGTGTATTGAGATTCAGGGACAGAATCTGTGTTCCTGATGATGCTGATATAAAGAGGATGATACTTGAGGAGAGCCATAGGAGAAAGTTGAGTATTCATCCCGGTGCTACCAAAATGTATCATGACTTGAAGAAGTTGTTTTGGTGGCCTGGTATGAAAAAGGATGTAGCACAGTTTGTATATGCCTGTTTGACTTGCCAGAAGTCAAAGATTGAGCACCAGAAGCCTGCAGGGTTGATGCAACCATTAGAGGTTCCGGAATGGAAGTGGGATAGCATTTCCATGGATTTTGTGACTGGGTTGCCAAACACAGTGAGGGGATTTGACTCTATTTGTGGATATCTTGTGTTGCAGGTTAAGTTTTGATAATGAAGCATTCTAAATAAAGTGACAAAAGGGAACTCCAAGACACAACCAACTCAAGAATAATGTTTGTGGTAAGGGTAGACGTTAGGAATTCCGGTCGTGTCTTAGGAATGAATGTAAACCGCTTTTGAGGATCGGCTCAAATCACACCACACACTAGCACTCACTATGAACCAAACATCTGTTTTCAATTGATAAAAGCATGTTAAATAGGTTAGGCACTTGATTTTAAAGAAATAGATTCATGGCTCAGTGTTTTAAAAGAAATTGTTTTTGAAGTAAAGAATTGATTCTTGATTTGCAACTTTAAAGCTAGAAATCGATTTCACTCTCATCTTTAAGCTATAAATCGATTTCACTCTTATTTTTAAGCTAGAAATTTCTTAAAATCGATTTGTTTCATGTTGTTAAAGATAGTAATCGATTTGTGTCATAATTGGTTTTAAAAAGGAAATTGTTTTGGAAAGAAAACAATCGATTGATGGCTTGTTGTTCTTAAAGTGTAAAATCGATTTCTCTCTTGTTTTTAGAGTTAGAAATCGATTTCATTATTGTCTTTGAAGCTTGAAATTGATTTCACACTTGATTGGAAAGCAACAATCGATTGATGACTTTGTTTCTTAAAGCCAACAATCGATTCTTCTCTTATTTCTTAAAGCACACAATCGATTCTCTCTTGTGTTTCTTAAAGCACACAATCGATTCCTCTCTTATGTTTCTTAAAGCACACAATCGATTTTGAACCAAGTTATTATAAGCAACAAATCGATTATCCACTTATTCATAAACTATTCCAACGGTCATATTTTACAACCTCTATAAATAGAGACTTAGGGCTTCACAAAACACACAACCTACAAATCTAAAAAGCAGAACGAGATCTATTCACTGTCACACTCGTTCTTCACGTTCTTCATCACTTTGAGCTGATCTCTCTCAAGGGTTAGGTTGGGAATCTTCAAGTTGTTGTATTCACCTTCTTAGAGGTATTGCTATTTTTCTTGTAATTTGATTTTACTGTAATTGGTTTTTCTAGAGAGTGGAGAATGATCTCTAGGATTTTGACTGTAACAAGGGTGGGGTATCTCTTGTATGTCAATTGGTTGTACTAGAGAGTGGGGTATCTCTCTAGGGTTTTTGATTGTAACAAGGGTGGGGTATCTCTTGTTGTAATTGTTGTTAAGGGCTCTTGCACAAGGTGGGGTATCCTAGGTGAAGAGCGCTTTGAGTCTGTAAGGGGTTTAAAGCACCCGGCTTAAGCTTTATTTTGATAGTGAAAATCTCACAAAGGGTTTGTGAGACTGGAGTAGAGTCACTAGGAGGTGGGTGAACCGATTATAAATCTCTGTGTTATTTCTTGTTTTTGTTTCTAATTCGTTCATTCCATAAACTGCTGTGAAAATTAATCTAAGTCATTTAAAAAAGGGAAAAGTTTTCAAAGTCTCAATTCACCCCCTCTTGAGATGAAGCCACTTGGTAACAAGTGGTATCATAGCTAGACTCTTGTGTAAAGGGCCTGCATGACTTCAAGAGAAATGGCTTCAGGTTGGTCTCATGAAGGGTGCATCTCTTACCCGCCCTCCAGGGATTCAACGGGAAAGATTATGCATATTGGAAAGAAAGAATGAGAATATTCATAGAAGGGGTTGATATCGATGTTTGGGATCTTTGTGGAAAATGGACCTATGTCCCCACACACTTGGTAAGCGGTATGCTCTTTGTCAAAGAAAAGAGCTGAATGGGTGATGATGATAAGAAAAAGGTTCAACACAATCTCGGGCCAAAAACATCATTACTTCCGCACTAAGCCCCCGATGAGTTCTTTAGGGTGTCGAATTGCAAAACCGCTCAAGAAATGTGGGACAATCTTCAAGTCACTCATGAAGGTACTAGTGAGGTAAAAAGGGCAAGAACAAACACTCTTATCCGAGAATATGAATTATTCAGAATGAATCCAGGAGAAACCATACAAGAAATGCAAAAGAGGTTCACTCACATAGTGAATCAATTGGGCTCATTAGGAAACATTTCCTGCCGAAGACTTGATCAACAAAGTCCTGAGATGTCTAAACAGAGAATGGCAACCAAAAGTAACTGCTATATATTGAATCAAGAAATTTAGCTACTATGTCTCTCGCCACTCTTTTTGGGAAACTACAAGAGCACGAGTTAGGGCTCACTCGTCTAGCTGAACATGAAGAAAAAGACAAGAAAAAGAAAAGCTTAGCTCTCAAGGCTTCTAGTTCAAATCCAACTGATGATAGTGATGATTCGAAAAATGAAGATGATGAAGACGATGAGTACATGGATCTAATGGTTAGAAAATTCAAAAAGTTCATGAGAAGGAAAAGCTTCCCCAAGAAGAACTCTTCACCTAAAAGAGTTTCAAGCAAGGAAAACTTCTCAAGTCCTCCAACTTGCTACGAATGTGGCAAATCCGGACACATGAAGATAGAGTGCCCGAACTTACAAAGAAAATTGTCAACGTCTAAGAAAAAGGTATCCAAAGGAAACAAGGGTAGAAAAGCTTACATAGCATGGGAAGAAAATGACATGGACTCATCGGATGATTCGAGAAAGTGAAGAAGCTCAAATTGCTCTCATGGTAGACCACACGACGGTGAAAATGAAACCGAGGTAGATTCTAACTCGAAACTTCACAAAATGCATATGATGAATTACATGAAGCATTTCTTGAATTGCATAATGACTCTCTAAAATTAGCTAAAGCATTAACCCAATCAAAGAAAAGCGCATTGCTCATCTTCAAAACAAAGTTATTGCTTTAACTAAGGAAAGATTAGAACTTAGAAATGAAAATTATAGTCTTAGTTGCTTTAAAGAAAATTATGTATGTGATAAGTGTGCTTTGAATATGAAAAGAAAATTCATGAGCTTGAATGGACAATAGGAAAAATGTCCAACATACAACATGTGCATCCTAGGTCTCCAAGAAATAATTTCGTCAATAGACATGTGCATTATAGACTTAAGTTCACTACTAGTCCATATATTAGATGTTATTATTGTGCCAGACTAGGACATACTGCATCTGTGTGCATGGCTAGAAGAAGACAAGTTGTGAAAAAGGTGTGGGTTCCCAAAGGGACTCTACCAAGTACTAACCCACAAGGACCCAAAGAAATTTGGGTACCAAAATTTGCAACTTGATCTTATTGCAGGTATGCTTCAAGGTATGGGGGAAAATCAATACCTTGATAGAAAATGCTCAAAGCACATGACTAAAGATATGACAAAGCTCTTAATACTCACCCCCAGAAAAAGCGGTCATGTGACTTGTGATAACAGCAAAAGAGAAAGATCCTCGGTGAAGGTAAGATTGGTTAAAAGTTATCCACCTCTATTTGCATTGTGCTTTATGTAGAATATATTAAGCATAAGTTCTGAGCATTAGACAAATATGTGATTATCATTATCGATTTTGTTTTATGCACCATTGAGGACTAATCAATAAGCAAGTTAGAATAATGGGAAATAGAATAAATAACAACATCTCAACTATGGTGTCTATATATATCGATTACGATTATTTGCGACAACACAAACAATTAATCTATCAAAGAACCCGTTCAATACTCTAGAACTAAGCATATAGATTTTAGACATCATTTTCTAGAGATCATGTTGAAAAAGTTGATTATGTGATTGTTTAGTTAAGCATTCAAAACCGCTAAGTGATATTTTTACAAAACCATTGCAAAAAGAAAATTTATTTTTCATTCGAAGAAAACTTGGAGTCATTAAGTTATCATTTAATTTGAATGAAATATGAAGCTATTGATTGAATTATGTTTGGCTATCTTGTGTTGAAACCCGACTCTCATGTCATTTTGTGGTTTATGCCTATTTTTTTAAAATGCAATGGACTCACTTTGTTACTATTAGCATTGCGTTCGACTCACCAACTAAGTTTCGCATTAACCCTTTTGATCATGACAAAAGGGGAGAAATATAGGATTGTCACTTTGCATTTAGATAGGGGAGCATCAAGTAAGGGGAGTCTAGATACATATCATTAATATTAGTGCATTGTTTTGCTTGATGAACTAACCTCCCACCTAAGATGAATCAAAATTTTGTCATCATCAAAAAGGGGGAGAATGTGGATATCTTGTGTTGCAGGTTAAGTTTTGATGATGAAGCATTCTAAATAAAGTGACAAAAGGGAACTCCAAGACACAACCAACTCAAGAAGAATGTTTGTGGTAAGGGTAGGCGTTAGGAATTCGGTCGTGTCTTAGGAATGAATGTAAACGCTTTTGAGGATCGGCTCAAATCACACCACACACTAGCACTCACTATGAACCAAACATCTGTTTTCAATTGATAAAAGCATGTTAAATAGGTTAGGCACTTGTTTTTAAAGAAATAGATTCATGGCTCAGTGTTTTAAAAGAAATTGTTTTTGAAGTAAAGAATTGATTCTTGATCTGCAACTTTAAAGCTAGAAATCGATTTCACTCTCATCTTTAAGCTATAAATCGATTTCACTCTTATTTTTAAGCTAGAAATTTCTTAAAATCGATTTGTTTCATGTTGTTAAAGATAGTAATCGATTTGTGTCATAATTGGTTTTAAAAGGAAATTGTTTTGGAAAGAAAACAATCGATTGATGGCTTGTTGTTCTTAAAGTGTAAAATCGATTTCTCTCTTGTTTTTAGAGTTAGAAATCGATTTCATTATTGTCTTTGAAGCTTGAAATCGATTTCACACTTGATTGGAAAGCAACAATCGATTGATGACTTTGTTTCTTAAAGCCAACAATCGATTCTTCTCTTATTTCTTAAAGCACACAATCGATTCCTCTCTTATGTTTCTTAAAGCACACAATCGATTTTGAACCAAGTTATTATAAGCAACAAATCGATTATCCACTTATTCATAAACTATTCCAACGGTCATATTTTACAACCTCTATAAATAGAGACTTAGGGCTTCACAAACACACAACCTACAAATCTAAAAAGCGAACGCGATCTATTCCTTTGTCACACTCGTTCTTCACGTTCTTCATCACTTTGAGTGATCTCTCTCAAGGGTTAGGTTGGGAATCTTCAAGTTGTTGTATTCACCTTCTTAGAGGTATTGCTATTTTTCTTGTAATTTGATTTTCTTGTAATTGGTTTTTCTAGAGAGTGGAGAATCTCTCTAGGATTTTGGTATGTAACAAGGGTGGGGTATCTCTTGTATGTCAATTGGTTGTACTAGAGAGTGGGGTATCTCTCTAGGGTTTTTGATTGTAACAAGGGTGGGGTATCTCTTGTTGTAATTGTTGTTAAGGGCTCTTGCACAAGGTGGGGTATCCTAGGTGAAGAGCGCCTGAGTCTGTAAGGGTTTTAAAGCACCCGGCTTAAGCTTTATTTTGATAGTGAAAATCTCACAAAGGGTTTGTGAGGACTGGAGTAGGTCACTAGGAGGTAGCTGAACCAGTATAAATCTCCTGTGTTATTTACTGTTTTTGTTTCTAATTCGTTCATTCCATAAACCTGCGCGAAAATTAATCTAAGTCATTTAAAAAAGGGGAAAAGTTTTCAAAGTCTCAATTCACCCCTCTCTTGAGACTGAAGCCACTTGGTAACACTATTTGGGTGATTGTGGATAGGTTGACTAAGTCTGCTCATTTCATTCCTATTAACATCACTTATCCGGTGTCGAGGTTGGCTGAGATATACATTCAGGTCATTGCAAGAGGCATTGGGGTCCAGATTGAGGTTGAGTTCAGCTTATAATCCTCAGACTGATGGGCAGACAGAGAGAACCATCCAGTCCTTGGAAGATTTATTGAGGTCCTGTGTTCTAGAGCAGGGAGGTGCGTGGGATACACACCTTCCGTAGATTGAGTTCACTTACAACAACAGCTACCATTCGAGTATAGGGATGGCTCCTTTTGAGGCACTGTATGGTCAGAGGTGTAGGACTCCTTTGTGTTGGCATGAGTCTGGTGAGAGTGTTGTTCTTGGACCTGAAGTGGTTAGGGAGACTACAGAGAAGGTAAAAATGATCAGGGAGAAAATGAAAGAGTCATAGAGTCGGCAGAAAAGTTACCATGATAGGAGGAGGAAAGACTTAGAATTTCAGGCTGGTGAGCATGTATTCTTGAGGGTCACGCCTATGACTGGTGTTGGGCGTGCACTGAAAGCCAAGAAGTTGACTCCTAGATTTATTGGACCGTACCATATCACTGATAGGGTTGGAAAGGTTGCTTATAGGGTGGCCTTGCCGTCTAATCTTTCTAACTTGCACGACGTGTTCCACGTGTCACAGCTTCGGAAGTATATTTCAGACCCGTCTCATGTGATTCACATGGATGTAATACCCTAATTTTGTCCGTCCCTTAACTCAAGCCAATTTCAAGAATTGGAACTCAACTAAATCAAAGTACCCTTTATTTAAGTTAAGCGAGCCTTATTTGTTTAAATCGTGCGTTCTTCGTTTTAGTCGTACATAAGTAATGTTTTTAGGTAATGAGCTCATTTCTTCTATTTTGAGTCTCGTTTTAGCGTATTCGTCTAGTCTGGCCCGTTCTCGTCTTTGTGTTTGACCAGACTCTTTTTATTATTATTATTCTTTTCTTTTTGTACTGTTAATTTATTTTGAGCATATATATATAGTCCAAAAGGTCAAAAAAATTCTATCTAGTTTATTTATAATTTAAAAGTGTTTAAGAGTCAAAAATGTCAAAAAAATACTATTTAATTTTTATTACAACTTAGAAGAGTCCCAAATGTCCAAATGTCCAAAAATACAAAAAATAATAATACAAATATACAAAAACAAATAAATTCGAAAATACAAAAATAAAAAATATGAAAGCCAGCAGCAGCAGATCTGGGGTGCCAAAGAATTTGCTCTCCAAGTCTTTGGGCTTGGATCCGACACTGAAAATAGTCAAAAACCAGTCAAATGTAATTAAATGCCTAACCTAATTTTTAACTATAAATAGGCGGTCAATTATGATCAAAGGGACACGAATTTCAAGAAAAGACCACCAAAAAAGCAGTTAGGGTTTTGCTGAAACCCTAATCACACAAAGCTCTTGTTTTTGAGATCTAAGCAAACAAAAAAGAAAGGTGAACAAGCAGAGGTTCAAGCAAAGCAAGAGTTGCGAGTCGGTTCAATCACAAGCACACTAGAGAGCATAACAGAAGCGGTAGTAATAGGTTGGTATTCAAAACCCCAATCATGTAGTATAATGAATCTGTGTTTTCGTTTTTTTTCATCATCAAAATACAAAAACAGATTTAATGAGGCTTGTAATTTTTACTTTCAGTGATGTTTTCATGCTGTTGATAATATTTTAAATCCTGTACAAACTGAGAACATGTCTTAATAAGAAAAGGAAGCTAATGAGTCTAGAGCCCAAAAAAAAATGCAAACAGCAATTAGAAAAACAACTAAATAGGAGATCCTATTAAAATCACAAGGAGGTAGCATCACAGCTCAAGAAAAATTTGAAAATAGAACAAGATGGGGTAGAATAGAAGCCAGACCAGAGAAAGCGTAAAAAAAAATAATATAGACTAAAAAAAAGAAAGGAACCGAACACATAGGCGCCGGGAGGCTTCGTCTTCTCCGTGAAGCTCCGGCGAGACCCCATTTTCCGGCCAGTCCCGTTAACCCCACCACCGCCACCATGAGCTTCCTTCCCAACGAAGCCACCTCGCTCCCAAATCGTTCTCACAACCAAACTGAAACCCACCATCACAGCAAACCGACTCCATTGCCGTCGAATTAGCCGTCGAAACCTCCTTCACCGCCACTCAACCGCCGATCTCTCTCTCCCCCTCACCGAAACCACCGATCCCTCTCTCCCTCTCGCCGAAACCACGCCGTTCCCTCTCTCTCTCTCACCGATCCACGCCGTTCTCTCCTCTCCTAAAAACCGGCGGAACTCTCTCTCCCCTTTAAAACCGCGAAGATTTCGCCCAAAATCTCTCTCTCGAGAAACGCGCGCGCAACCAAGGGGGAAGGATAGAAAGAATACATTTTAGGGTTTTTTCAATTTAGGGTTTTCGGTTTATAAGTCCTTTCCTTTCCTTTTATTTTTTTATTTAAAATTAAAAACAAATCAGATTTTGTTTGCACCACCCTAATTCAGTGCAAGGCCCTCCTCACTTAAGCCCGGTTTAGCATCTTGGGCTCCCATATCGAACTGGGCTTCTTGATTACACTTCGCTTAGTTATACAACCCCGTAACTAGTAACACCCCCATTTTGCAATTTTCACCTTTTTCGTTTTAATTCTTTTTCAACTCAAATAATTTCTCAATAAATCAAAAACTTTGTTAATGGTTTTGCGAAGCCTCACGCTTGCATAATCATTAACAATGAGAACTAGTGGTGATCACTTGGAGCCTTTGCTCAATTGATCATCATGAATGCCTAATTTTTCTAATTATTTTCAATAAATCAAAAACTTTGTTAATGGTTTTCATGAAGCCTCCGCTTGCATAATCATTAACAATGAGAAACTAGTGGTGATCACTTGGAGCCTTTGCTCAATTGATCATCATGAATACCTAATTTTTCTAATTATTTTCAATAAGTCAAAAACTTTGTTAGTGGTCATGCGAAGCCTTTGCTTGCACAATCATTAACAATGAGGAACTAGTGGTGATCACTTGGAGCCTTTGCTCAATTGATCATCATGAATGCCTAAATTTTTCACAACTAAACAAGTTAAAAATAAAAACCTAGAACTACGTAGCTTTGAATTCTCCATCGCACCTGGAGATACGTAGGAGCGGATCCCCTCCGTCAAGCACGACAAACTAAAAACATTTTCCCTTTCAAAAAACCCAAAGCGGTTAATTCTCGTCAAGCGCCGCAAATAAAAATTAATTAAGTCTATTCGAAAGAGGCAAATTTAAATATTTTTCAAATCAACACTTAAAATCACATATTTAATTAAAGGTTCCCTTTCAGTAGAAAGGAGATGTGGGGTGCTAATACCTTCCCCATGCCTAACCGACCCCCGAACCCAAATCTTTAAGTTTTCCAAAAGACCATTTGCCTTCCCAAAAAGGTTTTTCTTCAATATTTTCCTTATAAAAAAATATTGGTGGCGACTTCATTGTTTTAAAAAGTTGTAAACGAAGAAAATCCCTTGAGGACTTTTTTGGGCGCAACAGCTGGCGACTTCACTGGGGACTAAATTTTTTTTTTTAAGAGGGTCGAGCCTAATTAATTAAATATGTGATTTGTGTGTTTGATTTGAATGTTTTGTTTTTGCCTCTATTCTTCTTCTTCTTTCTCATGCGCTTCTTTCTCTCCTATGATTATTTCATATCTACTTGATCGCATCTTTGCAATTCCACTGCATTCTCATATTGTCATGTTGCATTCATGTGTGTTTATTCTTTTTTTATGTTCGTTTCTCGCTTGAAATGGTAGATAGTCTTTCCTCTTATTTGCTTATATGCTTTTTCCTTTCATGCATTCCCCCCAATCTAATCATGCTCCCTCTTCTTTGCTCCCTTTCTTGAGGTAAGCAATGCAATTAGTTGTTGCTAAAACCATAGGCTGGCTTATTTGATATTAAACCCTAGGGTAGACAACATATTATTATTTGCCTCTGTCTGGACTGTCTGGGTTTGCATTTGCAGGTGGGGGAAGGGTAGTTATTGCTAAGTTTTGTGCCCTCAACACACACTTCACACCCTATACTTGTGAGCGCTGAGTGGGGCCTAAAACCCAAGGTCTGAACAAAAACCTAGGAGAGTGGGAACGACTAGTGACTGCCATTCGTAGACCTTTGTCTGTATGGCTCTCATGAAAGTTCCGCCCAAGAGTACGCTTTGTCATGATGCCTCACACTCGGTAGCTTTCTACGATTGTGGGTGTTATCATGAGGAAGACTTTAGCTCTTGGTTGCCATTGTGAGGAAGTGATTAGAACTTACACGAGAGGATTACCCTTTTCGTCGACTTTAGACCCCAGGATTCCCACCATTCGTAGGACACGGGGGCACGCCTTTGTTTGTTGCATTTAGCTTAAGCATTCCTTTTCCCCAAACTTTATTTCGAAAGTTGTAAATTTTCTTTCATAAACACCTACATGAGGTGGCATGCAGCGTGTATCTTCGAAAATGTTCAAAGTACCACCAATTAAACCTCATTTCATTACTATTTTACCATGTCATCCACATCATTTCGCATTTACATCATTTTGCACCATTGCATTTGCATCTAACAAAATAGTGAAAATTCATCATTTGCACTCTTCATGCATTAACGTTTGTTTTTAGGAGATCGCAACATAACAACGAACCGTTGTCATAGGTGTGTAAGAAGCAAACATGGAATCAAAAGGCAAAACTACATTCAATTCAAGGTTCCCCAATGTAAAGAAGATTGATGTAACTAGTTTGAAGAAGTATGCTTCTCTGTTAGGTCCTATTGATTTCTTGTCCTTCGACAAGACTTATGGGAACATCCGCAGTTATTACAACTAGAAGTGCAAGAGAGTGCCATCATCGCCGCTTTAAGTTGGTTCTATGATTCAGAGATTAGATGTTTTCTTTTCAAGAATTTCCAAATGGCACCTACCTTAGAGGAGTATGAGAAGATTCTGGGTTTTGATCGCTGTAAATTAAACCTTACCGAGATCAAAAGCGGTATTATTCGGATGAGAAACTTCGCTTCCTTGTTGCAAATCGGTGTAGAAGAAGTGCGGTCCCATAAAGTTGAGCGTAACAAGATATCCAGGTTTCCTCAAGGTTACTTCGAGAGTTTGATGGCTAGTCATGCAGTATCAAAGAATTGGGCTTCTTTCAAGCAAATATTAGCTTTGACCATCTTTGGCATCGTCCTTTTCCCTCAGATTGAGAAACATATAGATGAGACCGCTGTTGGGGTGTTCCTGGCTTTCAAGAGTGCAAAAAGCCCCATCAATCCGGTTCCTGCTATTCTCGCCGAGACCTATCGTGCCTTCACTCGCCATCATGAGTTCCGAAAGGATAAGATGTGTTGTTCCTTCCCTGTGCTATACGCTTGGTTGATCAATCATGTATGTGTTAACAAAAGTGAGGTTGAGGATCTGCTGTCTTATGCCTTGGGTTGCGATCCGAAGACTATGAGCCCTCGGGAATGGAAGGATACTCTTAAGAACCTTGATGCTCGTCAGATTCGTTGGTTCTCACACAAGTGTTGGGAGGACAAACCCTCAGTAATATTCCAATGTGGTAGTTTCCAGAATGTTCCTCTCATGGGAACACAGGGGTGCATCAACTATAACCCATCTTTGACCTTAAGGCAACTCGGGTACCCTATGCGAGATTCACCCTCCGAAGCTATGTTGTTCCGTTTTTACCTCCATGCGGGGATCCCTAAAGACGAGGACTTACTTCGGCGAGTCTCGCAAGCTTGGGAAACCGTAGTGCGGAGAGACAAAGGTGAGCTATCTAAAAGGACCACTACTATATCCTTCACCCAATGGCTCGAAAAGAGGATTAAAGAAACTCGATCATCCAATCGAGAGGGGCCATCACTTGAAGAGAAAAAGCCAGAGCCTCACGTTCCCCTCATTGAAGAGCTAGAAGAAGTTAAGTTGGCATTGTCTAAAGCGGAAGAAGAGAAAAGGACCTTGCAAAACAAGTTGGGAAGAGTGATGCAAGACAAGCGGAAGCTAGAGAAACGAAAATGCTCTTCAAGCCGCAACTATTGAAAGCGACCAACCAACAGAAACTTGTGATAGAAGAAGAAAGCAAAGAGGAGGTTGAAACATTTGAAAGGTGCTAAAGAGGAAATAAAGAGGTGTACCTCAAAGATGAATGAAGCTACTGGCAGAAGCGTATGAATGGAAGGAACTATATGACAGGTCATGGAAGAAGGAGAAAATGATCAAAGATGCACTAGCTAAGTCAAGAAAAGAATTCCAAGTAATGAAGTTCGAATTGGGGGACCAAATAGAAAGCATCAGGCAAGATAGAGAGTCTATCACAGGATCTTGAAGGAGTACCAACAAGCTTTAAGGTTTGAACAAGGAAGGTCGGGCCAATTGAAGAGAAATCTTAGATGCCTAGAGGAATCTTATGAGCAAGTGCAAGTAGAAAGCCGTTATTGGGAGCAACGTTTCATGGCCTTAATTGGCAGAATAGAGGACCAAGAGATTATCAAGGAGCTAAAGGATGAGATTCGGCTTTGGAGGAGTAAATTTTCAAAGCTAGCCAGGGCTAGCTAACAAAGTGTGAGGATGTTCCCAAGAAACTAAGAAGAGTGAAATAGAAATGAATCCTTCCAACACTCCAGGCCTGTGTGTACGAGTTTGTCGAGTACTCGCAGATCCTAAAGAAGAACTCATGGAGAAAGCCAAAAGGGCGGTAGAAAGCAAGAAGAGAAAGAGGGAGGAGAAGTGAAAGCTATTTGCCTTTGAATTCCACTTTAGAGTATTGTAATAGTCCTTAGGAAATTGTAAACTTTCTCTAAAAAGTTGTAATTTTCTTTGGAATATAGTACTTTTCATCAAAAGCATTTGTTCTCGAATATTGTATTTTTCCTTCGAGTTTGAAGTTGTAGTATTCTATCCTTTCGAATGAAGTGCGTTTGTTTTGCCTATTGCTTCCAACCTCGTCGCATCCAAATTAAAAATATAAACACAAAAATAAAATGAAAAGAGAGTGTTAGAGCTTTAAACTCACACGCCTATGACAAACGCGAGGTGTATTACGATTCCGGCGCCAAAGCAAACATAAAATCATACATATCGCATTGCATTACATTCATTTATTCATGCTCGTGTTCATAAGTGTGTTTCGTCAATGAGAGAAAAGGCAAAAATTGGGTTCGCCAACATCGATATCGACTCGTCTACAAGCAAGGCTCATGGCAGCTAACCGGAATGACTCGGACCGTCCTATTATCGAAGACCTAGGAACTGGTGAATCGAACCATGATACCCCAACTGCTGACTTTCCCGATCCAGAGCAATTGGTTCAGGAGAATCGAGAGTTGAGAACGAAAATGGGGGCAATGGAAGCACAGATGACTGAAATGATGGCGATACTACAAGCCTTGAGGAACGGAACTGCCGCTGAAAGTCCCGCCGTCGCTACCGAAGCTGCTGTCACTCTTCCCCTTGAGACTGTCACCTTCGCTCATACTTCAGGGGCCAACAACCAGAGCCAACCGGTCATGCATGGGATGCCTTGGGGACTCCCACCCGGATACACACCTCCAGGAGCTGAGGCTAATGCAGGAAGTAATCCCCCTAGGGTTGCAGAGCAAGTCCAACCCATCTCAGCCGCAAACAATGGAGGAACGGGAACGCCTCAGGCCCAAATTCAGATTCCTATTCCGCAGGGAACTCCGTTTGGCTTTCATTCACCAGCAATGGTCCATCCTCAAGTTCAGGGACCCATCCTTGGGAATACAGTTCACTCACGTGACCCACACGTGAACCCAGCCGTAGTGACGATGAATAATCCTCATTACGGTGTGAATGTTTTCCTCGAATTACCCTCACGAAAACGTAAGTCGATGTATCGAATCTTTGGAGGAGAGACTAAGAGTCGTAGAAGGAGAAGCGAGTTCACGGGCGAAATGCCCACAGTGTGTTTGGTCCCTAATCTAGTCTTGCCTCCTAAATTCAAAGCGCCAATCTTTGATAAATACAGAGGACGACTTGCCCGATCGATCATGTGACAATGTATCGCGGAAAATGACCGCTATGCTCGGGATGATAAACGATGATGCACTCGCTTTCAAGAAAGTTTAGCCGAGCTCCCTTGGATAGTACATGCGGTTGGAGCCAACCAATATCCATTCTTTGGAAGGACATGGCGGATGCTTTTATGCGTCAATACCAGTACAACAATGATTTGGCTCCGGACAGGACTCAGCTACAATGCATGTCCAAGAAAGATAATGAGTCGTTCAAGGAGTACGCTCAGAGGTGGAGGAACCTTGCTGCTCAAGTCAAACCCCCTCTACTGGACAAAGAAATGGTCCACATGTTTATGGATACCCTTCCTGCGGTATATTATGATAGGTTGGTTGGCAGCGTTGCCTCAAATTTCTCTGAGATGGTGGTCACAGGGGAAAGAGTAGAGAATGGTATGCGCAGCGGAAGAATAACTCATGGCCCAGCACCTCCTTCCAGTCAGAAAAAACCTTTTTCTGGACCCTACAAGAAGAAAGAGGGTGAAACCAATGCGGTTATCGGAGCCAGTGGTCCGTCACACAGCAATCCTCCGCAAGCTATTCCATTCCCTTCTCAAGCACCACCGGCTCAGCCATTTCAATCAAACTATCAGTACCGGAACTATAATGAAAGGAAGCCTGTTGTCTTTGATCCTATTCCCATGTCCTACACGGACTTGTTTAATTATCTCATCACCAACAAAATAATCAAGACTCGTCGATGATGAAGCCGTACCAACCTCCCTATCCCGGGGATACAGCGCGCAAATGCTACTGCGCGCTTTCATTCAGGGGCGATAGGTCATGTGGTGGGAGGGCGTAAAGCATTCAAGTATGTGGTGCAAGAATTACTTGATGCAAAGACTATATCATTTCAACAACCTAATGTGGCCACCAATCCGTTGCAGGGCATGGAGGACTGCGCTGTTAATGCCGTTGACCATCAGGGGGGTCAGTGTCTGGTTAGAAAAGTTGATTGCATTCAGATGCCTTTGAATTTTATCCATCTTTGAATTATGTCGTTTTGGTGTCATCAAAGAAGGGTGTGCTAGGAAAGACGCCTGTGATAATCCTCGCTGCATCGGGGCATGTGAAGGCTTTAAGCCAATTCTCCAGGATCTCTTGGATAGACACCTGGTCCAAGTGGGAATCCAAGAAAAAGAAGAAAATGTATCTACTTTGCAATCAGGCAATGAAGGCTTGAGGGACCGATTGAAATTCCCCGCAACACAATTCTCGCCCTTGGTGTGATGAGACCTTCGACCATTGTTATTCCCAAGACACTGCTTGCTACCCTAGTAGAGAGACTAGGATGACTCCATGGAGTCGCAATGTGCAAATGCGAGCGAGAGGTCCCTAAAGGCACTTTGGATATAACAAACATTCTTTGGAGGTAGTGGTATCACAAGGAGTGGAAGGGTGTATGCTCTGAAAATCTTAGGGAGAAGTAATCAAAAGCAGATGAAAGAAAGGCCCGTAAGGGAAAGAACAAAGAAACGGTAGAAGTCAGACAAGTATCAGACAAAGAAGCTCAGGAGTTCCTAAAAGTAATGAAACAGAGTGAATATCGGGTGGTAGACCAGTTAAATCAAACTCCATCCAAGATCTCGATGCTCTCTTTGTTGCTTAGTTCGAGGCGCATCGTCTTCGCATCTTTGAAAATCTTGAACGAAGCCCACGTCTCCCATGACATCACGGTAAAACGACTGAGCGGTATTGTTGGCAACATCGTAGCATCCAACTACTTGACCTTCTCAGACACTGAGCTTCCTCCGGCAGGAAAGAATCATAATCAAGCTCTTCACATCTCAGTCAAGTGTGGGGACTATATGCTCGCCAGAGTGCTCATTGATAATGGCTCATCCTTGAATGTGATGCCTAAGTCCACCATGAATAAGCTGAATGTAGACTGCTCATATCTGAAGCCGAGTTCTACCTTGGTCAGAGCATTTGATGGGTCGGTAAAGGAAGTTTTCGGAGAAGTAGAAGTGCCGCTGCAGGTAGGCCCCGAAGTGTTCTATGTTGTCTTCCAAGTGATGGACATCAGTTCCTCCTATAGCTGCCTGTTAGGACGTCCTTGGATACATGCCGCCGGGGCAGTGCCATCCTCGCTTCATCAGAAACTCAAGTTTGTGGCCGAGGGAAAGCTGATAGTGATCCACGGAGAAGAAGAAACACCGATAAGCAGATCACCACCAGATGTTACGTGGAGGCGGCAGAAGAGTCCTCGAGGCGCCTTCCAAGGGTTGGAGATCTCAAATGTCGTCTTCGTTGAAAGTGAGCCTCTGCGAAGCCTTAAGTGGTCCAAGGCTGACATGATGACTGCAAAGGTAATGCTAGGGCATGGGTATCAGGTCGGCAAGGGCCTGGGAAAAGCTGCTCAAGGGATTATAACGCCTGTCCAGTTGAGGGGAAACATTGAAAAGTTCGGTGTTGGGTACATCCCAAGTCTTGCTGATCGGGAAAGGCTAGCATCTGACAAGAGGGAGAAATGGCTTGCCAAACTCAGAGGAGGAACACCCAATCAGGGGAGGATGATCATCGCTAACCTCAAGAACAACCCAAGTCTTTGGCATGCATTGAACCCCGACTGAGTTAATGTGGTTGAAGAAGGATCAAGCTCGAGCGGCTGTGTTGTCGGCTTAGTGCGCTGCTGTGCTGTTGGAGAGAAGCTGCAGAACTGGGAGACCATGGATTTCCCCGTGTTTTTCAATTTAAAGTAATTTTCATTGTAATGTAGATTCCTCGGCTCTGCCCAAGGCCTTGGAACATTTCATTTGGGCACACATGTTTTTGTCAAGACTCATCAATCAATAAAATGTTATTTTGAATTTTCAATAAAAAAATTTGTCTTCATCTCTCGTTTGTGTGTCTTTTCTTTGTCTTTATTCGCCGCTCCATTTTAATGCAGATCGAAAATAGTCTCTGAAAATAATAATGCCCATAACTCATACTGTGACTTTGATTACCCGGTTAATCAAGCCGAGGAAGATGTTGAGGACGATTGGGATACTCCTCCGGAAATCATGAGAATGGTAGAGCAAGAAGAAAAAGTCATTGAGCCCCATGGGGAATCCACAGAAATGATCAATCTGGGTACTGAGAAAGACAGGAAAGAGGTCAAGGTTGGTACTGCAATGGAGGATAAAGAGCGCAAAAAGTTGATTCAGCTTTTGTTTGACTACGCTGACGTATTCGCATGGACTTATCAGGACATGCCAGGGTTGAGCACAGATATTGTTGAGCACAGATTGCCAGTAAGATCAGAATGTCCCCCGGTAAAACAAAAGCTGAGGCGAATGAAGCCTGAAATGTCTTTGAAAATCAGGGATGAGGTCAAGAAACAGTTTGATGCAGGATTCTTAGCTGTGGCAAAATACCCTGAGTGGGTAGCAAACATCGTTCCGGTCCCCAAGAAAGATGGAAAGGTTCGAATGTGTGTCGACTACCGTGATTTGAACAGAGCAAGCCCTAAAGATGATTTCCCCCTACCCCACATTGATGTCTTGGTAGATAGTACTGCTCAACATTCGATGTTCTCCTTCATGGATGGGTATTCAGGCTATAACCAGATCAAAATGGCTCCAGAGGATATGGAGAAAACCACCTTCATAACCCTTTGGGGGACTTTCTGTTACAAGGTCATGCCTTTCGGGTTGAAGAATGCCGGGGCAACCTATCAAAGAGCGATGGTAACCCTATTCCATGACATGATGCATAAGGAGATTGAAGTCTATGTGGATGACATGATCGCCAAGTCAAAGACTGATGAAGAACATGTGGTTAACTCGCGAAGGTTGTTTGAGCGTCTCAGAAAATACAAACTCAGGTTGAACCCATGAAGTGCACCTTTGGGGTTAGGTCAGGAAAGTTGTTGGGTTTTATCGTTAGCTTGAGAAGGGGAATTGAGGTGGACCTGGACAAAGTACGAGCAATTTCGAGATGCAGCGCAAAAAGCAGAGAAAGAAGTTCGTGGTTTCGGGAAGATGAATTACATCTCTCGATTCATCTTTCGATTGGATCGCAACTTGCGAGCCTATTTTCAAATTGTTGCAAAACCAAGAGGTAAAGTGGAATGATAAATGTCAAGAAGCATTTGAGAAAATCAAGGTGTACCTCCAAAATCCACCAGTCCTAATGCCACCTGTGTCTGGCAGGCCTCTTATCCTATACCTCACTGTGCTAGACAATTCTATGGGCTGCGTGTTGGGGCAACATGATGATTCAGGAAAGAAAGAACATGCGATCTACTACCTGAGCAAGAAGTTCACAGACTGTGAGACAAGGTATTCACCATTAGAGAAGACTTGTTGTGTTTCAGCACTGGCGCGCGATCGACCGAGACGATATATGTTGAGTCACACTACCTGGTTGGTGTCCAAAATGGATCCAATCAAGTACATATTTGAGAAACCTGCGCTCACAGGTCGAATTGCTCGTTGGCAAATGCTTCTGTCAGAATATGACCTCGTGTACGTAACCCAGAAAGCAATTAAAGGTAGCACACTGGCAGATTACCTGGCGCATCAACCGGTTGAGGATTACCAATCAATGCAATGTGAATTCCCAGATGAGGACATTATGGCATTATTTGACGAAGGGAAATCTCAAGATGATGAAAGGTGGAGAATGTTGTTTGACGGTGCCTCTAACATGTGGGGGCACGCGGGGTCGAGCGATCTTGATCTCTCCGGACAACCGCTTCATACCATTCACTGCCAGACTAAGCTTCTATGTCACAAACAATATTGCAGAGTATGAAGCGTGTATCCTGGGTATCCAAGCAGCTCTCGATTGGAAAGTCAAGAGGCTCGACGTGTACGGGGATTCAGCTCTAGTTGTCCACCAGGTAAAAGGGGATTGGGAAACAAGAAATCCTGACTTGATTCCTTACCGTGACTATATTCAAGAATTAATCAAGCCCTTTGAGGAAATCACTTTCCAGCACATACCCGCGCAGTTGAGAATCGGTTGGCGAGATGCTCCGCAACTTTGTCTTCTATGTTCAACGTCATTGTGACAAAAGTTTGACGATCGCCGAGAATCCAAAGATGTGGGTCTACCCGCTTATCACTACTGTATGGCGGTCGAAGGGAATCAGATAGTAAGCCTTGGTACCATGACATCAAGCAGTACATCACAAACAGAGAGTATCCCCCCGAGCTACAGAGAATGACAAGAGAACACTTCGGAGACTATCGCAGAGTTTCTTCTTGAGTGGAGACGCCCTTTACAAGAGAAACTATGACTTGGTACTCTCGTGTGTAAATCAAGAGAGTCGATGAAAGATTATGCGAGATGTTCATGAGGGTTCATTTGGGGTTCATTCCGGTGGGCACGCAATGGCTAGAAAAATCACGAGAGCTGGTTACTACCGGGCCGCAGATGGAGTCGATTGTTCTGATTTTGTGAGAAGATGTCATAAATGTCAAATCTATGCAGATCACACTCATGTACCTCCGACTTCTCTGAATGTTTTGAGCGCACCATGGCCATTCTCAATGTGGGGCATGGACATCATTGGTCCCATTGAACCCAAAGCTTCAAATGGTCACCGTTTTATTTTGGTTGCTATTGACTACTTCACTAAATGGGTGGAGGCTGCTTCTTATCCCAATGTAACAAGCTCAGTGATTGCTAAGTTCATCAAGAAAGATTTGGTTTGCCGCTACGGCCTTCCAAATAAGATTATCACGCATAACGGCAGAGAATTTGAACAAAGTAGAATGATGAAGGACTTGTCTGCGAAGACTTCAAAATACAACATCACAATTCTTCTCCTTATCGCCCAAAGATGAATGGGGCAGTTGAGGCAGCTAACAAGAACATCAAGAAGATTGTGCAAAAGATGGTGGTAACATACAAGGATTGGCATGAAATGCTCCCTTTTGCCCTGCATGGTTACAGAACCTCGGTGCGCACCTCAACCGGGGCAACTCCCTACTCACTGGTTTATGGGTCGGAGGCAGTCCTCCCCATTGAAGTTGAAATACCATCTCTGCGGGTGTTAATGGAGACAAAACTTGATGAAGCAGAATGGGTTCAGTCCCGTCTTGACCAGTTGAACCTCATTGACGAGAAACGGGTGGCCGCTATGTGTCATGGACAGTTGTACCAACAGAGGATGATAAGAGCTTTTGACAAAAGAGTTCGTCCTCGTGGATTCAAAGAGGGAGAACTTGTACTCAAGCAGATCTTGCCGATACAGACAGACCCCAGGGGCAAGTGGACTCCCAAATATGAAGGACCATATGTGGTGAAGAAGGCATTCTCAGGAGGAGCTCTAATCCTGGCGAGCATGGATGGAGATGAGATTCCAAATCCAGTAAACTCAGATGTGGTCAAGAAGTATTATGCCTAGAAAAATAAACAAAAAAAGAGAAAGATAAGCCAAGAAAAATCAGCTCGCTAGGTTGAAAACCCGCAAAGGGCGGCCTAGGCAAAAACAGAGCGACCCGGTGGATCGAAAACCCGCAAAGGGCGATCCAGGCAAAAATAAGGGTCAGAAAACTTGGACTTGAGAAAAGAAAAGGCAATCAGCACTCCCAAAGGTTTGGATAAGAGGGTGATCAGGGTTATGAGTATGGACGGCGGGCACCGTTACTTCAGAGATGAAATCACGAGATCTGTTCCTTTCTCTTGTATTTTCTCAGTTTAATAAAAATTGCAATGTACTTTCAATTGGCGTGACTTTCTGCATGTCCAATTTCCATATCAATAAAAGTCCAACTTTTTTTCATATATGTGCTTTTCGTGTCTTTGCTTTCCTTTATTCAGTTTCTTTCAAAATGATAATTTTTATGATTGATGAAATTGATTTGCAAAACATGTGCATATTCAAGAGCATTACAGGATCATTATGAAATCTTTGAAAAATACAGAAGGAAATGATCTCCCAAGTGAAAAAAGAGAAGAGACAAAGCAGTCGTAACGAATCAGTGCACAATCCTCGCATGATTATCGTCCTGGGGCGGCTTCCGTCCGGCAGATGGATTTAACCAGCAAAAGGAAAAAACAACAAATAAGCAGAAAAAAGAAAGCTCCTTAAGCAAAAAAAAAAAAAAAAAAAAGAAAAGAAAAAAAAAAAGAGAAGAAAATCACAGAGGACGGAACACAAAAGAACACAACATCTTCATATCATTCATCATTCTCATGTCATCCATACCATTCATCACTCCATGGCATCAAACAGTAGTGCATTACACTTTCAAATTCGCATCTCAGAAGAGCGAAAGAATAATCAAACAAGGGAAACATCCCACCAAAATCAATCATTGCATCCATGTGCACCCAAATACCCAAGTGCATGCATTTCATGCACCATCCAAGAGAAAAGTTACCGGACCGAGAGTCCCAAAAATCCCATTTTTAGAAAATCACCATCAAGACACGAGTTCGTAAACTCCATCAAAGATAGAGTTCAGAACTCCATCAAAGACGAGTTCGTAAACTCCATCAAAGACAGAGTTCGTAAACTCCATCGACACGAGTTCGCAAACTCCATCAAAGACAGAGTTCGTAAACTCCATCAAAGCCACGAGTTCGTAAACTCCATCAACCCGAGTTAGTGAACTCCTTGAGTTAGTGAACTCCTTCCACGCATCACAACATCGCATTATGCGAGCACGCGATGGATCCATCGACCGTTAAGTCCTTCGGATTAGTTGTGCCACCTAAGGCACGGCAAATCCATTGATCAAATCGATTCGGACCGATGTTGATCGGCGCTCGAAAAGGCCACCCCCGAGTTAAGTAAACTCCATCAATCCGAGTTCGTAAACTCCATCAACCCGAGTTAGTGAACTCCTTCGAGAGTTAGTGAACTCCTTCCACGCATCACAACATCGCACGAGCACGCGATGGATCCATCATCGACCGTTAAGTCCTTCGGATTAGTTGTGTCACCTAAGGCACAGCGTAAATCCATTGATCAAATCGATTCGGACTTGATATTGATCGGCGCTCGAAAAGGCCACCTGCAGCTCGGACTCGACAAGAGTCCGTTAAAAGGTTTTAGGCAACCTCCGAATTCCCCAATTTACCGCTTTTCCCGAGTTTATTGCTTTCCGTTAACGCGACAAGTGTTAACCCCTCTCAAAAAGAAAATAACAAAAAGATTTGAGCTTTTCAAACGAACAAAATTAGTATTATTTCTATATCTTTATTTCCATTTCACCAACAAATTTGAAAAGGCCAATTCATATTTTTTGGCGAAATGTGAAAATAAGAGAGGCAAACTGTAATACCCTAATTTTGTTCGTCCCTTTAACTCAAGCCAATTTCAAGAATTGGAACTCAACTAAATCAAAGTACCACTGTTTAAGTTAAGCGAGCCTATTTGTTTAAATCGTGCGTTCTTCGTTTTAGTCGTACATAAGTAATGTTTTTAGGTAATGAGCTCATTTCTTCTATTTTGAGTCTCGTTTTAGCGTATTCGTCTAGTCTGGCCCGTTCTCGTCTTTGTGTTTGACCAGACTCTTTTTATTATTATTATTCTTTTCTTTTTGTACAGTTAATTTATTTTGAGCATATATATATAGTCCAAAAGGTCAAAAAATTCTATCTAGTTTATTTATAATTTAAAAGTGTTTAAGAGTCCAAAAATGTCAAAAAAATACTATTTAATTTTTATTACAACTTAGAAGAGTCCCAAATGTCCAAATGTCCAAAAAATACAAAAAAATAATAATACAAATATACAAAAACAAATAAATTCGAAAATACAAAAATAAAAAAAGCAAAGCAAAGAAGCAGCAGATCTGGGGTGCCAAGAAATGCTCTCCAAGTCTTTGGGCTTGGATCGAGACACGAAAATAGTCAAAACCAGTCAAATGTAATTAAATGCCTAACCTAATTTTTAACTATAAATAGGCAGTCAATTAACAGTCAAAGGGGACACGAATTTCAAGAAAAAGACCACCAAAAAACAGATTAGGGTTTTACACTGAAACCCTAATCACACAAACACTGTTTTTGAGATCTAAGCAGCAAAAAAGAAAGGTGAACAGCAGCAGTTCAAGCAAAGCAAGAGTTGCAGAGTCAGTTCAATCACAAGCACACTAGAGAGCATAACAGAAGCGGTAGTAATAGGTTGGTATTCAAAACCCCAATCATGTAGTATAATGAATCTGTGTTTTCGTTTTTTTTTCATCATCAAAATACAAAAACAGATTTAATGAGGCTTGTAATTTTTACTTTCAGTGATGTTTTCATGCTGTTGATAATATTTTAAAATCTGTATAAACCGAGAACATGTCTTAATAAGAAAAGGAAGCTAATGAGTCTAGAGCCCAAAAAAATGCAAACAAAGAATTAGAAAAACAACTAAATAGGAGATCCTATTAAAATCACAAGGAGGTAGCATCACACTCAAGAAAAATTTGAAAATAGAACAAGATGGGGTAGAATAGAAGCCGGACTGGAGAAAGCGTAAAAAAATAATATAGACTAAAAAAGAAAGGAACCGAACTGTAAGCGCGTCGCCGAGGCTTCGTCTTCTCCGCGAAAGCTCGGCGAGACCCCATTTTCCAGCCAGTCACCGTTAACCCCACCACCGCCACCGCAGAGCTTCCCTTCCCAACCGAAGCCACCTCGCTCCCAAATCGTTCTCACAACCAAACTGAAACCCACCATCACAGCAAACCGACTCCATTGCCGTCGAATTAGCCGTCGAAACCTCCTTCACCGCCACTCAACCGCCGATCTCTCTCTCCCCTCACCGAAACCACCGATCCCTCTCTCCCTCTCGCCGAAACCACGCCGTTCCCTCTCTCACTCTCACCGATCCACGCCGTTCTCTCCCTCTCCTAAAAAACCGGCGGAACTCTCTCTCTCCCCCTTTAAAACCGGCGAAGATTTCGCCCAAAATCTCTCTCTCTCGAGAAAACGCGCTGCAGCGCAACAAGGGGAAGGATAGAAAGAATCTGCATTTTAGGGTTTTTTCAATTTAGGGTTTTGGTTTATAAGTCCTTTCCTTTCCTTTTATTTTTTATTTAAAATTAAAAACAAATCGATTTTGTTTGCACCACCCTAATTCCAGCCAGGCGCTCTCTCACTTAAGCCCGGCCGCATACTTGGGCTCCCATATGCGAACTGGGCTTCTTGATTACACCTCGCTTAGTTATACAACCCAGTAACTAGTAACACCCCCATTTTGCAATTTTCACCTTTTTCTCGTTTTAATTCTTTTTCAACTCAAATAATTTCTCAATAAATCAAAAACTTTGTTAATGGTTTTCATGAAGCCTCTGCTTGCATAATCATTAACAATGAGGAACTAGTGGTGATCACTTGGAGCCTTTGCTCAATTGATCATCATGAATGCCTAATTTTTCTAATTATTTTCAATAAATCAAAAACTTTGTTAATGGTTTTGCGAAGCCCTCGCTTGCATAATCATTAACAATGAGGAACTAGTGGTGATCACTTGGAGCCTTTGCTCAATTGATCATCATGAATACCTAATTTTTCTAATTATTTTCAATAAGTCAAAAACTTTGTTAGTGGTCATGCGAAGCCTTTGCTTGCATAATCATTAACAATGAGGAACTAGTGGTGATCACTTGGAGCCTTTGCTCAATTGATCATCATGAATGCCTAAATTTTTCACAACTAAACAAGTTAAAAATAAAAACCTAGAACTACGTAGCTTTGAATTCTCCATCGCACCTGGAGATACGTAGGAGCGGATCCCCTCCGTCAAGCACGACAAACTAAAAACATTTTCCCTTTCAAAAAACCCAAAGCGGTTAATTCTCGTCAAGCGCCGCAAATAAAAATTAATTAAGTCTATTCGAAAGAGGCAAATTTAAATATTTTTCAAATCAACACTTAAAATCACATATTTAATTAAAGGTTCCCTTTCAGTAGAAAGGAGATGTGGGGTGCTAATACCTTCCCATGCCTAACCGAACCCCAGAACCCAAATCTTTAAGTTTTCCAAAAGACCATTTGCCTTCCCAAAAAGGTTTTTCTTCAATATTTTCCTTATAAAAAAATATTGGTGGCGACTTCATTGTTTTAAAAAGTTGTAAACGAAGAAAATCCCTTGAGGACTTTTTTGGGCGCAACAATGGATAATGTGGAGGTACGTGAGAATCTCACTGTGGAGACTATGCCAGTGAGGATTGATGATAGAGAAGTGAAGGTGTTGAGAGGGAAGGACATTGCTTTGGTGAAGGTGGTCTGGTTGGGAGCTGCTGGTGAGAGCATGACTTGGGAGCTGGAGAGCAGGATGCGGGAGTCTTATCCAGAGCTATTTGACTCAGGTATGAATTTCGAGGACGAAATTTCCTAAGTGGGGGAGAGTTGTAACACCCTAAATGATTTAATTAAGTAATTGATTAAATTATTTAAAGTGTTGCACTAATTTTAATTATATTAAATTATAATGTAGTATTTTATTTTAATTGAAGGGAATGGTATCGATAATTCCGGGGTGACGAATATTGGCCCAAGAGCCCAAGCCCAATGACTTAGGCTCCTAGGGTTAGTGCATTTCGCACCAATTGAGAGAAGAGAGAAAGAAAACGAAGGAGAAGAGAAAAGAGAGAGGAGAAACGGCGCAAGTTGGGAGAGAGTGAGAGAGTTGAATCGCACCAAAGGAAAAGGGAGAAGAAGGGCTCTAGTTGCTGTGGTTGTGTTGGTGACTCGGTGGAAAGGGCTTTCTTCG
This sequence comes from Oxytropis ochrocephala, assembly GCA_020916435.1. Classification (NCBI taxonomy): domain Eukaryota; kingdom Viridiplantae; phylum Streptophyta; class Magnoliopsida; order Fabales; family Fabaceae; genus Oxytropis; species Oxytropis ochrocephala. The sequence goes on along the minus strand of CM037092.1, from coordinate 84,970,832 downwards.
GTGTTTTTCAAGGTAAGGGGAGTCTCACCTTATAATAGAGGTTATAATAGGTTGTATGTAGGTCATAGGGTCTTTATTTGATGTTGATATTTGGTTGTTGAATGATTGGTTGTTGGATTGAATTTGAATAGGGTATAGAAATCGATTCACATGTTAGAGTTAAGGTTTCATGACTTTGATTTCGTGTTTGATGTATTATTGGTGTTTAAAATGCGTAATTGAAGTGGTTGGTATGATCATAATATGTTTTAAGGGTGTGTTGATAACTTAGTTTAAGGAAATTTAAAGAATTGGGGTTTTTGGGCAATGGGGCGCCAAGTTGCTGGAAAAATGGCGCCCTGTGCACTGTTGCAGTGTGTGTGTGTTTTGTGTTTATGCCTGGGCGCCAAATGTTGTTGGAAATGGCGCCCTGTGCACTGTGTTCAGTGGCTGTAGGTATGTGCCAGTCACTAGGCGCCAAGTGCTGCCAAGAATGGCGCCTGGTGGCGCCTGTGTCACTGTGTGTGTGTGTGCAGGGGTGCCAAATGGCTGCCCCAAGGCGCCTTGAATGGCGCCTGTGTGCAGGATGTGTGTTGAACGTGCTGTGTGTGTGTTGTGTCTAGGTGCAGGGCGCCAAATGTGGCTGCCCATGCGCCTGGTTGTGCCTTGTTTAGGTGCAGGGCGCCAATGTGGTTACCCTGTGGCGCCTGTTGTGGCGCCATGTTTCTGGTTGTGGGTGTGTCTAAGTGTTGGGCGCCATTTTGGCTGCCCATGGCGCCTAGTGTGGCGCCAGAATCATGTGCTGGGGGTGTGTGTGTGCATGTGGCGCAGTACAGGGCGCCAAATGGCTGCCCTGGCGCGCCTGTGTCTAGGCAGGGGCGCCAAATGTGCTGCCCATGGCGCCTGGGAATGCGCCTGTGTTTGAGACTGTGTCTCAGTTTGTGTCTTAGTTTGTGTCTAGGTCTGTGCTGCCCAGGGGGGCGCCAGAATGCTGTGTTTTTGGCGCCTGGGTGGCTGTGTGCCACAGGGGGCGCCAAGTTGCTGGAGTTTTGGCGCCTGTGTGCTGTGTTGCACAAGGGGGCGCCAGTTTGTGAGGAAAATGGCGCCTGGTGCTGCCTCGTGTCTAAGTGCGTGTTGTTTTGGTCCCTAGGTGATAGTTTGGTCCTAGGTGTGCTGTTTTGTTCCCTAGGTGGTGTTTTGGTCCCTAGGTGATAGTTTGGTCCTAGTGTGCTGTTTTGGTCCCTAAGTGCTATTTTGGTCCTAAGTGGTGTTTAGGTCCTTGAGTGAGGTTTTAGTCCTCTGATGGAGTGTAGTCCTTGGGACATGATTGATGATGATGCCATGGGGGCATGAGCCATGGGGGTTAAACTGTTGATGATGAGCCATGGGGGCTAAAACTAAAATTGACAATGAGGTGAGAAATGATGTTAATGATGTGTAAATTGTGTTGTTAATGATGTATAAATTGTGCTTGTGGCATGTTCATGGAGTCTCATGCATACATTAATTGTGATCGCGACGTATATTTGTTGAAGATGAGGCCATGGGGGCCCGTAGCCATGGGGCTAATACTTTTGATGATGATGCCATGGGGGCAAATGGTACCACATGCATGACTGCACTGCATTACATTCATTATCATAATTGGTACATGTTTGCTGGTTGATGATTACTACACTAATGCTGCTGTATGACTGTATGTGTGTGATGCTATGATTAATATACTGTTTATTATAGTCTTTATTATGTGGTTAGAGACTCACCCCTTTCTGTTGTTGTTTACCACAGGTAGCCACGAGTGAAGGCTTATTCCCTTCACTTTCCCCGAGTCGGTCTGCTCTGATACGTAGCACCTAGGGGATGTGATTAGTCTTTAGTTATTTTTGTTGTTCACTGTTGAACAGTTTGTTTTTGAGACTTATTATGATTCTGCTGAGACTGTAGTTGTGTTTCTGAGATTGTAATTTATTTCCGCTGCGTGATGTTAAATTTCCCATGTATGGATTGAGTTAGCATATCTTGAGGATTCCATTCCATGTGTTTTTCTGGTGTTACGTATTACTCTATTATTATGAGTTGAATTATTTGTTTGTCGTTATTGTGATGAAGTAAGTGTAGCATCCCATTGGATGAGTTCAAATAAAATGATTTTTAAACTCTGAATTTTGATTTAAATTGCTGGGTAGAAATGGGGTGTTACACTTCAGGCGGTCAGCTAGTTGTTGGACGTCCTCGAGAGAAGTCGGGACATCGTTCAACAGGAACAATCCCGACTTGAGCTAGCTGCTCTAGCACGAGCACCTACCATTTAGCCTTCGGTTCAAGCCATCCCGGGTTCCCCTCCAACCGTAGCATCTCGTCAATGACACACAATCCCGCGCTGTCCCGCTTACGATTCGCCCGTGGTTAGAGAGAAGCTCCAGAGTAGGCCTCCAACGCCCCTCTCCCCCGATCCGACTCTGGGCTGGCCACCCGGCGGATGACGGGATGAGGCGAAGTCGTCAAAAGAAAGTCCTCCACGATTCCGAGCTCCTACGCTCTGTCGTAGGGCGCTGGCGAGGCCCACAGCGGCTCAGGTCTTTGCGACCCTATCTTTCGCCTTGAACGATTGTGCTTTCCCTTCTCAGTGTCTGATGGGACTACCCTCCACTAGAAGGCGAAGGACCTTCCCTTTTTGGTGTCCAATGGGACTACCCTCCATCAAAAAGGTGAAGGGAATGAGTCCTTGCGGCTTCCCTGTCTTTCGCCTTGAGCGATTGTGCCTTCCCTTCTCGGTGTCCGATGGGACTACCCTCCACCAAAAGGCGAAGGACCTTCCATTTTTGGTGTCCGATGGGACTACCCTTCATCAAAAAGGTGAAGGGAAGGAGTTCTCGCGGCTTCTGTCAAAGTGAAGACCCGGATCCACGGCGATCCCAGTAAGAAGAACTCTCCGACGTCAGAACTATGTTCCGTCGGAGAGCCCCGACAGCGAATGAAGTATGCCCCCGAGGTAACTATTTCAAACTACTTCTAACTTTATCATATTTTGCTATGATTCGTAGTCCTCTCTCTCTCGTTAAAAAACCTCACACCAAAAAAACGACCCTCACGCTCGAGGTCGGTACAGTTAACAGAGACGCATTAAGGACACATCATAGTGAAACAAGGTTGGCCAAATTCATTTAATTTCCAATAATACTATTAAAACCCGGTATATATGCCGGACTAAAAAGAACAAAAAAAGAATTTACATGTCATCTTCACTTGATGAAGATTCCTCTAATGAATCCTAATCACTTTGGAGATCTTCACTTGCATCTTCTTCCACATCTGACCCCTACAGGGGAGAATAGACTACCTCATCCTCGTCCAAGGAAGTCTCATCGGAAGGCTTTACAATTTTGCCTGCATAAACAACGTGCTCCAAGCTCAACACATCCTTCGGCAGCTTGGGATCAAGGACCTCAACTTGAGCTCGGCAGCGTTCAAACCCAGTTTGAATGAAACCTCCTGAGCTACATCTTAATTCAGCCTCCTCGGCCTCCTTCTCGGCTGTTGAAGCCTCGGCAACCTGAGCCCACTGCCGGCACTGCTGAATCTCGGCCTTGATCTCCTCAAGCTCAGCGATCAGGGCGTCATGTTCCTCGGCTTCTTGCTGATAGCTGACAATCTGGCTTTCAAGCTGGTGCAAATTGGGACTGGCGGCTTGGATATAATCCAAGGTGTCGAGAAGCACTTGGTTATACTCTGACACTTCCGGGATCAGAACATCCCAAACGCATTGCAACTTGTCCTCCTGATCCAGCAGATCTCCCTCATCCCAGAGACTCCGATTGTCCAACTTCTTGAGCTTGGCCTTCCACAAGCTAAGCTCCAAGTGTTGCTTCTTAACGGCATTCCAAAGGGACTCTTCGACCTCAGCAGCCCGACCACAAGCTAAGCTCTCCCACCGAAGGTACCTTGATGTCTTCGGGCAAGATGAATGTCGGCCTCTTCCGGGCAGGTTCCGCAAGGACAATTCCCTCTCGGCATTTCTTTTTGCCTTTAGCTTCTGCGTCGCACGGGCGTAAGACAAAGGGTTTGGAAAGTCGGTTAAGATCAACCCCTTGTGCCAGCTCATCTACAAAAAAACAGAAAAAGATAAGTTAGTAAACCAAACACAAGGCAAGATGACCCCGAACGGTTGAAGCAAGCTTACCGAGGGTGGTCTTTAGCTTCTCTGCCAACTCCGAGGCCGCTTCGATAATTTCCCTGTAGGGGAAATTCTTTCCCAAAGATCTTAAATTCTCCGCCCAGTGGAATAGGAGGTTGTATGAAATGGCGTCGTCCCCGAACAACGAAGCAGGGTCAACGTCATACGATCCCACCTCGGGACCACAATGGGCGGCAGACCAGTTGAAGGGAAATTTCAGAACATACTCCACCCGACTGGTGTACAAGCTCGTAATGGCCTCCTTGGCGGCCCGATTAGCAGCCATTACATAGAAGTACTGACTTTTGTACCCCTTGTTGGAATCGGTCACCGGCGTGAAGATAGCCTCGTTAGTTATCCCCCGGAAACCAACATGAGCATGGAAACCTTTCTCGTTCTTCTCGGGCAACCGAGTGATGCGGGTAAAGGCGAAGAAAACTCAGACGGAAGGTTCACGTTTCAGATACGCCATCAAAATCTCAAAAGTCTTGATGAAACCCCAGCCGTTCGGCACCAGTTGGCTCGGAGCCAGATGAAGATAGTTCAACACTGCTTGTTGAAAGTCGGACAAAGGAATCCGAATTCCCATCAAATCCAGGGTCTTCCCATGGAAGAAGAATCCGAGCGTATCCTTTGCAAAGGCAGTGCAGATTGGGAGGTGCTCGGCGTCCTTCAGCTTCCAGTTTTGGCCCTCGGGGGCATCGATGAATCTCTGGTAATAAGCCAAAGGCTTGTCCTTCACAAGCTGGGCTGTAACACCCTAAATGATTTAATTAAGTAATTGATTAAATTATTTAAAGTGTTGCACTAATTTTAATTATATTAAATTATAATGTAGTATTTTATTTAATTGAAGGGAGTGGTATTGGAAATACCGGGACTGCAAATATTGGCCCAAGAGCCCAAGCCCAATGACTTAGGCTCCTAGGATTGGTGCAATTCGCACCATTTGCCAAAGAAAGAAAGAAAACGAAAGAGAGGAGAGAAAGGAGAAGAGGAACGGCGCACCCTAGGGAGAAAAGAGAGAGTTTTGCATCGCAACAAGGGAGAAGGAAGGAGAAGGAGCTCTGTTGCTGTGGTTTTGTAGGTGACTCTGTGAGAAGGACTTTTCTACGGTTAATTTAAGGTAAGGGGAGTCTCACTCTATAATAGAGAGTATAATAGGTCGTATATAGATCATAGGGACCTTATTAGTATTCGTTGATGATGAATTTGATGGTTGTATGCTTGTTTTGATGAATTTGAATTTGAATAGAGCATGAAATCGATTTAGGGCTTAATGTTAGGGCTTCATGATCTTGATTTCGTTTTGATGCGTGAATTGATGTTTAAAATATGAAATTGACGGTATTAGAATGATTATAGGGTGTGTTTGAATTGTATATGATGATTGGAATTAGGAGAATTTGTGAATTTTGGATTTTTGGGAACCCTAGGTGTATAGGGCGCCAAGTTGCTAGGAAAATGGCGCCCTGTGCACTGTAGCAGTGAGTGTGTGCAGGTTTGTTCACAGCCAGGGCGCCAAATGCTGCTGGAAATGGCGCTCTGTGCACTGTTCATGTGCTGGGTTGTGTGTGTGTATGTGCAGGATTGTCCTTTGCACGGGCGCCAAGTTTCGGAAATATGGCGCCCGCATGCCTTTGTGCAATGTGGTGTGGGTGTGTGCAGTGGATCGGGCACAAGTCTTGCGCAGAATGGCGCCTAGTGGCGCCGTGTTACTTGTGTGTGTGTGTGTGGCGCTAAATGGCTGCCCTGTGGCGCCAGAATGGCGCTGTGTCTTTGAATGTGAGTTGTGTGTGTTGTGTCTAGGTGCAGGGCGCCAAATGTGACTGCCCAATGCGCCTGGTTGTGCTTGGTGCAAATGCAGGGGGCCAAATGGCTGCCCTGTGGCGCCTGTTGTGGTGCCTAGGTGGGTGTGTGCGTGGGTGTCTGAGTGCTGGGCGCCATTTTGGCTGCCCATGGCGCCTAGGGTGGCGCGACTGTGGTGCGGTGTGTGTGTGCATGTGGCGCAAAGACGGGCGCCAAATGGCCGCCTGCTGCGCGCTGTGTTCTTTGCTGTGTCTCAGGCAGGCGGCGCCAATGTCTTGCCATGGCGCTCGGAAAAATGCGCCCTGTGTCTCGCGGTTGTGTCTTAGTTTGTGTCTAAGTCTGTCTGCTTGGGGCGCGAGAATCTTTGTGAAAATGGCACTGTGTGGTCGTGTGCTGCTGTGGGGGCAAAGTTGCCGAGTTTTTGGCGCTAGTCTTTGTGTTGCACTGAGGCGCTGATTTGTAGGGGAAAATGGCGCTGAGTGCTTTGCCTTGTGTCTACGTGTGTGTTGTTTTGGTCCCTAGGTGACAGTTTGGTCCTAAGGGTGTTGTTTTGGTCCCTAGGTGACAGTTTGGTCCTAGGTGTGATGTTTTAGTCCCTAAGTGCTATTTTGGTCCTAAGTGTTGTTTAGGTCATTGAGTGAGGATTTAGTCCTCTAGTTGTGATTAGTCCTTGGGACATGATTGATGATGCCATGGGGGCATGAGCCATGGGGGCTAAACTGTTGATGAGCCATGGGGGCTAAACTGTTGATGATGCCATGGGGGCATGAGCCATGGGGGCTAAAATTGAAATTAACAATGAGGTAAGAAATGATGTTGATAATGTGTAATTGTGTGTGGCATGTTCATGGAGTCTCATGCATACATTAATTCGCGATCGCGACGTTTATATTGTGATGATGAGGCCATGGGGGCCAGAGTCATGTGGACTCAATTTATTGATGATGAGGTCATGGGGACCAATGGTACCACATGCATAACTGCATTACATTGCATACATTCTCATAAAAGGCATGTGTATTGTGGTTGATGATTATGAATAGTGCTGCTGTATGACTGTATCTGTGTGATACTATGATTAAATATACTGCTTATTATAGTCTTTATTATGTGGTTTGAGACTCATCCCTTTCTGTTGTTGTTTACCACAGGTGGCCATGAGTGAAGGCTTACTCGCTTCACTTTCCCCGAGTCGGTCTGCTCTGATACGTAGCACCTAGGGGATGGGTTTTAGGATTTTAGTCGTTTACTCTTTGTTGACTATTGAACTATTTTATTTGATATTTCCACGTTGTATTTGAGATTGTTGTTGTCCATCCGAGACTATATTCTATTTCATTGCGTAATGTTTATTTTTTCAAAGTGCGTGGAATTATTTAATAAAGTGTTGAGAAATTTCATCCTGTGATTGGTGTTGCGTATTATATTGTTGAAATAAAGTATTTGTGTTATAATTGTTATTGTTTGTGCTGAATTAAGTGTAGCACTCCATTTGGAAATAAATTTTTATAACTCTGATTTTTATTATAAATTGCCGGGTAGAAATGGGGTGTTACACGGGCCATAGTGGCACGAATAATCGGGGAAACCCATTTGAGTTCCTCTTTGTTCAAGCCTTCGGCAGTCGATCGCACTCGGCTACCTCCCTCAGCAACTTCAAGAGACGAAGAAGACATCTTCCGTAAGTTCTGGGAAAATCTGGATTATTGATGAACTCGGAAGATCAGAAAGGAATGAGCCTCCACGCGAGTTAAATAAAACTGATCTCGTACGGTGGCTGAAGGATTGCTCGTGCGAACTAAAAATCGCTTCGCTCTGCTCTCAAAATTACAAGTGACAACTAGTAAGGAAGCGGCTAAGCCCCTGAAGATATATATTGGTCAAGCCTCGGGAACCGAAACGACACATTAATGCATTATGTCCAATCAATGCTGCCTTTGGGAAGCGTGCCTTAATGAGGACTAGACGCCTCGCTTCCCAGGGACTGACGATCAACGCGACGAATCTGGTCAAATACCCGCCGACTGGCAAGCCGACTCCGACTTCAACGCTCGCTCGGCCTCGATGTAGTGGTCCTTCGTTCGTGCAGGCGAAAAACCCCATTGGACATTGGGCCATACCCAATACCTTCGCACAAGCACGACCCTATTACGCCAAAAGCACCAAGCACTGCATGCCCCGCTCAGGCACACGAGGCCGACGGTCAGGATCACACGATCAGATCCAACGGACAAGACCGAGCGCCCGCGTCTATAAATTGAGGCACAAGGCTCCTAATCCAGGTAGGCCCTCATTCTTACAACTCTCGCCCATTCACTCACTTACTTAGGCATAGGAGTGTCTGCAAGTACACCCCCACCCGACGTGGGCCGCGAGCACGCTCGGACAACCGAAGACATCTCCCCAGTTCCGAGGACCATCTACTAGCTCCGAGGAAGCGGAATCCAGTTATTCTTCGAACAAGGTATACACTCGAGTTCAAGATCGAACAACACATATCTGGTTAGGTTTGATGTTTATGTTCAGTGCAGCTACTTCAGGAGTGCCCACAATGCTTACACTAGGAGTCGCAACACTGCCTACACCTGCTAAAAACCAGCAGTTTGCACCAAAACATCCAAGTACCGATTTGATGCTTCCAATTGCAGAACCACTTGCAGAATTCGGCGACCACCATTAAAATCAAGTTGTAAAGCTCACTTACTCAAGGACATGTGGCACTTCTTTATTGGACCACCCCATGTGAACTACATGCAAAACGACCAACTTGAGCCACTTGCTCGATGGGAAGTCTGCAACTAACCATGGTTAATTATCTCAGTTGATATTTCACGCCAAAGGAAACCCTCCAAGGGAGGAAAGCTTTCTTGCCTATAAATACAAGCCATATCTTCACTTGTAAATCATCCTTCATCCAATTCTTAAAGGATCACTTAGTTTAGTTTATTTCTAGCTTAGTTTTAGTTTATATGTACGTTTTTGAAGAGAAGGAAGGTAAGGAGGTGGTTGACAACCACTCCCTTCACTTCTACTTGGAGGAAACTTGTGTAAGGAGCTCATCTTGTACTTCAACTTGGGAAACTCATGCAAAAGATCTCCTATTTGTGTAATCTCTATCCTTTTGAGTTCTTTTGCTATATTACTCATTTGATTATGCTCTTTGCAGATTTTCTCTATTATATTATAAGTAATATGAGCTAATTTCCCTTAGTTGAGATATTGTAGCCTTGTAATGAACTTCTAAGAAAGTTATTATGGTTTAGGTAGTGTATGCATTTTAACTCTTCTGTAATACTTCTTTCAAAGCTTATTCTGGTATTGATCACTTTAGAATAGGTAATAAGAATGAGTGTTTGTAACAACATCTTTGTTAAACTAGCTTTAATGAGGAATTGCTTGTTAAAACCATGTTAAGTCCTAGACATAGGATAACATAGTTCTTAGGGTGATACAGTGGGAGCTTAAGAGACTAGAGTGAACCTATTTAGCATGCCTAGACATAGGAAGCTTGTAATGAAACTCTGAAGAAAGTGACTGAAAGGCACACACTATTGCAGCTGCATCTAGTGTTCCCACACTGCATACTCCACTAAAACACTTAGAAGTGATTTACTTGGTGAAAATATCTCAACTAACTTATCTTACTGATTCCTTACACACATTTATTGTTTATATTGTTTTATAAACCTTGAAACACTCCAACCAATTGTGAATAGTGTAGACACACTAAGTGTACACTCTCAAAATTAAAAAGTTTTCATAATCACTACGCCAGAATTGTAAAAAGAGATCGCCACCTTTAGTAGCGTTTATAAAAAAACGCTAGCCATTTTAATAACACGCTACACCATTAGTAGCGTTTTAAAGTAAAACGCTACCTATTAGGTAACACGCTAGACAGATCCCTAGCGCTTTTACTCAAAAACGCTAGCAAATTAGAAAACACGCTAGACGGATCCTAGCGCTTTTATTCAAAACGCTAGCCAATTAGAAAACACGCTAGATAGATCCCTAGCGTTTTTAGAAAGCGCTAGCTATTTAGAAAACACGCTAGACGGATCCTAGCGCTTTTATTCAAAACGCTAGCCAATTAGAAAACACGCTAGATAGATCCCTAGCGTTTTTTATAAAACGCTAGGTATTTAGTAAACACTCTAGACATATCCCTAGCGCTTTTACTCAAAACGCTAGGTATTTAGAAAACACGCTAGATAGATCCCTAGCGTTTTTTAGAAAACGCTAGGTATGGTTAAATAATTTTTTTGTTTCCCATTGAGCTACTCCCTCTTTTCCTAACACTCTACCCTTAAACGCAAAATCACTCACCCAGAAACGCAAAACCCTAACACCCTAACTCAAATTAACATCATCTCTCTCAACGAAAATCATCTCTCTCAGTGAACATCATCTCTCTCACTCAGACAACATTGGTGAGTTTTTTGTTCCTTTCTCTGTTTCTTGTTAGATATTAATTGTGGGTTCTAGTTTAGAAATATATTAGTTTTGTCACTTGTGCACACTAGACTCTTCTTCTTTTTTTTTCACCACTAGCCTCTTCTTGTTACACATAAATTAATTGTTTGGAAGACTAGACTATATGGTTCCTTTGTCTTGACCAAAGGACCGAGAATAGAAATAGAATATGATATAGATATAGCTTGGGAAAATAAGGAGTGGAATTGAAAAAAATTTAAAAGAGGAAATTTTGTTTGTTTTTTTATATGAATTGATTCTTCATTATATTCGAATTGCTTGATGGGTCATATGTTAAAGTTCTCTTCTCGAGATTTTATTATAAATATTTGGCAATTATGGATAGAAATTGGATGTCTGCCAATCGTCTGTCCAAGGAGTATGCCGCTGGAGTGGATTATTTTGTGAGCTGTGTTGTTGAACGTTTAGGGACTTCTAGTGGTATGAAATGTCCTTGTTTAAGGTGTTGTTATGTAAAATCGATTCATCGCAGAGGAGTTGACCACGACATTTAAAGGCGAATGGAATTGATCAAAGTTACACTTGTTGGATAATGCGGTGAGAAAAAGGTGAATCTTCAAATATGAATGATATTAGTAGTAAGAGATATGCGCGCCACGGTTGACACGGAACACATTCATTTGATGCGAACGAATTTGAAGAGATGGCAAAGGTGGTTGAAGAGGATCTTAATGATTGTCTGAAATGTTTGAGAAGTTGATAAGCGATGCAGAGACACCATTGTATGCGGGTTGTAATGAATTCACAAAATTATTGGCTGTGATCAAGTTGTATAACTTGAAAACTCGCCACGGATGGACGGATAAGAGCTTTACCGATTTACTCTCACTTATGAAAGAAATGTTGCCGAATGATAATGTGCTTCCTTCTCGGACGTATGATGCAAAGCAAATGTTGGGGTCTATTGGCTTGAACTATGAGAAGATACACGCTTGTCCGAATGATTGCATTTTATTTCGAATGAACATGCGTTGTTAAAGTCGTGTCCTAAATGTAATGCACCGCGATATAAGAAGAAAGAGTCCGCTCCACAAAAGGTGTTGTGGTATTTTCCTATAATTCCTCGATTTAGGCGCATGTATCGTAGTTCAGAAGATGCAAAACACTTGACATGGCATGAGGATGAAAGGATTAAAGATGGTATGCTACGACACCCGGCAGATTCTCCGCAATGGAAAAAATCAATATTGAGTATCCTAATTTCGGGGATGACACGAGAAACCTACGCCTTGCATTGTCTGGCGATGGATTTAACCCGCACGGTATCGAGTAGCTCCCACGATACATGGCCCGTGATTTTGGCGATTTATAACTTCTGTAGTGGCTTTGCATGAAACACAAATATATGATGTTTGTCTTTGTTAATTTCTCAGGCCCAAACAACCAGGAAATGATATTGATGTATACTTGGCTCCTTTAATTGAAGACTTGAAGCAAATGTGGGAGATTGGGGTAGAGGTGTATGATGGGTTCGAGAGAAGAAAGTTTCACCACGAGGGCTATGATCTTTGGCACAATTGCGACTTTCCCGCATACGGCAATCTATCAGATCACGAAGAACAAAGGGCGGTGTGCATGCCCTATATGTGAAGATAACACAGATTGGATGTGGTTGGAACATGGTAAGAAGAATATCTATCTTGGTCATCGTAGATTTTTGCCATCAACTCATCACTATCGATTGTGGAGAAAGGCATTTGATGGGAATACAGAAACACGTAGAGCTCCCCGCCTTTGTGAGCGAACAGTATTTGAAAAGGTGGAAGATTTGAACATTAAATTTGGGAAGCCTTTTGCGGGAGAGATTGCCAAAGCGGGGTGGAAGAAAAAGTCGATTTTCTTTGAGTTGCCATCTTTGGAAGTCATTATATGTAAGGCATTTCATTGATGTGATGCATGTTGAAAAGAATGTCTTGAAAGTGTCATTGGTACCTTACTCAATATGCAGGGTAAGACTAAAGATACCGATCAACTCAAGGTTGGATTTGGTTAGTATGGGTTTGAGAGACTGAATTGGGTCAGGTAAAAGAAGGGTACACGTGACATATCTACCTCCCGACTCATACTCTATCTAGAAAGGAGAAGACTGTCTTTTGTGAGTTTCTTCATGGAGTTAAAGTTCCAGAGGATACTCTTCAAATGTGGCGACTCTTGTATCGATTAAAGACCTCAAGTTAAAGTCTCTAAAGTCCCACGATTGTCATGTTCTCATGGAGAATTTGCTACCCATTGGGATACGATCCATTTTGCCTAAGAAAGTGCGTCGGACCTTAACCAAACTTTGTTTATTCTTTAAGGCGATTTGTAGTAGAGTGAATGACCACGGAAAGTTGCCAACATTGCAAAGAGAAATTACTATCACTTTGTGTGAGCTTGAGATGTATTTCCCACCTTCCTTTTTCGACATAATGATTCATCTAATAGTTCATCCGGTTAGAGAGACACAATTGTGTGGCCCATGTTACATGAGATGGATGTATCCGTTTGAGCGTTACATGAAGATATTAAAAGGATATGTGAAAAATCGATCCACGACTGAGGTTGTATTGTTGAGCGCTACATAGTTGAAGAGGCTATTGAGTTTTGCACGGGCTATCTATCTAGTCTTGAATATTCTCGTGGGACGCCAAGGTCTCGTCATGCGGGAAGGATTAGTAAAGGGATGACAGGAACTAAATTAGTGATGGTATCAAGGAAAGAACTAGAGCAAGCACACTTATGACGTTCTTCACAATGATAGTGAGGTTGATTCATATGTTGCCAAGCACAAGGAGATTCTTAAGAGTCAATTCCGGTAAAGAAGCAAGTTTGGTTAGCAAAAGAACACAATAGGAGTTTCATAGTGTGGCTAAAACATCACATTGATGGTGAGTGTGTTTGAATCCTACTTGATTTCAAAAAGATTGAGATGGTTAGCAAAAGGTCCAAATATACATGTCTTCTCTTACAATGACTATCTAATGAATGAGTGCACTTTCTATACAAAAGAACAAGATGATCGAGTAAAATGCAAAATAGTGGGGTGACTCTGCTCATTCTATGCATGCATCCAGTGCAAAGATAGAAATCCCATATATGCGAATATGTCTTACTTTGGCTTCATTGAACACATATGGGAGTTGGATTACAATATGTTTCAGGAGCACGTGTTCAAATGTGAATGGGTTGACAATAATCTTGGTTTCTGATTGATGAATTAGGGTTCATGCGGGTGAATTTCAACAAGTTAGGATATAAAGATGAACCTTTTATTTTAGCATCGCAAGCTCAACAAGTGTTTTATGTCACCGATCCGATTAATATCAATTGGTCTATTGTTCTATTGGTCGACAAAATTTGTGTATAACAACGATGATGATGAAGCACGATGATGATGTTGGTGTTGAGGACGACCTTTTCTTGAACATCGGAACCAATAATAGGGAAAATACTTCTATAGAGGATGTTGTATATTTTAGAAAAGATCATAATGATGGAATTATTATTCGTCGGAAAAAAATACCAAGACGCGAATTGCAAACAAAATTTTATCTAGGAAAAGGAAAAGGTAATATAGACTTAATGATATATCGTTATTTTTATTAATAGATAATATTTATATTGTTTTTGTAAATTTAACAATAACATGGATTATATATGTTATATTGCGAAGTCGGATGGCATCACTTAGTGATCATGAGATCTAGTGGTCAAGACAGTAGTCATTGAGGTTGTCTTTGTTATATATGTTTCTAGCTTTAATTTGTAGCTACTTTTGAGTTTCATAATCTAAGTTACTTATTATGTTGTATGATTTGGATATATATTAATTATGTTGTAAGTAATTGTTAGTTTAATATGGTCTTTTGGTGATATGTACATATGTGTGTATCTATATATTGGTTTGTAATGATATATTGGCTGAATTTTGTTGGAATGTATTTTCTGAATTTTGTTGGAAGGGAATGAATTTATAGGTTGTAATTAAAATGGAGAACAAACCAAAATAAAAAAAATATTTAAAAAAAAATTCAGTCAATAGGTAGCGTTAAAACACTAGAAATGAAGTTAAAAAATTCATTCAATACCTAGCGTTTTAAAAATAAAACGCTATGAATTGTAAAGAGGAGCTAGAGGATCCCTAGCGTTTTACAGAAAACGCTAGGAATGGTAGTAAAAGGTGCTATAGCATCCCCAGCGTTTTTACATAAAAGCGCTAGGAATGTTAGTAAAAAGGTGCTATAGCATCCCTAGCGTTTTTATATAAAACGCTAGGAATGTTAGTAAAAGGTGCTATAGCATCCCTAGCGTTTCTGTAAAACGCTAGGAATTGTAAAAAAAGCGCTATAGCATCCCTAGCGTTTTTACATAAAGCGCTAGGAATGGTAGTAAAAATTTTAATAGCATCCCTAGCGTTTTACAGAAAACGCTAGGAATTGTAGTAAAAATTTTAATAGCATCCCTAGCGTTTTAACTTAAAACGCTAGGAATGGTAAACACGCGCTAGATGATCCCTAGCGTTTTATGTAAAAACGCTAGGGATGCTATTAAAATTTTTACAAGGCGCGCTCTCTCATCTCCCTCACACACTCACGTAGACGTCTCTTCATCTACCTAACTTCTCTCCACGACCCAGAAACCCTCCACGAACAACGTAACCCGAGAAACAACCCGAACTCACGTAGACTTCGTTCATCGTACCTTTGCGAACCTCCACGACCCAGGAAACCCTCTTCGTTCATCTTCGTTCATCTCCTTGGTGCTACGACCTAGAAACCCATAAACGCGACCCAGGAAACGTAAAACGCAGAAACCCTCTTCGTTCATCCTCTCTCTCCTTGGTGCTATCTTACCACGCAGCTCCCTCCCATTTGTTTCCTTTTTCTGCACTCTCTCTCCCTTTCAAAAGGTATTTCTGCACTCACGTACTCTCCACCTCTCTCACTGCAATGACTATTTGTTATGGTTTTTTTATGGTTTGTTATGTATCTTTTGTATGGCTTTTTCTGTTACTTAATTAGCTCAATGTTGTATCTAATTAGTTGTTAGATTAGTCTAGCTTAGATAGCATTATTAACTTGACTAGTGCATGGCTTTCCTAGTGCATGGCTTTCTCTGTTTACTCTAGGTTCTTAGTGCATGGCTTTCCTATATATGTTTACTCTAGCTAGGTTATATACTTAGTGCATGGCTTTCCTATGTATGTTTACTCTAGGTTACTTAGTGCATGGCTTTCTCTGTTTAGTGCATGGCTTTCATATATATGTTTACTCTAGGTTATATACTTAGTGCATGTCTTTCCTATGTATGTTTACTCTAGGTTACTTAGTGCATGGCTTTCATCTTTGTTACTTAGTGCATGGCTTCTTCTATATTTTGTTATGTGTTTGTTGGTTCTAAACAATTAGAAAGCTAAAACTCACTGAGTCTATTTCATTTGGGTCATTGCAAGTCGGATGGCATCACATAGTGATCACGAGAGTAGTCGGGGTGGTGATGGGGTGATAGAAACACAAAGAAGTTCACTCCCGAGGAATTACATCGAAAAAGAATATCGTCCATCGGATAAGTAAAGGACACGAGAAATATAAGGTAAGTTAATTACTAATTATTAATGTTGTTCTCTACCTTTCCAAGTTATCTAATTATTTAATGATTTAATTATTTAAGGTCCGATGGAGTGTTAAAGGTTTGCCAATTGGAGACAACGGCACAAATTTAATTAGCTTTATTGGTACTAAGGTGAAACAAATCTTTCCAATTTCAATAAAAAGTTGGAATGAGAAAGATAATACTGATTTTGCCTAAACCTGAAAGATGATTTTTGGTCCTTTATACAAGTATATAATTTTAGACCTCTTTAATAATCTTATTTAGTGAATTTTTAGTTGTATTTATTTAATCCATTTTTATGTATAAGTAGAAACACTTTGATGTCGATGATGCCCGAAGAGATTGGATACTCAAGGAAGCGGGAAGGTTGCATCGGGCATATAGAAGCGATGTGGGGAAAAAGTATCAAAGCGGCTGATGGGACCATCAGACAGAGCCTCAAAGATCGTATGCCGGAATTATAACTAAGGAGGATTGGACCAAATTTGTAGATATACGCACTCTGAGATCCGGATTTCTGGTTAGTATATTAATTATTTAAGTTATATATATATATATATATATATATATATATATATATATATATATATATATTTCACAACAAGATATCATTCATTAATGTATACTTATGTTTTTAAATAGAAAAAAGCAAAGCCAATAAAGTGAGAGCTTCTAATCCCGAGTACCCTTATAGAGGAGGTTCAAGTGGATATCAAATTCTTGAAGAAAGATTGGTAAGACACAATTAGTTTAATTTATTATGATTTAATGAATCTTTTAATTTACAGTTGATTAACAATTATTAAACTTAAATAGTTCTTGCAAGAGGGGAAATATCCAACTCAAGAATCCCTTGATCGTTATCTTTGTGCAGTTAGAGGCCCGACAAAACAAGGATGGGGAGATTGTGGATCCGAAAACTAAGGAGGTCAAGGACAAAATTGTAAGTATTCCAAAATTCATGTATTGTAATTTTAATTTTATGATTCTTAGCAAGTTGGAATTTGTGTCGACTATATTTTTTAATCCGTTACTCGATTTTTTTGACACGTGAACATATTTTTATTGTCGATTAAATTTCTTTGACACTTGTTTATTATTTTTATCCGTTACTCGATTTTTTTGACACGTGGACATATTTTTATTGTCGATTAAATTTCTTTGACACTTGTTTATTATTTTTATCCGTTACTCGATTTTTTTGACACGTGAACATATTTTTTATTGTCGATTAAATTTCTTTGACACTTGTTTATTATTTTTATCCGTTACTCGATTTTTTTGACACGTGAACATATTTTTATTGTCGATTAAATTTCTTTGACACTTGTTTATTATTTTTATCCGTTACTCGATTTTTTTGACACGTGGACATATTTTTATTGTCGATTAAATTTCTCTTGACACTTGTTTATTAATTTTATCCGTTATTTATGTTTGTGCATCAAGAAAGCATATCACATCTGTATCACAAGGAGATTTAACAGTTTGTGATGGTCAACAAGATGTCCTTGCTCGTGCCTTGGGAAGGGAATAGAGACAGTGGTCGGATTAGAGGTTATGGATATGGGATTCCTTCTACAAGCGTGTTTGGGCCAAAGAGCCAAAGCAGGGGTGCGGGATTGTAAAGTCATGGCGGCAAAGTATGACGAGCTATCCAAGAATGTTGCTGTGTTAATGGAAGAGAGACAGATGTTTAAGCAGCTCTTGGCACAAAGGATTGGTGCACCATCCCCTGCTGCACCACCCCCTGCTGAACCTATTGAGCCTGCTGCACCCCCCCATAGCGCCCGAGATAGCTGCACCATCCCTTCAACACAGGTATTTAACAAAACTCGACCTGTTTTTTGTACATATGTATTTGATAAAATTATCATGTATATTTATTTTTCTTTATAATTGATTTAGGATAACTGTGAATGTGAGCTATATATTGCAAACCCACATCGAAAGGTTGCAGTGGGTTTGATATGTAACCAATTGAGTGCCACACTGCACAATTTACCCATGCCTGAAAACCATTTGAGAGTTAGGGTAGACTATTCAATAGAGGGGTCTGCACCATTGCCTATTCCAATTGCTAATGCGGATATATTTACTGTGGATCAAGCACTTAGTACTTTTGTGGCATGGCCTGAACAACTTGTCGTTGTAAGTGACAATATTTTTGTTAATAAGTTGATGACTATAATGTGTGTTAACTAACTAATTAATCATTTTTTAATATATACTAGGTACCCCAAGTGTCCCGACCTTCCCCTTCAATAAAAGTGTCCCGACCTTCCCCTTCCACTACCAAACTCTCCCGACCATCTACTTCTATACAGCCAGTCCAACATGTTGGTCAATTTCCCATTGATGAATTCCAGAAGTACATCGATTCTCTAAAGGTCCACATCACTCAAAAATGAACCCGGACGACCAAATTTTTTACCGCCCGATAACATTGTGGGCTGGAGCAGTTGGTAATTCTCAACATGGAGGATCTCGAAAGCTATAGTTGATATGGATTGGGCCATCGCCATCGATATTAGAGTATACAGAGGTATGTATTAAATTATTTGTACACAATAGTTGTTTATATTAGAGTATATATTAGAGTATATATATGAGGATCTCAAAGTTGTATATATATTATTTATAGGTTTTTGTACAATCGTCTTGTCCCTTCTCAACGGACACGAAGTATTTCTTCTTGTGTCCGGCGTGTATCGTTGTGTTTAAGCAAGGTAATACTGAGGAACGTATTATGGCTATTAAGAGTGAAGTACAAAGTTATATCCATTCACGCTTCATGGATGCCAAGCATTTGAAGAGGCGACTCTTTATTTTTGGCACCACTCAATAATGGGTGAGAAATTTAGTCTTCAATCACTTGTTTAATTATTTTGAGGATTGTATTATAGTGTAAATTAATGTGTACTCATTCGTGATTCATTTACTTGCAGGCAACATTGGGTACTCTTTGCAATAAACCCTAAGCAAAATGTTGTCTACTATCGGATTCACTTCAAGGCCATTACAACGCTCACGTAGACTTCGTAGAGATTGTTGAGAGGTGTGTATGTGTAACCCTCTCATTTTAATTTGTATAATTTAATATATGTATTTTGTCTGTCTTAACGTTATATATATATATGTATGACGTTACTGATGCTTTGAAAGAATACTTGGGATTATCTACGAGTAAAACAAGATGGCTACCCATAAGCGTAAGCTTTTTAAGAATCATTCTTATAATTTTAATTGAATTTTTGGTCATAAAAATGTGACAATTAAGTTATAATGATCTTTTGCTTTGTAGTGTCCTAAACAACCAAATAACAATGATTGTGGGTACTACGTTATGAGGTTTATGAAAGAGATTATCACTCATGACAAAGTAACAATCCCAACCAAGGTAACTACTTAGATTTCTTTTTATATTGATATTATAATACTTACTCACATTTAATAAACATTTTAATTCTAATTTTATTTCATTTTATTTTTCAAGATATTTTCCCGACTTTAAAAATATCGAATTACTCTATTTGAACAACTTACAGTGATAAGGGGGGAGTAGTGCGTTTTGTTTCTAGCTTTTTGTAGCAAGTTTTGAGATTCATAATAGTTTAGTTATTATATATGTTGTATATATTGGATTTATATTATGTTGTAAGTACTTCTTAGAATGATATATATTGGATTGGAAATATTATTTTGATGAATTTTGTTGATGAATTTTGTTTGAATGATATTGGATTGGAATGTATTTTTGAATTTGTTTGGAAGGAATGAATTTATAGGTTGTAATTAAAATGGAGAACAAACCAAAATAAAAAAAATATTTAAAAAAAAAAATCAGTCAATAGGTAGCGTTTTAGAGTGAAAACGCTAGAAATGAAGTTAAAAAATTCATTCAATACCTAGCGTTTTAAAAATAAAACGCTAGGAATTGTAAAGAGGAGCTAGAGGATCCCTAGCGTTTTACAGAAAACGCTAGGAATGCTAATAAAAGGTGCTATAGCATCCCTAGCGTTTTACATAAAACGCTAGGTATGGTAGTAAAAGGGTTATAGTATCCCTAGCGTTTTAATTTAAAGCGCTAGGAATGGTAGTAAAAGAGCTATGGGATCCCTAGCGTTTTACATAAAACGCTAGGTATGGTAGTAAAAGGGCTATAGTATCCCTATCGTTTTAATTTAAAACGCTAGGAATGGTAGTAAAAAGAGCTATGGGATCCCTAGCGTTTTTATTTAAAACGCTAGGAATGGTAGTAAAAAAGAGCTATGGGATCCCTAGCGTTTCGTAAAACGCTAGGAATTGTAAAAAGGCGCTGGGTCAATGGCTAGCGTTTTATATAAAACGCTACGTATGTCCAAAACACGCTGGGTCAATGGCTAGCGTTTTTTAAAACGCTACTAATGGGGTGTACGCATTAGTAGCGCCAGCTTCTCTAGCGTTTTAAAACGCTACCAATGCCCAAAAAAAACGCTAGCCATCCTAATACGCTGGCGTAGTGAATCCCTGTGGGTTCGACCTTTTCTTATCATTATATTACTTGTGTGCTATGTATACTTGCATACTATTTTCCACACCAAGTTTTTGGCGCCGTTGCCGGGGATTATAGTAAAATTTTGTTGTTTAGATTGTTAATTTAGTGTTTTATTATATATTACTACGGGTATTCTATTTTCTGTGTAGAAACACTTAGTGCAGGTACACTCAGTGTAGAAACACTAGTTTATTCCCAAAAATAGACCACCAGAATTTGATTGTGATCCAGAAATTGAGAGAAGATTTTGGAGATTGCTAAGACAACAAAGACAAAGACAACAAGGTTGCAGAATTATGTATCACCACAGTGAAGATGCCTCAGTAAGAGGATGACCTAATTCACAACAACAACCTGAAGGTGAGGAAGATCACAGACAACAATTCATTCAAATGGGACCAATAGGTATGATACAGGGATAGGCCTATGAGGGACTATGCCCAATATGATCAGCAACATATACAGACTAGCATTGCTAGGCCTCGTATTGATGCTGCTCATTTTGAATTTAAACCTATGACGTTTCAAATGTTGCAAACAATTGGTCAATTTGGTGGATCCCCACATGAGGATCCCCATGAGCATTTAAAGCAATTCATAGAAGTTTGTAGTAACTTTATCATTCCTGGTATTAGTGAGGATGCATTTAGACTTAAGTTATTTCCATATTCATTGAAAGTAGGGCTAAATCATGGTTAAACTCTTTGGAGCCAAATTCTATTCATACATGGAATGAACTAGCTGAAAAATTCTTAAGTAAATATTTTCCTCCAGTTAAAAATGCTAGGATGAGACATGATATTACATCTTTTAGGCAAAAAGAATTTGAATCATTGTTTGAAGCATGGGAAAGATGGAAAGAGCTTTTAAGACAATGTCCACATCATGGTCTACCTGTCATTATACAAATGGAAACTTTTTACAATGGTCTAGAACCACAAACTAGAGTGATGCTTGATGCATCAGTTGGTGGTGTTCTTTTGAATATGTCTTATAATGAAGCATGTGATCTCATTGATAAAATTGCTGTAAATGGTTCTAGTTGGCCTACTGAGAGGGTGAGTACCCAAAAGAAAACCTCTGGGGTACATGAGATTAATGACATATCAGCCCTATCTGCTCAAGTAGCCACTTTAACTAACATGTTTAGAAATTTCACTTCAACTAGTGTACCTCATCTAGTGTAGCCACACCTAAGGAGAACACTGCAGCAGCCATAGAACAAGCTCCTCCAGGAACTACAAGTTGTGTTTATTGTGGGGGAGGCCATCTATATGAAGAGTGTCCTAGCAACCCTGTCTCTGTCAATTATGTAGCTTACAATAGGAATAACAACCCTTACTCTAATACCTATAATCCATGATGGAAGAACCACCCAAATTTTAGGTGGAACAATTCCAATGCACCTGCACCAAGTGCCTGCACCAACTACTCCTCCTGTATTCCAACCTCAAAACCAACAAAGACCAAACCCACCTGCCAATGATAATTCTCTAGAAGGATTGCTTAGATCATTCATTAGTGAAACTAAAATTGCTAGGCAAGCCCAAGATGCATCAATTAAAAACCTAGAGAATCAAGTGGGGCAATTAGCAACTGCTTTGTATCAAAGACCAACAGGTACTTTGCCATCAAACACAGAAGCTGCAACCTCACAAAGGCAAGGTAAGGAACAAGTCAAAACCATCTCTTTAAGAAGTGGAAAGGATTTAACAGAACCATATGAGCTTGAAGGTACAGAGAAGGGAGAAAAAAATAAAAATGAAAGAAATTCTCAAGATGCAGCAACACCTGATGTATCTGCATCTCATACAACTCCAACTCCAAGGTTAGTTCCTGAATATCCTCCTCCTCCTTTCCCTCAAAGATTGAAAAAAGCACATGAGGAGAAGCAATTCAGTAAGTTTTTAGATGTCTTGAAACAATTGCATATCAATGTTCCCTTGATTGAAGCACTTCAACAAATGCCTAATTATGCTAAATTCATGAAAGATGTGCTTTCTAAAAGAAGAAGACTAGGGGAATTTGAAACTGTTGTCATGTCAAAAGAATGTAGTATGATTTTACAAAACAAAATTCCAAGGAAGCTAAAAGATCTAGGTAGCTTTACAATTCCTTTCTCAATAGGTGAGTTCTATACAGGAAGAGCATTGTGTGATTTAGGTGCAAGCATCAATTTGATGCCAAAATCTATTTTCACAAAGCTAGGAATTGGAAATGCTAAGCCTACCACATTGACACTGTCTCTTGCAGATAGATCAATAGCATATCCAGAAGGAATTATTGAGGATATATTAGTACAGGTTGACAATTTTGTGTTTTCTGCATATTTTGTTATACTTGATTTCATTGCAGATGAAGAAGTGCCTGTCATACTTGGAAGACCATTCTTGGCAACAGGAAAAACACTGACAGATGTGCAAAGAGGAGAGCTAACCATGAGAGTGAATGATCAAGAGGTGAAGTTTAATGTCTTGAATGCTTTGAAGTATCCTACAGAGGAGAGTGAAGAGTGTTCAGCAATTTCTCTTGACCATTTGGTGGAGAAGCAATTCCAAAAGCAGTATGATCACCTTGCTAGTGTACTATGTAACACCCCCTTCTACCGTAACTACTATTTAATTAATTTTGAAAATCAGAGTGCGTAAAAACTTTTAGTGCGACCACTTGAGGGTGCCACATTTAAACACCATAATCAAAACTCCAAAATATTAATTAAAATAAAACTCCAATATATATAGGATACATAGCACCAACCATGTCCGAGGACAAAATACTACAGCAGCGGAAAATAATAACTTAACATCTTAGTTCCAAATATAAAAGAAATAACAACTAAACATCCCCCCGGTGCTACGTATCAGAGCCGACTCGACCATACTAGAAGAAGGACTTCTAATCACCTTCGGTCACCGTCACCTGCAGGTTGCCGACATACGAAGCAACACGACGCAGTAGGGTGAGTCTCTATACATAGGAAATAATAGATAAAACAAGAAACACAGTAGAATAGGCACACCAGAGATACAGTCAATTCAAATACACCAGAACTACACAGTTGACTCAAGTACACCATAATACAGTTACACCAGATACACAGATACACCAGGAATACACCAGTTACACCATGAATCTGACACACAGGGAATACACGATTACACGAGGAATGTGATTACAGCGGGACTCTGATTACACTAGAATCTGATTCGACCAAATACACCTTTAGTTTATGAACACCCAATCAGTCACCAGAATATGTATGTAATGTATGAAATGCAACCCAATACTCCACGGGCATATGCATGTGGATCCATCACCAAAATAGCCTTGAGGGCATTCACCAATAATTTAAGAGGCCGAGGCCTATTCACCAAAATATGCATATGATAATGCGACACCATGACTATGCACCAGAAACACCAAATCACCAAAATAATGCAATAGCATGCTCACCAATAGCCTTGCGGGCTCACCAACACCAAAGAAAGGTCATAGACCCCAATTCACCAATATTTATTCGCCAATAATACACCACACCATAAATAGTCACCAACACCAAAGAAAGGTCATAGACCCCAATTCACCAATATTTATTCACCAATAAAACACCACGCCATAAATAGTAATTCTATAGGGACTACAAGATCACCAAGACTAATTCTACGCCAAAGGACTAAAGCCACTCCAAGGACTAAAGTCAACACCAAGGACTAAACCCACACCTAAGGACCATTTTGACACCTAAGGACCAATTTAACACCTCAAGGACCAATTTGACACCTAGGGACTAATCTGACACCATAAGGATTAATTTAACACCCAAGGACTAGTTTGACACCTCGGGGACTAGAAAGTTCAGAGGGACCAAAACAGTATTTTTGACACTTTGGGTAACATTGGCAACACCCGCACAAAGTGCTGGATTCCTACAGCAGTACTCCTACTTCGGCGAATTATTTAAAATAGCAAACGACATCAACAAATTACAAAAGACCACTCATTGGAAAGCCCTCTGAGTGTAGTTTCTACCTATGATTTTAGTTTTTCAAAATAAGTTCCCAGTTGGTACAGTTTTTTAAAACACTACACTGAGGTACCAAAATCGGACAGAACGCTTTACCCAACTTGCAACCAAATTTTCTTTCTCATTTCTTAATGAAATTCAGTGAAATCAGTGTCTATTTCGTAGATAATTAAGTCTATTTTTCAATGAAATAAGAATCACTCAAAACGGAGTTCAATTGAGCACCCAAAACCTGCAAAGACTGAACCTACTCCCAGTTCGACTCCAGAAATTTGACCTAACTTTAGAGACTCATAATTTGAGCTACACAACTCCGAATTGAACGAAACCAGTGCCAAAACGACCGGCCTTAAGTCTATTTTCAAAAGAAATTAGCCACACAATTTTTGGATCAACCAAACAGTACCAGTTGAGAAAAACTGAAACAGTGTCCAGAAAACACACAAAAACCATAAACAAGTAAAGCTCATCATCAACACACACACTCCTACTCAACTCTAATTCAAACAATCTATCAAACACCTAACAAGCACCAATATTTCTCCTATTCAATTATATCAATTTAACAATCAATCATCTCCATATTAATTAACACCTATTACACATCATATTGCATTAAATTCATGTAACTCACCTTAACACCAACAATCAAGAACAACATTTTCAATTCAATCACATATAAAATCAAACAATCACCCAATCACTCAAATACTTCATGAATCAATTTAAACAACTACTCCTAACACCTAATCCCTATGATTTCATGGTTTATAAATTATTAACTATGAAAGAGAGCCCCCATACCTCAAAATTGCCAACCCAAGAACCCTCTCCTCCAACAACCCAAGAACCACCAATTAATAGCTTTTCTCCTACACTTGAGCTTCAAACCCATCCATGGAAAAGAGAAAAAGGAACAAGATTAGTGTATGAAACTTACACTAAATGATAGAGGAAGAAAAATGGAGTGGATTGGTACCAAAATCACTTACCCAAAGCTAGAAGATGAAATTTCTTCCCCCCTTTTTCCTTCCCTGCTGCGCGGCCTCCTCCCCTTTCCCTCTCTTCTATTTCTTTTTCTTTTCTTTGTTCTAATGAGGCTAAAACCCTATCCTAGCTTAAGTCATGAATTTGGGCCTATTTAGTGGGCTTGGGCCCCTTATTTACTCCCCTTAGGTACTTACACACATCCTCCCAATTTAACTAAAATACTCCTCATTTATTTACTACACCCCACTCCTTAATTAAATTAATTACTCTATATTTATTTTAATATGGTCAACTAAAATATTACTTAATTAAATAAGTTAAATAATCACTTAATTAATTTCGGGGCGTTACAACTCTCCCCCACTTAGAATATTTTCGTCCTCGAAAATCTAACTATTATTGACAATGCACCACTTAAACACTCACCACAACAAACAATGAACACAACAACACCAATCTTCAACAATTGATACGACATCACCAACAGTTACATATTTCAATCACACATACCTCAATAAATCAATACAACTCTCAATCGCCATCCATCAAATAAATCACAAGGCATGTCAATGAAAGAACAAACCAACAAAGGCAACAGTAATAAACAACAACATGATTATGATTTAGAACGAGTACCAAGACTCGAGGGTTAACATACTCGACAAACTTGGCCGGACAGACCGAACTGCTCTGATACCACTAATGTAACACCCCCTTCTACATAACTACTATTTAATTAATTTGAAAATCAGAGTGCGTAAAAACTTTTAGTGCGACCACTCGAGGGTGCCACATTTAAACACCAATTCAAAACTCCAAAATATTAATCAAAATAAAACTCCAATATATAGGATATATAGCACCAATTCACTACAAGAAAAACTGAAATTACAAGGCATAACTTTCTGGCAGATTTTAATCCCCCTGAAACGTTCCGGCGGATTTTTGTACTTTTTGGCGGATTTATTCGCCGCTTTGTGGCGGAATTTTAACCATTTTTGGCGAAATTATTGTATTTTTGGCGGATCATAAAGAGGAAAAAAAAACCTTCGAACAAAAAAAAAAGCAATCCGCCGGAAATTACATCATTTCCGCCGCAAACGCTTGCTGGGAAATTCGGTGGGAATTTTGAAATTTGAAATCCGCCGGAAATTACATCAGTTCCGCCGAAAATGCATGCTGGGAAAATGGGTTCGAAATTTGAAATTTGAAATCCGCCGGAAATTACATCAGTTCCGCCGAAAATGCACACGGTCTCCTAGAGGAAATTTGAAATTTAAATTCCGCCGAAAATATCCAATAATTCCGCCGAAAATGCACACGGTCTCCCAGGCGTTTCAATGCACCATAATTCCGCCAGAAAATACAATTAATTCCGCCGGAAACTACAGTTAATTCCAACGGCCTTCTCACTCACCCTCTTATTAAATCCGAATTCTAAACACTCAAACTCTTACAATTTTTCACTCTAAACACTCCAACTTCTCACTCTAAACACTCAAAATTCTCACTCAACCTCTCACAAATTTTCACTCACTCTCAAATTCTTTCACTCAAACTTCTTTCAAATTCAATTTTTCTTCTCCTCTTTCAAACACCAAAAGGTATGTTTTAGTTTATACTTTGTTTTAATTTATACTTTGTTTTAAACTATTAGTTACTAATTGTGGTGTTGTTTGTTTAGGAGTTGTTTGAGTTTGGTGACATCGATCTGCTTGTTTGTTCGAAGAACTCCAGTTTAGCATCAAGTCAGAGACTTCTCAACACCACCGGTTAGTTATTTAAGTTATTAGTTGTCATTATATGTTATTTGATTAATTTGTTAAAGTTTATTATTATATGTTATTTGATGTTATTAGTTAGATATAGTATATTTGTTAATATTTTTTTAATAAAAATTACATAAAAACGAAATAAAGTAATTAATATATTTATTAAATTTAAATTTCTGTTAATATTTTAAAGAAAATACGAATTATAATTATATAGTAGTTAAAAAATATGTTTAATGTATTTATTAATTTTTAGTTTATGTTGTTAATACTTTTTAGATAATTGCGGAATACAATAATATATTAGTTTTTCGAAAATTCATTATATAATCATTATTTTGATTAATTTGATAAAGTTTATTATATTTTTGAAATTCATTATATTATCATTTTTTTTTTGTTTAAGTTGTTAAAATCTATTATATTTTTGAAAATTTTTATATTGTCAATTAATATATATCAAAGAGTTATGGTATGTAATTTATTTTCATTTAAGTAGTTATGATAGGTAATTTATTGTTATATTTTCATTTACTTTTAAATATTTATGATATGTAATTTATTATTAATAAAAAATTTAATAAAAGTATTTATGTTGTTAGTTAAAATGTTATTTATGTTATTAGTTAAAATGACTAATATTAATAGAGTGTATGTGTTAAATATTTTTATTTATGTTGTTAATTAATAGAGTGTTAGTTAAAATGACTAATAATAACGTTTACGATAACATAATATATAAAATGTGTTAAATTATTTAAATTCTATTTATATTATAATTAATTAATGTAATGTTTACATTGTTAGTGTATGTAAATATTTGTATGTGTATGTATATGATCATATGATATTGGTATATGTGTATGCATATGTATGTGTATGAATATGTACATAAGTAAGAAAATATAAAGTTTGATTTATTATTTATGAAATGAAAAGTAATAGTTATTGTTTATGATAATTTTTATTGTAGCACACGTAGTACCGGGAATAAGTATTACAGCAGTGGAAAATAATGACTTACATCTTAGTTCAAAATATAAAAGAAATAGCAACTAAACATCCCCCCGGTGCTACGTATCAGAGCGACTCGACCACACTAGAAGAAGGATCTCTAGTCACCTTCAGTCACCGTCACCTACAGGTTGCCGGCATACGAAGCAACACGACGCAGTAGGGTGAATCTCTATGCATAGGAAATAATAGATAAAACAAGAAACACAGTAGAATAGACACACCAGAGATACAGTCAATTCCAATACACCATTAATACTGATTACACGTAAATACAGATTACACGTAGAAATACGGTTACACGAAATACGGTCGGACTGAATTACAGATTCGATCAAATACACCAATAATTTATGAACACCCAATCAGTCACCAGAACATGTATGTAATGCATGAAATGCAACCCAATACTCCACGGGCATATGCATGTGGATCCATCACCAAAATAGCCTTGAGGGCATTCACCAAAATTTAAGAGGCCGAGGCCTATTCACCAAAATATGCATATGATAATGCGACACCATGACTATGCACCAGAAACACCAAATCACCAAAATAATGCAATAGCATGCTCACCAATAGCCTTGTGGGCTCACCAACACCAAAGAAAGGTCATAGACCCCAATTCACCAATATTTATTCACCAATAAAACACCACACCATAAATAGTAATTCTATAGGGACTAAAAGATCACCAAGACTAATTCTACGCCAAAGGACTAAAGCCACTCCAAGGACTAAAGTCAACACCAGGGACTAAACACACACCTAAGGACCATTTTGACACCTAAGGACCAATTTAACACCTCAAGGACCAATTTGACACCTAGGGACTAATCTGACATCATAAGGATTAATTTAACACCCAAGGACTAGTTTGACACCTCGGGGACTAGAAAGTTCAGAGGGACCAAAAGCAGTATTTTTGACACTTTGGGTAACATTGGCAACACCCGCACAAAGTGCTGGATTCCTACAGCAGTACTCCTACTTCGGCGAATTATTTAAAATAGCAAACGACATCGAAAAATTACAAAAGACCACTCATTGGAAAGCCTTCTGAGTGTAGTTTCTACCTATGATTTTAGTTTTTCAAAATAAGTACCCAGTTGGTACAGTTTTTCAAAACACTACACTGAGGTACCAAAATCGGACAGAACGCTTTACCCAACTTGCAACCAAATTTTCTTTCTTTCTTAATGAAATTCAGTGAAATCAGTGTCTATTTCGTAGAGAATTAAGTCTATTTTTCAATGAAATAAGAATCACTCAAAACGGAGTTCAATTGAGCGCCCAAAACCTGCAAAGACTGAACCTACTCCCAGTTCGACTCCAGAAATTTGACCTAACTTTAGAGACTCATAACTTGAGCTACACAACTCCGAATTGAACGAAACCAGTGCCAAAACGACCGGCCTTAAGTCTATTTTCAAAAGCAATTAGCCACACAATTTTTGGATCAACCAAACAGTACCAGTTGAGAAAAACTGAAACAGTGTCCAGAAAACACACAAAAACCATAAACAAGTAAAGCTCATCATCAACATACACACTCCTACTCAACTCTAATTCAAACAATCTATCAAACACCTAACAAACACCAATATTTCTCCTATTCAATTATATCAATTTAACAACCAATCATCTCCATATTAATTAACACCTATTACACATCATATTGCATTAAATTCATGTAACTCACCTTAACACCAACAATCAAGAACAACATTTTCAATTCAATCACATATAAAATCAAACAATCACCCAATCACTCAAATACTTCATGAATCAATTTAAACAACTACTCCTAACACCTAATCCCTATGATTTCATGGTTTATAAATTATTAACTATGAAAGAGAGCCCCCATACCTCAAAATTGCCAACCCAAGAACCCTCTCCTCCAACAACCCAAGAACCACCAATTAATAGCTTTTCTCCTACACTTGAGCTTCAAACCCATCCATGGAAAAGAGAAAAAGGAACAAGATTAGTGTATGAAACTTACACTAAATGATAGAGGAAGAAAAATGGAGTGGATTGGTACCAAAATCACTTACCCAAAGCTAGAAGATGAAATTTCTTCCCCCCTTTTTCCTTCCCTGCTGCGCGGCCTCCTCCCCTTTCCCTCTCTTCTATTTCTTTTTCTTTTCTTTGTTCTAATTAGGCTAAAACCCTATCCCTAGCTTAAGTCATGAATTTGGGCCTATTTAGTGGGCTTGGGCCCCTTATTTACACCCCTTAGGTACTTACACATCCTCCCAATTTAACTAAAATACTCCTCATTTATTTACTACACCCCACTCCTTAATTAAATTAATTACTCTATATTTATTTTAATATGGTCAACTAAAATATTACTTAATTAAATAAGTTAAATAATCACTTAATTAATTTTGGGGCGTTACATACTAGCACCTGATGCAGCTGCACTGCCTGCAGAGGAATTTATTGAAGAAAACATTCTACCAAAGGAAGAAGCTACACCTAAGGTATTGGCTAGAACTTATGAATCTCTTAATTTAGAAGATCCCAATATTAAAGAAAATTTACCCTCTATAGAACAACCTCCTAAGCTAGAATTAAAAGAACTGCCAAAGCATTTGAAATATGTTTTTCTAGGTGAAGATAATGCACTTCCTGTAATCATAGCTTCTGATCTATCACTAGAACAAGAGCTAGATTTAATTCAATAAGGCATTTGTATGGATTATAGGAAACTCAATAAGGCCACCAAGAAAGATCATTTCCCCTTACCCTTTATAGATCAAATGTTAGATAGGTTAGCAGGAAAGGAATTCTATTGTTTCTTAGATGGTTATTCAGGATACAATCAAATAGCAATTGAACCTGAAGATCAACAGAAAACCACCTTTACTTGTCCCTATGGCACTTTGCATTTAGAAGGATGCCTTTTGGACTTTGTAATGCACCTGCTACCTTTCAAAGATGCATGATGTCAATTTTTTCTGACTTCATTGAGCAATCAATGCAAGTCTTCATGGATGACTTTTCTGTTTTTGGAGAAACATTCTCATTGTGTCTGTCAAACTTAGAAAAAATTCTTCAAAGATGTGAAGACACTAATTTAGTGCTTAATTGGGAAAAATGTCATTTCATGGTAAAAGAAGACATTGTGCTTCGTCAAAAAATATCTAAAAAAGGTCTTGAAGTGGATAAGGAAAAAATTGAGGTAATTGAGAAACTACCACCCTCATCAACAATCAAAGGGATTAGAAGTTTTTTAGGACATGCAGGATTCTATAGGAGATTCATCAAAGACTTTTCATAAATTTCAAAACAATTGTGTATGCTTTTGCAACATGATGTTGTCATACATTGATTTTGTCCGTCTAGGTCAAAACCCTAATTTTTAACCAAAAATAAATAAATCAAGGTTTGGCATTAACTTCAAAGGTTGTAAAGAGCATCATGCATGCATTTTAGGGTTGTAGAAATCATTTTAGGATTAGGAAAGCATTTTAAGGCATTTTAAAGCAAATTAGGGTTTTTAGGGTAAAAGGGCATTTTGGTCATTTTACACAAAAGGGGTAATTTTTCACCAAAAATCATTGGGCAGTGTTAGAGGATTTCATTGTGGGGCAAATTATTCGAATTGCATGTGTGTTGTGCATTTAATGTTGATTTTGTGCAAAAATCAAACTTAAAAAGGTTAACAAAAGGAATATTCTTCGGGAATCTACAAGGTGAGGTGCCATATCATTTTTGAGATTGATGATCTCATAAATGGAAGCCCAATTATTTATATTCGTAGTATTTGGCCCAATATGGTTAGATTTTATGGAATTATCTTGTGAAGAATAATAAAAAAAAAGGATATTTGGAAGGGTCTCACAATAGTACAATAGTACAAGATGACAACTTGCAAAACTTGGGCACCACTCTCCCTCTCATTTTCGTGCCCCACAGCCCATTATCCCTCCATTTTTGATTTATTTTCATTACTTGCAAAGTGTATCTCAATCATGACCCTCCATTCAAATTAAGATGCAAATCTCCACCATTCATTCATAGTTAATGGCAATCTTGTAATATGAAATTGTGGAGAAACATTTTTGGAAATTCACACCCTCTCCAATCCCCTCATGAGCTGCCCATTCACTCCCTCATTTGTGCTTTCTCAATGTCATTAATCCATGTGATCATCAATCCTAGCCTTTGATTCAAAATTAAGGTCCAATCCTAGAGCACAACTAGAATGCAAGGACCAAAACACCCTCAACCCTTATTGCATTCTATAAATACCTTGTTAAGCCCATCTCTCAAAATCTTGGGCCTCTCATTTCTCACTCACATAAACCCTAACACACTCCCTCTCCTCTCCCACTCTCTTGGCCGAATACAACCCACCACCACTACTCCTCCATTCTTCAATCTTTCACCATCAAATCCTCCATTTCTTTGATTCCTACACTAGATCATCTTCTACCATTCTATTCTCTTCAAGGTTTCCTCATCAAATCTCTAAGATATAGCTATTTTTGAAGTTCAAGAGTAGATCCAAGTTTGTTCTTGAGTTCATTTCATATCTTTCTTCATTTCTTTGTGAGATTTTGAGGTAAGCCTTGAATCTTTGCATCTAGTCTTTAAATTCTTGCATAATCTCTCTTCTCCTCATCTCAACTCCTTCATATTGTTGTTGTTGCTTTGAGGAGCCACTTCAAACTCTATTGACAAGCACCTAGGGAGGCTTGGGGGTTTGAGGTAGCTCCTTGGCTTTGGAGGAGTTGTTCTTGTGTTTTCTAGCATTTCCTTGCATATCCATCTTGTTTGCATAATTTTTGGTCAAATAAAACTCATTTTTCATGCTTATTAGCTTTGGCCAAGAAAGGAAATATAGGGTTCTTATGTGTTCTTGCTTATTTCATGAGTTGTAGTTGAATAATTGCTTGATTGTGGGTATGTGTGGCCTCGGGTTCAAGCTAAAGAATTAGGGTTTGAGTTTGTTCCTAAATGCTTGCTATAATAAACATGTTTTTGTTGATGATTGGCAAGAGGATTCACACTTGTGCACTTGTGCACTCTAATTTAAGTGTTGAGCATTGACCAAAGTGATTCAACATACTTTGATGCTTTGATTGCTAAGATGACTTGCTTGTTTATGGTTTGCCAATGATCATACTTGAAGCTACTCTTTTGAATTCATTTCTGCCTACAACTTCCTTGTCTACTCTCATGTGGTATCATCAATACTTAGATAGGTCCATTCCTTACTTTGCATCTTCCACTAGATGTGCATTTAGATTCCCTTGCGTCTTGTAGAAATGTTTGAGTATGGTCCTCGCCTAGCATCTTCCATTAGATGTGCATTTAGGTTCAATCCTGCCTACTCTTGCATTTTTGCTTAATGCCCAAT
Source organism: Oxytropis ochrocephala (assembly GCA_020916435.1). Taxonomy (NCBI): domain Eukaryota; kingdom Viridiplantae; phylum Streptophyta; class Magnoliopsida; order Fabales; family Fabaceae; genus Oxytropis; species Oxytropis ochrocephala. The sequence continues at coordinate 84,937,070 of CM037092.1, read as the reverse complement.
TCAAGTTCCTTCTTTGTCTATTTATGTGTTGTGGTCTAATAAGTGTAGTCTAGGCTAATATTTGCTCAAGAATTCAAATGAGATTAGTTGCAAGTTATGTCCATGTTGTTGCTTGCCTAAGGATTCGATTTCAATGATTGTGCCGTGCTTGAATCTCCAAATCTTCTTCCATTCATTGTTTTCTTTTCTAAATAGCTTAGCATGAAAATGGTGACTAGTGACAATCACCCATAACCTTTGTTAGTTTGGTTGTCATGAGAGCCTAAATTTCAAAAAAGGATGTTTTCATATGCATAAGCTACTAGCGATAATCACCCATAACCTTTGTTAGTTTGATTATCATGAACACTTTCAATTTCAAAAGATATTTTCCTAAGCATCAAAAGTTATGGCAAGTTGTTAGTGATGACCACCTATAACCTTTGTTAGTTTGGTCATCATGAAGGCTTTCATTTTTCAAAAGAGATTTTTACATGCATTTAAGTGAGTTTTTAGTAATGATCACCCATAACCTTTGTTAGTTTGATCATTATGAACGCCCTTCACTTTTCAAAACCAAAGCGAAAACACTTTCACTTTCAAGGCTCGTTAGAACTACGTCGCTTTGATTCCCATTTGGGATACGTAGGAGCGAGCCACATTCTTGTCAAGCACAACCATAAAAATTAGCATTTGCATAACAAAAAAAGAAAAGAGTTATTTTCATAACAAAAAAGAATCACTTTCGCAAACCAAGATCATTTTCAGAACAAAAACATTCTCCTTTTAAGAATCATTTTCAAACCCATTGTCACTAGTGTAATACCCTAATTTTGTCCGTCCTTTTTAACTCAAGCCAATTTCAGTTATCCAGATCAACTAAGTAGGTCTACCAAAAGTCATTTTTTCTAGAAATTTGGCTTGTCTTTTCAATTCAGGTTTAAGAATGTAATTCTATGTTAATTTTAGTGTTTTTAGTTAATGAGCCCATTTCTTCTATTTGGGTCTCGTTTTAGCGTATTTGTCTAGTCTGGCCCGTTCTCGTCTTTGTGTTGGGCCCGGCTCTTTTTCTTATTATTAATCTTATTTTGTGCAGTTAATTTATTTTGAGCATATATATAGTCCAAAAATGTCAAAAAAAATCTATTTAGTTTTATTTTACAATTTAAAAGTGTTTAAGAGTCCAAAAATGTCAAAAAAATATCTATTTAATTTTTATTACAACTTAGGAAAGTCCAAATGTCCAAAAAAATACAAAAAATAATAACACAAAATATACAAAAATAAATAAATCCGAAAAATATTAAATAAATGTATAAGCAAAGAAGAAGAAATGGGGTTCCAAAGAATTGCTCTCCAAGTAGCTGGGCCAACTGCTCCACTCCAAATCTGAAAAATCAAAGCCCGGTCAAACAAAATTAAATGCACTGACCTAAATTCTCTAATATAAAAACAGTTTCAAGGGTCAGTTAAGGGGGAGGAATTTCAAGAAAAACACAAAAAAGATTAGGGTTTTACACTGAAACCCTAATCACCTAAACAGATTGTTGAGATCTGAGCAGTAAAAAATGTGAACAGTAGCAGTCAAGAGAAAACAGAGGGAAGGCAATGACAACACTTCACCAATGACAAATAGTAAGCTTGCACATCAGAGTCTCGTTCCCAATCGCGTGCTTCGCTCCGCAATCCAGGATTGGCTTCAAACTGTACATCTACTTGTTTATAATAGGAAAGAAATATATCATCACAGTTTTTTTCACCCTTCTATCAGTTTAGTTTCTTGCAGTTCTTTAAGATATGGAATCAGTTCACATTTATACTCTCCTCCTTTTGTATAGGTTAGATAACCAATTGATTATATTCAGTCATTGTAAAATACATATACTATATCAGAACAGTATTCTGTGGGATTATCTTTTTATTTTGTAAAGATTATGTCATTATGAATATGAATGCTTGGTAGCAGCAACATTGTATTAAAAAAAACAAAAAAGGAACGAACCTGGAAACGATGTCACCGACGGCGAAAGTGCCGCCGCTGCAACATTACGCAGGCCACCATCTCCGCTGAGTTTGCAACTTGGCAACTCAAACAGATCCCGAAGGAACAAATTCAAAGACTATCATAACGCAGTAGTTCCATCATTAGAGTGTTGAACTGGAAACTAAGATCCCAAATCATTGCTCAATCCTCACTTTCTGCGATACACCAGGGATCTATATACAATTGTTGAGTTTCATGAAAATCTCAGCAATTCACCATTGCATGCAGAGGCCACAAAATTATGTGACTTCATCTTCATCACCATCTTCGCCGCCATGGATATCTCCCTTAACTTTACGAAACACACGTAGGCGAAAACTAGACCCCACGTTTCGTGAAGATCCGCAAACGCCGGTCATCTTCACCGAAACGATCCACGCCGCGGCCACCTTCTTCACCGCGGCGTGTTCCTCTCTCTTCCACCCACGAACGCCGCTCTCTCTCTCACCGAAATGGAAGGCGAAATTTTCGCCATGATTTGTGGGGAGGGAACGCAGCGGGCGCCGCCGCTTCTCTCGAAAGGAGGGTAGGAAATTAGGATTGAATTGTTAAGTGGGCTTGAGTAATGGCATTTTTTATTTTTTTAATGTCCAGATTACTTCTTGCACCACTCTGATTAATGCGCACACCCCCACTCACTTAAGCCCGCCGCATCTTTGGGCCCTCCCATATGCGAACCGGGCTTATTGCTTACACCCCCTGTTCGGATTACACAACCCCTACAACTAATAACACCCCATTTTTCAATTTTCACCTTTTTCTCGTCTTTTTTTTAATTCTTTTTCAACCCAAATAATTACTAACAATGAGGAACTAGTGGTGATCACTTGGAGCCTTTGCTCAATTGATCATCACGAATGCCTAATTTTTCTAAAAACTTTCAATAAATCAAAAAACTTTGTTAGTGGTTTTTGCGAAGCCTCTGCTTGCATAATCATTAACAATGAGGAACTAGTGGCGATCACTTGGAGCCTTTGCTCAATTGATCATCATGAATGCCTAATTTTCCTAAAAAAACTTTTCATTAAATCAAAAACTTTGTTATTGGTCCTGCGAAGCCTTTGCTTGCATGATCATTAACAAGGGAGTGCTAATGGTGGTCACTTGGAGCCTTCGCTCAATTGATCATCATGAAAGCTCAGTTATCACAATTAAAGAACTACGTAGCTTTGAATTCTCCATCGCACCGGGAGATACGTAGGAGCGGATCCCCTCCGTCAAGCACAACGAACCAAAAACATTTTTCCTTTCAAAAAAACCAAAGCGGCTAACTCTCGTCAAGCGCCGCAAATAAAAAATTTCTCATTAAGTCTTTTTCAATAAAGAGGCAAATTTAAGTATTTTTCAAATCAACGCTTAGAACCACACGTTTAATTAAAGGTTCCCTTTCAGTAGAAAGGAGGTGTGGGGCGCTATTACCTTCCCCATGCCTAACCGACCCCCGAACCCAAATCTCCCGGTTTTCCAAAAGACCATTTGCCTTCCAAAAAGGTTTTTCTTCAATATTTTCCTTATAAAAAATATTGGTGGCGACTTCATTGTTCTAAAAAGTTGTAAACGAAGAAAAACCCCTTGGGGACTTTTTCGGGCGCAACAGCTGGCAACTTCACTGGGGACTTTCCTCTTTTTTAAGTGGGTCAAGCCTAACTATTTAAATGTGTGGTTTAATGTGCTATCGATTTGATTTGGATACTTTGTTTGCTTCTATCACTTCTCGGTTTCCTCTTCCTTTTTATCATGCTGTATATAGGTGCGTTTGTTTTCTCTCCTTCCATGTTTGTTTTTCCTTCCTCCTCTTTGCTTATATGCTTAGTACCCTCAGGCATTTCCCCAATCCCAATCATGTTCCCTTCTTCTTTGCTCCCTTTCTTCAAGGTAAGCTCATTCATTTCTCCTCAATTCTCCCATGATCCCCTCTTCTTGGCTCCCTTTCTTGAGGTAAGCAATGCAATTGGTTGTTGTTGAAACCCTAGGCTGACTTATTTGATATTAAACCCTAGGGTAGACAACATGTTATTGTTTGCTTTTGTCTGCACTGTTCTGGGTTTTCATTTGCAGGTGGGGAAGGGTTGTTATTTCTAGGTGTCGTGCCCTCAACACACACTTCACACCCTATATTTGTGAGCATTGAGTGGGGCCTAAACCTAGGAGAGTGGGAACGATTAGTGACTGCCATTCGTAGACCTTTGTCTGTATGGCTCTCATGAAAGTTCCGCCCAAGAGTACGCTTTGTCATGATGCCTCACACTCGGTAGCTTTCTACGATTGTGGGTGTCATCATGAGAGAGACTTTTGCTCTTGGTTTCCATTGTGAGGAAGTGATTAGAACCTACATGGGAGGACTACCCTTTTCGTCGACTTTAGACCCTAGGATTCCCCCCTTCGTAAGACACGGGGGCACGCCTTTGTTGCATTTAGCTTAAGCATTCCTTTTTCTCAAACTCTATTTCAAAAGTTGTAGAAAGTAATTTTTCTTTTCCCCTCATAAACACCTACATGAGGTGGCATGCAGCGTGTATCTTTGAAAATGTTCAAAATACCACCAATAACCTCATTTTCTTACCATTCTTCCATGTACATAACACATCATTTCGCATCCACCTCATTTCGCATTCACATCATTTTGCACCATTGCATTTACATCTAACAAAATTTTGAAAAGAAAAAAACAATCATCATTTGCATACATCCTTGCATTACATAAAACAAAATTTTCAAAAAAAAAGGCAAAAAACAAAACTTTCAAAAGAATCATCATAGTCTTTTCTTTTACCGGGCTATATGAGGTGATGTTCCCAAAATTTCAGTCACCAAACTCGAAAAATGTTTTCATCTTATTTTTCACATGCATGTCAAGTCGCATTATCGCCGTCATTTTCATACAAAGGCATCATTTGCATTGCATAAAACAAAAACTTGATAAAATTCATACATGCATTTTTCTCTATCTCATTAAGGTTTGTCAGGAGTGCATTCTCCGCACGTGTTCGTTTCCATTCACTAAGGCTTTTTCCCCTAATTTTCTCGAAAGATCCAAAAAATCGTGTCTTATTAGGGGCACGTCTCATGCATTATTGTTTTCCTTTTTCACGCATCATGAAAAAATAATACATTAACCTCTCATTTTGCATGCAATTCCATTCAATAAAAAAATCATTTTTTTAAAAAAAATAAAAAATAAAAAATCATTGTGAGTATCATGCATTTCATTGCACAAAATAAAATGAAAACAAGAAAGCATCTCATTCATAATCATGAACAAAAATTATCATCAAATTTATTCAAAATGTAGCATTCATGCATCATTTCATTAACCTCATCACTTTAGTTCAAATACACCATTCCTCCATACATGCATCTTTCAAAAAAGGGAAGGGGCATTGGCATTTCATACTTTGCCTTGCCTCTAAAAATCATCATTTAGGAAAAATCATCATTCCTGTATCTTTCAAAAGGAAAGGGGGCATCGGCATTTTATATCTTGTCTTGCCTCTATAAAAATCATTTTGAAAAGAAGCATCATTCTTGCATCGTTCATCATCCAAAAATGCATTGGCATTTCATATTTCGTCTTGCATCAAAAGAAAACATCAAAAAAAAAAACTTTTAGAATAATCACACTTTTCAAGTGAACATGCTTTCATGCATTTCATTTTCATCATGTATGCATCATAATGTTTTCATCCATGCATTGTGTAACACCCCCTTACTTCTAATACTACTTAGCAATTAAATCAGAGTTTTCAAAAACCACTCAAGGAGTGCTACATTTTTCTACAATGAACTTAACCAAGCAAAACAATAAAACATTTGCGCAGCTAAAACAGTGATAGTGTAATGCACTTATGTCACCTCGGCCTAGAAGGAACCGAGCTCATCAAGTAACAAGTTATTAGTTACAACTTAGTTAAAATAATACAAGTTCCAAAAGACATAGGTTTACAACATAAGGTAACCTACTTACAGACCACTACACTACTCGGCCCCCCAGTGTTACACTACCAGAGCAAAATGACGACGCCAATGACACTGAGTGAGAACTGACCTCTACTCAGGGATACCTGCAAGTTGCCACATGAGAGCAACATAAAAGCAGCTAGGGTGAGTCTCTAAACACATATAATAAGGTTTATGACAAGCATTATGCTAAGCAAACACATATAAACACCTCGGCACAACGCACAAGTACACGATCATTTAGTGCATGAGTTATATGAATGATGCAGACCCATACTTCGTGGTATATGCATGATGGATCCATTAAGACCAAGTCTTCGCTATCACCTTCGGATCAAGTCCTTAGGACAGAAGTCCTCTCGCTATCACCTTAGGACCAAGAAGTCTAAGACCAGAAGTCTTCTTCGCTATCACCTTATGCATTATGATTTATGCGACGCCATGAACAATGCATAACACACAACATATACATTATTCAATTAAATCATAACACCATTTCAGTAACTCACCAATTAGACCGCAGCCTTTTATTCATAATAGGACCCAAGTCCTCTGCTCACCTCTAGGACCGAAGTCCTCTGCTTTCACCATTTTCATTTATTCAATGCCCCTCAGGGACTTCAACGTTTAATTAATTCTCTACTCGTAGCCCTACGGCCAAAACAACTCTCATACGTCATTACGGCACTAAGGCCGACGTCTCCATAACGGCCTACAGCACTAGGACTGTCGCCCTCAGCTCACCGATCACCTCGGTTCCAAGTGGTGGACCAAAGAGTCCCCACAAGGACTACCCTATAACTTAGGACTAAATGTCGAATAGGGACTAAAATAACTACGCTACTTAGCCCCTTACGCACTTAGCACTCAAGCATCACTAAGCACCTCGGCTTACACTTCTTTACCCTTCGTCTCCTATACATCATCCCTTACGCTCCGTCACCTACATTCGACACTTACGCATTGGCACATATACGCCTCACTTCGACAAGTACAATTCGATACCTATACCTAGTCCAACACACTCTTATACTTCTACGTACGCTCCTTCGACTCATGTGTATATGTCGACACACACATCTCTCGACACTTACACACCTCGACGCACACACTCAATCTCTCGACACTTACATACTTCGACGCACACACCTCATCTCTCGACACTTACATACTTCGACGCACACATCTCTCGACACTTACATAATTCGACGCACACATCTCTCGACACTTACATAATTGGACGCACACACTCAATCTCTCGACACTTACATACTTCGACACACACATCTCTCGACATTTACCTATTCACTTAAGTTCCAGCTTACGTATGGGAAGGTAACTTCACCTCGGCAATCCTAAACTGACTACTCCATTTAACCCAAACGCATACTCGGCGCCTTATGTTATACGTTTTCAGCTACTCCTTCGTTATCCTAAGTCTATTCTTTAAGGACCTCTCCAAGATTATGTTACCTACCCTCACTCGCTCTCGCTCACTGGGACTGAGAGCTTCCTCAGCTCCCATTTCGCTCCTTCTTCCTTCGTATGACCAACTCTCTCATCCACTCTACACAACTCCACTGAAGTGAACCAAACGCAACATCAAAACATAGAAACACATCAAGCATGCAAAACAACTCAGCAAACATAGCTACAATCTACTCACACATAACCATTCATCATAATACATGATTATACGTGAAGGAGAGCCCCCTAACCTTGTTCAGTTGAGCAACGACCCTCTATTCACCGATTCCTCCAGTTAACACTCGCAGCAACACTTCTCCGTTGAGCTTGAGCTTCTTCCTCGCCAAAATGCTCTCCCTTCTCTCTAGAAATCTGATCTCACCTACCAACTTCTCTCTCTTACTTTCTTAGATTCCTTTTTGGTGGAAACATGCACCCTCTCCTACGACACTTTCATTTAAGGCACTCACTTGGGCCTCTAATGACTCATGGGCCTCCAATGGCTCTTGGCCTCTACGTCCACCTTCTCCATTTACTTAAGCATCTCCTAAAGACATAAACTCCTAATTAATACTTGGCTTAATTAAAAAGTTGTAAACCTTAAATAACTCGACTAAATAATTAATTGAACTATTATGGGGTGTTACAACTCTCCCCCACTTGGAATATTTCGTCCTCGAAATCTTACCTGAAGCAAACAACTCAGGATAGGCTTCCTGCATCTTGCTCTCCAGCTCCCAAGTAGCATTCTCACCGGCAGCTCCAAACAAAATCACCTTCACTAGCTTGATCTCTTTTCCTCTTAAAGTTTTCACTTCTCGGTCTTCAATCCTAATCTGCACTGCCTCCACAGTCAAATTCTCCTCACTTGCACGTCGTCCACTTGAATTACATGGGACGGTGCGAAATATATTTTCTCATTTGAGACACATGGAACACATTATGTAAATTTGATGATTAGGTGGCAAAGCAACTCGGTAAGCCACCTTCCCAACTCTCTCTAGGATCCGATATGGACCAATAAAACAAGGGGACAACTTCTTAGCCTTCAAAGCTCGACCCACACCATCCACCGGATTGACTCGTAAACACATGCTCACCGACTTGAAACTCCAAATCCTTTCTCCTCTTGTCATGGTAGCTCTTCTCGCTACTACTCTGCGAAGCCTTCATTTTCTATTGAATTTGCTTTACCTTCTCGGTGGTCTCTCGCACGACCTCGGGTCCGAGTACCACACCTTCTCCGCCTCACTCCAACACAATGGAGTCCCGCACCTCCTCCCATATAATGCCTCAAAGGGTGCCATCCCTATGCTAGAATGAAAATCGTTGTTGTCACGTGAACTCAATTAATGGCGAATACGAATCCCACGCCCCCTTGCTCAAGAACACAGGCTCGGCCAAGTCCTCCAACGATCGGATGGTCTCTCTGACCGACCATCGATCTGTGGGTGATATGCCGAGCTCAGCGTAATTCGCACTCCAACGCATCTTGCAAACTTCCTGCACTCAAGTAAATCTTGGATCTGCATGCGAAATAATACTTCGAGGAACCCCGTGAAGCTTTACGATCACTTGGATGTATATCTCCGCCAACCTTGACATCGGATAGGTGATGTTGATGGGAATGAAATGAGCCGACTTCGCCAATCTATCCACCACTACCCAAATGGTATCGAACCTCCCATCAGTACTTTCGCAAAACCGGTTACGAAGTCCATCGCACATCGCCCCACTTCCACTGAATCTTCAATGGTTGCAACAACCCCGGCGGCTTCGATGTTCTACCTTGGATTTCGACAAACCGCATAAGCGTACACAAACCGAGCTACATCACTCTTCATACCGTGCCACCAAAACAACCCCTTCAAGTCTTGATACATCTTGGTCGCGCTCGATGGATGAATACTCGCTTTACTCCTATGACACTCTTCTAAGATTGCTCTCTTGATCCTCTCGCCATCGGGACACAAATCCGAAGTTCTATACCTTAGCAATCCTTGCGCATCCAACTCGAAATCTTTGTTCTCCGCTCGGCCAATACCGCCGCCACGCCTACAAGCTTGACGCCCAACCTGCCGCCTCTTTGATGTCACTCAGAATTCATTTGTGATTTTCAAGATTCCCAACTTAATGCTTTGAGGAGCTAGCTCACACACTAAACTTAGGTCTCTCGAATTGCTCAATTAGCTCTAGCTCTTTTACCATCATTCTTTGATGCATGCAACGATTTCCTACTTAGTGCATCACCACCAAATTTGCCTTTACAGGGGTGATAGTTCAACCCAAAATCATAGTCCTTCAAGAGCTCCAACCATCTCCTCTCGCCTCATGTTCAGCTCCTTCTGATCAAATAGATACTGGAGACTCTTATGGTCACTAAACACTTCGAACCTTGAGCCATATAGATAATGCCTCCATATCTTCAATGCAAACACCACGGCAGCAAGCTCCAAATCGTGTGTAGGGTAGTTCTTCTCATGAATTTTCAATTGCCTTGAAGCGTAAGCAACTACCTTACCTTCTTGCATCAGCACACAGCCCAAACCCATCTTCGACGCATCACAGTACACCACAAACGGCTCATTTGGATTAGGCAACGTCAGGACAGGAGAAGTTGTCAATCTCCTCTTCAATTCTTGAAAACTTTCGCCACACTGTGCGTCCCACACAAATGCCTTCCCCTTACAAGTCAACTGAGTCAGTGGCAACGCCAATTTGGAAAACCCCTCTATGAACCTTCTGTAATACCCAGCCAAACCCAGAAAACTTCTCACCTTGGTAGCCGACTTGGGTGTTTCCCATTGCAACACCGCTTCTACTTTGGAAGGATCAACTGCTATACCTTCACTAGAGATTACATGACCTAGGAAATTCACTGCCCCCAACCAAAATTCACACTTGGACAACTTGGCGTACATCTTCTTATCCTTCAATACCTCTAACACCAATCTCAGATGCTCGGCGTGCTCCTCTTCTAACTTGGAGTAGACTAAAATGTCGTCAATGAACACTACCACAAACCGATCCAAATATTCATGAAAGATACGATTCATATACTCCATGAATACCCAGGAGCATTAGTGACACCAAATGGCATCACTGAATACTCGTAGTGCCCATACCGAGTTCTAAATGATGTCTTAGGAATGTCCTCGTCCTTCACCTTGATCTGATGGTACCCTGACCTCAGGTCAATCTTTGAAAATACTTGCGCACCCACCAATTGGTCCATCAAAGCATCAATTCTTGGGAGTGGGTACTTGTTCTTAATTGTTACCTTGTTCAACCTGTCTCGTAATCCACGCATAATCTCATACTTCCGTCCTTCTTTTTCACCAATAATACAGCGCCTCAAGGCGCACACACTTGGCCTTATGAACCTTTTCTCCAAAGAACTCTTCCAATCGCTTCTTCAACTCGGCTAGCTCACCGCAGGACATCCTATAAGGTGCCATAGACACCGGCCTAGTTCCTAGTACTAACTCAATGCTGAACTCGACCTCTCTTTCTGGTGGAACCTCAGGAATCTCGTCTGGAAACACCTCTGCGAACTCTCGCACCACTGGTACTTCATCAATTTTAGCTCGGCTCTCTTCAGACATCGTCACACTCAACGCAAACAACATAGCCCCTTCCTTAATTTCCCGGCGCAGCTGCTCGGCAGACATCAGGACAGATTCTTCCACCTCGGAAGAAAGGAAACTTAGCGACCTACTAGCGCAATTGATATGAACTCGGTTAGCCACTAACACCCATACCTGTGATGACGCGTCCATCCCTTCCAAAGGTAGGCAGATTAAATTAACTATGAAGTCTCTCCCAAAGGCTAACAGAGGACACTTCAAACAAACGAGAGAGGTAGTCACTGACCCTTTTGCCGGAGTGCCAATAACCATCTCCCTCACCATAGTAGACAACACTAAATCCAATCTTTTAGCACACAATGTAGAAATAAAAGAGTGCGTGGCACCAGTGTCCACGATTGCAATCAAAGGAATTCCATTTATAAAACACGTACCTTTTATCTCATTCACCACCTCGTAACCGGCCAGTAGCGAACACTTTACCAACATTCCTTTCCTTCTTCGGCTTGGAACACCTCGAATCGATATGCCCTACCTCCCCACGGTTGTAGCAAATTATATCCTTCTTCTCCTGATCACGGAGCCTTGTGGCCTTCCTTGCCACACTTAAAACACTTAACTGGGGCGGTCAAAACTTTTGTGACCTTTCCACATTTGAAACATAATATACTCTGAGGAGCATCTCCCCACTTGGCGCCGCCCAACCAGCTTTCCACTTCCCTTTACCCCTTTCCACGTAACCCTCGTATGGCTTAGCACGGCATCGAGAATTCTCGCTTCTCCCTTCCAACTTTATAGGTAGCGATCGCGACCACCTTGTCTCCTCGAAGATTCTCGCGACTATTCACCAACCGAGCAAACACCCTTATCTCGCTGATACCCAATGGCTCGCTTGATGTCGGGTCTTAACCCATTCTCAAACTTAATACACTTGGAGAACTCGGCAGTAGCTCCAGTGTAATGGGGTAGAACTTCACCAACTCGGTGAACTTGGCGCGTGCTCGGCCATCGTCTTATTCCCCGTCATTTCTAAGAATTCCATTTCTTTCCTTCCCTCGACATCCTCGGGATAATACTTCATCAGAACTCCTCTTGAAAATATCCTGTGTGATTTCTCCTTCAAAGAATCTCCAACCTTTGAAGATTTTCAAGCCACTATCATCTGCCTCTCTCGGCCAAAGATGTGAGTTCCAAATCTCACTTTTTCTTGCAATCGAACACTCCATCACTCGAAAGATCCTTTCTATTTCCTTTAACTGTGCCATAGCTCCGTCAGATCATACCTCCTTTGAAGGTAGGAGGATTCTCCTCTCAAACGTAGCCAACCTCCTCGCTCCAAAGATCCTCGGCGCTCACGAGGCCGATTCCCTATAGCAGCAGTGACCATCGCTTCCAAAGCAAAGATTAACGCAAAGATCATGCCTCCCAGCTCTTCCAGCCATTACACTAAACACATAAACAAATCTACTTAGAACGAGCCATAAAACTCGAAACTTTGGGAACTCAAGACTCAACACTTGGTCGGACAAGACCGGGACTTTTGCTCTCGATACCACTATTGTAACACCCCTTACTTCTAATACTACTTAGCAATTAAATCGAGTTTTCAAAAACCACTCAAGGAGTGCTACATTTTTCTACAATGAACTTAACCAAGCAAAACAATAAAACATTTGCGCAGCTAAAACAGTGATAGTGTAATGAACTTATGTCACCTCGGCCTAGAAGGAACCGAGCTAATCAAGTAACAAGTTATTAGTTACAACTTAGTTAAAATAATACAAGTTCCAAAAGACATAGGTTTACAACATAAGGTAACCTACTTACGAGACCACTACACTACTACTCGGCCCCCAGGTGTTACACTACTGCGAGCAAAATGACGACGCCAATGACACCGAGTGAGAACCGACTCTCTACTCGTGGATACCGCAAGTTGCCACATGAGAGCAACATAAAAGCAGCTAGGGTGAGTCTCTAAACACATATAATAAGGTTTATGACAAGCATTATGCTAAGCAAACACATATAAACACCTCGGCACAGCGCACAAGTACACGATCATTTAGTGCATGAGTTATATGAATGATGCAGACCCATACTTCCAGGGTATATGCATGATGGATCCATTAAGACCGAAGTCTTCTGCTATCACCTTCGGGACCAAGTCCTTAGGACCAAGTCCTCTGCTATCACCTTAGGACCGAAGTCCAAGACCGAAGTCTTCTGCTATCACCTTATGCATTATGATTTATGCGACGCCATGAACAATGCATAACACACAACATATACATTATTCAATTAAATCATAACACCATTTCAGTAACTCACCAATTAGACCGCAACCTTTTATTCATAATAGGACCCAAGTCCTCTGCTCACCTCTAGGACCGAAGTCCTCTGCTTTCACCATTTTCATTTATTCAATGCCCCTCAGGGACTTCAACGTTTAATTAATTCTCTACTCGTAGCCCTACGGCCAAAACAACTCTCATACGTCATTACGGCACTAAGTGTAACACCCCATTTCTACCCGGCGCTTTGTAATAAAAATCAGAGTTGAAAAATTCATTCTTCGAATGAAGTGCTACATTTGAATCATCTCAAAACTACAGTAAACATAACACAATGCTGTAATACATCAAACCATACGCAACACCATAAAAAGAATGGGATTTTCTCAAAACTTTCATTCAATGGTTCCATACAGGAAATAATCATCATGCTCTACGCAATGGAAAATAGAGACAAATCTAAGGAGCATGGACAACGGTCTCATCAATCAACACATAAATATCTCATAATTAAAAATAAGACAAACGTTGAACAAGTTCAACATCTAGAAGCTAAACCCATCCCCAGGTGTTACGATCGAGCGTAGACCCGGGAAACGAAGGAACCAAGTCCTTCACTCTCATCGTTACTGTGGTAAACAACAATGTAAGGGTGAGTCTCGAACTATATAATAAAAGTGATAATAAGCAAGTATATAGGCATAGTTTAAGATACTCAAACACATCAATCATCAATCAACAATATTCATGCACTAATGGGAATGTATGCAATGTCAAGATGCATGTGGTACCATTGGCCCACCGCGCGCCTCAAAGCTTCACAATCACTTTATAAGGCCCCCGCCGCCTCAAAGCTTCACAATCATTTTATAAGGCCCCGTACGCCTCGAGCTTCACAAATCATATTATAAACTCTACGACCGCAGCCAATGTATGCATGAGACTCCATGTACATCACAAACATCATTTCAAACAACTCAATACACCCATTACTCTTACCCCAGTGTTAATCTCATTTTATAGCCCTCCTGGCTTGGCCCACCGGCCCATGCCCCCATGGCATGCTCAATCACCTCATTATAAATTCTCAAGACCTGTTAAGTCCCACCGGACCATTCTCCTCTAGAGTACTCAACCTCACCCAGGGACCTAAACCACCACTTAGGACCAAAACAATCATCTAGGGACCAAAACCTCACCTAGGGACCAAAACAGCACATTTAGGATCGACACATCACCTAGGGACCAACACAAAGACTTTTAGGATCAACACATCACCTAGGGACCAACACAAAGACTTTTAGGATCAACACATCACCTAGGGACCAACACAAAGACTTTTAGGATCAACACATCACCTAGGGACCAACACAAAGACTTTTAGGATCAACACATCACCTAGGGACCAACACAAAGACTTTTAGGATCAACACATCACCTAGGGACCAACACAAAGACTTTTAGGATCAACACATCACCTAGGGACCAACACAAAGACATCTAGGCTCAAAATATCACTTGAGGACCAAAGTGACGATTTTCTCTCAAACACAAGGACCAAAATAAATTGTTTTCTCTCAAACACAAGGACCAAAATAAATTGTTTTCTCTCAAACACAAGGACCAAAAATTGATTGTTTCCTCCGAAAAACACAAGGACTAAAATTGATTGTTTTCTCTCCAAAACACAAGGACTAAAATTGATTGTTTTCTCTGAAAACACAAGGACCAAAAATTGATTATTTTCTTCAAAACTATAAGTCCTAAATCGATTGTTTGCTTTAAAAGATACAAGATGTAATCGATTAACATCTAAAAATACACATGGCCACAATCGATTGTTGGCTTTAAAGACATAAGGCCACAATCGATTGTTTGCTTCAAGACTACAAGGATTAAAATCGATTATTTGCTTCAAAACTACAAGGATTCAAAATCGATTATGTGCTTCAAAACTACTAGGATCAAAATCGATTATGTGCTTCAAAACTACTAGGATCAAAATCGATTATGTGCTTCAAAACTACTAGGATTCAAAATCGATTATGTGCTTCAAAACTACTAGGATTCAAAATCGATTATGTGCTCAAACCACAAGGCTAAAAATCGATTGTTTATTCGAACAACACAGACAGAATCGATTGCTTACTCTAAAACATGCGGGAAGAATCGATTCCCCACTCAAAATACCAAACCACAATTCGATTCCCTACTCTATCAAAACACACGAAGTCATCAATTCATCGTGCAATCACACATCGTAACAATATCAAAATTACCCATCGAAACAATATCAAAATCAAATTCACACATCGGAAAAAACAATCAATCATACAATAATCAAATTCATCAAATAAGGACCCTATGATCAACATACAACCTATTATACCCTCTATTATAGAGTGAGACTCCCTTACCTTAGGTTTTTCACGAAAATGGAAGATTTCCACAAGTCACCCACCAAAACCCCAACAATCCACGCAATTCAACACTTCTCCTCTCCTTCTCACGATCACACCTAGGGCTTGGTTCACGGTTCTCTCTCTCCTTCCTCTTCTCCCTAGCGCCGATTTCCCTTCTCCTTTCTCCCTTCTTTCGTTTTCTTTCTTTCTTTTCTCAATTGGTGCGAATTGCACCAACCCTAGAGCCTAAGTCATTGGGCTTGGGCTCTTGGGTCGATACTTACCACCCCTAATTATTGATACTTCTCCCTTTTCTTTTTAATTAAAACACCATCCTATTGTTTTATTATAACTACTCCATGAAACACCTAAGTAATTTAATTTAATAACTACTTAATTATTTTGGGGCGTTACAACTCTCCCCACTTAGAACATTTTTTCGCCTCGAAAATCTAGTCAAACCCCAAACACTACCAAATCTCTTCTTCATCTCTAACCGTCCTCCTCCAAAATCTATCGCGCACTTGGCAAAGCAGACTAAACACCCTCCCACTCACAAACTACAACCACCTAGACAACTAGCACTATCCACATTGTCGATCATTATTTCCTCGACACGGCGGTAAGTGATTGGGCGGCCGTCCCTCCTACTTATTCACCGGGTAACTCCGAAATAATAACTGATCGGTCACCTCCAAAACCCACCGACTTACTACGACAATTAATCATGGACATGGTTATGCTCTAACCAGATTCATACCCGAGATTACATCTAACCTATTCAACGGCAAGCAAGTAAGATTCACCACACAAGTCCCGTCGAAGATCGACAAGGGACACCGAGAACACAACACACACAACCACATATCCCAACCACAATCATAGTGCAAGTCAAAACATCAAATGCGCACCATTCTCACTTGTCACAAAGCTAGGTAGCTCATCACAATGATATCAAAGCATAGTCATACATCACATATTATAAAGAAGATAGTGACAAGGACACACACATGGTTTACTCCAAGACATTTAGTTATTCGAATCCAAATAATTCTTTATACTCTTAAATTCGTCAATAGTAATCATTTCTTATTCAAATAGCAAAGCATCAAAATATTAACATAAGGTTAATTACTAACTCTAATCCCATTGCATTCCCTTTTAATGTGGCATACAATATTTCCGCACACAAAATGTTACACTACTTGTTGGCTCTTTTACTCATTCCTCAAGGCAACGGCATTATTTTATATTCATAATTCAAGTTTGAGACACGACAAACACACCAAAACAATTCAATTTAAACGATCTCTACAAAAATAATAATATTTAATCACACATGAAGATCATACCAAAGATGTCACGTAGGGTACTCAATTAACATCATTAACTTGGGAGTTCCATAAAAGCAAATGTGTAAGAACAATATCTACAATGATACCAACATGCATTCTATCCTTAACATGCATTCCATATTTAGCTCATTAAACCACACAACACAATTGGCACAATGCGAAATAATCTAATAGGAATTCGTTTATTAAAAATAAGTTTGATACCAATATTGTATCCAATCGTAAAATTTGTTTATTAGGGGTTCACAAACAACCTCATAACTCAGTTCATTTTCAACTTACAAAACCACGTAACACAATTAAGGAAGTAACAACCAAAATCGGATAATAAAATCGCTTGTAGACAATTAGAGTTCACAATTAGTTTAAGCATGCATTTATTCTAGTCACCTCTACAAATCATATTGCCTAAATTTTCAATGAAACATAATTCCACCAATCAAACACTAAACATTTACATTTATTTAAACATGTGAAAAGAGGAGTAACTAGACTCGAATAGATTACAAAGGCAAAGAGAAACGGACTCCAAACACTTAACACCAAGCGGTCATACTAGAAGGAAATCAAGGTGTTCAAGTGTGCAACATCAAGAGTGTGGAACAATTCTTTACTATCGTCTAATTGAAACTAGAAGGATACACTGTCATAGGACCTATACACTTCACAACTTCAATAGAATTAGAAATACCACCCAAAATGAGAGCCAACGGAAAAATTCTTTCATAAAACCAATTTTCAAATGTAACGAACTCACCGTCAATCCAACATGGTCAAATGATGATACCTATAGGTTTTTGGTCCCATAGAATAACAAGCTAATAAGGAGCCTATCCATTTTATGACGCATTAGCTCAAAGCAGCTCAAAAATCTTTTTCTTTGGGTTAATAAAGAAGTAAGTGAGACGCATTCTACCTAGCTTCGTAGAAGGGAAGATAAAATACTTAACACTACAACTTTGATCAATTACCCATTGTCTAATAAAATTAAAACACGAGTACAAACATCGTTTTAATTTTGAGAACTCGGCACTTCAAGTTATTCAGAAAACAGCACGTTAGATTGTAGAAAGACAACACATTCTTATTTGAAGCCGTAATGTACCACTTTACGCACAATTAGAATTTGGCGCCTATACACCCGTGGGGATGCATAGGTTACATGCTTTCAAAACATTAATTTCCTTTCAAAACGTCTCAACCCATTGCGTTATCACTTAGCCTTAGAAACCTCACATTTAATTTGGAAGACATCACGTTTAGTTTAGAGAAACATCTCTAGTTTTGTGCTTAGAAAACATCACCTTTAAAGAGTGGAAACATCACAATTTAATTGTAGAAAGCATCTCGCCTTAAGTTATATGACATCCCTTTTTGTTTTTGAAAACATCGCATTTTAACTCGCATACAACTTCAAAACAACACCCTTACAACATAAAGACAGCCTCTCTTACTCTAAAAAAACAAGACAAAGAACTTTGAACAATATAATACAAAGACACTAGTCACTTTAAAAAAATAGAACAAATGACTTGAAACATCACAAATAGCACACCATTTATTTTAAATAGAATTGTAACCTTGATTTCTTTGAAAGCATCAAACCCAATTATCAACTCTACGAACCATTATCAATTCGGTTCAATTCAATTTAATCATCACTTTATATTTTAGAAAATACACTCTTTTCTTTTAGAAAATACCACATTTCAAATGGGAAACATCACATTAAAATTGAATAGAACGGTATTTTAATTATAAGTAAACAAAGAGAAAACAATGGCCATAACACGCTACAACAAATGGCGCAAAAAACAGAAGAAATGCAGAGTGGAAAATAAAGACCTCTTTCAAAGATAAAAATAGCGCTTCATTTTTGTAAAAACGGCCGTATAATTTTTTTTTTTTTTTTTTTTTTTTTTTTTAAAAATGCAGACTCATACCTCAATTAAAACGGCAGACAAAGACCTAACTTATAAAAACAAGACTTCATCTTCACAAAACCGCACTACACTTATTTCATAAAACAACAACTCATTCTATAAAAATAAACCGAAATACAAAGAACTCATTTGGTTGGTAAACAAATGACATTTTAAATTGACAAAACAATGGCATTTTTATTCTTTTCAAAACAAAGAATAAAGATACAATTTTTAGTCACTACACATAGCATCCTCTCAATTTATTTTCAATTTCGTTTATCATCTAAACACACCATTCAATCACCACATACAACTCAACATTCAATTAAGGCTAGAACATCCCATGCATCGTATCTCAATTCAATTTCAAGGTTCATACGACAAGAAGATTTTGAACAAAACAACAGAGACATGGTTCACGATCAGAAAAAAAGATAAAGACACATTACCGGTAGGTATCTCCCCACTAGTTCTCTTACCATGAGCGGTCTCCGGTCACTTTTTACCGCAGGAACATCACTACCACACAACCATTGGTTAGAACTAGACAGCGGCGAAGACTGATCGCCGATTGACACGACGACTCGACAACTTGCCTGGAAGGACCGACCATTGCTCGATACCACTAATGTAACACCCCATTTCTACCCTACGCTTTGTAATAAAAATCGAGTTGAAAAATTCATTCTTGAATGAAGTGCTACATTTGAATCATCTCAAAACTACAATAAACATAACACAATGTTGTAATACATCAAACCATACGCAACACCATAAAAAGAATGGGATTTTCTCAAAACTTTCATTCAATGGTTCCACATACAGGAAATAATCATCATGCTCTACGCAATGGAAAATAGAGACAAATCTAAGGAGACAGATAAACGGTCTCATCAATCAACACATAAATATCTCATAATTAAAAATAAGATTACAACGTTGAACAAGTTCAACATCTAGAAGCTAAACCCATCCCCTAGGTGTTACGTATCGAGCGACCAGGCCTGGGAAACGAAGGAACCAAGTCCTTCACTCATCGTTTACTGTGGTAAACAACAAATGAAGGGTGAGTCTCGAACTATATAATAAAAGTGATAATAAGCAAAGATATAGGCATAGTTTACAAAGATACTCAAACACATCAATCATCAATCAACAATATTCATGCACTAATGGGAATGTATGCAATGTCAAGATGCATGTGGTACCATTGGCCCACCGCACGCCTCGAGCTTCACAATCACTTTATAAGGCCCCGGCCACCCTCAAAGCTTCACAATCATTTTATAAGGCCCCCGCCGCCTCGAGCTTCACAAATCATATTATAAACTCTACGATCGCATGCCCAATGTATGCATGAGACTCCATGTACATCACAAACATCATTTCAAACAACTCAATACACCCATTACTCTTACCCCCGGTGTTAATCTCATTTTATAGCCCTCCCGGCTTGGCCCACGACGCCCATGCCCCCATGGCATGCTCAATCACCTCATTATAAATTCTCAAGACTGTTAAGTCCCACGGACCATTCTCCTCTAGAGTACTCAACCTCACCCAGGACCTAAACCACCACTTAGGACCAAAACAATCATCTAGGGACCAAAACCTCACCTAGGGACCAAAACAAAGACATTTAGGATCGACACATCACCTAGGGACCAACACAAAGACTTTTAGGATCAACACATCACCTAGGGACCAACACAAAGACTTTTAGGATCAACACATCACCTAGGGACCAACACAAAGACTTTTAGGATCAACACATCACCTAGGGACCAACACAAAGACTTTTAGGATCAACACATCACCTAGGGACCAACACAGCACTTTTAGGATCAACACATCACCTAGGGACCAACACAGCACTTTTAGGAAATTCACACATCCGAAATAATCAATCATACAATAATCAAATTCATCAAATAAGGACCCTATGATCAACATACAACCTATTATACCCTCTATTATAGAGTGAGACTCCCTTACCTTAGGTTTTTCACGAAAATGGAAGATTTCCACAAGTCACCCACCAAAACCCCAACAATCCACGCAATTCAACACTTCTCCTCTCCTTCTCACGATCACACCTAGGGCTTGGTTCACGGTTCTCTCTCTCCTTCCCTCTTCTCCCTAGCCGATTTCCTTCTCCTTTCTCCCTTCTTTCGTTTTCTTTCTTTCTTTTCTCAATTGGTGCGAAGTGCACCAACCCTAGGAGCCTAAGTCATTGGGCTTGGGCTCTTGGGTCGATACTTACCACCCCGGAATTATTGATACTTCTCCCTTTTCTTTTTAATTAAAACACCATCCTATTGTTTTATTATAACTACTCCATGAAACACCTAAGTAATTTAATTTAATAACTACTTAATTATTTTGGGGCGTTACACTAAGGCCGACGTCTCCATAACGGCCTACAGCACTAGGACTGTCGCCTTCAGCTCACCGATCACCTCGGTTCCAAGTGGTGGACCAAAGAGTCCCCACAAGGACTACCCTATAACTTAGGACTAAATGTCGAATAGGGACTAAAATAACTACGCTACTTAGCCCCTTACGCACTTAGCACTCAAGCATCACTAAGCACCTCGGCTTACACTTCTTTACCCTTCGTCTCCTATACATCATCCCTTACGCTCTGTCACCTACATTCGACACTTACGCATTGGCACATATACGCCTCACTTCGACAAGTACAATTCGATACCTATACCTAGTCCAACGCACTCTTATACTTCTACGTACGCTCCTTCGACTCATGTGTATATGTCGACACACACATCTCTCGACACTTACACACCTCGACGCACACACTCAATCTC
Source organism: Oxytropis ochrocephala (assembly GCA_020916435.1). NCBI lineage: Eukaryota > Viridiplantae > Streptophyta > Magnoliopsida > Fabales > Fabaceae > Oxytropis > Oxytropis ochrocephala. The sequence goes on along the minus strand of CM037092.1, from coordinate 84,915,232 downwards.
TCGACACTTACATACTTCGACGCACACACCTCATCTCTCGACACTTACATACTTCGACGCACACATCTCTCGACACTTACATAATTCGACGCACACACTCAATCTCTCGACACTTACATACTTCGACGCACACATCTCTCGACATTTACCTATTCACTTAAGTTCCAGCTTATGTAACACCCCATTTCTACCCGGTAATTTAAATCAAAAATCAGAGTATACAAAAATCATTTCAGGTCATCTTTTAGTTTAGTGTGTTATAAAATAGTGAACTGATTGACTATGGGATTACTCGGAGTAATCGATACTACTTGCAAATGTGCATTGACCTCCTTTGCAAGGCTCTCGGTGATGCCCTTGTAAATACACCAATAAAGAAATTTCGACCTTAGTGGCGAACCACAATTTAGCCATAGTCATTCAGCACACTAATAGTATAACATAAAACAATCCTCAATGAAATGGAGCGTCACACATCTCATAAACATAATCAAAATACGTAACACCAGCAAATCAACTCGTGGAACTATAGTTTCATATAATGCAGCGGAAAGTAATCATGAATCCAACAAAATAATTCAGCAGTCTCACAGCAATACATAGAAGGCTCAACAAAGAGCAAAACAAGGCAACTATAGTTCATAACCCCAACCCCTAGGTGCTACGTATCGAAGCGAGCATCAGACTGGGGAGTAGTGAAGGTAGAAAGCCCTCACTCATGACTACCTGTGGTAAACAACAACAGAAAGGGTGAGTCTCGAACTATATAATAAAAGTGATAATAAGCAATATATACAATCATAGTTCACAAACACACCAATCATCACTCAACAATATTCATGCATTAATGAGAATGTATGCAATGTAAGTATGCATGTGGTACCATTTTGCCTCCAAGCATTCTCATCAAAATGGAGTCCTCATGACTCGGCCCTCCGGCCGCCTCAAAGCTTCACAATCATTTTATAAGGCCCTCCCTACGCCTCGAAGCTTCACAATCATTTTATAAACTCTACGACCCAGCAGACCAAATGTATGCATGAGACTCCATGTACATCACAAACACAATTTCAAAATAAATTTCAATACACCCAAATACTCTTACCTCGATTGTCAATCTCATTTTATAGCCCTCCCGGCTTGGCCTCCGGCCCATGCCCCCATGGCATGCTCAATCACCTCATTATAAACTCAACACCATTAAGTCCCATGGACTAATCTCCTCTAGAGTACTCAACCTCACTCGGGGACCTAAACCACCATTTAGGACCAAAACAATCATCTAGGGACCAAGCTGTCACCTAGGGACCAAAACAAAGACCCTCTTAGGCACTTGGCAAAGACTAGGCGCCATTTTCCCCACATTCGCGCCCCGGTGCAACACAAAGACTAGCGCGGAAAACTCAAGATTTTGGCGCCCTGTGGCAACACACACCATCTGGCGCCACTTTTCCAAAGTCTGGCGCGGGCAACACAGACCTAGACACAAACTCAGACCACGATTGCAGACACAATCTCGAACACTGTGAGCACAGACTAGGCGCCTGGCAGGCGACTGATTTAGCGCCCCTCATCGACCCAGCTCACCCGACACTTTCAAACCAAAAACCACTGAGCTAAAATGTTTAAAAATGAATTTGGGCGAGTAAATACAAAATTTGGCACAGGAAATATGCCTAGAAAAGTAAGTTTCACTCCCGGGCCCCAAAACACACACGAAATCACCCTCACCGAGACATTTTTAAAATGACACTGCAAACAGAAAACTACTCGAGCCAAAACACTTAAAAATGGATTTGGGCGGGTGAACACAAAATTTGCACGAGGAAATATGTTCAAAAATGCAAGTTTCACTCCCCGGGCCCCAAAACACACACAAAACAAGCCCCACCGGAACATTTTCAAAATAACACCTGCAACCAGAAAACCACTCGAGCCAAAACACTTAAAAATGGATTTGGGCAGGTGAACACAAAATTTGCACGAGGAAATATGTTCGTAAATGCAAGTTTCACTCCCGGGCCCCAAACACACACAAAACAAGCCCCACGGGACATTTTCAAAATAACACCGCAAACAGAAAACCACTCGAGCCAAAACACTTAAAAATGAAAGTTGGCGGTGAATGCAAAATTTGGCACGAGAAAAAGTGCCAGAACACTAAGTTGCACTTCCTGTGCCCCAAAATACCCACATTCTCGCGCCAGACAAAGAACACACCCGCACTCGGACACAACCCCTCAAGTGAACAGAGAATCAGGCGCCAATTCCCCAGCAAAGTGGCGCCTGCGAGCAGCAACACAACCTATGTCCCATCACAAAGATTACAGGCGCGAATCCTAGCCATTTGGCGCCCATGCATCAAAAAACTCCCAATTCTCAATTTTTTCAATTCAAATCATGTTATATCATTCCAATCCACTCAATAATCATTAAAACACATTCAATTTCAGTCCATACATTCAAATCATGCGCAACACTCATCAAAAACACAAAATACCCAAATTAAAGCCCTAACTCGATTTCTATCATGCCATTCCTCAAATTCACTCCACAACAACTCAATTAACAATCAATTAACATCAAATTAACCTCTATGATCCCTATACAACCCATTATACCCTCTATTATAGAGTGAGACTCCCTTACCTCAAATTAACCGTAGAAATGAACCTTTATGGAGTCATTTAACAAAACCACCGCAACAATCCAAGCTTCAAGTCACGAAATCCTCTCCTTTTCCTCTTCTCTTCGCACACTGCAGCTTGCCCTCTCTCTCTCTCTTTTTTTTTCTTTTTCGTTCTCTTCTCACAAATGAGAAGTGATACCTAATTTAGGTATTTAAACATTGGGCCATGCGCTTTTGGGCCCTAGTTGCACCCTTCTCCATTTCTCCTACAACCTCCTTCAATTAAAATAAAATGCTACATTACAATTTAATATAGTTAAATAAATAATGTAACACTTTAAATAATTTAGCCAAATAAATGATTAAATCATTTAGGGTGTTACAGCTTACGTATGGGAAGGTAACTTCACCTCGGCAATCCTAAACCGACTACTCCATTTAACCCAAACGCATACTCGGCGCCTTATGTTATACGTTTTCAGCTACTCCTTCGTTATCCTAAGTCTATTCTTTAAGGACCTCTCCAAGATTATGTTACCTACCCTCACTCGCTCTCGCTCACTGGGACTGAGAGCTTCCTCAGCTCCCATTTCGCTCCTTCTTCCTTCGTATGACCAACTCTCTCATCCACTCTACACAACTCCACTGAAGTGAACCAAACACAACATCAAAACATAGAAACACATCAGGCATGCAAAACAACTCAGCAAACATAGCTACAATCTACTCACACATAACCATTCATCATAATACATGATTATACGTGAAGGAGAGCCCCCTAACCTTATTCAGTTGAGCAACGACCCTCTCTTCACCGATTCCTCCAGTTAACACTCGCAGCAACACTTCTCTGTTGAGCTTGAGCTTCTTCCTCGCCAAAATGCTCTCCCTTCTCTCTAGAAATCTGATCTCACCTACCAACTTCTCTCTCTTACTTTCTTAGATTCCTTTTTGGTGGAAACATGCACCCTCTCCTACGACACTTTCATTTAAGGCACTCACTTGGGCCTCTAATGACTCATGGGCCTCCAATGGCTCTTGGCCTCTACGTCCACCTTCTCCATTTACTTAAGCATCTCCTAAAGACATAAACTCCTAATTAATACTTGGCTTAATTAAAAAGTTGTAAACCTTAAATAACTCGACTAAATAATTAATTGAACTATTTTGGGGTGTTACACATTGCATACAATAAAAATGTTGTGATGAGAGACGGGATGTTCTTGCAAAGTAATCTTTCTTTTTTAAAAGTTTACCCTCACTCATTTGCAAACTCAAGGTGTTCCAAGGCCCTCTGTTTTTCACATCAATAGCTCATTTGTATTTCCTTCAAAAAAAGCATTGCATCTCATCCATTCCATGATAAAAGACTGAAACAGTTCATCAAAAGTTTTTATATCATGTTTTAACCAATGTTAACTCTCCTGTGAAGCGTTCTTCTAGTAAGTATGCATGCCACGTGCAGTTTCTCTTGTTTGAGTCAGTCAATTTCCTTCATTTATCATCATTCCCCATCCAAGTCTAATCCCGCCCCGTCCACCCATAAAGCGCATATTCTCTCCTATCAGTGCATACTTGACTTTTTGGTTCATTCTCGCTAACACTGTAAGTCCTCCATGCTGCGGCAATTCGGTGATCACTAATTTTCCTTGTCAGTATCATATTCCTTTAGTGCAATTCTTTCTAAAAAAAGGTATATAATAAATAAAAAAGATAAAATAAGCTCGCTAGGTTGAAAACCCGCAAAGGGCGGCCTGGGAAAAAAAAGAGCGCCCGGTGGATTGAAAACTCGCAAAGAGCGGTCCAGGCAAAAATTAGGGCACACAAAAAAAAACACAAAAAAAGAGAGAAAAAAAGAGCAAACACATGAAGATAGATAAATTATTGTCCTAAAGTTAAGTCTTACAGAAATAAGCAATCGGGATTTGAAATGAAATTTGGTCATCTCTCCACACCCTCAAAAACCTAAAATCCCAGAAAGTCCATTTCCTACCCCTCTTAAGCCAAAGATTCAAAATCACAAAAATACCCTTTGTTACCCATCTTAGGCCGAGAAAAGCCCAAGATATCCCCATCACCCTAGACGAGGGTTAATTCCACATCAAAGATGGTATATCATTTTCACCCAAGTCAAAAGGAAAGAAAATTCACAAAAGGAGGGGAATAATAAAGTTTCAAAAAGGAGAATCCCAAAACAAAGAAAGGAAGACAAAGGGAGAGTCAATACATTTTGCCATGAAGCATAAGAGCTCCCCTTCAAAAAGGCCCTCAAATTCAATGGGTTCAATCATTTCCCCTTTCAAAAAAGCCCTCAATTCATTGGGTTTAACCATCTTTTCTTTCATAAAACCTTCAAACACCTCATCAAACCTAATAACCATTCCCTTCATAAACCATTGACCATCGGCCAAAACCAAACAAGACCCATTCTCCCCATCAACCCCAAACACTTCATTAAGCTCAATCACCCCTTCTCCACATCACAACCCTAAAAAGTCCATTCCGATCAATGACTGATTGCTTTCGTTTTCTCAAGTTTTAATCTTAGGACAAATAAGTTTATCCATTTACGACGTGTTTGCTCAAAAAGAAAAAACAAACAAGCAGAAAAAAGAAAGCTGCTAAAAAAAAAACAAACAATCAAAGAAGGACTTGCACTCCAAGATGCATTCATGTTGCATTAAAACAAGGTTTAGTGGTCACCAAGTGGAGCCTCTCCTCATACTAAAAAGTCAAAACTTTCATTGCATTTGAGTTGTTCTTAAAGAGAACCAAAAGTGTGTACTAGGGGGCATTCCCTTCACCTCTCACTCCACTCAACTTTGGGGAGGTTTGTTCATTGCCCACCCCATTCATATACCACTCTCAGTTCATAACCATCACCATAACTCTGTCGCCTTTCACAACCTCACTCAAAGAAACCATTTGAAATGTCATTCGAAAGTGGGGCAAGTGCATTCCCATTCCTTCACCTCATTCATTCCTATAAAACCTCACCGGGGAAATCTCTCAACTCACTATCCTAAACAAGGCCTTGTCATTCTAATTGGGGCAGCTTTGTCCTTGTTATGACTGGGGCAACATCAAACTTTATGGGTTGAGACAAAATCTCTTTTGCTCCACCCTTCATTTCAAAAGCCGAAGCATTCCCAATTCATCATCTTCTACACTCCTAGTTGTTGTCACCACTAGACAGCGGCAAGCTATTCACTCATCAAAGACCTGAATTGGAGAAATCTTGTATCTCTTGATCCTCTTGAGCTTCGGCAATAACCATGTCTGTCATTCCTTCACTTGCCATAAATGTCCATGCCTTAAACCAATTCCAAGTTAACTGACTCATTCATTCACATTTGCACTCATATGCATGCTTACTAGACAATGCTTCAAAAAGAGGGAACACAAGTTGTTTACGTGATATCTAAAATTCAGTCATCATGGAAAAAAAGAGAAAACAAGTGAGGTTGTTTGTAAATAAAAACCTTGAGAACACCGGAGTTTGAATCAAATTCAATTTTTCAACAGAATGGTCAATAATCATCTCAATTCCTTGCATCCAAAGTCTCGCATTTCATCATCACAAAAATGTTTACCTCATGCATCTAGGCATTTCAATCTATTCATTATGGCATATGCATCAAAGCATTACATTTGCATCTTCACATTTTGTGCATTCGTCACATAGCAAAAAAGAAAAATGGTCCACGTCAGTTGCACCATATTCATAATTGCATTTCATAGAGGAAAATAGTAAAGAAGAAAAAGCAGAAATCTTTTCATTGCATTGGCATCATACCAATGTTAGCATTTCCATAAAAGAAAAAGAACAAAAATCATTGCATCAAACATCAGAGCATTGCATCATATTAATGGAAAAAGAAACAAACAGAAGTTAGAACAGGAGCATTCCATTCATCAAAGCATCAATCACCGCATACACTTGCATTCAAACATCAAAGCATTATGTTGATATTTGCATTTCATAAACTACAAAGAAGAAGCAAATACAAAAGAACAAAAGCATTCCATATTATTCAAGACATCGATCATGGCATATGTTTGCATTACATGTGTCTTTCATTGCATTGCTAAGCAAAATGCGGACGAACACAAGATGTTAATCCTCATGCCTAGTTCCAAGAATCAGCACTTCAAGTGTCAGTCTTCAATCTAATTCTGAAGTCAGTCATCCTGGACTTGTCACTCTCAAAATCTCATTCCCAATCGCTCCTTCAGTTCGGAGTTCAAATGCCCTCGGGTCCCGAGTGGTTCTTCATCAGCACGCCAAGTGTCCATTTACCGTTTTCCCATCAGCACACCAAGTGTCCATTTACCGTTTTCCCATCAGCACGCCAAGTGTTCATTTACTATTTTCGCATCAGCACGCCAAGTGTTCATTTGCTGCTTTCTTTCTAGCAAACCAAGCATTCATCATCATTGCATCAGACATCAAATCAATTTTCAAAATACAAAATCATAGGAGGCTAAGTCGAAGGTACATTCGAAATAGTCATCACGATAGGACACTTGAATTGATCACTCAAGAATCCTGAGGTCCCTATGCAAAAAAAAAGAGAAAAAAAAGAAAGAAAAAACATTCAGTGTCGCCTACATCATAGTAATGTTTGCATTCCAAAAGAACCAAAAATCCATCATCCCATCAAACATCAAAGCAATACGGTTGCATCACATCAATACTTGCTTCTCATAGAAGAAAAGCCAAAAGAGCAAAAGAGCAACGACTAGCAAAAGAAGAGAAAGAAGAGAAGCTAGAGGAAAGAGAAAAAGAGTAAAACAGAAAAAGAAACTCATACATTGCATTCATCAGATATAGACAAAACAGAAAAAAGCATCTCACCAAAATCAATCATTGCATCCATGTGCACCCAAATACCCAAGTGCATGCATTTCATGCACCATCCAAGAGAAAAGTTACCACGGACCAGAGAGTCCCAAAAATCTCATTTTTAGAAAATCACCACAACCCAGAGTTCGTAAACTCATCAACCCAGAGTTCGTAAACTCCATCAACCCAGAGTTCGTAAACTCCATCAACCCAGAGTTCGTAAACTCTATCAACCCAGAGTTAGTGAACTCCCACAGAGTTAGTGAACTCCTTCCACAGATCACAACATCGTGTACGAGCACGCGATGGATCCATCAGACTTCGTTAAGTCCTTCGGATTAGTTGTGTCAGCCTAAGGCACAACGTAAATCCATTGATCAAATCAGTTCCGGACCTGATGTTGATCGGCCGCTCGAAGAGTCCGTTAGAAGGTTTTAGGCAACCTCCGAATTCCCAATTTACCGCTTTTCCCAATTTATTGCCTTCCCGCTCGAAGATGAACTTTTTTGAAGCGGACAAAATTAGTATTATTTCTATATTCTTTATTTCCATTTCACCAATAAATATGAAAAGGCCAATTCATATTTTTTTGGCGAAATGCGAAATAAAGAGGGGCAGCTGTAATACCCTAATTTTGTTCGTCCTTTTTAACTCAAGCCAATTTCAGTTATCCAGCTCAACTAAATCGAAATACCGTTGTTTAAATTAGGCAGGCACGCGAATGATCGATCTTTTCGTGCGTTCTTCAATTTAATCTTCGTATTTGGATTTAGTTGTGCATAAGTAGGTCTACCAAAAGTCATTTTTTCTAGAAATTTGGCTTGTCTTTTCAATTCAGGTTTAAGAATGTAATTCTAAGTTAATTTTAGTGTTTTTAGTTAATGAGCCCATTTCTTCTATTTGGGTCTCGTTTTAGCGTATTTGTCTAGTCTGGCCCGTTCTCGTCTTTGTGTTGGGCCCGGCTCTTTTTCTTATTATTAATCTTATTTTGTGTAGTTAATTTATTTTGAGCATATATATAGTCCAAAAATGTCAAAAAAATTCTATTTAGTTTTATTTTACAATTTAAAAGTGTTTAAGAGTCCAAAAATGTCAAAAAAATATCTATTTAATTTTTATTACAACTTAGGAAAGTCCAAATGTCCAAAAAAATACAAAAAATAATAACACAAAATATACAAAAATAAATAAATCCGAAAATACAAAAATAATAAATAATGTATAAGCGTGAGAGCAAAGAAATGGGGTTCCAAAATTTGCTCTCCAAGTAGCTGGGCCGATCTGCTCCACTCCAAATCTGAAAAATCAAAGCCCGGTCAAACAAAATTAAATGCACTGACCTAAATTCTCTAATATAAAAACAGTTTCAAGGGTCAATTAAGGGGGAGGAATTTCAAGAAAAACACAAAAAGATTAGGGTTTTACACTGAAACCCTAATCACCTAAACAGATTGTTGAGATCTGAGCAGTAAAAAAGGTGAACAGTAGCAGTCAAGAGAAAACAGAGGGAAGGCAACGACAACACTTCACCAATGACAAATAGTAAGCTTGCACATCAGAGTCTCGTTCCCAATCGCGTTTTTCGCTCCGCAATCCAGGATTGGCTTCAAAGTCACTGAACTGAACTCAAGGTTATTATTTTGTTTCTCTGCTCATTTTCAGTAAACTGTACATCTACTTGTTTATAATAGGAAAGAAATATATCATCACAGTTTTTTTCACCCTTCTATCAGTTTAGTTTCTTGCAGTTCTTTAAGATATGGAATCAGTTCACATTTATACTCTCCTCCTTTTGTATAGGTTAGATAACCAATTGATTATATTCGGTCATTGTAAAATACATATACTATATCGTAACAAAGATTCGTGGGATTATCTTTTTATTTTGTAAATATTATGTCATTATGAATATGAATGCTTGGTAGCGACAACATTGTATTAAAAAAAACAAAAAGGAACGAACACGGAAATGATGTCACCGCCGTGAAAGTGCGCATGGCACTGTAGCATTACGCAGCCACCATCTCCGCCCGAGTTTGCAACTTGGCAACCCAGCGCATCCCGAAGGAACAAATTCAAGACTATCATAACCAGTAGTTCCATCATTAGAGTGTTGAATCGGAAACTAAGATCCCAAATCATTGCTCAATCCTCACTTTCTGCGATACACGAGGATCTATAACAATTGTTGAGTTTCATGAAAATCTCGGCAATTCAACTGCGCAGCACGAGGCCACAAAATTGTGTGACTTCATCTTCATCACCATCTTCACGCCATGGATATCTCCCTTAACTTTACGAAAACACACGTAAGCGAAAACTAGAGCCCCCACGTTCGTGAAGCTCGCCAAACGCCGGTCATCTTCACCAAAACCGACCACGTCGTCGGCCACCTTCTTCACCGCGGCGTGTTCCCTCTCTCTTCCACCCACGAACGCCGCTCTCTCTCTCACCGAAATGGAAGGCGAAATTTTCGCCATGATTTGTGGGGAGGGAACGCAGCGGCTCTGGCGCTTCTTCTTTGGAAGGGAGGGTAGGAAATTAGGGTTGAATTGTTAAGTGGGCTTGAGTAATGGCACTTTTTATTTTTTTATTTTTTTAATGTCCAGATTACTTCTTGCACCACTCTGATTAATACGCACACCCCCACTCACTTAAGCCCGGCCGCATACCGGGCCCTCCCATATGCGAATTGGGCTTCTTTGCTTACACCCCTGCTCGAGTTACACAACCCCCCTGCAACTAATAACACCCCCATTTTTCAATTTTCACCTTTTTCTCGTTTTTTTTTAATTCTTTTTCAACCCAAATAATTTCTCATTAAATCAAACTTTGTTAGTGGTCTTGCGAAACCTTTGTTTGCATGATTACTAACAATGAGGAACTAGTGGTGATCACTTGGAGCCTTTGCTCAATTGATCATCACGAATGCCTAATTTTTCTAAAAACTTTCAATAAATCAAAAAACTTTGTTAGTGGTTTTTGCGAAGCATCTGCTTGCATAATCATTAACAATGAGGAACTAGTGGCGATCACTTGGAGCCTTTGCTCAATTGATCATCATGAATGCCTAATTTTCCTAAAAAAACTTTTCATTAAATCAAAAACTTTGTTATTGGTCCTGCGAAGCCTTTGCTTGCATGATTTTTAACAAGGGAGTGCTAATGGTGGTCACTTGGAGCCTTCGCTGAATTGATCATCATGAAAGCTCAATTTTCACAATTAAACAAAATAAAAACCTACCCAGAACTACGTAGCTTTGAATTCTCCATCGCACCGGGAGATACGTAGGAGCGGATCCCCTCCGTCAAGCACAACGAACCAAAAACATTTTTCCTTTCAAAAAAACCAAAGCGGCTAACTCTCGTCAAGCGCCGCAAATAAAAAATTTCTCATTAAGTCTTTTTCAATCAAGAGGCAAATTTAAGTATTTTTCAAATCAACGCTTAGAACCACACGTTTAATTAAAGGTTCCCTTTCAGTAGAAAGGAGTGTGGGGCGCTAATACCTTCCCCATGCCTAGCAGGCCCCGAACCCAAATCTCCCGGTTTTCCAAAAGGCCATCCGCCTTCCAAAAAGGTTTTTCTTCAATATTTTCCTTATAAAAAATATTGGTGGCGACTTCATTGTTCTAAAAAGTTGTAAACGAAGAAAAACCCCTCGGGGACTTTTTCGGGCGCAACAACTAGTTGCTAATCAGAACCTTTGTTCGTCTAGCCATCGGTAGCAAAGTCTTTTTCCCAAAAGAACAATAAGCGATGATTACTCATAACCTTTGTTAGTTTGATCATTCGTGCCAATCAATTTCTTTCGAAAACCACTTTCAAAAGAGCAAATAAAAAAAGAGTTGCTATTAATAGTCAATCAGAACCTTTGTCGTCTGACTAGTGGTAGTGATTCTCATTTTCAAGAGTACTTAGCGGTAATTACTCATAACCTTTGTTAGTTTAATCATTCACTAAATGCTCGTCCTATTTCGAAAACTCGCTAAAAAGATAAAAGACCAAAACCTTTTCAAAGAAAAGAGAAAGAAGAACTACGTAGCTTTGAGTTCTCCATCGCACTGGGAGATACGTAGGAGCGGGTTGCATCCCGTCAAGCACTCTTTCTAAAAAACCTTTTTCCTCCTTTTTTCATAATAAATGAGATTTTCATTAAGACTTTTTCAATAAGAAGTAGAGAGGCAAAATTAAGTATTTTTAAATCAACACACTAAAACCACGCATTTATTAAAGGTTCCCTCTCAATAGAGAGGACGTGTGGGGTGCTAATACCTTCCCCGCGCGTAACTAATCCCCGAACCCAAATCTCTCAGTTTTCAAAGGCCATCCGCTTTTCCTAAAAGGTTTTTCTAATACTTTCCTTAAATAAGTATTGGCGGCGGCTTCATTGTCTTAGAAAAGTTGTAAACGAGTAAGGTTCTCCCTCGGGGACTTTTCGGGCGCGACAAATGTGTCTTTTAACTTTGATGAATCTTGTATGGAATCATTTCAAAAATTAAAAAAAAAAAACATTAGTAACAGCACCAGTAGTTGTCACTCCAGATTGGAGTAAGCCTTTTGAACTTATATGTGATGCTAGTGACTTTGCAGTAGGAGCAGTCCTAGGGCAAATATATGACAAAATCTTTCATTCCATATACTATGCTAGCAAAACACTCATTGAGGCTCAAATAAACTACACTGTAACAGAGAAAGAACTATTAGCAGTGGTTTTTGCTTTTGAAAAATTTAGATCCTACTTGGTTGGCACCAAAGTAATTGTATACACTGACCACTCTGCCATCAAGTATCTAATTTCTAAAAAGGATGCAAAACCAAGGCTAATAAGATGGGTTCTCCTCCTTCAATAATTTGATCTTGAGATTAGAGATAAGAAGGGGGTGGAGAACCAAGTGGTTGATCATCTCTCTAGACTTGAAAGTGAAAATGCAAAACCAAGGCTAATAAGATGGGTTCTCCTCCTTCAAGAATTTGATATTGAGATTAGAGATAAGAAGGGGGTGGAAAACCAAGTGGCTGATCATCTCTCTAGACTTGAAAGTGAAAATGCAAGTACAAATGAAGAAATCAAGGAAAGTTTCCCTGATGAGAAATTGCTAGCAATTACCATGAATGCAGCTAGTGTTTCTACACTCAGTGTAGCCACACCTCATGCATCAACACCTTGGTATGCAGACATAGTAAACTTCCTTGTAAGCAAAGTTGTACCAAGTGACATGAACTATCAACAGAAAAGGAGATTCTTCCATATAGTAAAATAATACTATTGGGATGATCCTTATCTATACAAAATGTGTCCAGATCAAATCATGAGAAAGTGCATTCCTGAAAAAGAACAGCAAGCAGTGCTCATACATTGTCATGCTACACCATATGGAGGTCACTTTGGAAGCCAAAGAACAGCAGCAAAGGTACTTCAATCAGGTTATTTCTGGCCTACTCTATTTAAAGATTCATATTATATGGTCAAAACCTGTGATAAATGTCAAAGAAGTGGTAATATATCTGCTAGACATGAAATGCCTAGGACTAATATTCTAGAAATAGATCTTTTTGATGTTTAAGGCATGGATTTCTTGGGTCCTTTTCCACCTTCTTTTGGCAATGAGTACATCTTAGTAGTTGTAGACTATGTGTCCAAATGGGTTGAGGCTGTAGCACTTCCAAATAATGATTCCAAATCTGTTAGCAAATTTCTTCAAAGAAATATTTTTTCAAGAATTGGTACTCCAAGAGCAATAATCAATGATGAAGGCTCACATTTTTGCAATAAACTTATTGAAAATCTTCTTGCAAAATATGGAATAAAACACAAGATTGCTACTGCCTATCACCCACAAACTAGTGGACAAGCTGAACTTTCAAATAGGGAAATAAAAAGAATGCTTGAGAAAATGGTTGGAACAAATAGGAAAGATTGGTCCTTACACTTAGATGAAGCATTATGGGCATATAGAACTGCATTTAAAACTCCATTAGGTATGTCCCCCTATAGGTTAGTTTATGGCAAGGCATGTCATCTCCTTGTTGAATTAGAGAACAAGTCATATTGGGCTATCAAAAAGCTAAATTTTGATCTCAAAAAGTCAGGTGAGCAAAGGTTTTTTGAGCTAAATGAATTAGAGGAACATAGGCAATTCTCTTATGAGAATGCATAAATTTATAAAGCAAAAACCAAAGAATGGCATGATAAAAAAATCCAAAGAAGAGAACTTAAAGAAGGAGGAATGGTTCTATTATACAATTTTAGGTTGAAGTTATTTCATGGAAAGTTGAGATCAAGCTGGTCAGGACCATTTCAACTAGTCAAAATTCACCCCCATGGTGCAGTTGATTTGTATGATGCAGCCACTGATACCACTTTCAAAGTCAATGGCCAAAGAGTGAAAATGTATTATGGAGAGCATGTGGTGACAAATAAGGTCACCACCCATTTTGAAAATCTCTAAAGAAAGAGACAGTCAGGCTGTAAGACTCTTAAAACATGCGCTTGAGGGAGGCAACCCATCATGTTTAATAGTTAATGTTATTACTTTGTGCAATTTAATGTTTTGTGTGTTTTGTAGAAAAACAGGACAACAGAGTAGCCTGTGTTGCCACACTTGATGTAGCCACACTGCCCACACTGATGTTCATATCTTAGCAAAGTGAAGAAAAGACTTGATTGACAATGTTCACTTGCTAGCTCATCAAATTAGTGGGAAAATACGCTTAAGAGACTGGATGATGCGTTGTTAAGCCTAAGCATAACACGTGTTGGCTTGCTTGTCAATCCACATAACCTAACGGCTAGTTTCCAACTAACCTTCCCACTAACTCAACCTTCATCTCATTACAAACCGCTCACATTCTCAACAGTTAACCCTTTCATTCTCACTCGCGAAACTGATCATCTCTATTCTCTCAAACACCGAACTCATCCTCAATCTCATTTCAAAATTCCCAAAAATTCAATCAAACAAAAATGGTGAAGAAACAATCAGCCACTAAATCTTCGAGGAAAGAAGCCAGTGCAGGTACTCCTGCAACATCAAAGAAATCGGAAACAACCACATCTATGGATGTGATTCCTGGTTGCGAGCATTTCTGGAGCATGAAGTTTCTGCCAGAAAGGGGCTTTAACTTTGCAAAGGCTCGTCACTCATTCCTCTCCACAGTCAACAATCTACATTGGGAAAGATTTGTTCAAACCAGAGCCTATTACTTGGAGCAAATTGTTCGTGAGTTCTACGCTGGAATTCAGAATACAAGGGGAGGTACTGTCTTCTATTCCAAAGTTAGAGGTAAGAAAATCTTCTTTGATCCTGCTAGGAAAAATCAGCATTATGACTTAAACTACCATGGTAATAAGTTTGAAGAAAAATTAGAAACCTATGGAAAGAAACAAATGGCAAAGATCAAAGAGAGAATAGCAATAGAGGGGTCTCAATGGGAGAAGTTCACAAACACTGAATTTAAGCTTAAAACTGGTGATTTAGTTCCTGAACTAGGTAACTGACACCTATTTATTGCTGCATCTATTCTCCCCACTTCACACACATCTACATTGTCCAAGGACAGATTGATTCTCATAGATTCAATCTTGACTGAAGATAATGTGGCTATGGTAAAACTGATCACTAATGAAATCTTAGAATGTCAAACCAAGGGGTCTAGCTTTTTGTACTTTCCTTGCCTAATCACTGAATTATGCCAAAAACAAGGGGTTGTGGCAACTGAATTAGAGAAAAATAGGAAAACACTTCCTAGTGGTTTGTCAGCAGAACTGAAAGAAAGAGTGAGGTTTGCTAGAATTAGAAATACTGCAGAGCATGAAGTGTTGGAACACCTGATGCAGAAACTCCAGGCAGTATGGAAATTTCAAAGAGAACAACATGATTGGTTAAAATTGCCAGGCAGTATGGAATTTCAAAGAGAACAGCATGATTGGTTAAAATTGAAGTTAGATGACCCTGAGGAAGAGATAGAAGCCCCATTATTCCCTGATTGGATCATTGATGAAGAGGAAGAATAAGTGGTAGTAGAAAAAGAGAGGAGAACAAAGAGAAAGAGAGATACTCAAAAAGATAAGAAGGGGAAGAAAGCAAGAGTAGAGGTAGAAACAGAGATAGTAAGTGAAAAGGAAACTGAAGAAGATGAAGAGGCAAGGCAAGCTGTAAAAAACATTGAGAAGGATGTAGAGGAGAATGAGTCAGATTCAATGGAGGCAAGTGAAAGTGAAGATAATGGGAGTGATAATATGGAGGCAAGTGCAAGAAAGAAATATGAGATCAAGAAGAAATCAACCAACCAACCAACCCCAACCACAATCACCCCCATCACAACAACAATCCAACATCCCTTCACCACCACCACAACAATCCCCCACCACTCATCATTCACCCATTCAAACATCACCACAAAAATCACCCACCCCTCCACCAGAAAATACTCCACAAACTGAAAAATCCAACCCAAGTCACAGAAGAAGATACACCAATTCCATTCCAAGCCCAACAAGAAAAATCTCCAACCACAGAACCAATTATTGAGCCTACTAACATTGTAGAACAAGAAAAATTGCAGGTAATGACTGAAGAGCCTGAGAAAGAAATAGGCCAAGCCAGTTCTGAGCAGGAGAAGCACGGAGAAGTTGTCATCAAAGCAGCTGGTGTGCCCACACCTAGTGCAGAAACAGTAAAGAAGCAATCAAAGGTGATGGCAACCAGCCCTGCAGAAACAATCCATGGAGTATTGAAGGCTTTGAATGAGAAGAAGGAGATGCTAGGCTACAAAAGGAAAACAATGAAGCCAACTCCAACAAAGAAAATGTGGACCATGAGTTCACTCTATGATGTACAGGGTCAAGGAGCAGCTTCTGGTGAGAAGGAATCAATTAAGAAGGAAACTCCCACAGTAGGTGACAAAGAAACTGAGAAAGTAGCAGAACAATAACCTGAGGAACCTAAACAACAAGCTGAACAAACTACAGTGAAGAGTGGTGTACCTACACCTGAAGTCCCTTGCACTGGCTAAACCTGCAGTTCCTACATTGGCTACACCAGATGTACCTGCACATGCAACAATGCCTGAAAAAAGTGTGGAAGATCCTGGTGTGACCACTTCTGGTGCAATTGCTACCAAAACCAAGCCAAAGAATATGAGGGCCAAGCATGTCCCTGTGAGAGCCAGCCCCAGAATTAAGAAGAAAGAGTAAAAGGAAACTTTTAATGTTGTTTCAGTATTATATTATGCTTATATACCTATAATATATGTTCAAATACTATGTGTTAAAGATTGCCTAAAAATGATTCAACTTGTGGTTTCGTGCACATATTTGATAGTGTTGAAGATAGCCTAAAAATGATTCAACTTGTCTTGGGCTTAAAATGTCGAATTTATTTGTTTTCAATGTTGATGATGAGTGACATGACTCTCACTTGTGCCTTGGGCGCCATTTTTTGTAAGTGATGAGGATTGTAACGCCCCAAAAATAATTTAAATATTTATTTAATTAAGTGGTATATTGGTTGGTTATATTAAAATAATAATAGGGTATTTGATTTAAATGAGGAGTGGTGGTTAGTAAAAAGTGAGTGGTAATTTAATTAAAAGAGGGAGTAGTGCAAGTAATTGAAGGAGTAGCAAAAAGGGCCCAATGTCGCATGAGCCCAAGTACATAAGCCCTAGGGTTTGGTGTCTTAGACACTTAGGAGAAAAGAAAGGAGAAGATAAGAGAGAAAGGAACGGCGCCGAGGAGGAGAGAAAGAGAAGAGGGAATCACAAATTGAGGGAGAAAGACACTACAAGAAAATCGCTGATTTGCCACGGACATTTCCGTCGCAAATGTACAAATTTCCGTGGAAAAACAACATTTGCCACGGATTTGCCACGGACAAAAATTGGTGGCAAAAACGCTCGTCGCAAATCGTTTGCAACAGAATTTCCGTGGCAAACTTTTCCGTCGCAAATCCGTCGCAAATTTCATCGAAAATCCGTGCCAAATCCGTCGCAAAAATAAAAAAAAATAAAAAAAAATTTACATCAAAACTGGTTAACATCTTGTTCTGCACCAGTCTGCCTAGTTTAACCACTTTTTGTAAAACTAGTTTACTTAAACCAGATTTTGCAAATGGGATGGTACAATATGGTATGAATTCTGTACCACACTAGTTGAAATGCATCTTACATAAAACGTAAAATCATCTTAAAGAAAATATCGTGAAAGTAATGAAAATAATTTTAAGATTACACGGGTAATTTTTGCAAAATTCTTTGGATACAAAGCCATTCTAATATTGTTTCTAAATGGGGTTTTACTAATCTGAGATCCAAAATTGGGAAAATGATTGCATTAGAGCGGTTCTTGTATCCTCTAATTTCGTTGACCAAAAACCACATTACGAAAAAATTAGTGTGGATAAACATTGGTCTCTTCCTCCATACGTTTCTAGTTCAGTGGAACAACGAGAGACATTTGTTATCACTTTTATTTGACCTCACCAAAGGGTTGGCATCATTCACGGCAAACAATGCAATGAAGAAACCTCGCCATGCTTAGCGAGGATCTGTCCGAATCGGTGTTCATTTGTGAGATAAGAAAACACAAGCATCATCAAAATCATCCAAATGATGTATGATAAGTAGTTCTTTGTTAGTGAGAATGTCAAAATACTTCTGACCTTCAAACACGGGAAGGCGCGACACTCCCACTCGGGGAAGGGCTTTGATAGTTGGAATCCAAGTGATTCGGCTAAGGGAAGAAGCGATATTACGACATCTTCATTTTCAATTTGGTTGATGGAACATGTATTGTACACAATTCTTTCAGCAGTAAATTGAACCGCCCAGAGAAACAACTCTTTCATTATAAGTACTCTATGCACAAAGCTAAGTGTATGGTTTGAGGAACATCTAAATTTTAGGAAATAAAAATGCCACAAGTTTATTCATATCTTGCTTGTTTGTGGTACAGGGAGAAAAACAGAAATCTAGACATATCGAGATTCAAGTCGCAAAAATTTCGCCAATCGATGAATCTAGGCAGCAGGGAAAAACAAGCATAAGCTGACTAACAAAGTTGATAAAGTGGTTGCAACACAAAATTCAAGGGCAAATTAAGATTCATGATAAGGAATCCGAGTTTCATGCTGCCATTTTGTCTACTATAGAAGAATTGTATTGATTGGGTTGAAATTTGATCCGAATTGAGCTATGACTTTCAAGTATCGAAATACTAATAACCATGCTAGAAAGATGGACAGGAAGAAACGAACTAACTTACAAGCTTGTTCAATCTTTCCATATCAATATCCTGGCCTATGCGATCAAAAGTTAAAAACTAAAAAGAAAATCACTGTATTTAAGTTGCATTAAAATGAGAATATTTTGTGCAAGTTTGATCTGTGTCCCGGTATTCATTTGAATTTGATTTGTGTACCATAATGACCAAGTTTGATTTTTAAGATCTCACTATCATTTTTTGAATATACAACGGTAAGTTTTAACTCATTTAGAGGCAGTTCCTATGAACAGAAGTTGATAGCCAGATAGATCAAATCTACAATATAACAGGTAGAACTAAATATCACCTGCTGCTTTAGATGGGAGCAGATGGTCTAGTCTAGAAGCTGCGGTACCAGAACCAGAGCAGGAAGGATCCAAAAGAATGGCTTTCACCTGTAATCATAAATCTGATAATAATTAGTGACACAAAAAAACGAACAGAGTAATCTGGTAGACAAAGTGATGAATAAGTCATATCCTTCATTTATGATTATTGACAAAACCAATATCCTATTATAGAAGTCTGAAAAATGAAGAGGGTCCATAATCCATATAACATGGTGATTAGCCATTCAGTAAAAGGGTTAACTCGTCCAGTTAGAGAAAATGTAAACGGAAAGCAACATTTCTCTATTCAATGTGTACACAACTTTCAACGAAACTAGCTAACCAAGTCATCCAAAAGCATTCAGCTTAATACATCATACAAATGACCAACAAAAAATGCCAGAACCCACCAGCAATAATGTCCTTTATTGCAATGCAAAATTACATTGAATAAAGTGGTAAAGCAAGGAAATGAGTCATAAAGAGAGATGGATGTATTTATCATAAAGACTGATAACTACACTAAAATAAGTCAAACTTTTACTAGTCATTCAAGAAAGAGCCCCACTAAACATAAAAGCGTACAAATAGAGAGAGAGGAAATATACGTTACCTTAGAATATGAAGGGTCCTTGGGATTTATGTTCAAGAAATCCTCATTGATAACTTGAATGGCTGAATTGGGGTTAAGTTTGAAACATAGCAACACAAATTGAAAATTAACTAAAGAAATGGTTGGTATCAAAGTCAATAGTGAGCTCCTCTGCTCCGGAAGCATGATGGTATTATATGGTATGCAGAAAGGAGATCTTGACAACTACCAAGCATGTGTGATTAAATAAAATCTAAGTTGGCGATAATTGTAATACTGAGTTAATTATTGGTTGAAAAGCATATTATACTATAAAACACAATAAAGGATACTAGAAGCCCCAGATAGCTTTATAGTGCCTTCCAAACGCTTAATCCTTTCCTTGTTCAGCTCACATGCTATAATCCTACCCTTTCTCTTCATTAGAGCGGCAAGGTGGATAGTTTTGTTTCCTGGTGCCGCACATGCATCAAGAACCTTGAAATAAATTTTAAGTGCACAACTAGTAAGGACTGGATGTAAACCAATTTTCATGATCCAACATTCGATTTGATTTCCAACTATGATATTTTATAATTTAATTTATAAATTGAGCATTCATAGCTTAACAATTTTATGACTACTTTTTTGAAGATAAAAAGAACGTGTAGCAACCAACAATGTAGAGCAGAACCAAAAAAAAAAAGGACGGACTTCTTAAGATGATCATGTGTATTGTAGCAATAACTCACCTGCCACCCTGGTTTGGGGCTAAGAGTGGTGCCACCATGGAACTCGCCTTACCACGAGTTGGTCCCAATGTTAGTGAAAAGATAACCAAAAGCGAATAACAAGAACCACGAATTTCTTTGTGTTAGTATATTTCTCAAATAGCGAGAAAATATTCACTTTTACCACATTAGACCTATATGTAGATAAGAGCATGTATCTATAAGTTGTTTTTTTAGATAAGCATATCTATAAGTTGTTATTTCTCTTTTGAAAAAACAAAGGAAGAAAGGAGGTTTGATTCCTACTTGCATAAAGATGCTTCCGTTCTTGACAAGGGGATGATCGTGTAAATCGGGTTCGGGAGGAGTATCGGCAAGTCGAGTGATAAATCATCCTTTTGAACCTATTTGACACACCAAAAATATAATCCTCATCGGCCAAAATGCGAACACGAGTTTGAATCAAGGAAGTACACTTGAGACTTTTATGAGTTCATTTCCATCAAAAAAATGAAAATACAGGATCTCAATTATCGAAATATTTTGGCAAAAATACCGAATATTTTTCGAAGTTCAAGTAAAGCGGAATCAACATCCAATTTAAGTGTATTCACACGAACACGAGAGTACGTAAACGTCGCACAAAAAAATTGAACAACTTCAAGTCATTATCACGATGAGAGCGCTGACCAAAAACTCACATGAATAAAATAGCTTCCAAAAAGAGCATCATCGAAAATGTATCAAATTTCAAAAGAACTAGTTCACAAACTATGACATAGGAAATGGAGTTGTGAATGCGACCGAGAACTTCCTCACCGTGCATGCGAAGCGTCCGCATCACCAACTAGTGGAACTCCCTAGAAAATTTACTCTAATTAAGTTAGTTAACCATCCCAATTTTTACGCAACTTCCTCGAAGCGGCCAATAATTAACTACGATTCATTTACACATTCTGATTACTAAATTCACGGTGTCATTGTTGACAAAATAGTTCAATTAAGCGTGATGAGAAAATCACCTCACTGGCCAAAAAGGATATCATAGACAATAATATAAACCAATTCCGTTGCCTCTGCAAAAGCAACGATAAATATAAAAACCAGGCCATGTATAATGAGACACTTAATCAATCATTTTCAATAAGCATAATCAATCATTGGTATTTTCATAAACACCAAATAATAAAACAAACAAGCAAGAAAATCACTCTGAATTTTGAAGAAAAAGTGTTAGGGTTTGAAGCGGTGGAAGAAAGCGCGACTTTAGGGTTCCAAACTCATCTCATTACCGAATATCATTCAAAATCTCACACTCAAGACGAAAAACGCAAAAGATCAGTGAGAACTCATAGCACGAAAATCACTCAAAATGTTGAAGAAAAAACGTTTGGTTCCAATTAGGTTACCTTCACGGAAGAAGACGAGCACTGTCGGAGAAGGCGAGCAAAAACACCGAACGAGAAAATATCGCGTGATTTCTCGGTTTTCTTTTGAATCGAAGCATCACATTGTTGATTTCTGCGCGATGGAAGCTCGGAGGTCCTTCGTGCCTTCTCTCTCCACCGTCGAGCTCTCTCTCCTCGCGTTCTCTGTCTTGCGTTTTCTTTGTCAAGGGAGGGACGATGTCTATGGGAGAAGGTTGAAATGAGTATTTTCTTTTTGTGGAAGAGGAGGTGTGAGGAGCGAGCGAGCGTGAGGAGGAGAAGGAGCGGTGAAGGAAGTTCAGAGAGGGAAAGAGAGCGAACGAGAAGAAATAGAAAGAAGAAGCTGATATTATGAACCCGTATTGGGGTTTTAAGCGAAAGTCATTTGCGACGGGCTTGCCACGGCTAGTCCGTCGCAAATTTGCGACCGTTTTCTAAGTCCGTGGCAAACTCCAGCGGGAAACTTCGCGCCTCTTGCTTTTTATACATTGCCGTCGCAAGTCCGTGGCAAACGACAGACGAATTAATATCCGTCGCAAGTCCGTGGCAAACTACCGACGGAATAAAGTCTGTGGCAAATATTGGTGGCTAAATCAGACTTTTCTTGTAGTGAGAGAGCTTGTTGATGCGTTTTCTTGGAGATTGAAGGGTTCTCATCTTCATCAATTCTTAAGGTAAGGGTGGGTCTTACCTTATAATAGGACATATGATGGGTTTTATGTGGGGTTAGGCTCTATATCCGTGTTTGGATTGACTTGAATGTATATTGATGATCCTAGAATGAAATTGTGATGTGTGTATTTGATGTTGATGATTGATCATATGAAAGACCTAGAAAAGAAATTGGGTTTAAGGAACCCTAGGCGCAAGGGCGCCATTTTTGGTGTTGTCACCTTCGCTGTTACTTTGATGTGTGTTGGGCAAATTTCGAATGAATATGCGTTGTTGTAATTGTGGGTTAAGTTTGATCATAGTATGAGAATAAAAGAAAAGAGGAAAGATGAGGGTTAGGCGCCTAGGGAACCATTCGAAGTGAAGTGTTGCGCCTGTGTCGAAGTGAAGTGTTGTGCATGTGTCGAAGTGTAGGTGTGTGCGACGAAGTGTCGCAGTGTTGTTGAAGTATGTGTGTGTCGACGTGTAGGTGACGAAGTGTAGATGTGACGAAATAGGTGTGTGTCGAAGGATGTGTGTGTCGACGTGTAGGTGACGAAGTGTAGATGTGACGAAATAGGTGTGTGTGTGTGTTCCGAGGTGCAGTGTGTGCGCCGAGGTGCAGTGTATGAGTGCCGAGGTGCAGTGTGAGCGTGACGAAGTGCACGGCGCATGTGTTGCTGCCCAGTACGCCATTTGCTTGTTGTTTTAGGCGCCACGTGGTGGCGCAGTTCTTCCGCCAGCGCCAATATTAGTCTTTGTTCGGCGCCCGAAGTGCGTCTAAAATTCTTTGAATTGTGTTGTACGGGCGCCATGGTGCTGTCTGTAATGTGTTATGGTGTTGAGATGTGTTGTAAGTTCTTCTTTGGCGCTTGATCCTAAGTGCCGTGTGCGCCCAGTGTTGTGTTGATGTTGCCTATGTTGTGGACTAAGATGAACAATGATGTTGTTGTTGTTAAAAACGATGGGTATAGTGACTGAAGGTTGATGATGTGGTTATGGATGCACCAAAAATTGTTTTGTGTGCTGATTGTGTTGTTATTTGTGTGATTGATGGTGTGTTTGATTCAATTTGGTGAAATTGTGGTGTTTTGGTGTTGAAATGAGCTATGAATATATGTTGCCTTCAAATTGTTTGATGATATTACTCTATGAGTTTTGAAGGTGAATTTACTATGCTTATGTGGTGTTTGATGAAATGCATAAGTATGTGATGTTGAAATTGGTACTTGGTGGTTGGGTGAATCTAGGGTGTCTTGGTAGTTTAGTCCATGACTTTTGAGATTGATGTTAGCCATAGAGCTATTGATTGATGTATTGATGTTAGCCATAGAGCAATTTATGATGTATTGGTGAATTAATGACGGTGGATTAAATGACGGAGATAAATCCAGTGACGGTGTTAATTCATACATGATGTGATTGTTTGTGGTTGATGCATTGTTCATGGAGTCACATGCCTCATATGCATCAAAGTGACAGATATAGGCTTCGGCCTCGATAATGTAGGCTTCGGCCTTGATATCATTAGTGACGGACATGCCAGAACGACGAAATTATGACGGTGATGGTACCACATGCATTATACCCTTGGTGTTGGGTTGCATTCATGCATATACTCATGCAATTGGTGATGTTTCTTGATGACTATGAGTTGATGTGTTATAACTTGATCATGTGTGTCTGTCCATTGAGATTAGTGACGGATATGCCCGAGTGGCTATATTAGTGACGGACATGCCCGAGTGGCTATATTAGTGACGGACATGCCCAAGTGGCTATATTTGTGACGGTGATGGTACCACATGCATGTACCCTTGGTGTTGGTTGGTTGTTACATAAATATGTATATATATGTTGATGTAGTTGATGTGGCTGAATAATGATGTAGTTGATGTAGTTGATGTAGTTGAATATTGATGTGGTTGGCGTAAATTTGAATATTGTTGTGGTTGATGTAGTGCTATACTCTGTATATTGCCTATCATAAACTTTATTATATGGTTTGAGAACTCACCCTTTTACGTAGAAATGTTACCCCCTATGTGGTAACGTGCGAGTGTAACAGTGGGTGAAGGACTTTTCTTCATTCGTCTCGTGGGTTGTGTCTTTTGCTCACGTCACGTAGCTTTGGGGAAACAAAAGCGATTATAGTTGTCTTATTATTGTTTAGTTGGATTTAAATATATTGGTGATGTATGACTTACTAAGGAACCAGGTGTTTTGAGGTTCGCCCCATTAAAGTCGTGCTATGTATCACGCAATTATATTTATTAGTGAAAAGTATTGTTGACTAGATTAAAGTGATGTTTTGGTGAATGTAGCATTCCGCCGAGGATGTATTACAAAAGAGAAAAAGATTTTTGAACTCGATTTTAAATTAAATTACCGATTTGAAAAAAGGGGGTGTTCTGATTTGGTATCGAGCAATTCGGTCTGTCCGGCCAAGTTGTCCAGTCGTAGTGTCTCAGAGTCCCTTGTCGATCTCCGATAGAGACTTTGTTGTAGATTTTGTTTGGTTGTTTGCAACTGTTGTTTGTATCATTGAGATATGTGTGATTAAAAAGGGTTTTAACGACGTCATAAGAGTGGGAGTCGTGACGACGCCTTCGCACTCTAGACTGCGTTAAAAGTCTTTCAGTGTGGTATGTGTAAATTTGAAAGAAAGTAGTTTTGTGACCTTAACTAATGGGTTGCGTGAGTAGGAGGGGTGATCACCCTGATAACTCATCCCCGATGAAACAGTGACAATAATTCGTAGTTATTATAAATTTTGGATATGTACTAATTTTAACTTGATTAATTGAGTGGTGTGTGCACACTTGGTTGACTCTTAATTTTTAGATAATTAGGTGCCTTATGGATGTTTGTGTCTTTGATTTGGGGGTTGATAGTAGGGAGATGTAAAGACAAGGATCGACACTTTGAGTTTGAAGTTCATGCAAAGTAATAAAGCATGCCTTTTTGGAAAGAGTTTAGAAATGCGGCTTCTGGGAAACCTGAGGTAGAATAATTGGTACTTGTGAGAAGTAGGTAATTGCGGTACGAAATAGGATTTCGGATTTCCAGCTTATGAGGCGACCGTTAAGACATTAGAAATGATCAAGTAAAGTGATAATAATTGTTATTAAGAGTATGGTAGTCGAATAGTACCTATGTAGAAATAGGGTAGTCGTGTGTAACTTTGGTGACCCTGAGAATAGAGTTTCGGTACAAGGTAAGGGAGTAGAGAGGTGTGTATGTCCTAGTACTTAGTGTACAAGAAAGCGTTGTTGATAGTTGGGAGCAGGAATAAGATTGATGGAATTGGTTTGTTCATATAATTGATGAGATTTTCGAGGACGAAAATATTCTAAGTGGGGTAGAGTTGTAACGCCCCAAAAATAATTCAAATATTTATTTAATTAAGTGGTATATTGGTTGGTTATATTAAAATAATAATAGGGTATTTGATTTAAATGAGGAGTGGTGGTTAATAAAAAGTGAGTGGTAATTTAATTAAAAGAGTAGTGTAAGTAATTGAAGGAGTAGCAAAAAGGGCCCAATGTCGCTTGAGCCCAAGTACATAAGCCCTAGGGTTTGGTGTCTTAGACACTTAGGAGAAAAGAAAAGAGAAGAGAAGAGAAGAGAGAAAGGAACGGCGCCAAGGGGGAGAGAAAGAGAAGAAGGAATCGCAAGTTGAGGGAGAAAGAGAGCTTGTTGCTGCGTTTTCTTGGAGATTGAAGGGTTCTCATCTTCATCAATTCTTAAGGTAAGGGTGGGTCTTACCTTATAATAGGGCATATGATGGGTTTTATGTGGGGTTAGGCTCTATATCCGTGTTTGGATTGATTTGAATGTATATTGATGATCCTAGAATGAAATTGTGATGTGTGTATTTGTTGTTGATGATTGATCATATGAAAAACCTAGAAAAGAAATTGGGTTTAAGGAACCCTAGGCGCAAGGGCGCCATTTTTGGTGTTGTCACCTTCGCTGTTACTTTGATGTGCGTTGGGCAAATTTCAAATGAATATGCGTTGTTGTAATTGTGGGTTAAGTTTGATCATAGTATGAGAATCAAAGAAAAGAGGAAAGATGAGGGTTAGGCGCCTAGGGCGCCATTCGAAGTGAAGTGTTGCGCCTGTGTCGAAGTGAAGTGTTGCGCATGTGTCGTAGTGTAGGTGTGTGCGACGAAGTGTCGCAGTGTTGTTGAAGTATGTGTGTGTCGACGTGTAGGTGACGAAGTGTAGATGTGACGAAATAGGTGTGTGTCGAAGGATGTGCGTGTCGACGTGTAGGTGACGAAGTGTAGATGTGACGAAATAGGTATGTGTCGAAGGATGTGCGTGTCGACGTGTAGGTGACGAAGTGTAGATGTGACAAGTGTAAGTGTAGATGTGTCGAAGTGTAGGTGTCGACGTGTTGGTGTCGGAGTGTAGATGTGACGAAGTGTAGGTGTGCGTTGAAGGATGTGTGCGTCGAAGGATATGTGTGTCCAAGTATGTGTGTGCCGAGAAGAGTAGGTGTGTTGAAGTGTAGTATGTGTGTGTCGTAGTATGTGTGAGTCAAAGTATGTATGTGCCGAAGTGTAGTACCGAAGTGTAGTATATGTATGTCGAAGCTAGCGTTGTCGAGGTGTAGTGTATATATGCCGAAGGGTAGTTGTCGAGGTGTAGTGTAACCGAGGTGAGTGATGGTGAAGTGAGGGAGTGTAACCGAGGTAGTGTAACCGAGGTGAGTGATGGTGAAGTGAGGAAGTGGAACCGAGGTAGTGTAACCGAGGTGCAGTGTGGCGTGCCGAAGTGCAGTATGGTGTGTCGAGGTGCAGTGTGGTGTGTCGAGGTGCAGTGTGTGTGCCGAGGTGCAGTGTATGAGTGCCGAGGTGCAGTGTATGTGTGCCGAGGTGCAGTGTGAGCGTGACGAAGTGCAGGGCGCATGTGTTGCTGCCCAGTGCGCCATTTGCTTGCTGTTTTAGGCGCTGTGTGTGGCGCAGGTTGCTGCCAGGCGCCAATATTGGTGCTATTCGGCGCCCAAGTGCGTCTAAGTTTCCGAATTGTGTTGTCCGGGCGCCATGGTGCTGTTTGTGATGTGTTATGGTGTTGAGATGTGTTGTAAGTTACTGCTGGGCGCCAGTCCTAAGTGCCGTGTGCGCCTAGTGTTGTGTTGATGTTGCCTATGTTGTGGACTAAGATGTAGATGTTGTTGTTGTTAAAAACAATGGGTCTAATGACCGAAGGTTGATGATGTGGTTATGGGTGCACCAAAAATTGTTATGTGTGCTGATTGTGTTGTTAATTGTGTGATTGATGTTGTGTTTGATTCAATTTGGTGAAATTGTGGTGTTTTGGTGTTGAAATGAGCTATGAATATATGTTGCCTACAAATTGTTTGATGTAATGATTGTGGATTAAATGACGGAGATAAATCCAGTGACGGTGTTAATTCATACATGATGTGAATGTTTGTGGTTGATGCATTGTTCATGGAGTCATATGCCTCATATGCATCAAAGTGACGGATATAAGCTTCGGCCTCGATATTGTAGGCTTCGGCCTTGATATCATTAGTGACGGAAATGCCAGAACGGCGAAATTATGACGGTGATGGTACCACATGCATTATACCCTTGGTGTTGGGTTGCAATTGGTGATGTTTCTTGATGCAATTGGTGATGTTTCTTGATGACTATGAGTTGATGTGTTATAACTTGATGATGTGTGTTTGTCCATTGAGATTAGTGACAGATATGCCCGAGTGGCTATATTAGTGACGGACATGCCCGAGTGGCTATATTAGTGACGGACATGCCCGAGTGGCTATATTTGTGACGGTGATGGTACCACATGCATGTACCCTTGGTGTTGGTTGGTTGTTACATAAATATGTATATATATGTTGATGTAGTTGATGTGGCTGAATAATGATGTAGTTGATGTAGTTGAATATTGATGTGGTTGACGTAGCTGAATATTGTTGTGGTTGATGTAGTGCTATACTCTGTATATTGCCTATCATAAACTTTATTATATGGTTTGAGAACTCACCCTTTTCAGTTGAAATGTTACCCCTATGTGGTAACATGCAGGTAGCCGTGGGTGAAGGACTTTTCTTCATTCGTCTTGTGGGTTGTGTCTTTTGCTCTGATACGTAGCACCTGGGGGAAAACAAAAGTCAGTTATAGTTGTCTTATTATTGTTTAGTTTGATTTAAATATATTGGTGATGTATGACTTACTAAGGAACCAGTGTTTTGAGGGTTCGCCCCATTAAAGTCGTGCTATGTATCACGCAATTATATTTATTAGTGAAAAGTATTGTTGACTAGATTAAAGTGATGTTTTGGTGAATGTAGCATTCCCTTGAGGATGTATTACAAAAGAGAAAAAGATTTTTGAACTCTGATTTTAAATTAAATTACCGTTGAAAAAAAGGGGGTGTTACGAGGATCACCTCAAGTGACTCAACTCTCTTTAAATTTTCAATGAGCAAAATGTGAGTTTATGATTCCTTGCTTGCCAATTGTTTGTGATAGCTTGAGAATACTTTCTTTTGGTCACTTTGAGTCTTGTAAATGTGATTCTTGTTTTAAGTCATTAATTTGTTTAAATGTTTATGATTGGTAAAAGGATTCAACACATGCTTTCAAGCATAATTCTAAACGTTGAGGATTACTTTAAAATGATTCAACTCTTGTATACATTTTGGTGTTGAGTATTTGGTAAAATGACTAGACGCTTATGCATTTGTGCATTGTTAATAAGTGTCAAAGATTACCAAAAGGAATTTAACTCTTGTGTTTTTTTTGTTGATTCTTAAATTGATTCAATGAACTACCCTTTTGTAATTGATCAATGTCTCATGTTTGTGTGACCATTCTTATTGCAACTTGTAACTAGTTTTGACAATTACATATTCATGCCTATACTTGCCTAATCATGCACGTCATTGCTTGCATGTTCATTCATCTAACCTAGATCATTCTATGCCTATAATCAATAGTATTCTCTTGTTCATGATGCCATTTAAATGTCTTGATTTAATTGTGTGCAATTCCTCACCCATGCATGTACTCTTATATGAAGACGTAAGCCTACTTACTTGTTGTAGCATAGAGTCATTAACATAAATGCACCCCTCTTTGAGTTCCGTAGTAATTCTCACACACACGCACAATTGTTTTGAGAACTTTATCTTGCATCTTTGACAATTAAATCTCTTGATTGTATTGGCATGCTTAATCTTAGTTGATGATCAACATGTTCATGATTGCTTGATTAGTGAATATGTTTGAACTTCATTCATTCATTCATTCTGCATTTGGTTATGGACTTGGAATTTGGTTGAAATTGTTCTACTTCGTTTTTTTTAAACTCGTTTCCAAAACCCTTCTTCAAAACTCCAATAAAACTAAATTGTCATCCATGATCACTCGCGCCATTGCCGTTTGATTGTTAATGATGATTTTTCCCGAGAGTTAGTAGTGTGGCCACTCTAAATCGTTGTTGTTTGGTCGCCACGAACGCTCGACTTCTTTGCGAAAACATTTTCTTCGTTAAATAAAAAAACCAATTGTCATTGATGATCACTCGCGCTGTTGCCGTTTGATTGTTAATGACGATTTCATTTTCAAAAGAGTTAGTAGTGCGACCACTCTAAACCGTTGTTGTTTGGTCGTCACAAACGCTTGCCCAATTGCAAAAACTCTCAAATCATTCTCCAAAACAAAAGACGAGAACTACGTAGCTTTTATTCCTCATCACAGTGGGGATACGTAGGAGCGGGTTCATGTTTCGTCAAGCACACTTTCAAAAAATCATAAAAAGAATTCCCTTTCCCACCCCCTTTTTTTAAAAATCTTTGTTTTATTCCGCCTTTCAAAGATAACAAAATATTTCCTTTCTCCTCCGTTTTCCAAAAATCCTTTCAAATAAAAAGAAAAGAAAAGAAGTAGAACAAGTCGTTTTCAAACTAAACCTTTGTCTAAACCACACATCAAGTTAAAGGTTCCCTTTCGGTAGAAATAATGTGTGGGGTGCTAATACCTTCCCCACACATAACTGATCCCCGAACCTACATCTCTGTGTTTTCGAAAGACCATCCACCTTTCTAAAAGACCTTTTTTCAATATTTTGGTCTTAAAATTAAAATATTGGTGGTGGCTCTACTATTTTTCACATTGTCAAACGAGAAGTCCAAAACGGATTTTTCGGGGCGCAACAGCTGGCGACCTTTTTTTTAAAAAAGACGAGGGTCGAGCCTAATTAACTCGATGTGTTGTTTAAATTGTTTGATTTGAAAACTTCGTTTTACTTCTTCCTTTTCTTTTTCTTTTCTCTTCTTTCTTTGTCTATGATGCTTGATTATTCCCTTTGCATGAAGTTATGTTGCATCCAAGTGCATTTGCTTCTTTCTCCTTTTATGTTTGCTACTTGTTTCTTCTTCTACTTTTCTGTTTCTTTCTTTATATGCTTATGATCATGCATGCATTTCTCCAATCTCCACGTCCCCTTCTTCTTTGCTCCCTTTCTACAAGGTAATCTCATGCATTATGCCCTTATGCCCTTATGACCCCTTCTTCTTCGCTCCCTTTCTTAAGGTAAGCTGTACATGATTGCTGTTGACACCTTAGGTTAGCTTATTTGTTTTGAGATGATATTAAACCCTAGGGTAGACAACATGTTATTGCTTGCTTTTGTCTGGACTGTTATGGGTTTTCCTTTGCAGGGGGGATATATGTGGGTAGTTTTTAGGTGGTATGTCCTTGCTACACACACTCACACCTCATGCTTATTGTGCTTTGAGAGGGGCCTAAAACCCAAGGTCTAACAAAACTTAGGAGAGTGGAAATGAGTAGTGATTGGCAATTGGACCGTTGTCCTTCTGACTCTCACGAAAGTTTCAGCCGGAGTATGCTCTTTCATGATACCTCACACCAGATGGTGTTCCATCGTTGTGGGTGCTATCATGAGAGAGAATTAGCTCTGGTAACCTGGTGAGGAAGTGACTAGATCCACATGGGAGGAACCTTTGAGTTGCTCTAGAACCTAGGTTCCCCACCTTGTAGGACACAAGGACATACAAATTGTTTGTTGCATTGATAGTCTAGGCATGTTTTTTCAAAACAAATTTTCTTTAAAAAAAAAGAGGAAGAGCTGCCGTTGTAGCCTTTCTTTTGTCGATCCATATGAAGTAACATATGGCCCATATTATTTTCAAAAGGGAGGGGAAAGAGTGTCGTTGTAGCCTTTCTCTTACTGGTTCACCGACATCCGTACTTCACTCGATTGCAAGCTAGACTAATGGCTAATCATCAAGATGATCCGAAAATTGAGACTGAGAGTCATCCAGAGCAAGAAGAGGTGGTGGTAGAAATCCTTAATCCTGAGCAGCTGGCTCAGGAAAAACAAGTGCTGAAAGAGAAGGTTGGGGCAATGGAATCCTTAAAAAGTGGGACTGCCGTTGAGGGTACTGCCATAGTAAATCCAGATGGGGTTGTCTCGTTTGTCCCTCCTCCTGTGTCTACTAATACTACAGCTGTTCTCCCTCCTCCAGGGCCGGGGATCAGTCACTTTGCCTTTTCTCCCGGGGTAAATGCTCAAGGTCAGCCAACTGCACAAAGGTATCCATGGGGAATGTAACGCCCCAAAAATAATTTAATTAAGTTATTTAAGTATTTCGGGGGTTAATTATATTAAATTAGTTATATAATATTTTATTATGTTAGGGAGTAATGGAAGTAATTGAAGGGGGTGTAAAAAGGGCACCAAGCCACTTGAGCCCAAAATATATAAGGCTTAGGTTAGTATCTCATTCACTTAGAAAGAAAAGAAAAGAAAAAAAAAAGGAGAAGGAGAAGAGAAAGAAAGGAACGCACACGGCTAGGGGAAAGGGAGAAGAGGAGATCGCAAGCTTGAGGGAGAGAAGCCTTGTTGTTGCGTTTTTCTTGGTGATTGGAGGGTTTTCATCTTCCACAATTTCTAAGGTAAGGGGAGTCTCGTAGTATAAAGGGTTTATGATGGGTTGTATATGGGAGGGTAGTATCTATGATGCCTAGGAGATGTTTGCTTATATGTTTGATTGAGATATGATAATATGTATGTTGTTGGTGTTGTTTGAGTGTTGGTTGCTTGAATAGATTGTTGGAAAACACGTTGCACATAAGGTGTTTGACAAAATGTCAACACGTTGATTTAAAGCCCGATTGTTGTGTGATTGAATTAATTACTGAAATAAAAAGGTTGTGTAATGTTAGAATTGGTGAAAAATCAAGAAAACATGTTTTAGGCGCCACTAGGCGCCATATGTTGTTGTTTTTGGCGCCCTGGCGCAACACAAGTTGCTGTCAGGCGCCATGTTGCCTGTTTTTGGCGCCCTGACGCAACACGAGTTCTTTGTCGAGCGCCATGTGTTCTTGTTTTGCACCTGGCGCAACCCGAGTTCTTTGCTAGCGCCTAATTCTTCTTGTTTTGGCGCCCTAGCGCGCACACACAAATTTGCCGCCCAGCGCTAAGTGCTGTCATTTAGCGCCCAGGGTGGCGTAGGTTGCCGCAGGGCACCAATTTCTTGTTTGTTTGGCGCCCAGGGTGGCGCAGGATGCCCCCAGGCGCCATTTTCCTGTTTGTGTGGCGCCCAGAGTGGCGCAGGTTGCCATAGGGCGCCATTTTGCATGCTGTTTGGCGCCCAGGGTGGCACAGGTTGCCCCCAGGCGCCATATTACTATGTTTTGTGCGCCCAAGGTGGCGCAGGTTGCCCCAGGCGCCAGTTTCCCATGTTTTGTGCGCCCAGGGTGGCGCAGGTTGCCTTAGGGCGCCATTTTGATGTCATTTGGCGCCGTGGTGGCGAGTTCTTTGCCGAGGCCAATTTTAGTCTTTGTTTGGCGCGAAGTGCGTCTAAGTTGCTGATTTGTGTTGTTGAAGGGCGCCACACCGTGCTGCCTGGTGTTGTAATGTTGTGTGATGCCAAGTAATGATTGAATAATTGTTGATGTTGTTGTTGTGAGTCAAATAAGACTCAAATTTAACGTTGTTGATGTTGGGTCAAAAATGATCGGACGATGATGTTGATAATGTGGTTGTTGATAATGTTGATGATGTTGTTGTGCATACGTAGACTGTGTTGTTGATCATTTCTGGTGTGTTGTACATGGTCTCATTCTTGGCATAATGCATTCCCACAGTGATGTAGGCTTCGGCCTAGAGCTTTGCTCAGTGTTGATTATGAGGCCACAAAGGCTATTTACGTTGATTGGTACCACATGCATATACCCGATGTGGGTTGCATTTCATTCATATATGTCATACTCATGATGTTGTTGCTTGCTGTTTGCTTATTTTGTTGCTTGTTGGTGCCGCCCGTGTTAGTTGTAATGAGATGTTGATGTGCCGTGGTGATTATAGCTGCTTATTCTCTAGTATACTATCTATCATATGCTTTTTATGCTGTTAGAGACTCACCCTTTACTGTTGAATGTTACCCCTTTGTGGTAACGTGCAGGTACACGGGAGTGAAGGACTTCTCTTCCTTCACCTATCGAGTCTGTGTTGTCTTGCTCTGATACGTAGCACCAGGGGGAAACGAACACTAGTTTTTTTAGCTGTTTTACTATCATAAACTGTTGTTTTATTATATTGTTGGATTTTTCTGGATTGTATGATGTTGAAGTGATTTATGATGTGCTACGTATCTTATTTTCATTTGACGAAGAACTATGTTGTTGGTTGTTGAATGTTCTGTTTGACCACACGTTGTTGAGTTTTAAATTGTCGTATGTGACACTCTATTGCCTATTTAAATTCAATTTCCGCACTCTGATAATTAAATAAAATGAACGGATAGAATTGGTGTGTTACATAGTTGGTATTAGAGCAGTTCGGTCTGTCCGACCAAGTTGTCCAGTCGTAGTGTCTTTTACACTAGTTCTAACTATTGTTTATGTTGTAGTGATTAGCTGAAATGGCCGGACGGAATGATGCTGCTATTGCTGCTGCTTTGGGCGCTATGGCTCAAGCTTTGAGGAACAATCAACAGAACGTGGGCGGGCATGCTAGGTCTCGCAGTCTGACTCATGCACCAGTTACACATACACAAAGTATTTTAATTAATAAATACTATACCAAAATGTCTCGTTATAAATTATCTCACAAAAATAACACGTGTTGTATGATCCTGATGGTGCACTGGCATGGCTGAAAGAAATGAAGTGGATCTTTCGGGTGATGGATTGTACTGAAGCTCAAAAGGTCCGGTATGGCACACATATGCTGGCTGAGGAAGCTGATGATTGGTGGTTGGAGATTACTTGGGCTGTTTTCCGCAGAGAGTTTCTGATGAAGTATTACCTGGAAGATGTTCGAGGCAAGAAGGAAATTGAGTTCCTGGAGCTGAAGCAGGGAAACATGTCTGTGGTTGAGTATGCTGCCAAGTTCACAGAGTTGTCAAAGTTCTATCTGCACTATGATGGAGCAAATGCTAAGTTTTCCAAATGCATCAAATTTGAGAATGGGCTGCGACCTGAGATCAAGAAAGCTATTGGGTATCAAAAGATTCGTGTTTTCTCGGATTTGGTTGATAGCTGAAGGATTTATGAGGAGGACAACAATGCTCACTATCGGATTATGAAAGATAAGAGGAGCAATTTTCCAAGCCGTGGTAAGCCATACGAGGTTCCTGCTGGTAAGGGTAAACAGAAGGTTTTTGCTGGCAAGAAGCCAAGTGGGGGAGATGCTCCTGCTGGCATCGTATGTTTTAAGTGTGGGAAGGCTGGTCACAAGAGTACAGAGTGTAAACCGAACGTGAAAAGGTGTTTCCGCTGTGGTAAAGAGGGTTATGATGTCTGATTGTGATCGTAAGGATGTGGTTTGTTTCAACTGTGGTGAGGTGGGACAAATTAGTACCAAATTTCCAAAACCGAAGAAGGAAAGGTCTAGCGGGAGGGTGTTCGCCTTGGCAGGTACTGACCCTACTGAGGATGATGGTCTTATTAGAGGTACGTACATCATTAACGATACTCCTCTGAATTCTATTGTTGATACTGGTGCTACTCACTGTTTTATTTCTATTGGGTGTTGTAAACGTTAAGGTCTCGTCTTGTCTGCTATGAAAGGAGAGATGGTTGTCAACACCCCAGCTAAAGGGTCGGTCACCACTTCTCTGGTATGTCTTCAGTGTACCTTGTCGATCTTCGACAGAGACTTCATTATAGATTTTTTTTGTTTGCCGTTGAGTGGTTTGGATGTAATTCTGGGTATGGACTGGTTAGAGCATAACCATGTTCACATTAACTGACGTAGTAAGTCGATAAGTTTTGGAGGTGATGAGTCAAATATGTTGTCAGCTGGTCAGTTGAGAAGGTGGATGAAGGAAGAAGCTCAATTATTCGCGTTAGTGGCTTCGTTGTCTGTTGAGAATCAAGCCATCATTGATGGAGTGCGATAGTGTGCGATTTTCCTGATGTCTTTCCTGATGAGATCCCTAGTGTTCCGCCAGAGAGAGAAGTTGAGTTTTCTATTGATCTTTTACCTGGTACCACACCTGTTTCTATGGCACCGTACAGGATGTCTGCGTCAAAATTGTCAGAGTTGAAGATACAACTTGAAGAGCTGCTTGAGAAGAAATTTGTGAGGCCGAGTGT
Organism: Oxytropis ochrocephala; assembly: GCA_020916435.1. Classification (NCBI taxonomy): domain Eukaryota; kingdom Viridiplantae; phylum Streptophyta; class Magnoliopsida; order Fabales; family Fabaceae; genus Oxytropis; species Oxytropis ochrocephala. The sequence goes on along the minus strand of CM037092.1, from coordinate 84,879,172 downwards.
GTCACCGTGGGGAGCTCCTGTGTTGTTGGTTAAGAAGAAGGATGGTAGTATGAGGCTATGTGTAGACTACCGTCAGTTGAACAAGGTAACTGATCGTACCTGACCAATGAAGCGATGTCGTTTGTGGCTCCTACGCTCGGTCGTTGATGAGGAATAGGGACCGGCCTTGAGAACACCTCGGGTGGTACCTGCAAAGACACTCCGACGCTCTAGTCAGTGTTCGCTCGGGCAGGGTATCACAAGGTAGGAAAATGTACCTGAAGCCACATGCGAGTGGCATATTTATACTATTGGGATGGAGCATCTCGGCCGAAATATGCGCAACGGCCGGGAGCGCAACTTGCGCTGCAAGGCTAGTGTGTTTGGGTCGTTTCCTGCGTGTTGGGCCGCTAGTCCCTTTCTGTTGGCACCTCCTGGTGTTGTTAATGCACCCCAGAACAGTTGCCCCCCAAGCCTAGGTCGCTTAAGGGCGGGCTAAGGCTTAAATCGTTGCCCCTGTGTCATGCGCGACTGACCTACAGGGAGTGACTTATCGTAAACCGATGGGGTGAGGATGCTGCCACTGCTGAGCATGTGGTCGCTGCCACTTCGAGCATGTGGACGCTGCCACTGTCGAGCATGTGGACGCTGCCACTGCCGAGCATGTGGACGCTGCCACAGCCGAGCATGTGAACACTGCCACAGCCGAGCTTGTGGACACCGCCAGCTATAACGCCCCAATTTTATTTAAATTTATTTTTAGATGAATTGGTTACTTATTTTGGGAATTAAAAATCATAGATAGAAACTACATCTGCTGAGAGCTTTCCAGCAGTGGTCATTTGTTAAAATCCGGCGTCGTTTGCTATTTTAATTAATTCGCGAAGCGGTGTAGGGTGTTTCGCGCTTGACTCACGCCTAAGTCGCGCTGGCTCGCGCTCCGCGGCGCGAAGTTCAGCGTGATATAGCTGCGTTTTCTGCGCTTGCCTAGGGCATTTTCTTGCCGTTTTCACTCTTTTTATCATATCTTTGTCTCTGGAGCTCCGATTGTGACGCCGTTTGTTGCGTTCTTCTCGTATCGCAGAGGGCTTCAATAGGAGAGCAATTCCAGAGTTAGAATCCAGAAGTGGTGAGAACGAAAACTGATCTCCTACAATCTAGAGAGAGAACTCGCGATCGTGAGAAGGAGAGAAGAAGTGTAGATCGCGAGGATTGTTGCTGTGGTTTCGTTCGTACTCTCATTCATCTTCTCACAGAGCTTACGTTTAAGAGGTAAGGGTGAGCGTTTCGGTTTAATATGATTGGGTATGTAGTGGGGTTTTGGGGGGGGTTTTTATGTTGTTGATAAATTTAATGATATTGATGAATTTTGTGTCATTGATGAATTGTTGTTATTGATGAATTCGATGTGGTTGATGAATTTTCGTTGATAGTGATGAATTTGATGTTATTGATGAATTTGAGGTTGTTGATGAAATTTTGATGGTGTTCTTGATGAAATCTTGATGATGTTCTTGGTGAAATTTTGATGATGTTCTTGAGGAAATTTTGATGATGTTTTGATGAAATTGGGTTGTGACGTTTTGGTGAAATTAAAATTGGCAATGTAATGACCTAGTTCATGATGAGTTGGTGAAATCGGAATTCCTGCTGAATTTGATGGTTGATGAGTGTGATAATCGCTTGATGATTGAATTAAGGGACAAAAGGTTTTTTTTGGTGTTAATTAGGTGTGGGAAGGATTGTTTGATGTTTCTTGGTGAGCTTGATGATTTTAATTGGTGAAAAATTTCGTATTTTCGGAGTTAAAATCGAGTGGGGTGAAAAACTGCACATTTTCGGGAAAATTTCGCATAATACATCTTTATTACAGCCGATTGGCGCCTCACTTGGCGCTGAAGTGGCGCTTCACGCGCCAAAGGCAATGCCCACATTCTGCGTGTTTACGTCAATGGCGCCTCATGTCGCTCTCGGCGGCGCTTTCATGCGCGATGGATTAGCTTTCTCCTTGTTTTTCTTTGTTTTGTCATCGTTTTTGGCGAATATCTTTTGAGCAGGAACCCGATTGAGGTGTTCTAAGATGCGTTGGAAAGCTTATTCAGAGGCCTAACTGAATATTCTATTTTTAAGGCAAAATAAAATGTTTATTGTTGCTGTATTTACTAAGTAAATGGTGCTGTTTTATGAAGATTGCGATACTATGTTTATATAAGTGAATCACTATGAAACGTTATACTATTAGTACACTAATTGACTATGGCTAGACTGTGGTTTACCACTAAGGTCAGAATTTCTTTCGCTGGTGTATTTGCTCTGTTTGGCTACCACGTGAACCTCACCAACTTTCGGAAGATAAATTCTTACGGAGTGGCCAATGCACTGTGGTGAGTTGTAAAACTGGTCCGAGTAATCCCATAGTCAATCAGTCTACTATTTTATGACACACTAAGCTAAAAGACAAATGAAGTATATACATGTACTGAATGATGATGAGGATATGTGTGTTTATGATGATGTACTATGAATAGCGATGTTTTTGCGATGAGTGTACTCTATGAGTAATTGCTTGATGATGATGCATTATGATTTGTGATGATTGATGATGTGTATACTCTATGAGTATAATTATAGTGATGATGTATAATGATGTGATGATTTGCGAAGGATACACTCTATGAGTGTTTTATAACGATGACGAAGAGCACTCTAGGTGAGTTTTGGTGAATTGCACATGTGTTTCATAGAGTCTCATGGCATGTGCATTATTTTGCGATGGATAGGCTTCGGCCACTTTTGCGATGGATAGGCTTCGGCCATTTTGCGATGTTTTGCGATGTATAGGCTTCGGCCACTTTTGCGATGTTTAGGCTTCGGCCATTTTGCGATGATATGGTACCATCATGCATATGCCACAGTGGGGGTTGCATCTTCATGCATAATCATGACTATGTATTGTTGTTGTTTGTGATTGGAGCTGGTGTTGCGTGATTACGATGTAGTGATGATGATAATATTGTGCGATTGCTTGCTCTCATTTCTCTACTATGAACTTGATTATGTTTTATTGAAATTCTCACCCCTTCGCTTGGAATGTTGCTCTATTGTGGCAACGCTGCAGTAAACCGCGAGTGAAGGATCTGCTTTGCCTTCCTTACTAGCTCTTGGGATGTTTGTCGTGTCGTATTTCTACGATCTTTGTAACACCTAGGGGCGTGGGTGTAGTTTGTTAAAATGTTTAACGGATGAATAATGATTTTATTGCTACATTGCGACGTGTTTGAGAGTTATTAGTGAGGTGTTGTTTATTCCATTTGTGATGTGAATTATGAGGATTTGATTTCCTTAACGGATGTTTTGTTGCACAAATTTTGAAGAGTGCAATTGATGAGTTTGCTTTAATGAAGTTGTAGCATTTCTTTTCTATCGATTAAAATAAATATTTTGAGAAAGAATTACTCGATAAATGGCGTGTAATATAAGGGTAGAAAAGGGGTGTTACAATAGTGGTATCGAGCGATTCGATGTCTGTCCGCCAAGTTGTCGGTTGTCGAGTCTAGCTATCTCCGAGTCTTGGTACTCGTTCTAACTATAATTTGTGTTGCGTTGATTAATTTGAATTGGCGACAGTATGACTGCTATTGTTATCTTGGTGTTGCTTATTGTCTTTTGGCTACTATATGTGTGTGTTTGCTCACGAGTACTTCGTGTATGAGTGGAATGTGTTGCTTGGTGTGTTTTTACGTGCCTCTCTCGTCGATTTTCGACGAAGACTTTGTGGTGGATTTTGTTGTTTGCCGTTGGGTGTTTTTGGTATTGTTGATGAATTAATGATGTTGCCTGGTGATTGAGCATATGAGATGATGAGTTGGATTTCGATTTGGGTGATTATGTAGGGTAGAGGTCGATTTTTAGTATATATGGTGAGAACATGTGATTGAACCATTTTTGAACTTAAACTAAAGATGTGAGGAAAAATATGTGTCATTCTAGTTAGGATCGTGACATATGTGATGATTAACGATATGTTTGGGTAATAGGGCGTGGTGACAATAGTTTGAGGGGTGTTGGATGTGGGGGTTTAACTTGTGTGTGTTGCTGTTCTTCTTTGAAAATAAAGCGTTGCTGTTAGCCTTTAATGATATACTGTTAGCCCTTTTTATAAGTTGCTGTAAACCAGATTTTTAAGGTGGTTCGTTTTTATAAATAAAATGGTTGAGGTTTTACCACTGTTTATGATTTAAAAGGATGCTACCCAAGCATGGAAATGAGATGTTTTCCAAGATTTCAAATACATTGTTACCCGAATTTTTAACGTGTTGTCTCTTGGAACTTGAAGATGTGTTACTAAAAATGTAGGGGTGATTTTACTTAAGATTGACGAGTGTATAGATGAGAAATGAAATTGGAGACGTTTTGAAAATGGATTGATGTTTTGAAAATCGGTATCCTATACATCCCCACGGGTGTATAGGCGCCAAATTCTAAGTGTGGGTAAACTTCGAGCTCGGGGCATATTTTACCGTGCCATCTTTTTGCGTTCGCGTGCCCAAACTCAATTTTAAACATTTTGGCTCGAGTGGTTTTGTTTTTGCACGTGTCATTTTTGAGATGTGTATAGGCGCCAGTTTATGTTGTGATGCTGTTTGATGCCGTGTGCTATTTGTTTGTGTTGTGATCTTTGTTTAATGTTGTGATGTTGGTCTTTGGTACACCTTGTGTGTTAGTGTTGTTGTGCGGTACCACTTAGATGGTTATTAAAATGATGCAATGAGTTCGAGAGTAAAAATCATGATGAAATCGAGGAACGCGGTGATAGTGACATTGAGAATAAAAATTAAGTTGTTGTTTGCTGTTTATCAAAGAGAGCGTTGCTAATGTGCAAAATAAAATGTTGTTGTTTTTATGAAGAAAGGGTGTTGCCGTTTTATAAAGAATGAAGCTATTTGTTTTTATGTGTAATTCTTATTTGTTTTTAATTTCTTTGTTTGCTATTTTGTCTCCTTTAGAAGGGGCTCTTTGTGTCTTTGTTTTATTAAGAGTGATCTTTGTTGCCGTTTTAAAAATAGATCTTCTTTGTTTTCTCAATTTTATGTTGTTGTTTCCCAAGATTAAAAGCGTTGTTTCTTGAATTAAGGATGTTGTTTTTCTACAATTAAAGGTCTTTGAATTCTTCAAATTTTAATGTCTTCATTTACTAAAACTTGAAGTGCTATTTTTGTAAATCTTAAAGCTGCTTTGTTTTTCCGAAATAAGAGTGCTATCATCTCAAATTCAAGAGTGTTGTTGATTAAAGTAAGAGTGATGTTTTCTTCAATTTAATTGTCTTTGTTTTTAAAATTTAAAGGTTTGCCTCCCCATATTTAAGGGTGATGTTTCCTATTTTGCAATTTCTTTGTTTTATGTGGTTCTCGCATTGTCGTTTTTATAAATAAAGAGTTGTTGTTTTGCATCTTTGTTCTTGTTGTTATTTTTGCGAATAAAGGATGTTGTTTCCTTAAGTTTATAGGTCTTGATTTATGAACTCACAGTACCGTTTGAAAATTTAAGAGGATTTGTTTTTCTATTTTTCTTTAATCTTTATTGTTACTTTGGAGTTTTGGCTTAATGCCTATTTATTTTTGGAGTTGTTGTGTTGCTTCTTGTGTGATTGATGTGGTGTGTGCTTCACTTTGGTGAAGTTATGATGTGTTGTTGGTGTTATAATCGTAGCTAAGTTCGATCATAGCGTGAGAACCAAAGAAAGCGAGGAGAAGTGAAGGTTAGGTGTGTAAGGTGACGTAGGAGCCGAGGGTGTTACTACGACTATAAGCGGGACAAAATATATGGAAGTCGACGTATAAGTGTGACGAAGTGCGGTGTTGCAAAGTTATCGAAGTATGTGGGTGTCGGAAGTGTGTGAGTCGAAGGAATGTGTACGTCGAAGTTACATGTTGTACTTGGTGTCGGGGTGAAGTGTCGTGCGCGCGGTGGTGCGCTAAGGGTAGTTGTTGAAGTGTGGTGAGTAAAAGCTTAAGTGTAGATGTATGTAGAAGCTAGGGTGGTTGAACCATAGAGTGCCTAAGTGCAGCGTATGGGTGACAAGAAGATTGAGTCTTGTTTCGTGAGTTGGAGTAAATTTTCGAGGACGAAAATATTCTTTAAGTGGGGGAGAGTTGTAACGCCCCAATTTTATTTAAATTTATTTTTAGATGAATTGGTTACTTATTTTGGGAATTAAAAATCATAGATAGAAACTACAACTGCGAGAGCTTTCCAACAGTGGTCATTTGTTAAAATCCGACGTCGTTTGCTATTTTAATTAATTCGCTGAAGCGGTGTAGGGTGTTTCGCGCTTGACTCACGCCTAAGTCGCGCCTGGCTCGCGCTCCGTGCGCGAGTTCGCGTATATAGCTGCGTTTCTGCGCAGCTAGGGCATTTTCTTGCCGTTTTCACTCTTTTTATCATATCTTTGTCTCTGGAGCTCCGATTGTGACGCCGTTTGTTGCGTTCTTCTCGTATCGCAGAGGGCTTCAATAGGAGAGCAATTCCAGAGTTAGAATCCAGAAGTGGTGAGAACGAAAACTGATCTCCCTACAATCTAAGAGAGAGAGAACTCGCGATCGTGAGAAGGAGAGAAGAAGTGTAGATCGCGAGGATTGTTGCTGTGGTTTCGTTCGTACTCTCATTCATCTTCTACGGAGCTTACGTTTAAGAGGTAAGGGTGAGCGTTTCGGTTTAACATGATTGGGTATGTAGTGGGGTTTTGGGGGGTTTTATGTTGTTGATAAATTTAATGATATTGATGAATTTTGTGTCATTGATGAATTGTTGTTATTGATGAATTCGATGTGGTTGATGAATTTTCGTTGATAGTGATGAATTTGATGTTATTGATGAATTTGAGGTTGTTGATGAAATTTTGATGGTGTTCTTGATGAAATCTTGATGATGTTCTTGGTGAAATTTTGATGATGTTCTTGAGGAAATTTTGATGATGTTTTGATGAAATTGGGTTGTGACGTTTTGGTGAAATTAAAATTGGCAATGTAATGACCTAGTTCATGATGAGTTGGTGAAATCGAATTCTCTTTGAATTTGATGGTTGATGAGTGTGATAATCGCTTGATGATTGAATTAAGGGACAAAAGGTTTTTTTGGTGTTAATTAGGTGTGGGAAGGATTGTTTGATGTTTCTTGGTGAGCTTGATGATTTTAATTGGTGAAAAATTTCGTATTTTGGAGTTAAAATCGAGTGGGTGAAAAAGCGCACATTTTCGGAAAATTCGCATAATACTGCTTTATTACAACGGATTGGCGCCTCATTGGCGCTGAAGTGGCGCTTCACACGCCAAAGTGCAATGCCCACATTCTGCGTGTTTAGCCGTCCCAATGGCGCCTCACTTGTCGCCTCATCGGGCGCTTTCATGCGCCGATGGATATTCTCCTTGTTTTTCTTTGTTTTGTCATCGCTTTGTTTTGAAAATCGAATATCTTTTGAGCAGGAACCCGATTGAGGTGTTCTAAGATGCGTTGGAAAGCTTATTCAGAGGCCTAACTGAATATTCTATTTTTAAGGCAAAATAAAATGTTTATTGTTGCTGTATTTACTAAGTAAATGGTGCTGTTTTATGAAGATTGCGATACTATGTTTATATAAGTGAATCACTATGAAACGTTATACTATTAGTACACTAATTGACTATGGCTAGACTGTGGTTTACCACTAAGGTCGAAATTTCTTTATTTGGTGTATTTGCTCTGTTTGGCTACCACGTGAACCTCACCAACTTTCGGAAGATAAATTCTTCCGGAGTGGCCAATACTGTGGTGAGTTGTAACTGGTCCGAGTAATCCCATAGTCAATCGAGTCTACTATTTTATGACACACTAAGCTAAAAGACAAATGAAGTATATACATGTCTTGAATGATGATGAGGATATGTGTGTTTATGATGATGTACTATGAATAGCGATGTTTTTTGCGATGAGTGTACTCTATGAGTAATTGCTTGATGATGATGCATTATGATTTGTGATGATTGATGATGTGTATACTCTATGAGTATAATTATAGTGATGATGTATAATGATGTGATGATTTGCGAAGGATACACTCTATGAGTGTTTTATAACGATGACGAAGAGCACTCTAGGTGAGTTTTGGTGAATTGCACATGTGTTTCATAGAGTCTCATGGCATGTGCATTATTTTGCGATGGATAGGCTTGGCCATTTTGCGATGTTTTTGCGATGTATAGGCCCGGCCACTTTTGCGATGGATAGGCTTGGCCTTTTTGCGATGTTTTGCGATGTATAGGCCGGCCACTTTTGCGATGTTTAGAAGCGGCCATTTTGCGATGATATGGTACCATCATGCATATGCCACAGTGGGGTTGCATCTTCATGCATAATCATGACTATGTATTGTTGTTGTTTGTGATTGGAGTGGTGTTGCGTGATTACGATGTAGTGATGATGATAATATTGTGCGATTACTCGCTCTCATTTCTCTACTATGAACTTGATTATGTTTTATTGAAATTCTCACCCTACGCTTGGAATGTTGCTCTATTGTGGCAACGCTGCAGTAACCGCGAGTGAAGGATCCGCTGCCTTCCTTACTAGCTCTTGGGATGTTTGTCGTGTCGCGCTCTACGTCATTGTAACACCTAGGGGCGTGGGTGTAGTTTGTTAAAATGTTTAACCGGATGAATAATGATTTTATTGCTACATTGCGGCGTGTTTGAGAGTTATTAGTGAGGTGTTGTTTATTCATTTGTGATGTGAATTATGAGGATTTGATTTCCCTTAACGGATGTTTTGTTGCACAAATTTTGAAGAGTGCAATTGATGAGTTTGCTTTAATGAAGTTGTAGCATTTCTTTTCTATCGATTAAAATAAATATTTTGAGAAAGAATTACTCACGATAAATGACGTGTAATATAAGGGTAGAAAAGGGTGTGTTCTGACCAGCTGCCGAGCATGTGGGCGCTTTGCCATCGCCGAGCATGTGAACAACGCCCACAGTAGGAGCTTGTGGACACTGCCACTGCCGAGTATGTGGACACTGCCACAGCCGAGTATGTGGACGCTGCCACAGCCGAGTATGTGGACGCTGCCACAGCCGAGCTTGTGGACACTGCCACTCATGTCGGGATGTGATTCAATTGGTATGAAATCGGCCGACCCCCGAAGTCTACTCGGATCTTGCTCATTTTAGGAGGTGCGATCATTCTCAGGTCGCTCAAATTCGTTCAAGTGTTGTCACGCATTTCCTACTTTGTTTCAGAAAACAGCTCGATCGTGACCTCGATGGGCCGCTATCGTAGCGGACTTGTTTGACGCGTTTTGCGATTTTTGGCAACGGGCTTACTAGGTTCGATCTAGGCGGCCCTCATTGCGATAGTTGTAGCCGGTCTCTTCTGGCCGTGTTCGGCAGTCGATGCTCGTTACCGGGTCATTGCTTGACCTCGGTCATTTGATGACACTGATGGTGCCAACTTGGTGGCACCCGGTCGGCTCGGCGACCTTCGTTTATTGTTTGGACATTGCTTGCCCCTTAGGCCATTCGATGGCCTGTGCTTGTGCCAACTAGGTGGCACTTGAGGTAGGTCGCTCGGCGGCCTTTATTAGTTTGTGGGACGTTGCTTGTCCTTTAGGCCATTCAATGGTCTGAGGTTGTGCCAACTCGGTGGCGCTTGACGTAGGTCAACGCAGTGACATTCGATTGGGCCAACTCGGGGGCGCTTGATTGGGCCAACTCGGTGGCGCTCGATTGGGCCAACTCGGTGGCACTCGATTGGGCCAGCTTGGTGGCGCTCGATTGGGCCAACTCGGTGGCACTTGATTGGGCCAGCTCGGTGGCGCTCGATTGGGCCAGCTCGGTGGCGCTCGATTGGGCCAACTCGGTGGCGCTCGATTGGGCCAACTCGGTGGCACTTGTTGTAGACCGCTCGGGGCCTACGCTTGTTTGTGGGTCCTTCTGACCCTTGGGCCATTTCGATGGCGCTCGATTGGGCCAACTCGGTGGCACTCGATTTTAGACCGTTCGTCGGTCTACATTCTTCGTTTGGGCCAACTTGGTGGCATTCGTTAGGGTCAGCTGGGTGACCTTCGATTAGGCCAACGTGGTGACCTTACGATCGCTCTTCTGCCACGGACATGACGAGCGACCGGTCATACATTTGCATGAAATAGTAAAGTATACACTTGATTTTTAAAGGTCAGACCTCAGTAAAAAACCCAGTGGGAAAAAGAGCGCTTGCCTGTCTTTCATTGATAGATTGTTAGTCCGTCCTGTTATCACGAGGACTGTCTTGTTCTACAAGCGACCCATCCTGCTCTTCTCTGGGTCGCGCACGGGCGACATTTCTAGCGAACAGTGCCTCTTCATAGGCCATATGATCGTTGGCCCTTCGTAGGAACGTGGTCAGATCCGAGTAATGATTTAGGCTAAACTATTCTGCAAAGCAGTGGTCCGGTCTAATACCACGTTTGAGATACTTCAGCTTGTCTCTATCAGTCAAGTTGCACTGAGGGCTCTTGGCGAGGGCTTCCTTGCGATTCATGGACGGTGAATGCTACGCCCTCCGGAGTCTGTTGCTGAGGCTGTTGTTGCTGCCCGGAGAGGTTCAGCCGAGATGAGGCCCGCGTCTGGGGTCGGTCGCGTGGAGCCATGGATGAAGTGGGACAGCGCTCGGGCCTCCCACTGTGGTCGCCAATTTATCGTACCTGACCAATGAAGTGATGTCGTTCGTGGCTCCTACGCTCGGTCGTTGATGAGGAATAGGGACCGGCCTTGAGAACACCTCGGGCGGTACCTGCAAAGACACTCCGACGCTCTAGTCAGTGTTCGCTCGGGCAGGGTATCACAAGGTAGGAAAACGTACCTGAAGCCACATGCGAGTGGCGTATTTATACTATTGGGATGGAGCATCTCGGCCGAAATATGGGCAACGGCCGGGAGCGCAACTTGCGCTGCAAGGCTAGCGTGTTTGGGCCGTTTGGGCCGTTTCCTGCGTGTTGGGCCGCTGGTCCCTTTCTGTTGGCACCTCCTGGTGTTGTTAATGCACCCCAGAACAGTAACTATTAAGAATAAGTATCCACTTCCGAGGATAGATGATTTGATGGATCAGTTGGTGGGTGCGAAAGTGTTTAGGAAAATCGATTTGAGGTCGGGCTATCATCAGATCAAGGTAAGAGATGAAGATATCTAAGACGACTTCGAGAACTCGTTATGGGCATTATGAGTATTACGTGATGCCTTTTCGGTGTTACCAACGGCGGGAGTATTTATGGAGTACATGAATCGTATCTTCCATACTTACTTGGATCGTTTCGTGGTGGTGTTTATTAATGATATTCTAATATATTCTAAGTCGGAAGAAGAGCACGCGGAGCATTTGAGGTTAGTGCTGGAAGTCTTGAAGGAAAAGAAACTGTATGCAAAATTGTCTAAGTGTGAATTTTGGTTGAAAGAGGTAAGTTTTCTGGGTCATGTCATTTCAAGTAGCGGTATTGCGGTGGATCCAGCTAAGGTAGATGCAGTGTTGCAATGGGAAAGTCTGAAGTCAGTTACTGAGATTAGGAGTTTTCTTGGTTTGGCTGGTTATTATCGAAGGTTCATTGAAGGTTTTTCTAAACTGGCACTTCCGTTGACTCAGTTGAGTTGTAAAGGGAAGGCTTTTGTTTGGGACGCCCGATGTGAAGAGAGTTTCGCTGAATTGAAGAGGCGATTGACGACGTCTCCTGTTTTGACGTTGCCCAATCCGGGTGAATCTTTTGTGGTGTATTGTGATGCTTCCAAGATGGGCTTAAGGGTGTACTTATGTAGAATGGTAAGGTAGTCACTTATGCGTCTAGACAGTTGAGGACTCATGAGAAGAACTATCCTACGCATGATTTAGAGCTAGCTGCAATTGTCTTTGTGCTGAAAATCTGGAGGCACTATCTCTATGGTTCTAGGTTTGAGGTATTCAGTGATCATAAGAGCTTGAGGTATCTGTTTGATCAGAAGGAGTTGAATATGAGGCAGCGAAGGTGGTTGGAGTTGTTGAAGGATTATGATTTCGGCTTGAATTATCACCCAGGCAAAGCTAATGTCGTGGCTGATGCTTTAAGTCGGAAGACCTTGCATATGTCAGCAATGATGATTAAGGAGTTGGAGTTGATTGAGCAGTTCAGAGATATGAGTTTGTCCTGCGAAGTAACACCTCAGAGTGTTAAGTTAGGAATGTTAAAGATTGATAACGACTTTTTGAATAGTATCCGAGAGGCCCAGAAGTCAGATGTTAAGCTAGTAGATTTGATGGTTGGGGATGATCAATCTGAGGACGGAGACTTCAGGTTGGATTCCCAAGGTGTAATGAGGTTCCGTGATAGGATCTGTATTCCTGATGACGCGGAGATGAAGAAGACAATTCTTGAGGAGAGCCACAGAAGTAAGTTGAGTATCCATCCGGGAGCTACGAAAATGTATCAAGACTTGAAGAAGCTGTTTTGGTGGCCGGGAATGAAGTGGGATGTGTCATAGTTCGTGTATGCGTGTTTGACTAGTCAGAAGTCAAAGGTTGAGCATCAGAAGTCTGCAGGGCTGATGCAACCGTTGGATATCCCAGAGTGGAAATGGGATAGCATTTCTATGGATTTTGTGACGGGTTTGCCTAATACAGTGAAAGGGCATGATGCAATTTGGGTGATTGTTGACAGGTTAACAAAGTCGTCTCATTTTATTCCTATTAACATCACGTATCCAGTATCTAGATTGGTGATAAGTCCACTTTTAGTTGTCTTTTTAGTACTTATTTTAAGTAAGTTGTTTGGTATTTTAGTTAAATTCTAGAGCTATTTTACTACCTTTTGTTTTGTTTTTATTTTCAGGACAAGTGTTGAGCAAAGTAAGTGAATTTAAGCTTCTAATGCATAGGAATGAAATCCCTAGGCAAAAGGAAGGAAAGAAGTACCAAAAGAACCAAAAAGAGGCAAGAAAAGAGGGGTTTTATAGCTTGCTTGAGCCATAACACAGTGGCGTGTTATAAAACATGGCCATGTTTCGCTAGAAAGCTGAAGAGCCAAAATCTAATTCTGCAGAAAAACACTGGCAGTTTAATAAAACACGGCTGCCAGTGTTATAAAACATGGCCGTGTTTTTCCAACTTCCTCCAATTGTTGTTACTTTTCTTCCTTCACTTCTTGTAACTGATTCTTAATCAGATTTTATGTCCTCAAAGGCCTATAAATAAGCACGAAATTCTGAATGCTAGGAGGTGATTCTTACTTGTAAACTCACTCTAAAAGATTTATCTAAGTTCTTGCATTTCTCTTAAGCTTTTGTTCTTTTATTTTCATGTTCTTTACCTTCTTGCACTTTTAATTTCTGTTCTTATTTTTCAGCAACTTTATATTCAGTCCTTTATCGCTTTCGTTTATTTTCTGTCATTTAACTTACGCAATTTACAATTCCGTCATTTACAATTCTTGTTATTTATCCTTTATGTCTTTTTATTCTTCTTCTAAGTCCTTGTCTACAATGATCATGAGTGAGTAGACCCTTCTAGTCTTGGGATTGTGGGAATAATCCAATGATAGATCCCTAAACAATTCCAAGTCTAGACTCTATTTTATTGAAGTTTTTATATCTAATTTAACCTCATCGATTTCAAAGCTATAATTCAAATATCAAGCGAGAAGTGCAGAAAGGTGAAGTTTCATATTAGAACTATGAGGTTAAACAAGATGATCAAAACATGAGAATAGTTTTGAGAGTCTTGGGACAACAAGGTTTGTACTTAAGGGGTCTTGGCAATAATCAACCATGAGAATAGGTTTTAATTATTGTTTCGAGGCACACTCTTGTATTCCGAAAGGAAACATGAGTTACCATTGAATACCTTGTCCTTAGAAAAGACTTTAAATAAAATAGAGAATGGATGAGGGATTGTGAAATGTTCTATCATTGAGATGAAACCACAATCCTAGGATGTTTTTATAATTCTGAATTTAAAACCAACAATCATTCCATTTTCTAAAAATTATTCCTTTCAGCTAATCAAAACTAAAAATTAGATTGGTAATTGCTTAACTCCGTGTGGATCGATACATTTTTACTACGAGATAGAAGCCGTGCACTTGCGGCCTATCAAGTTTTTGGCGCCGTTCTTGGGAGTTAGTGTTATTAATCAACTTTTTGAGTGCAGGTTAGACCGAAATTTTGTTTTCTTTTTAAAACTCTCACGAATTCTCTTTTTCTTGAATGCGAAGAACTCATAGTCTTGGGAAAATTGTTCAACCAATTCACGAGATTGAGAGATACTTTTCATAGAAGAAGAAGAGAATTGCATAATAACCAAGAAATGGCAGCTAATGCAAATCGTGCTCTCAAAAGTGCATAGCGCCTCTGGCGAGCCACATCTTTGTTATTGTGCATCCGGTGTTGATGCTAATAATTTTGAAATTAAACCGTCTTTACTTTCTATGGTCAGCAAAACCAATTTCGAGAGTTACGCTATTGATGACCCAAATCTTCATCTCTCAATTTTTCTTGCATATTGTGGCGCTCTGAAATTGAATGGAGTGACTCCTGAAGCTATAAGGCTAAAACTTTTCCCTTTTTCATTAAGGGACAAAGCCAGAGCTTGGTTTCACTCATTACCTAATGAATCTGTCACAACTTGGGATCAACTAAAGCAAGCATTCCTTGCTAAATTCTTTCCCCCAAGCAAAACTCCTCAACTGAGGAATCAAATTACACGATTCACTCAGAATGATGGCGAGTCTCTTTATGATGCATGGGAGCGTTTCAAAGAAATGCTAAGGCTTTGCCCCCATCATGGACTAGAGAAATGGTTGATCATCCACACTTTTTATAATGGTCTGTTGTATACCACAAAGATGACTGTTGATGCAACTGCAGGTGGAGCTCTAATGAACAAAAATATTGAAGAAGCTTATGCTCTGATTGAAGGCATGGCTCATAATCACTACCAATGGACAAGTGAGAGAGTTGTCACTACTCTAGTCCCATCAAAGAAAGAGCCAGGTAAGTATGAAGTTTCTGCTCTTGACCATTTAAATTCTAAGGTGGACGCACTCTTTCAAAAATTCGAAACACTCAATGTTAGTGCTGTCTCACCTTCTTCTTCTTCTCCTTCCCCTACACCACCCTGTGAGGTATGTGGTGTTGTTGGCCACACTGGGGCTGAATGCCAACTTGGGGCAAATCCTAATGCTAATGAGCAAGCAATATTTATAAAAATCCTCCATCCAACACCCCTTTTCAGCAAGCAAATAGAACACCCCCTGGTTTCCAAAATTTCCAAAATCAAAAGGCATTCACTCCTCAAAAATCCAATTTGGAAACTTTATTGGAAAATTTTGTGGTAACACAAACAAAGCAAAATGAAGAGTTTAAAAACCAAAATAGATTTTTGAATGACACTCTCATAAAATTAACATCAAAAGTTGACTCTATTTCCACTCACAACAAAATGTTGGAAACCCAAATTACTCAAGTGGCTCAACAAGTCGCTTCATATAAATGTTGTCACATTAAGGAGTGGGAAACAATTCCTGGACAGCCTGAACCAAATCCTAAAGCCCAAATAAATGTTGTCACATTAAGGAGTGGGAAACAATTAGAGGAACCTAAGGGTAGTGAAGAGAAAGAAAATAATGTGAGTGAAAAAGAAAGTGAGGGGGTAGAAAAAGAGACAGAGAAAGAAAAACCATATGTCTCACCACCACCATACAAGCCACCAATTCCCTTCCCATTGATGAGCAATTTAAAAAATTTGTTGATCTTTTGAAAAAACTCTACATTAATATTCCGTTCACAGATGTTTTGTCTCAGATGCCATCTTATGCAAAATTTTTGAAAGAAATTGTATCTAAGAAAAGAAAAATAGATGACAATGAGACAATTGCTCTAACGGAAGAATGTAGTGCTATTATTCAGAACAAATTGCCTCCAAAGCTTAAGGATCCGGGAAGCTTTTCTATACCATGTGTGATAGGGAGTGAGACCATAAATAGAGCCATGTGTGATCTAGGAGCTAGTGTGAGCTTAATGCCATTATCCCTTTGTGAGAGGTTGAGTCTAGGAGAGTTGAAACCCACCAAAATGACTTTACAGGTTGGTGACCGCTCAGTTAAATATCCCATTTGGGATTCTTGAGGATGTTCTATTAAAGTAGGAGAGATTTTTATACCAGTTGACTTTGTTGTAATGGAAATGGAGGAGGACTCCCAAGTTCCAATACTTTTGGGAGGCCTTTCCTTGCCCGCTGCGGGAGCTATAATCGATGTTAAACATGGTAAGTTGGCATTCAATGTTGGTGTTGAAAAGGTAGAATTTGATTTATTTAAATCTATGAAACAACCTTCCTTTGAGAATTCTTGTTGCAGGATTGATTTGTTAGAGTCAAACAAAGAACACTTTGATGATCCATTAGAGTTGTGCTTGGTTGGTGTACTCTCGAGTGATGATGAGGGTTTGACATCCGAGTATACCTGCTTACTAGAAGCATGCCCTGAATTTTCATCCAAAAAGGATAACAAGGATATTATTGAATCAAAGTCTAAACCTAATGATTTGAAAGAGAACAAAGCCCTACAAAAGATCAAGAGTAAAGTGGCAAAACGTGGTCGTCGAAAAGATGTTTTCACAAAGCCCACATGGGCAGATGATGTTAACAGAAAAATGTCACATATAGAGGAAAAAATGAAGAGTTCAAAATCCCTCATGGTTTGGAAAGTTAAAGGGACAAACATCCCTAGGTTGGATCCAGAATAATCACCATACTCGTCAAGCTAGTGACATTAAAATAGCGCTGTGTGGGAGGCAACCCACAAGTTTACCTTTGCTTTGCTTTGCTGGAAAATAAGAAGGAAAGCTTCAAATACTAGTCAATATGAGCTTTCTTTACCCTTCTCATGTGCTTTTCATTTTTATACATTGAGGACAATGTTTAGTCCAAGCATGGGGGGTGACTTTGGTCTTTTCTTCTTCTTTATTTGGTAGTTGAGTCATCATCTCCTCCTATGTGATAGATCATTGTGAATCTTCGAAGTAATTTTTTTTATGGCAATTCTGTGATAAATTTTTCTATTTTCATCTATTTGAATGTTCTGGGTGGAGTTCAACTATTAGATATGCTTGTTGGTACTTACTGTTGGGTTTACACACACACTGCTAAGTTAGGTTTCTGGTACTAGGATGTCTAAGAAAGATTGGAAAAAAAGCCACTTAGTTCCCTTGGTGACACTTACTACATTTTGGTTGCTGGAGAAATGTCTGTGTTAGGCTGCTTAAAAAGAGCAAGAAAATGGAAAGAAGATGAAAAAGAAAAAAAATGAAATTGAAAAGAAAAAAAAAAGAGAATCTAAACAATTTAGCCCAACATCCCTTTGAGGTCATAGGTTACTAGGGAAATACTTTGAGTACCCTTTTGAGACTTTATAAGTTACTAGGGAAATACTTTGAGTACCCTTTTGAGACCGATTGACTATTGGGAAAAAGAGACACTCCTTTAAGACCAAGTGTGGCAATTGCATTGTTTGCATATAAGTGGATGACCCAAACAAAAGGTGCTAGGGAATTTGGATGTTGATATCTAACTTGCTATTCTAGTACCACAAAACTGATCTTCTCTGCACATAAAGCTCAATAGAAAAGTGTCATAAGCTGAGAAGAAAAATATTGTTGGATACCACCAGATCATTTCTAGTTCATGTGCTAAGCCGATAATTTTCATTCAAGGATTTGCCAAATAAATTGTAATGTTTTGCTTGAGGACAAGCAAGGATTTAAGCATGGGGGAGTTTGATAAGTCTACTTTTAATTGTCTTTTTAGTACTTATTTTAAGTAAGTTGTTTGGTATTTTAGTTAAATTCTAGAGCTATTTTACTACCTTTTGTTTTGTTTTTATTTTCAGGACAAGTGTTGAGCAAAGTAAGTGAATTTAAGCTTCTAATGCATAGGAATGAAATCCCTAGGCAAAAGGAAGGAAAGAAGTACCAAAAGAACCAAAAAGAGGCAAGAAAATAGGGGGTTTTATAGCCAGAAACAGGCCATAACACGGCTGGCCGTGTTATAAAATGTAACACCCCATTTCTACCCGGCAATTTAAATCAAAAATCAGAGTATAAAAATTTTAATCATAATGGAATGCTACACTTATCTCTTAAAAATACTCAAACAACCAGTTCAGCTCATAGATATAAATCAATATGTAACACCATAAAACACGTGGAATATAATATCATATCACGCAGCGGAAATAAAACTACATCTCAAGAGAGTAATCAGCAGTCTCAACAATACATAGTATATCCAATATAAAAGCTCAACAGTGAGCAAAACAAAACAACTGAAGTCTAAACCCCATCCCCAGGTGCTACGTATTAGAAGCGAGACCAGGCTCGGGAATAGTGAAGGTAGCAAGCCCTCACTCATGACTACGTGGTAAACAACAACATAAAGGGTGAGTCTCGAACTATATAATAAAGGTGATAATTAGCGGTATATCAAGTGCGAGTCAATCAATCACAACCATCACGAGCGGTTCAATATCATTTATGAGCATGGATGCAATGTAATGCGAGAGATGCATGTGGTACCATTAGCCCCCATGGCCTCATCATCAATCATTATACGTCGCGGCCGCGTAGAAATAAAACACCGCTGCGGCCTTTACAAATATATCGTCGCGGCCAGCGTAGAATGTATGCATGTGACTCATGAACACACACATCATCAGTTTCATTTATACACCAAAAGCTGCGACCTTTAATATCATTGTCATTTTTAGTTTTATACATCATTCGGACAACTCTCATCTCATGGTCAATTTCCTTTGTTAGCCCCCGGCTTTAGCCCCCATGGCCCATGCCCCATGGCATCATCATTATTTCATTATTCACTAGCTCATCACAACCCATGTCCCACGGACTAATCACACCTAGAGGACTAAACCTCACTCAGGGACCTAAAGCACCCTTTAGGACCAATTCCACACTTAGGGACCAAATTAACACCTTTTGGACCAAACCGGCACCTAGGGACCAAAACAACACTTAGGGACTAATCTGTCACCCTTGGGACCAAAACAACACTTAGGGACTAATCTGTCACCTTTAGGAACGAAACACCACCTAGGGACTAAAACAGCACACCTAGGACCAAACTGTCACCTAGGGACCAAAACAGCACCCACTTGGACACAAGGCAGCACTAGGCGCCATTTTTCCCTGGCCCCGCGCCCCTTGTGTAACACGACTCTAGCGCCAAAAACTTCAGCAACTTTGCGCCCTCGTGGCAACACGGCCCATCGGGCGCCATTTTCACAACAATCTGGCGCCCCCCTGGGCAGCACAGTCTTAGACACAAACTAAGATGCAGAACGAGACACGATCTCAAACACAAAGCGCATGCCTGGCGCCTGGCGCACTTTTGGCGCCGTGTCTAGACGCGATAAAGACAACACAAAGCGCAACAAGGCGGCCATTTGGCGCCTGTCTTTGCGCCACATGCACCCACACGCCGCGGCACACATTCTCGCGCCACCCTAGGCGCCATGGCGCCAAAATGGCGCCGGGACTTAGACACCCACACACCCACTCACCTGGCGCCATAACGGGCGCCACAGGCAACCATTTGGCGCCCTACACTTGGCACAACAACACACCCGAGCGCATTGGCAGCCACTTTTGGCGCCCGCACCTGGACACAAGACACACAAGACGCCACCCAGCGGTGACACGAGCGCCATTCGGGCGCTGCTGGGCGACATTTGGCGCCCATCATCGCACACACACCGCGGCAAAGACGCAAGCGTAACACCCCTTTTCTACCCTTATATTACACGTCATTTATCGAGTAATTCTTTCTCAAAATATTTATTTTAATCGATAGAAAAGAAATGCTACAACTTCATTAAAGCAAACTCATCAATTGCACTCTTCAAAATTTGTGCAACAAAACATCCGTTAAGGGAAATCAAATCCTCATAATTCACATCACAATGGAATAAACAACACCTCACTAATAACTCTCAAACACGTCGCAATGTAGCAATAAAATCATTATTCATCGGTTAAACATTTTAACAAACTACACCCACGCCCCTAGGTGTTACTGATGTCGAGGCGACACGACAAACATCCCAAGAGCTAGTAAGGAAGGCGTGAGATCCTTCACTCTCGCGGTTACTGCAGCGTTGCCACAATAGAGCAACATTCCAAGCGAGAAGGGTGAGAATTTCAATAAAACATAATCAAGTTCATAGTAGAGAAATGAGAGCGGGCAATCGCACAATATTATCATCATCACTACATCGTAATCACGCAACACCGGCTCCAATCACAAACAACAACAATACATAGTCATGATTATGCATGAAGATGCAACCCCACTGGGGCATATGCATGATGGTACCATATCATCGCAAAATGGCGAAGCCTAAACATCGCAAAAGTGGCCGAAGCCTATACATCGCAAAACATCGCAAAATGGCGAAGCCTATCCATCGCATAAAAGTGGCCGAAGCCTATACATCGCAAAACATCGCAAAATGGCCGAAGCCTCATCCATCGCAAAATAATGCACATGCCATGAGACTACATGAAACACATGTGCAATTCACCAAAACTCACCTAGAGTGCTCTTCGTCATCGTTATAAAACACTCATAGAGTGTATCCTTCATAAATCATCACATCATTATACATCATCACTATAATTATACTCATAGAGTATACACATCATCAATCATCACAAATCATAATGCATCATCATCAAGCAATTACTCATAGAGTACACTCATCGCAAAAACATCGCTATTCATAGTACATCATCATAAACACACATATCCTCATCATCATTCAAGTACATGTATATACTTCATTTGTCTTTTAGCTTAGTGTGTCATAAAATAGTAGCCCGATTGACTATGGGATTACTCTGGACAGTTACAACTCACCACGGGCATTGGCCACTCCGGAAGAATTTATCTTTAGAAAGTTGGTGAGGTTCACGTGGTAGCCAAACAGAGCAAATACACGTGAAAGAAATTTCGACCTTAGTGGTAAACCACAGTCTAGCCATAGTCAATTAGTGTACTAATAGTATAACGTTTCATAGTGATTCACTTATATAAACATAGTATCGCAATCTTCATAAAACAGCACCATTTACTTAGTAAATACAGCAACAATAAACATTTTATTTTGCCTTAAAAATAGAATATTCAGTTAGGCCTCTGAATAAGCTTTCCAACGCATCTTAGAACACCTCAATCGGGTTCCGGTTCAAAAGATATTCGATTTTTCAAAAAAAGTGACAAAAGCAGTGAAAAAGCAGTGAAAGCTTGATCCTTTGGCGCATGAAGCGCGATGAGGCGGCGTGATGGCGCCATTGGGCGTAAACACGCGAGAATGTGGGCATTGCTTTGGCGTGTGAAGCGCCACTTCAGCGCCGAGTGGCGCCAATCCAGAATAACGATGTATTATGCGAGAATTTTCCGAAAATGTGCGGTTTTTCACCCACTCGATTTTAACTCTCGAAAATACGAAATTTTTCACCAATTAAAATCATCAAGCTCACCAAGAAACATCAAACAATCCTTCCCACACCTAATTAACACAAAAAAAAACCTTTTGTCCCTTAATTCAATCATCAAGCGATTATCACACTCATCAACCATCAAATTCAGCAGGAATTCCGATTTCACTAACTCATCATGAACTAGGTCATTACATTGCCAATTTTAATTTCACCAAAACGTCACAACCCAATTTCATCAAAACATCATCAAAATTTCCTCAAGAATATCATCAAAATTTCACCAAGAACATCATCAAGATTTCATCAAGAACACCATCAAAATTTCATCAACAACCTCAAATTCATCAATAACATCAAATTCATCACTATCAACGAAAATTCATCAACCACATCGAATTCATCAATAACAACAATTCATCAATGACACAAAATTCATCAATATCATTAAATTTATCAACAACATAAAAACCCCCCCCCAAAACCCCACTACATACCCAATCATGTTAAACCGAAACGCTCACCCTTACCTCTTAAGCGTAAGCTCAGTAGAAGATGAATGAGAGTCTGAACGAAACCACAGCAACAATCCTCGCGATCTACACTTCTTCTCTCCTTCTCACGATCGCGAGTTCTCTCTTAGATTGTAGGAGATCAGTTTTCGTTCTCACCACTTCAGGATTCTAACTCTGGAATTGCTCTCCTATTGAAGCCCTCTGCGATACGAGAAGAACGCAACAAACGGCGTCACAATCGGAGCTCGAGAGACAAAGATATGATAAAAAGAGTGAAAGCGGCAAGAAAATGCCCTACCGCGCAGTGAACTTGACTATATACGTGAACTTCGCGCGCGGGCCTTGAGCCAGCGCGACTTAGGCGTGAGTCAAGCGCGAAACACCCTACACCTGCTTGGCGAATTAATTAAAATAGCAAGCGACGTCGGATTTTAACAAATGACCACTCGTTGGAAAGCTCTCATGATGTAGTTTCTATCTATGATTTTTAATTCCCAAAATAAGTAACCAATTCATCTAAAAATAAATTTAAATAAAATTGGGGCGTTACACAAACAGTGCACTGGGCGCCATTTTCCCAGCAACTTGGCGCCCAGGCAGTGACACCCTGCACACATACACACCAAACAGAATTCCAGCACATGAACAGTGTCCAGGGCGCCATGTTCCCAGCAAATTGGCGCCCAGGCAGCACAACACACACACCCAGTCACTGCTACAGTGACACAGGCGCCATTTCTCTAGGAAATTGGCGCCCTGCACAGCAACTCAACACAAACCCTCACTGCTACAGTACACTGGGCGCCATTTCCCTAACACATTGGCGCCCCATACCCCAAAATCCCAATTTCTTCAATTCCTCTTAAACCAATTCATTCTATAATCAATCTAACACTTCCAATTTAATATTTTAGCAATCAATTGCACGTTCAAAACATCAATTACATCTCAAAACACAAAATCAATACTTATAAGCCCTAACCTAAGCCCTAACCTAAGCCCTAAATCGATTTCATGCTCTATTTCAAGTTCAATCAAACAACAAATCACTCAATCAATCAATACCAACATCAAATAACATCAAATAAAGCACCTATGAACTACATACAACCCATTATCCTCTCTATTATAGAGTGAGAATCCCCTTACCTTAAATTATACCGTTGAAAGTCTCTTTCTCCGAGTCACGTACAAAAACCACAACAACAAGAGCTCTTTTCTTTCCTTCTTGCTTGGTGCGAAGCTCTCTCCCTCTTTCTCTTCTCTCTTGCGCCGTTTCTCTCTTCTCCTTTCTCTCCTTTCTTTCGTTTCTTCTTTCTTTGGTGAATGGTGTGAATTGCACAATCCCTAGGAGCCTAAGTCATTGGGCTTGGGCTCTTGGGCCAATACTTGCAGTCCCGGTATTTCCAATACCACTCCCTTCAATTAAATAAAATACTATAATATAAAATACTATATTATAACTTAATATAATTAAAATAGTGCAACACGCAAAATAATTTAATCAATTACATAATTAAATCATTTAGGATGTTACAACTCTCCCCCACTTAGGAAATTTCGTCCTCGAAATTCATACCTGAGTCAAATAGCTCTGGATAGGACTCCCTCATCCTGCTCTCCAGCTCCCAGGTCATGCTCTCGCCAGCAGCTCCCAACCACACTACCTTGACCAAGGCAATGTCTTTCACCTCTCTATCATCAATCCTCACTAGCATAGTCTCCACAGTGAGGTTCTCATGTACCTCCACATCATCCATGTGAATCACATGAGACGGGTCTGGAATATACTTGTGAAGCTGTTACACGTGGAATACATCGTGCAAGTTCGAAAGATTAGGTGGCAGAGCCACCCTATAAGCAACCTTTCCCACCCTCTCAGTGATTTGGTACGGTCCAATAAATCTCGGAGTCAACTTCTTCGCTTTCAGTGCACGCCCAACACCAGTCATAGGCGTGACCCTCAAGAAAACATGCTCACCAAGGCAATGTCTTTCCTCCTTCTGTCATGGTAACTTTTCTGCCGACTCTGAGACCCTTTCATTTTCTCTCTGATCATATTCACCTTCTCTGTAGTCTCCCTAACCAACTCCGGTCCAAAACAACACTCTCACCCAGGACTCATGCCAACACAATGAGTCCTACACCTCGCCCATCTGATTGCCTCAAAAGGAGCCATCCCTATACTCGAATGGTAGCTGTTATTATAAGTGAACTCAATCAGTGGGAGATGTGTATCCCACGCACCTCCTTGCTCTAGCACACAAGCTCTCAGAAGGTCCTCTAAGGACTGGATGGTTCTCTCTGTCTGTCCATCAGTCTGGGGGTGATAAGCTGAACTCAACCTCAACCTCGACCCCAATGCCTCCTGCAAGCTCCCCCAAAACTCAGAAGTAAACCTTGGGTCTCTATCAGACACAATACTCTTAGGGACCCCATGAAGCTTCACAATCACCTGAATGTAGATCTTAGCCAACCTCGGCATAGGATAGGTGATGTTGATAGGAATAAAATGGGCAGACTTGGTCAACCTATCCACAATCACCCAAATAGAGTCAAACCCTCTCACAGTGTTTGGCAACCCCGTCACAAAGTCCATGGAAATGCTGTCCCACTTCCATTCTGGAATCTCTAAAGGTTGCAGCAGCTCTGCAGGCATCTGGTGCTCAATCTTTGACTTCTGGCAAGTCAAACATGCATAAAAAAACTGTGCCACATCCTTCTTCATACTAGGCCACCAAAACAGTTTCTTCAAATCATGATACATTTTCGTGGCACCTGGGTGAATACTTAGCTTGCTCCTATGGCTCTCCTCAAGTATCTTTTTCTTCAACTCAGCATCATCGGGAACACAAATTACGTCACGAATCTCAACACACCACGAGAATCCAATCGAAGTCACCATCCACAGCTTGGTCGCCCGCAACCAACAAATCTACCAGCTTCACATCCAACTTCTGGGCGTCTCTGATACTAACCAAGAAGTCGTTCCCAATCCTCAGCATACCCAATCTAACACTCTGCGGTGTTACCTCACAAACAGAGCTCAAATCACGGAATTGCTCAATTAACTCCAATTCCTTCACCATCATTCTTTGACATATGTAAAGTTTTTCGACTTAAAGCATCACCACGACATTAGCTTTTGCGGGATGATAGTTCAAGCCGAAATCATAATCCTTCAAAGACTCTAACCAACGCCTGCGCCTCATATTCGACTCCTTACGGTCAAGCGGATACCTCAAACTCTTGTGATCACTGAACACCTCAAATCTGGTACCATAGAGATAGTGCCTCCAAATCTTCAGCACAAACACAATAGCAGCCAACTCCAAATCATGAGTAGGATAGTTCTTCTCATGTGTCCTCAACTGTCTGGACGCATAAGCAACTACCTTCCCATCCTACATCAATACACCTCCCAAACCCATCTTGGAAGCATCACAATAAACAACAAATGGCTGGTCCGGCACAGGCAACACTAACACTGGGGATGTTGTCAACCTCTTCTTCAACTCTTGGAAGCTCTCTTCACACTTTGCATCCCACACAAAAGCTCTACCCTTACAGGTCAATTGGGTCAACGGAAGGGCTAGCTTAGAGAACCCCTCAATAAACCTCTTGTAGTAACCAGCCAGCCCCAAGAAGCTCCCCGATCTCGATCCACGGACTTGGGCTCTCCCACCGCAACAACTTTGCATCAACCTTATTTGGGTCCACGGCTATACCATCACCAGAAATAATATGACCCAATAAGCTTACCTCACGCAGCCAGAACTCACATTTGGACAACTTAGCATAAAGCTTCTTCTCTTTCAGCACCTCTAGTACCAATCTCAAGTGCTCTGCGTGCTCCTCCTCAGACTTAGAGTACACCAGAATATCATCAATAAAAACAACCACAAACCGATCCAAGTAGCTATGGAAGATGCGGTTCATGTACTCCATAAACACCCTGGTGCATTAGTGACACCAAAGCGGCATTCTGAGTACTCATAATGCCCGTACCTGCCGTCTGACGCATCTTACGGACATCTTCATCCTTCACCTTAATCGATGGTACCAGGCCTCAAGTCAATCTTGCTAAAAACCTTAGCACCTACCAGCTGGTCCATCAGATCATCAATCCTCGGGAGAGGATACTTACTTTGTTCAGCTGCCTATAATCCACACAAAGGCGCATACCCCCATCCTTTTTCTTCACCAATAATACCGGAGCTCCCCATGGTGACACACTAGGCCTCACAAATTTCTTTTCAAGTAACTCTTCCAACCGCTTCTTCAACTCGGATAACTCGGTCGACATCCCAGTGCGGTGCCATGGACCTGAGCCTAGTACGTGCACAAGCTCAATTCCAAACTCGGCTTCCCTGCGGTGGCACACTAGGAATCTCATCGAGGAACACAACGAGGAACTCACACACCACCGCAACCCATCAACTACAGTTTGGTTCTCGCAGACATAGAGCGCCATCAAAGCAAGCGATTGACCACCTTCTTTCATTATCCCGCATTTGGCCGGCAGACAACAAAGCAGACTCTTCCTCTTACGGAGGAAGGAAACTCCTGAACTTGTTGAAAAGCGATTGATGTGTACATGGTTATCTACTAACCAGTCCATACCCAAAATAACATCCAACCCATCCAAAGGAAAACAGACAAGATCAACCAGAAAATCTCTGCCGAAGACTGACAGAGGACACTTTGCACACAATAAAGAAGTAGTTACCGAACCCTTAGCTGGAGTGTCGATAACTATTCTCCTCTCCATAGCAGATAATACTAAATTCAACTTTTCAGCACAAGCAGCAGAAATAAAAGAGTGCGTAGCACCCGTATCAACTATAGCAACAACAGGTGTACCATGAATAGAACAAATACCTCGGATTTCATTGGCCTCCTCTGACCCTGCTAGTGCAAAGACTCTTCCACTGGACCTCTCCTTCTTTGGTTTAGTGCATTTGGCACTAAAGTGGCCAGCTTCACCACAATTGAAACACACTGCTTCCTTGCGATCACAATCAGCTGCCATGTGACCATCCTTCCCACAACTGAAACATGCTTTTACCCCAGTCTTGCACTCAAAACTCTTGTGACCCGGCTTGCCACATTTGAAACACACAATATCAACAGGATCAACCCCACTGGGCTTCTTGCCTCGGCGGACCTCTTTACCTCGGCGGACACCGCTACCACCAAAGATACTTGCTACCACCAAAGATACCTCTGTTTACCCTCGCCGGCCAGATGTCTCATACGGCCTACCCCCTGTTCTTGAATTTACCCCTCTGGTCTCTCATGACTCTAGAGCGGGCATTGCTGTCCTCCTCATAAATCCTGCAGCAGTCAACCAAATTAGCAAACACTATGATCTTCTGATACCCTATAGCCTGCTTGATATCAGCTCTCAGCCCATTCTCAAATTTAATGCACTTTGATAATTCAGAACCAGCCTCAGAATAATGTGGATAGAACTTAGCCAGCTCCGTGAACTTAGCAGCATACTGCATGAATGGACATACTCCTGCTTCAGCTCGGGAACTCCATCTCCTTCTTCCCCACGACATCCTCAGGAAATACTTCCTCAAGAATTCCGCCGGAACCACACCCAAGTAACCTCCTCATGCGCATCCCCCAACCTCTCGCTGGTCTCCAACCACGGTCCATCGACCTCCTCGGCTAGAGTATGAGTACCATACGACTTTCTGCTCATCATTGCGGTCCATTACTCGAAGATTCTCTCAATCTCCTTGGCCCGGGCCAAAGCACCATCCGGATTGTACCTCCCTTGAAGGTAGGAGGGTTCTCCCACTGAAAGGTAGCCAGGCTACGAGTCCCAGCATTCTCGCCAACATTCTGCTGGTTCCCCATAACCTGCGCTATGGCTTGCAGAGCCTCAGCAAGAGCAGCATCAACTCTCCGAGCCATATCAACCTAGCAATGCAGCATAAACAACCATTCAGAACTAATTTAAAGACACCTAATTGTCATACACAATATGACAGACATACACACTTGGTCGGACAGACCGAAATTTTGCTCTGATACCACTAATGTAACACCCCATTTCTACCCGGCAATTTAAATCAAAAAGCAGAGTATAAAAATTTTAATCATAATGGAATGCTACACTTATCTCTTAAAAATACTCAAACAACCAGTTCAGCTCATAGATATAAATCAATACGTAACACCATAAAACACGTGGAATATAATCTCATATCACGCAGCGGAAATAAAACTACATCTCAAAAGAGTAATCAGCAGTCTCAACAATACATAGTATATCCAATATAAAAGCTCAACAGTGAGCAAAACAAAACAACTGAAGTCTAAACCCCATCCCCTAGGTGCTACGTATTAGAGCAGACCGACTCGGGGAATAGTGAAGGTAGCAAACCCTCACTCATGACTACCTGTGGTAAACAACAACATAAAGGGTGAGTCTCGAACTATATAATAAAGGTGATAATTAGCAGTATATCAAGTGCACAGGAGTCAATCAATCACAACCATCACAGACAGTTCAATATCATTTATGAGCATGGATGCAATGTAATGCAGAGATGCATATGGTACCATTGGCCCCCATGGCCTCATCATCAATCATTATACGTCGCGACCGCAGCCGAAATAAAACACCAGACCGCAGCCTTTACAATATATCGTCTCGACCGCAGCCGAATGTATGCATGTGACTCATGAACACACACATCATCAGTTTCATTTATACACCAAGACCGCAGCCTTTAATATCATTGTCATTTTTAGTTTTATACATCATTCAGACCAACTCTCATCTCATGGTCAATTTCACTGTTAGCCCCCCTGGCTTTAGCCCCCATGGCCCATGCCCCCATGGCATCATCATTATTTCATTATTCACTAGCTCATCACAACCCATGTCCCACGGACTAATCACACCTAGAGGACTAAACCTCACTCAGGGACCTAAAGCACCCTTTAGGACCAATTCCACACTTAGGGACCAAATTAACACCTTTTGGACCAAACTGGCACCTAGGGACCAAAACAACACTTAGGGACTAATCTGTCACCCTTGGGACCAAAACAACACTTAGGGACTAATCTGTCACCCTTGGGACCAAAACAACACTTAGGGACTAATCTGTCACCTTTAGGACCGAAACACCACCTAGGGACTAAAACAACACACCTAGGACCAAAACACACCTAGGACCAAACTGTCACCTAGGGACCAAAACACCAAGGCAGCACTAGGCGCCATTATTCCCACAAACTGGCGCCCCCTTGTGCAACACAGCACTAGGAGCCAAAAACTCAGCAACTTGGCGCCCCCCTGTGGCAACACGGCCACTGGGCGCCATTTTCACAACAATCTGGTGCCCCCCTGGGCAGCACAGTCTTAGACACAAACTAAGACACAAACTGAGACACAGGCGCATGCCTAGGCGCCCTGGGCAGCACTTTTGGCGCCCTTTCTAGACACAGACAGCAACACAGGCGCAACAGGGCAGCCATTTGGCGCCCTCTGCTGCGCCACATGTAACACCCCAAAATAATTCAATTAATTAACTTAGTTGAGTTATTAAGGGTTTGCAACATTTTACTTTTAAGTCAAGTAATTCATTAAGTGAGTGTTAAGCATGTGTTACTCTTTAGGAAAATGTCTAAGTTAGGAAAGGGTGTGGGTAGAAGAAGCCCACGGCCTAATAAGGCCAAGGCCTCATTTAAGTCCCTTAGGACATGTTAAATGGTGCATTCGTAGGAGACCATTTACATTGTTCCAAAAATAGTCAAAGTTACCAAATTAAGAAAGTAGAGAGAAGTGAGACTTAGAGAGAAGGAAGAGAACAGAAAGGAGAACCAAGAGAAAAAGGGAAGAGTGAGTTTGAATCTTGAAGGATTCCTAGAAGTGCTAGTGAAGAGGGTGTGTCTACTGGTTATAATCAGGTTAGGGGGCTCTTTTAATCTTTGTAATGTTTTGTGTTTGGTAGTATTTTGGTGTGAGTGGTTACGATCACCTTGCATGTGTGTTTTATGTGTTGTTCATAACGTGTTTCTTTGTGTTTTGCTCTTTCTGTGATTTGTGGTGAGGTACGATGGTGGATCGGTTGGGAAAGAGAGAGGAGTGTAACACTCTCTCTGCATTCGTGGTACTGAAGGAGCATTGCATGGTGAGGCATCGGTGGGTGAATCGGCGTAGTGTGAAGAAAATGAGTTTGCATGTAGAGTTAGGGAGAGGATCGGAGACGCGATGGAGTGAGTATCCGAGTGTGCATGAGTGTGGTATCTTTGGAAATGGGTTGCATGTTGGGTTTAAGTAAAGAAACAGAGTAAAAGAAGTAAAATGGGAGTTAAGCGCCTTTATGCGCGCGTAAACAGAAGTACCCTTCGACTTAGAGTGAGAGAAACCGAAGTTGAGGAAGTCAACGCCTAGGGTGTCTTGGTGTGAGAGTCTGTTGGTGAGTTTGAGGAGAGTATGTGTCCAAATACCATTAGCGAGGGTAAGGGCGCATAAACCGAAGTGTAGGTGTTTCGCGCTTAAGGTTACCGAGGGTGTAGAGGTAGTGAACCAAGTCTTCAAGCCGAGGTAGCGTCACCGAAGTGAAACGCCAAAATGCCTAAGTGGAAGTGACTAGACGAGATTGTACGAGGAGTGAATCCACACGCAGTGAGAGGTTCTAGCCTAAGGGAGTGCGTAGCTGTTAGCGTGTGCTACGAATTGAGGGTTTGCGTGTAACATGCCGAGGTGCCAAAGGCGAGCTAGGTGCCGAGGTGATGTAGAATACCGAGTTGGAGTAGTTAGCCGAGGTACACACATAGTGTGCCAAAGTGATGTTAGGCGCCAATGTTGCCTAGCACATTGTGGGACGCCATGCTTGTGAGTGCTATTTTAGCACCAAATGTGCATAAGTAAGGGAGCGATAGAGTCCATTTTGGTCCTTAGGTGACTTTTTGGTCCCTAAGTGTCGTTGCGGTCCTCGGTGTGACAATTAGTCCACCATGGAGTGCCGAGGTGATTGAGAGGTCGGTTGTAGGTCCTAGGGTGATTCTACCGGGTGTAGTAAGGTCGACCTTAGCACCGTGATGATGATGTGCAGATGGTGTGGGCGTCGGTGTGAGCGACGGAGTAGAACGGCGGAGTAGAGCGGCGAGTAACGACGGTGAAGCGACGGTGTAAGCATTCACATGCGTTATGTTTGATTGGTGTGTGATTGCATTTGTCATGAAGTCACATGTTCATGTGCATATTACGACGGAGGAGGTTTCGGCCTCGATGTGGTAGGACTTCGGTCTCCATATCAAATAACGACGGAGTAAATAACGCACGGAGAGCCGATAGGCTAAATAACGACAGTGGAGGTACCTCATTGCATAATGCCACGTGGTTGGGTTGCATACATGCATACATTTCATAATTTAATGTGTTTTTGAGGTGATTGATAATTGTTGTGGTTATTTGAACTATCGGTGAGTGTCAGCGTATTAATTTGAACCGAGGTGCTTTAGTGCTATCTCTAACCTTAAGCTTCTTCACATTATATTACTTGTGTTAAGAGACTCACTTTAGATTTGCTTTTATGTTGCTTCTCATGTCGGCAACTTGCGGTACACATGAGTGATAGTTGTGCCTAGCTCAAGTCGGTTATTGTGTCTCGCTCTGGGTCGTGTAACACCGGGTTGGGGCCGAGTAGATTTTAGTGTTTCTTATGCCGATCTTGTGTACTTTCTGCTAGATAGTCTTTTGAACTAAAACTATCACATTTTGTTGTAACTTTTTACTATGTATTATGACGTGATGTCTCACTGGCCGAGGTGCATTATGTTACGGGGTTAGACTTTTGCCGATGTGATGCGCATGATTACATGTTTAGTATAATCTTTGTGCAAATTGTTTGAACTTAATTGAATTTCTGTTTTCCTTTTTAAATCATCAAATGTAGCCCTCCTTTGAGTGGAATTTTGAAACTCTGATTTTAATTTAGTAGATCGAATTGATTAGATAAGGCGGTGTTACATTGTTGGTATCAGAGCATAAGTTCGGTCTTGTCCGACCAAGTATTGAGTCTAAGTGTCTTAAGCCTCGAGTCTTAGGCTCGTTCTAAACCAGTTCTTGATTATGATCAGTGAAGTAAGAGTGGCTAGAAGAATTTGGAAGAGATGATCTTTGCTATATAGGCCGCTGCGTTGGAGGCGATGGCAAATGCTATGGGAATCGACCTCGTGAGAATGCCGATGATCTTTGGAGCTCGTAGGCTCGCTACTTTCCAGAGGGAGAATCCTCCTACCTTCAAGGGGAGGTATGATCCTGATGGGGCTCTAGCATGGTTGAAAGAAATAGAGAGAATATTCAGAGTGATGGATTGCACCGATGGACTCATATGCTCGCTGAGGAAGCTGACGACTGGTGGCTTGGAGTTCTTCCAAGACTGGAAGCTGCAGAGGAGGAGATCACATGGGAGAATTTTAAGAAAGAGTTCATGAGGAAGTACTACCTCAAGATGTGAGAGGAAAGCCTAGTAGGGGGAGACGCTCCGCTATTCTCGACTGTTACAAGTGTGGATTGCCAGGCACTGGCGAAGGAGTGCAAGGTCGAGGTGAAGAGGTGTTATAGATGTGGCAAGGAGGGCCACCTATCTACCGAGTGTGGGCGAAAGAAGATAGTCTGTTTCAATTGTGGAGAGATGGGGCACATCAGTCCCAAGTGTCCAAAGCCGGAAGCAAGAGAGGCGTGGGGAAAGTGTTTGCATTAGCGGGTCCGAGGTAGAGAAGCGAAATCGCAGTGCACGTGTTATATCAGCGGTGTTCCTCTAGTTGCAATTGTAGATCTTGGCGCAACTCATTCCTTCATTTTACGCCATGTGTGCTAATAGATCGAGTTTAGTGTTGTCTTCATTGGTAAGGAGATGGTCATTGACACTCCGGCTAAGGGTTTGATGACTACCTCTGCGGTATGTTCGAATGCCCACCGATTGTATTCGGCGGGGACTTCATCGTTAACTTAATTTGTTTACCACTAGAGGAATGGGCGTCATCCTTGGTATGGGGTGGTTGGTAGACAACCATGTTCATATCAATTCTTATTGAGAGATCGGTTAGTTTTTCCCGCTATCGAGGTGAAGGAATTGGCTTTACTTCCGCTAGACAAGTGCGCAAGTTGTTAGGAGAAGGGTTACTCTGTTTGCATTATGGGCGTCATTAACAGTAGAGAATCAAGTCAAGATTGAAGATCCGCCGTGGTTAGAGAGTTTGCCGAGGTGTTTCTGAAGAAATTCTGATGTGCCACCGAGAGAGATCGAGTTCACCATAGAATTGATTCTGGAACAAGACCAGGTGTCTATGGCACCTTATAGGATGTCGCATTCGAAATTTGTCAGAAAGTGAAGAAACAGATTGGAAGAATTGCTAGAAAGGAAATTCGTGAGACGAGAGCGTATCAGTGGGGAGCACTGTGTTGCTAGTGAAGAAGAAAGATGGAAGCATGAGGTTGTGCGTGGACTACAGCGGTTGAACAAGGTTACAATTAAGAACAAGTATCCACTACCAAGAATTGGCGATTTGATGGATCAATTAGTAGGTGCTCGGTATTTTCCAAGATTGATTTGAGGTCGGGCTACCATCAAATCAAAGTGAAGGACGAAGACGTACCAAAAGCGGCTTTTAGAACTCGGTATGGACACTACGAGTACTTAGTAATGCCATTCGGTGTCACTAATGCTCCGGGGTATTCATGGAGTATATGAATCGTATTTTCCATGAGTAGTTAGATCGGTTTGTGGTAGTGTTCATAGGCGATATCTTGGTCTACTCCAAGTCGCGAGAAGAGCATGCCGAGCACTTAAGGGTAGTGCTGAAGGTTCTGAAGGAGAAGAAGTTGTATGCGAAGCTATCCAAGTGTGAGTTTTGGTTGAGGGAAGTGAGTTTCCTAGGCCATGTGATTTCCAGCAATGGGATTGCAGTGGACCCTTCAAAGATTGAAGCGGTGTTGAAGTGGGAGACACCCAAGTCGACCACCAAAGTGAGGAGCTTCATGGGATTAGCCGGTTATTACAGAAGATTCATTGAGGGTTTCTCCAAATTGGCGTTGCCATTAACCTAATTGACATGTAAAGATAGGGCTTTCGTATGGGATGACCGATGCGAAGAGAGTTTCCAAGAGTTGAAGAGGAGATTGACAACGTCGCCGATCTTGACGTTGCCTAATCCAGAGGATCCTTTTGTGATCTATTGTGATGCATCTAAGTTAGGTTTGGGTGTGTGCTGATGCAAGAAGGTAAAGTAGTGGCGTACGCTTCAAGGCAACTGAAGACTCATGAGAGAAGAATTACCCCACTCATGATTTAGAGCTAGGCTGTAGTAGTGTTTGCATTGAAGATATGGAGGCATTACCTTTATGGTTCGAGGTTCGAGGTGTTT
The DNA here is from genome assembly GCA_020916435.1 of Oxytropis ochrocephala. Classification (NCBI taxonomy): domain Eukaryota; kingdom Viridiplantae; phylum Streptophyta; class Magnoliopsida; order Fabales; family Fabaceae; genus Oxytropis; species Oxytropis ochrocephala. The sequence continues at coordinate 84,844,740 of CM037092.1, read as the reverse complement.
AGTGATCACAAGAGTTTCTGAGTACTTGTTTGATCGGAAGGAATTGCATATGAGGCGAGAGGAGATGGTTGGAGTTATTGAAGGACTATGACTTGATGCGAACTATCACCCGGGGAAGGCCAATGTTGTAGGCGATGCGTTGAGTAGGAAATCTCTGCATATGTCATCGATGATGGTAAAAGAGCTGGAATTGATTGAGCAGTTTAGAGATTTGAGCCTAGTATGTGAAGTAACACCTCGGAGTGTTAAGTTGGGGATCTTTGAAGATCACCAATGACTTCATGGTTAGTATAAGGGGAAGCCTGAAGGTTGATGTGAAGTTGGTTGATGTGTTTGTGAGAGTTGGCGAGGTGATAACAAAGATTTTGAGTTGGATGCGCAAGGATTGTTGAGGTTCATAGGTCGGATATGTATACGAAGATGAGGAGATCAAGAAGGCAGTGCGGAGGAGTGTCACGAGAAGTCGGTTGAGTATCCATCCGGGAGCTACGAAGATGTATCAAGACTTGAAGAAATTATTCGGTGGCAAGGAATGAAGAAGGATGTAGCTTGTTTCGTCTATGCTTGTTTGACTTGCCGAGGAAGTCAAAGGTGGAGCACCGTAAGGCGGCGAGGTTGATGCAACCGTTGCATATTCCGAATGGAAGTGGGACAAGCATTTCCATGGACTTTGTAACCAGGGTTGCGAGGACAACAAGAGGGTTTGACACCATTTGGGTGATTGTTGATAGGTGACAAAGTCATCACACTTTATTCCTATTAACATCACATACCCGGTCCGAGGTTAGCGTAAATTTATATCAATGTCATTGTGAAGCTTCATGGAATCCCTTTGAGTATTGTATCGCATGCAGATCCAAGGTTTACTTCGAATTTTGGAAGAGTTTGCAAGAGGCGTTGGGTTCCAAGTTGCGTTTGAGCTCGGCATACCATCCTCGGCCCGATGGTCAATCCGAGAGGACTATCCGATCCTTAGAAGACTTATTGAGAGCTTGTGTGCTTGAGCAAGGAGGTGCGTGGGATTCGTATCTACCATTGATAGAATTCACTTACAACAAGATCATCATTCAAGTATTGGAATGGCACCATTTGAAGCATTGTATGGCCGTAGGTGTAGGACTCCACTATGTTGGCATGAAACGGAGAGAGGGTTGTGTTAGGACCCGAGTTGGTTAGAGAGACTACCGAGAAGGTTAAGATGATCCAGAGAGAAGATGAGGGCATCACAAAGCGCAGAAGAGTTACCATGACAAAAGGAGGAAAGGCGTAGAATTTCAAGCCGGCGACCATGTATTCCTTAGAGTCACCCCTGGATCGAGTTGGACGAGCTCGAGGTCCAAGAAACTATCACCTCGTTTCATTGGACCCTATAAAATCTTGGAGAGAGTTGGGAAGGTGGCGTCTTGAATTGCATTGCCACCCAATCTGTCAAATTTGCACGATGTGTTTCATGTATCTCAACCGAGGAAGTATGTTCTCGACCGTCCCATGTCATTCAAATGGATGATGTGCAAGTGAGAGACGACCTCCTTTGTGGAGACAATGCCGATCGAATTGAAGACCGAGAAGTAAAGACCCTTGGGGAAAAGAAATCAAGTTGGTGAAGGTGGTTTGGGTAGGAGAGCTTTGGTGAGCATGCTACTTGGGAGCTAGAGAGCAAGATGAAGGAAGCCTATTCCGAAGTTTGTTTGATTGAGGTAAGATTCCGAGGGCGTAATCTCCTAAGTAGGGGAGGTTGTAACACCCCAAAATAATTCAATTAATTAACTTAGTTGAGTTATTAAGGGTTTGCAACATTTTACTTTAAGTCAAGTAATTCATTAAGTGAGTGTTAAGCATGTGTTACTCTTTAGGAAAATGTCTAAGTTAGGAAAGGGTGTGGGTAGAAGAAGCCCACGGCCTAATAAGGCCAAGGCCTCATTTAAGTCCCTTAGGACATGTTAAATGGTGCCTTCGTAGGAGACCATTTACATTGTTCCAAAATAGTCAAAGTTACCAAATTAAGAAAGTAGAGAGAAGTGAGACTTAGAGAGAAGGAAGAGAACCAGAAGGAGAACCAAGAGAAAAAGGGAAGAGTGAGTGAATCTTGAAGGAAACCTAGAAGTGCTAGTGAAGAGGGTGTGTCTACGGTTATAATCAGGTTAGGGGGCTCTTTTAATCTTTGTAATGTTTTGTGTTTGGTAGTATTTTTGGTGTGAGTGGTTACGATCACCTTGCATGTGTGTTTTATGTGTTGTTCATAACGTGTTTCTTTGTGTTTTGCTCTTTCTTTGTGATTTGTGGTGAGTACGATGGTGGATCGGTTGGGAAAGAGAGAGGAGTGTAACACTCTCTCTGCTGTGTGGTACGAAGGAGCATTGCATGGTGAGGCATCGGAGGGTGAATCGGCGTAGTGTGAAGAAAATGAGTTTGCATGTAGAGTTAGGGAGAGGATCGGAGGCGATGGAGTGAGTATCCGAGTGTGCATGAGTGTGGTATCTTTGGAAATGGGTTGCATGTTGGGTTTAAGTAAAAAGCAGAGTAAAAGAAGTAAAATGGGAGTTAAGCGCCTTTATTACGCGCGCCAAACCAAGTACCCTTGACTTAGAGTGAGAGAAACCGAAGTTGAGGAAGTCAACGCCTAGGGTGTCTTGGTATTGAGAGTCTGTTGGTGAGTTTGAGGAGAGTATGTGTCCAAATACCATTAGCGAGGGGGTAGGCGCATAAACCGAAGTGTAGGTGTTTCGCCTTAAGGTTACCGAGGTGTAGAGGTAGTGAACCCAAGTCTTCAAGCCGAGGTAGCGTCACACCGAGGTGAAGCGCCAAAATGCCTAAGTGGAAGTGACTAGGCGAGATTGTACGAGGAGTGAATCCACACGAGTGAGAGGTTCTAGCCTAGGGAGTGCGTGGCGTGAGCGTGCTACCGAATTGAGGGTTTGCGTGTAACATGCCGAGGTGCCAAAGCCGAGCTAGGTGCCGAGGTGATGTAGAATACCGAGTTGGAGTAGTTAGCCGAGGTACACACATAGTGTGCCAAAGTGATGTTAGGCGCCAATGTTGCCTAGCACATTGTGGGGACGCCACTTGTGAGTGCTATTTTAGCACCAAATGTGCATAAGTAAGGGAGCGATAGAGTCCATTTTGGTCCTTAGGTGACTTTTTGGTCCCTAAGTGTCGTTGCGGTCCTCGGTGTGACAATTAGTCCACCATGGAGTGCCGAGGTGATCGAGAGGTCGGTTGTAGGTCCTAGGGTGATTCTACACGGGTGTAGTAGGGTCGACCTTAGCATCGTGATGATGTCTAGATGGTGTGGGCGTCGGTGTGAGCGACGGCGAGTAGAACGACGGCGGAGTAGAGCAGCTGAGTAACGACGGTGAGCGGCGGTGTAAGCATTCACATGCGTTATGTTTGATTGGTGTGTGATTGCATTTGTCATGAAGTCACATGTTCATGTGCATATTACGACGGAGGAGGTTTCGGCCTCGATGTGGTAGGACTTCGGTCTCCATATCAAATAACGACGGAGTAAATAACTGACGAGAGCCGATAGGCTAAATAACGACGGTGGAGGTACCTCATTGCATAATGCCCGTGGTTGGGTTGCATACATGCATACATTTCATAATTTAATGTGTTTTTGGTGATTGATAATTGTTGTGGTTATTTGAACTATCGGTGAGTGGTGTATTAATTTGAACCGAGGTGCTTTAGTGCTATCTCTAACCTTAAGCTTCTTCACATTATATTACTTGTGTTAAGAGACTCACCCTAGCTGCTTTTATGTTGCTTCTCATGTCGGCAACTTGCAGGTACACATGAGTGATAGTTGTGCCTAGCTCAAGTCGGTTGTGTCTTCTGCAGGTCGTGTAACTTTGGGTTGGGGCGAGTAGATTTTAGTGCTTCTTATGCCGATCTTGTGTACTTTTCTGTGGATAGTCTTTTGAACTAAAACTATCACATTTTGTTGTAACTTTTACTATGTATTATGACGTGATGTCTTCTTGGCCGAGGTGCATTATGTTACGGGCTTAGACCACTTTTTTGCCGATGTGATGCGCATGATTACATGTTTAGTATAATGTTGTGCAATTTGTTTGAACTTAATTGAATTTCTGTTTTCCTTTTAAATCATCAAATGTAGCCCTCCTTTGAGTGGAATTTTGAAACTCGATTTTAATTTAGTAGATCGAATTGATTAGATAAGGGGTGTTACACCACATGCACCCACACACGCAAGAACACACATTCCGGGCGCCACCACTAGCCGCCATGGGCAGCCAAAATGGCGCCAGGACTTAGACACCCACGCACCCACTCACCTGGCGCCATAACAGCGCCACACAGTGGCAGCCATTTGGCGCCCGCACACTTAACAACACACCGAGCGCATTGGCGGCCAGCACTTTGGCGCGCCGCACCTCAGACACAACACACACACAAAGACGCCAACAAGGACACAGCGCCATTGCGGGCGCTGCGGGGCGGCATTTGGCGCCCATCAGCACACACACACAAAGACGCAAAGCGATTGCATCTGGCGCCATTTTCCAAAGCAACTTGGCGCCCGAGCGGTGACACCTCGCACACACACACCAAATGCGAATTCCAAAGACATGAGCGGTGTTTGGGCGCCATGTTCCCAGCAAATTGGCGCCCGAGCAAAGACAACACACGAACCTGATCCATCTCACGGTGACACAGCGCCATTTCTCTAGGAAATTGGCGCCTGCACAAAGAACTCAACACAAACCCTCATCAACAAAGACGATTACGTGGCGCCATTTCACTAGCACATTGGCGCCCCATACCCCAAAATCCCAATTTCTTCAATTCCTCTTAAACCAATTCATCCTATAATCAATCTAGTACTTCCAATTTAATATTTTAGCAATCAATTGCACGTTCAAAACATCAATTACATCTCAAAACACAAAATCAATACTTATAAGCCCTAACCTAAGCCCTAAATCGATTTCATGCTCTATTTCAAGTTCAATCAAACAACAAATCACTCAATCAATCAATACCAACATCAAATAACATCAAATAAAGCACCTATGAACTACATACAACCCATTATCCTCTCTATTATAGAGTGAGAATCCCCTTACCTTAAATTATACCGTTGAAAGTCTCTTTCTCCGAGTCACGTACAAAAACCACAGCAACAAGAGCTCTTTTCTTTCCTTCTTGCTTGGTGCGAAGCTCTCTCCCTCTTTCTCTTCTCTCTTGCGCCGTTTCTCTCTTCTCCTTTCTCTCCTTTCTTTCGTTTCTTCTTTCTTTGGTGAATGGTGTGAATTGCACAATCCCTAGGAGCCTAAGTCATTGGGCTTGGGCTCCTGGGCCAATACTTGCAGTCCCGGTATTTCCAATACCACTCCCTTCAATTAAATAAAATACTATAATATAAAATACTATATTATAACTTAATATAATTAAAATAGTGCAACACGCCAAATAATTTAATCAATTACTTAATTAAATCATTTAGGATGTTACATAAAACATGGCCAATTGTTACATAATCAATTCCTCCAATTGTTGTTACTTTTCTTCCTTCACTTCTTGTAACTGATTCTTAATCAGATTTTATGTCTCAAAGGCCTATAAATAAGCACGAAATTCTGAATGCTAGGAGGTGATTCTTACTTGTAAACTCACTCTAAAAGATTTATCTAAGTTCTTGCATTTCTCTTAAGCTTTTGTTCTTTTATTTTCATGTTCTTTACCTTCTTGCACTTTTAAATTCTGTTCTTATTTTTCAAAGAACTTTATATTCATCCTTTATCGCTTTCGTTTATTTTCTGTCATTTACATTACGCAATTTACAATTCCGTCATTTACAATTCTTGTTATTTATCCTTTATGTCTTTTTATTCTTCTTCTAAGTCCTTGTCTACATTGATCATGAGTGAGTAGACCCTTCTAGTCTTGGGATTGTGGGTATAATCCAATGATAGATCCCTAAACAATTCCAAGTCTAGACTCTATTTTATTGAAGTTTTTATATCTAATTTAACCTCATCGATTTCAAAGCTATAATTCAAATATCAAACGAGGTACCGAAAGGTGAAGTTTGATATTAGAACTATGAGGTTAAACAAGATGAACAAAACATGAGAATAGTTTTGAGAGTATTGGGACAACAAGGTTTGTACTTAAGGGGTCTTGGCAATAATCAACCATGAGAATAGGTTTTGATTATTGTTTTGAGGCACACTCTTGTATTCCGAAAGGAAACATGAGTTACCATTGAATACATCGTCCTTAGAAAAGACTTTAAATAAAATAGAGAATGGATGAGGGATTGTGAAATGTTTCTATCATTGAGATGAAACCACAATCCTAGGACGTTTTTATAATTCTGAATTTAAAACCAACAATCATTCCATCTTCTAAAAATTATTCCTTTCAGCTAATCAAAACTAAAAATTAGATTGGTAATTGCTTAACTCCCTGTGGATCGATACATTTTTACTACGAGATAGAAGCCGTGCACTTGCGGCCTATCAATTGGTGGACATTTATATCCGGGAGATCGTGAAGCTCCATGGTGTTCCTAAGAGTATCGTTTCAGATAGAGATCCAAGGTTCAATTCAGAATTCTGGAAGAGCCTGCATGAAGAGTTGGGATCGAAGTTGAGGTTGAACTCGGCTTATCACCCTCAGACGGATGGTTAGTCAGAGAGGACTATTCAGTCATTGGAGGATCTGCTGAGGGCTTGTGTTTTGGAAAGGGAGGTTCGTGGGATTCCTACCTTCCACTGATTGAGTTCACATACAACAACAGTTATCATTCCAGTATTGGGATTGCACCTTTTGAAGCATTGTATGGTCGAAAGTGTAGAACCCCGTTGTGTTGGTATGAATCTGGAGAGAGTGTGGTGCTTGGACCGGAAATTGTTCGCGAAACAACTGAGAAGGTGAAGTTGATCCGCGAGAAGATGAAAGCGTCGTAGAGTCGACAGAAGAGTTACCATGATAAGCGGAGAAATGATTTAGAATTCCAAGCGGGGGAGCATGTGTTCTTTAGAGTCACACCGGTGACTGGTGTTGGTCGTGTATTGAAGTCAAAGAAGCTCACTCCTCGTTTCATTGGTCCGTATCAGATTTCGGAGAGGGCTGGGAATGTTGCTTATAGGGTGGCCTTGCCGCCTAACCTTTTGAACTTGCATGACGTGTTTCACGTGTCGCAACTTCGGAAGTATGTCCCAGACCCATCCCATGTGATTCAGATGGACGATGTGCAGGTGAGGGATAACTCACTGTGGAGACAATGCCGGTGCAAATTGAAGATCGCGAGGTGAAAACTTTAAGGGGTAAGGAGATAAACTTGGTGAAAGTGGTAAGGTTGGGAGCTACTGCTGAAATCATGACGTGGGAATTGGAGAGCAAGATGCGGGAATCCTATCCCGAGCTATTCGAATCAGGTAACAATTTCGAGGACGGAATATTCTAAGTGGGGGAGAGTTGTAACGCCCCAAAAATAATTTACTTAATTATTTAATTAAGTTATTTAAGTATTTCGGGGGTTAATTATATTAAATTAATTATATAATATTTTATTATGTTAGGGAGTAATGGAAGTAACTGAAGGGGTGTAAAAAGGGCCCAAGCCACTTGAGCCCAAAATATATAAGGCTTAGGTTAGTATCTCATTCACTTAGAAAGAAAAGAAAAGAAAAAAAAGGAGAAGGAGAGAGAGAAAGAAAGAAAGCATGCTGCTAGGGAAAGGGAGAAAAGGAGATCGTAAGCTTGAGGGAGAGAGAAGCCTTGTTCTTTGCGTTTTCTTGGTGATTGGAGGTTTTCATCTTCCACAATTTCTAAGGTAAGGGGAGTCTCGTAGTATAAAGGGTTTATGATGGGTTGTATATGGGAGGGTAGTATCTATGATGCCTAGGAGATGTTTGCTTATATGTTTGATTGAGATATGATAATATGTATGTTGTTGGTGTTGTTTGAGTGTTGGTTGATTGAATAGATTGTTGGAAAACACGTTGCACATAAGGTGTTTGACAAAATGTCAACACGTTGATTTAAAGCCCGATTGTTGTGTGATTGAATTAATTACTGAAATAAAAAGGTTGTGTAATGTTAGAATTGGTGAAAAATCAAGAAAACATGTTTTAGGCGCCACTAGGCGCCATATGTTGCTGTTTTTGGCGCCCTGGCGCAACACAGGTTGCTGCCAGGCGCCATGTTGCCTGTTTTTGGCGCCCTGGCGCAACACAGGTTGCTGCCAGGCGCCATGTGTTGCTGTTTTGGCGCCCTGGCGCAACCAATTCTTGCCGCCAGCGACTTGTTATTCTTATTTTGGCGCCTGGCGCAACACAATTCTTGCCGCCAGCGCCAAGTGCTCGTCTGTTTAGCGCCAGTGGTGGCGCAGTTGCCTGGCGCCCGATTTCTTATGCATTTGGCGCCCGGTGGCACTGAGATGCCCCAGCGCCATTTTTCTCTGCGTGTGGCGCCCAGAGTGGCGCAGGTTGCCACAAGGCTCCATTTTGCATGCTGTTTGGCGCCCAGGGTGGCGCAGTTGCCCCAGCGCCCGACATCGCATGAGCCAGGCGCCCGTGGTGGCGCAGTTGCCCCCAGCGCCAGACACTATGTTTTGTGCGCCAGTGGTGGCAGTTGCCCCCAGCGCCCGATTTCCCATGTTTTGTGCGCCGTGGTGGTGCAGTTGCCTCGTGGCGCCATTTCTTTGTCATTTAGCGCGTGGTGGCGCAGATTGCCGCCAGCGCCAATTTTAGTCTTTATTTTTGCGCCCAAGCGCGTCTAGTTGCTGATTTGTGTTCTTTGAAGGCGACTGTTTGTCTTTACTGGTGTTGTAATGTTGTGAGTCAAATAAGACTCAAATTTAACGTTGTTGCTGTTGGGTCAAAAATGACCGGATGATGATGTTGATAATGTGGTTGTTGATAATGTTGATGATGTTGTTGTGCATACGTAGACTGTGTTGTTGATCGTTTTCGGTGTGTTAATGGTCTCATTCTGGCATAACGCATTCCCACGTTGATGTAGGCTTCGGCCTAGAGCTTTGCTCAGTGTTGATTATGAGGCCACAAAGGCTATTTACGTTGATTGGTACCACATGCATATACCCGATGTGGGTTGCATTTCATTCATATATGTCATACTCATGATGTTGTTGCTTGCTGTTTGTTTATGTTGTTGCTTGTTGGTGCCGCTCGTGTTAGTTGTAATGAGATGTTGATATGCCGTGGTAATTATAGCTGCTTATTCTCTAGTATACTATCTATCATATGCTTTTTATGCTGTTAGAGACTCACCCTTTACTGTTGAATGTTACCCCTTTGTGGTAACGCGCAGGTACACATGAGTGAAGGACTTCTCTTCCTTCACCTATCGAGTCTGTGTCATCTTGCTCTGATACGTAGCACCAGGGGGAAACGAACACTAGTTTATTAGCTGTTTTACTATCATAAACTGTTGTTTTATTATATTGTTGGATTTTTCTGGATTGTATGATGTTGAAGTGATTTATGATGTGCTACGTATCTTATTTTCATTTGACGAATAACTATGTTGTTGGTTGTTGAATGTTCCGTTTGACCGCATGTTGTTGAATTTTAAATTGTCGTATGTGACACTCTATTGCCTGTTTAAATTCAATTTCCGCACTCTGATAATTAAATAAAACGAACGGGTAGAATTGGGATGTTACAGGGAATGCCAGCTGGTTATGCGCCGCAAAATGTTGACTCTATTCCTGTTAATGCCGCTGGACCAAGTCAAGCGACTGCCGTCATGTCTGGTGGAGAGGCCGGTAGGCCTCAGGTGCACGCACCTAGTCCTCATGATGTGCTCAGTCCTACTCCAGGGTTTGCTGCACATCCTCAGAATGCTGCTCAGCTTGGTGGGTATTGTTATAGTATGGGCATTCCTCAGGGGCATATGTTTGAAGACCCTCAATCCAGAGACCAATACCGTGTGCTTGAAGAACGGATAAGGGCTATGGAAGGTTTCGGGGTCAAAGCTAGAGACACCGTGATTTATGCCTTGTCCCAGATCTTGTTCTCCCTCCCAAGTTCAAAACGCCTGACTTCGATAAATACCGTGGAACCGGTTGTCCAGACAGCCACATCACAATGTTTGTTAGAAAGATGGGTCCTTATGCTAATGATGATAAGCTGATGATTCACTGTTTCCAAAACAGCTTAGTCGGGGCCTCTCTAGATTGGTATATGCAATTACAGTCCTCTGACATTCATAGTTGGAAGGACTTGTCAGAAGCATTCTTGAAGCAATACAAGTACAATATGGACTTGGCCCCAGATCGGTCACAACTACAACACATGAGCAAAGGAGACAAGGAGTCCTTCAAAGAATACGCCCAAAAGTGGAGGAGTACAGCTGCCCAGATCATGCTTGACCAAGGGTATGAGGTTGGATCTGGTTTGGGAAAATTCGGGCAAGGAATCCTTGCGCCCATCCAGCTGAAGGAAAACAGGGATCGCTGCGGATTTGGATATAATCTGAGTCAAGCGGAAAGAAAGAAGATGGCAGAGGAAAGGAAGGGGAGATGGTTGGCCAAGTCAAAGGGCCAAGATCCATGGCCCCAGAGAATCCCTATCAGCGATATTTGCCCGAGCTTTGCGAGTGCTGAATTGCTGAACTCCAATCAAATTGCTTCCATCGGGGATGGTCTTGAAGCTGAAGAGGGTGGTGTTAGTCTGATCCGCCATTGCCTTGCTGGAGAAGAATTGAAGAATTGGGAAGCTGCTGACTTTCCTGTGACCTTTAATCCAAAGTAATTATTTGTAATGCAACCCCGTGGCTCTGCCCAAGGCCATAGGACAAGCTGCTAGGGGCACTCATGTTTTTATTTTCAGAATCATCATCATTAATAAAAACGTTATTTTGAATTTTCAATCAATAAAAATCATGTCTCTTCATTTCATGTGTCCTTTTTCCCGTTTTATTATTGTTTGCTTGTTTGTTTCGCTTTTCATTTTGTTTTTCGCTTCGGCAAAATCCAAAATCAACAATAATTGTATCTGAAAATAGCAGTGTTAATGGAGCAAGAAGAAAAGGTCATCGAGCCCCATGGGGAGTCTCTACAGAAATGGTCAATTTGGGTACTGAAGAGGACAAGAAAGAAGTCAAGGTCGGTACCGCAATGAATGATAGTGATCGTATAAAGTTGATTCAGCTCTTGCGTGATTACGCTGACGTTTTCGCATGGTCGTATCAAGATATGCCTGGGTTGGGTGTGAACACTCAATTTTTTTCGGTGTTTTTAACTTTTTTCCGAAAAATCACAAAAATAATCGTTTTTGATGTATTTTCGAATTTTAGTGTTAAATCTGTCGTTTTGCTCGCATTTGTCACTTTTTCGTTATTTTCACTATTTTCAGTTAAACAAAAAATAAATAATAAAAATCATCCAGAAAATTACAAAAATAAAATAAAATAAATAGTTTTAATTAATTGTGTTACAATGTTATTTTACAGTCATCCAAAAAAATAAAATAAAACAAATCCGAAAATAACATAACAAATAGAAATTAGGGTGCTCCAAAGTGCTCCAAGTTGCTGATGGGCCTAGTCCACAGCTCCAAATCTGAAAAACAGTCAAGGCCCGGTCAAAGTCAGTCAAACCAAATTAATGCCTAAACCTAAAAATGAAGTATAAATCAACAGTCAAGCAACCGTTAAAAGGGGAGCCGATTTTCAGAAAAAAAATCATCACACAAAAAATTAGGGTTTCACACTGAAACCCCAATCATCCAAACGAGACTGATCTGAAGAAAGAAATTATACAAGGAAATCGGAAAAATGTAGAGGACGGCCTCATCTTCTGCCACCACCGTCACTTCCATCACAATCACCGACCCTCATCCCTGTCAAAAGTACTTCACCACCAAAATCCCCACAGCCACCCACGAACCACCACAACCTCCAACCACCCCCAAACTGCCTGCTCACCAACCACCATCGCACCAAACAGCAGAGCTGAAACCTCCTGAACAACCCACCCCTACCACCACACCGGCCTAAAACCCACCACCTCCATCATAAAACTCCACAAACCGAAACCCCAATCACCTCCCAAACCGATCCAAACACCAGCCAAACAAACAACAAGAAGAGAATCGAAAGAAGGAAGGGGAACCGAAAAACAGAGAGCCCAGAACGAAAGGGGAAAAAAAACGAAGAAAATGATACCTTGAGGTGCGTGGGTCGTCGCCGTCGAGCACTCCGCCGCCGGCTTCGTCTTCTCCGGCGTCCTATCACCGTCGGACCACCGCTGAAGCCGCCATCGAACCCACTGCGTTCCCCTCTTCGTGTTCTCCCCTCTCTCGCTTTCCCCTCTCTCATCGCTCTCCCCTCTCTCTTTCATGGCCAAAACCACCATTTCTCTCTCTAATCCATCCTGGTGGTGCTGCGCATTTGGGGAGGTTGTTTGTATATTCACGATTTCCTATTATCTTTATCTTATTTTTTTGTAAATTTCGATTTTGAAATTTTACCACCTACACCCCTTATTTGACAAACGCCCAAACCCCAAAACCCAAAGGGCCTATTATCACGCACACCTGTTTTATAATACGACCCTTGTGGCTATTTGCACCCCTCTTTTACTATTGCACTGCATTTCGAATTTTATCATTTTTTAACTATTATTTTATTTATTTATTATTTAGTCTTCTCAAAAATAATGATAATGATATAATTAGGATTTGGTCGAGACGTACGTCTTATCAAATCCGCAACACCGGTTTAAGAGACCCGAGTTGTACAACTTGGTCCTAAACCACTTTAAAATTAAAACCGAACGACGCGTTTTTCAAAAAAAAAGCCCCAATCCGTTTATTATTATGTAGCACCTATTTTCAAATACAAAAACATGAGTTTGACCGAGATGTACATCTTGTCAAACCCGGTTTAAGAGACTCGAGTTGTACAACTTAGATCTTAAACCCCTTCCAAATTAAAATCAACCAACAAACAAATTTTTCAAGAAGAACTACGTGACTTTTGAGTCTCTCATCGCACCAGAGAGTACGTAGGCGCGGGGTCTCCCTGTCAAAGTCAAAACTAAATTTTCTTAATTTAGTCCCTATCTTGTTTTCTCGTAAATAATTAATGTTTCGAATATTATTTTGGGGTAAACAAAAAAATAAGTAATTATTATTGCGCAATCAAATTTAGGGTAACTGTCTTAGGACAGATGTGTTAGGGGTGCAGTGAAACTAGGGTTTCACCCCTTCCCTACGCATAACCGACTCCCGAATCCGACCTAGTTAACGCAGACCAAATAACTTTAAATTAGGTTTTTCTCAATTTTCCTATTACTAATAAATTGGGTGGCGACTCCTCAAATAATCTATTTTTGAGCCGTCAAGTCGAGATCCCGGTCACGACAGATGGCGACTCCACTGGGGATAGTGAGAGTCAAGCCCGGTATGTTTGGTTGTGCAAAATGATTATAAGGTACGCTTTGTTTACCCCTCTTAATTGCTTATTTATTTATTTCTTTGTACATATCTTATTTTTATATCTATATTGTTCCTTATAAACCCTAGGCTAGATGACATGTATTATTTGTTGTTTAGTTGTATTTATTGAAATATTTTGTGATTTTATTTTATTTTTAAATTTTGAGGTTTGTATGCTCCCTTCACACACTACACCTACTTTGTGAGCACACATCGAGAGTTGAGCTCATACACGAGCCACACAAAAAAACACCTTAATTTAGAACGAGGATAAGTGGGACTCATTCTGGATGTACATCCTATGTGACTTCCATGAACTCCTCATCTAGAGCATGATCCTTCTATGCGGGTACTCACTTCCGGGATGTACATCCTGTTGTGTTTAACTCTCTAAAAGGGTACTTGGCTCTAGAGACCTTAAATCTCCATAGGATGTAGCTACCACCCTGTGAGTACTCACAATAAAGACATTAGCCCTATAGGTCCCAATGCCCTATAGCACGGGCTAACCAAATTAGACCACAAAGGGAGCTATTTTTCCTCTTATCATAATTTTTGATTGAATATATTTTTCTCGTTATCGCTCATTAGTCTACACACAAAAAAATCATCAAAAAAAATTGTGTTTCATGTCATGCAACAAAAATAATCATATAGCCTTTCATGCATAAAAAACAAAATAATCATATTACATTTCATGCATAAAAAAAAACCTTATTGCATTTCATACATAAAAAAAAACCATATTACATTCCATGCATAAAAAAATAATATTGCATTTCATGCATAAAAAAATCATATTGCATTTCATGTATAAAAAGCATAAAAAAATAATGTTGCATCTAGAAGTTCATTTCATCTAAAAAAAATAGGATTTACCGTGTATCATTCATTCGTATTGCCTAAGTCCTTAAAAAAAATTGCATGTAGCGTACATTTTCATTTCATTGTCATTCATCATAAAATTTCTCCATTATTTTTCTTTGTATGTATGCCAAAAAATTTGCACATCTTCATGAGTAAATAAGCAAAGCACGTAGCATATTCCCTTCAAGGGGCAATAAAATTTGCATTACTTTTTTTCATAAAACAATGAAAAAATATTACAAAACAAATGCATGTTGCATCTTAGGGTGAGTGCTTGCATTCATATCACACATTTCATAACATATTGGTTTCCTTGACCCATTCTCATGTAGCATTTTTTTTCCTGTTTAAAGAAAATCAATAAAAAAAAGAGTTTTGAAGTCATTAAGTCTTCATTCATGTTAAATTTTTGTGCTTGCGTGAAAATGGATACCAATCAAGCTTAGACTCATGGAATTGGATCATTCTCTTGAAAGTTTTTGGTAAGATTAGTCATTGAAGGATTAGAGAAGTAGGGTGAGAGGACAAATATCATGGGGAACTATACCGGGGCATATTGGAAAAGATGAGTGGAAAATAGGGAGACATAAGGTTGTGGCAATCAGTTCTTGAATAAATAGTTCAAAGCCCAAAAAGAGAGGATTGTCATTAGCGCTTGTTTAGTCATGTAAGCTTGAAACTAAGTTAACTTTGTTGAAGCTTTACACTAATGGATTTGCATGAATCGCATTTTTCCCCGTGTCCCCTTAAAACACCAACCCCTTTTGAGTTCTTGTCTCGTGATAACTCTTAAAGCTCTTTTGGTCGCATCATTCAAGGATGAACCATTGAGCAAATATCAGATCTCAAAGGTCCATTTCCCCAGGAAAAAAACAAAAAAAAAAATAGACAAAAAAAAATATATAAAGAGCAAAGGATGTGTAAAAGAGTGAATGTTATTTCGAAATTAAATTTTTGAAAATGCGGAATCATGATTTCAAATGAAGAGTGGCCATTTTTTTTCCCTCTATCCCATAAAAAGAACCCTCATTGTCGCCTTTGAGCCTGCAACTTCCATTCACTAAACCCTGGACAAGGATCAACACCACAATAGAATTTAGTGCATTCAGCTTTCCAAAGTTATTTTATCAAAGATAGTGGAAAAAGTTCAAAAAAGAAAAAGAGAAAAATGAATAAAGCCCGCAAGACTGAAAGCAAGTATTGTCATTCTTGGCAAAAGTTAGGGCACAAAAGAAAAAGTAATGAAAAAGCATAGAGGTGAAAAAAATAATTAAAAAAAAGAGGAAGCTGAATGCACTAAAGATTCATGATCTGTTCCCATAACCCATTACCCATACCCATAAGACGTTTCTCTGAACCTTCTACTCCTTTCTCTTCCATAACCCATATCCAAAAAACATTTCTTTAAGCCTTCTAACCATTTTTTCCCCATAACTCATAGCCCATATCCATAAAACATTTTTTTAGCCCTCCATTCATTTTCCTTCTATAAACCATAACCCAACCCATAAAGCACTTCTGGGAACCTTCTAATCATCTTTCTTTCATAAGCCATAACCAATAGCCACATTGCAAACCTTTAAAAGTCCACTCTGATTGATGGATGATTGATTTCATTTTCTTAATTTTGAGATAAATTGTTTGCTCCTTTTAAATTATTCTTTGCTCTAATAAAAAAAATGAAGAAAAAAAGAGAAAATCCCGCTAGATTGAAAACCGAAAAGGCGTCTAGGCAAAAATTAGGGATAATAAAAAAAATAATAAAGCCCGCTAGATTGAAAACCCGCAAGGCGATCTAGGCAAAAATTAGGGCATAAAAGGGAATGAGACTTTCAATGAGATGTTTAAGTAGTTCATGTGGGAAAATTTTCGCTACTTGGGCAAAACAAAAGTGTACATTGGGGCAATTTGTGGAGGATAAGTTTGAGAGTCTCGAGAGACCCCACACTGGGGAAAGTTTCAGTAAGATCCTTTAGGAGTCAAAGGTTTCTTGCTACACCATGTAGTATTCCCTCAAGGCGAAATGCCTTTCACTAGAAATCTTACAATACCCTACATCCATCAAACTTTGTTTGCCACACACTCTTGTGCATCCTCGTAAGCAAAAACTTTTACCAATATTTGGGCAAAGCTTGTACATGGCCCTTCATGAGTCAAACTTTGTTTATTACACCATGTGTAGGGGCAATAGCTCTTACCAACACACGGGGGCAAAAATGTTTGCTCGACCTCGATGAGTCGATAAATGCTTGCTATGCCTGGTAGTCTTTCTTCTGTGATAAAACCCAATTCTCAGCCAATTTCCAACAAGTCAGGTACCTCAAGTAAATGGAATGCCCAATAACTCAATGGTTGCCATAATACATCTTCCTCTACTATCTTGTGTCGCTTTTGTCCTCCCTATGAGATCCTCTGGAAATACCCTCCACTTTCAAACCCAAAATCCCGAAACACAATAAGCTCTCAAATACACTGTGAATCCATGCATGTTCATTAAGTAATACTTCAATGAGAGTCAACTTGGAATCAAGTGGTGTGATTTAGAGAGCTAATGACAATCAGGAAAAAGAAGAAGGAGAAGGTCAATTTTGAGGGTGTTTTGCATTGGAAGGTGAGAAGTGACCTTAAAAGAAAATAGAAAGCTTGAAAGGGTGACGATAACCTTCCATATGAGGACAAGCTTGATTGGTTTAAAATAAAGCCTGCACAAAAAGAAATTCTCAGTGAATCCATCTTTCAAGACAAATGCATCTCAATTTCAACTCAAGACTCATGCATAATTCATGCATTTCATGTCATAGTTTGAATACATTTTCATCCATGCATTCCACTTCATAACTAGAAGCATACATCTATGTTCAAGACTTTGTAAATAAAGTAATAAAACCATCCAAAACAGGGTGTGCATTTCATGCTCTAAACTTTGTGCTATCGGTTCAGCCCTGGCACATTCTTTCATGCTATCGGTTCAGCCCTGGCACATTCTTTCATGCTAACGGTTCCGCCCTGGCACTGCTTTTTTACTTTTCATGCTAACGGTTCAGCCCTGGCATTGTCTTTACATTTCGTGCTAACGGTTCACCTTTCATGCTAACGCGCACCGCTTTACTTTTCATGCTAACGGTTCACTTCTTCGCTTTGTCTTTTATATTTCGTTTTAAATTTCATGCTCACCGCATCGCATTGCTTTACTTTTCATGCTAACGGTTCAGCCCCGCAATGTCTTTACATTTCGTGCTAACGGTTCACCGCATCGCTTTGCTTTTTACTTTTCATGCTAACGGTTCAGCCCCGGCATTGTCTTTTATATTTCGTGCTAACGGTTCAGCCCTGGCACTGCTTTTTCACTTTTCATGCTAACGGTTCAGCCCTGGCATTGTCTTTACATTTCGTGCTAACGGTTCAGCCCTGGCACTGCTTTACTTTTCATGCTAACGGTTCAGCCCTGGCATTGTCTTTTATATTTCGTGCTAACGGTTCACTCGCATCGCTTTTTACTTTTCATGCTAACGGTTCAGCCCTGGCATTGTCTTTACATTTCGTGCTAACGGTTCAGCCCTGCGCTCGCTTTACTTTTCATGCTAACGGTTCAGCCCTGGCATTGTCTTTTATATTTCGTGCTAACGGTTCAGCCACTGGCGCTTGCTTTTTACTTTCATGCTAACGGTTCAGCCCTGGCATTTGTCTTTTAAATTTTGTGCTAACGGTTCAGCCCTGGCATCTGTCTTTTAATTTTCCATGCTAACGGTTCAGCCACGAATCGTCTTTTAATTTTCCATGCTAACGGTTCAGCCCTGGCATCTGTCTTTTAATTTTCGTGCTATCGGTCTTGCCCTCGCATCGTTTCGACAAGTCGATCGATCTTGCTCGGCTTTGTGTTTTATTTTCCCCGCTATCGGTCTTGCCCTGGCGTTGCTTTTATTTCGTGCTATCGGTCTTGCCTCGACATCGCTTTTTCGACAAGCCGATCGATCTTGCTCGACTTTGTCTTTTATTTTCCCGCTATCGGTCTTGCCTCTGGCGTTGCTTTTATTTCGTGCTATCGGTCTTGCCTCTAGCTGCATCGCTTTCCCTTTATGCCGATCGATCTTGCTCGGCATTGTCTTTTATTTTTCCGCTTATCGGTCTTGCCCTAGCATTGCTTTTATTTCGTGCTATCGGTCTCTCGACATCTTGCCGATCGATCTTTGCATCGCTTTATTTTGCTTTTTCGACATGCTAATGTTGCTTTCTACTTCGTGATACTAATTTAACTCTGACGATCGTTTTGTAATATAACCCTAACATCGCACCTTCAACATCACCGACTAAAATTGAGGTTCATATTCGTACTCATTTCTTACTTTAATAACACAACTAAACGTCACGTTTTTGTATTATATCGTAAGAAAATGAGCACTGAGAGGCAAATCGTGAACACTCAATTTTTTTGGTGTTTTTAACTTTTTTAGAAAAATCACAAAATAATCGTTTTTGATGTATTTTGAATTTTAGTGTTAAATCATCGTTTTGCTCGCATTTGTCACTTTTTCGTTATTTTCACTATTTTGATTAAACAAAAATAAATAATAAAAATCATCCAGAAAATTACAAAAATAAAATAAAATAAATAGTTTTAATTAATTGTGTTACAATGTTATTTTACAATCATCCAAAAAATAAAATAAAACAAACCAAAATAACATAACAAATAGAAATTAGGGTGCTCCAAAGTGCTCCAAGTTCTTTGATGGGCCTAGTCCACGACTCCAAATCTGAAATCTGATCAAGGCCCGGTCAAAGTCTGTCAAACCAAATTAATGCCTAAACCTAAAAATGAAGTATAAAACCACAGTCAAACAGCAGTCAAAAGGGAGCCAATTTTTCAAAAAAAAAATGATCACACAAAAAATTAGGGTTTCACACTGAAACCCCAATCATCCAAACGAGACTGATCTGAAGAAAGAAATTATACAAGGAAATCGGAAAAATGCAGAGGACGGCCTCATCTTCTCCCACCACCGTCACTTCCATCACCATCACCGACCCTCATCCCTGTCAAAACTTCACCACCAAAATCCCCACAGCCACCCACGAACCACCACAACCTCCAACCACCCCCAAACTGCCTGCTCACCAACCACCATCGCACCAAACAGCAGAGCTGAAACCTCCCGAACAACCCACCCCTACCACCACACCCAGTCTAAAACCCAGCCACCTCCATCATAAAACTCCACAAACCGAAACCCCAATCACCTCCCAAACCGATCCAAACACCAGCCAAACAAACAACAAGAAGAGAATCGAAAGAAGGAAGGGGAACCGAAAAACAGAGAGCCCAGAACGAAAGGGGAAAAAAACGAAGAAAATGATACCTTGAGGTGCGTGGGTCGTCGCCGTCGAGCACTCCGCCGCCAGCTTCGTCTTCTCCGGCGTCCTATCACCGTCGGACCACCGCGAAGCCGCCATCGAACCCACGGCGTTCCCCTCTTCGTGTTCTCCCTCTCGGTTTCTCCCACTCTCTAATCAGACCTCTCCCCCTCTCTCTTTCATGGCCAAAACCACCATTTCTCTCTCTAATCCATCTGGGTGCTGCGCATTTGGGGGGGGGGGGGGGGAGGTTGTTTGTATATTCTGATTTCCCTATTATCTTTATCTTATTTTTTTTGTAAATTCTGATTTTGAAATTTTACCACCTACACCCCTTATTTGACAGCGCCCCAAACCCCCAAAACCCAAACTGGGCCTATTATCTGCACACCCTGTTTTATAATACGACCCTTGTGGCTATTTGCACCCCTCTTTTACTATTGCACTGCATTTCGAATTTTATCATTTTTTAACTATTATTTTATTTATTTATTATTTAGTCTTCTCAAAAATAATGATAATGATATAATTAGGATTTGGTCGAGACGTACGTCTTATCAAATCCGCAACACCGGTTTAAGAGACCCGAGTTGTACAACTTGGTCCTAAACCACTTTAAAATTAAAACCGAACGACGCGTTTTTCGAAAAAAAAGCCCCAATCCGTTTATTATTATGTAGCACCTATTTTCAAATACAAAAACATGAGTTTGACCGAGATGTATATCTTGTCAAACCCGGTTTAAGAGAATCGAGTTGTACAACTTAGATCTTAAACCCCTTCCAAATTAAAATCAACCAACAAACAAATTTTTCAAGAAGAACTACGTGACTTTTGAGTCTCTCATCGCACTGAGAGAGAGTACGTGAGGCGCGGGGTCTCTCACAAAGTCAAAACTAAATTTTCTTAATTTAGTCCCTATCTTGTTTTCTCGTAAATAATTAATGTTTGAATATTATTTTGGGGTAAAAAAAAAATAAGTAATTATTATTGCGCAATCAAATTTAGGTAAGCGTCTTAGGGACGGATGTGTGTTGTGGTGCAGTGAATTTAGGGTTTCACCCCTTCCCTACGCATAACCGACTCCCGAATCCGACCTAGTTAACGCAGACCAAATAACTTTAAATTAGGTTTTTCTCAATTTCCTATTACTAATAAATTGGGTGGCGACTCCTCAAATAATCTATTTTTGAGCCGTCAAGTCGAGATCCCGGTCACGACATTGGGTACTGACATTGTAGTACACAAGCTGCCGATTAAACCAGAATGCCCGCCAGTCAAGCAAAAGTTGAGATCCTTAAAAGTCACGGGAAAAAAGCAATTCTCCCAAAACAAGTTAATCATGCAAAAGAAAGTGATTGCACCCACGATTGCTTCAAACGGCAAAGTCAAAGACAACCTGCACTCGGCCCATGAGCCCCACAATTCCAATAGGTTCCTCAGTCTCGTGGCATGAGTGTCGCGGGTTGGCTGAACCAGCAAAAAGATAAGCCAAAAGAGCAAAAGAGCAAAAGAAAAAACAAACGATCAGAAAAAATAAAGCTGATCGAAAGTCAATCAAAGAAAAGCCGAAGGAAAAGCATTCTATTGCATTCATCATTCCACTAAATCATCGCATCGCATGCACTCGCATAACGTGCATTGCATAACCGACCTTGCATAACATGCATTCATACTCCATGCACCATGCCTTGCATCTGCTAACGTGTGCAGGTACCCCTGGATCAATGGAATGGCATTGACCATCAATCAAAGCAAGCCGAAGAAAAATCTGCTAACGTGTGCAAGTATCCTGGATCAATGCAATGGCATTGACCATCAATCAAAGCAAGCCGAAGAAAAATCTGCTAACGTGTGCAAGTACCCTGGATCAATGCAATGGCATTGACCATCAATCAAAGCAAGCCGAAGAAAGGTCCGCTAACCTGAGCAGATATCCTGGATCAATGCAATGGCATTGACCACCAATCAGAGAAAGCTGAAGAAAAGTCTGCTAGCCTGAGCAGACACCTTGGATTTTCGCACCGGCATTGACCGACTGAAGGAAACCAGCTAGATTTTTGAATTCCCTTTGGACCCACGTGTCCTAAGAAAGGTTGACTTCAACTTGCATTCGAGCTGCGGGTAAGTCCCCCTGACCTCAATAGGTCCAGTCGTAGAGGATAGCCGTGTTGGCCTAAAACATGGCACAGTCCTAGGGAAATATCAAGATGTAGACTTGATAAAGTACCCTCCCTCGGTCGCTCGAAAGACCACCCTTTGAGCCCACGTGCTCCCCAGGCCCAAGTGCAAACTCAGATCGTTCGCAGTTCGTTAAAAGGCTTTAGGCAGCCTCCGGTGTCGGTTGAGGACCGGTGCCTTTTTATTGCTTTCTTTATCGCTTTCTTTACCGCTTTCGCTAGCTTACTGAGGGCTAACACCAAACTTATTCTCTGCTTTTGTTGGCCGAAGGCTGACACCCATTCAAAAGAAAAAGAAACAGAAAAAGGAAAACAAAAAAAAAAGAGAAAAAGAAAAAGAAGAAAATTCGGGTTTTTCCAAGGAGACAAAATTTGTATAATTTCTGAATTCTTTACTTCTATTTTGCCTCGGAATATGTTTCGGCCAATTCATATTCCTTGATAAAATCCAAATAAAGAGGGGCAGCTGTCATACCCTAATTTTGTCCGGCTTGGGTCAAAACCCTACTTTTCCACAAAAATAGTAAACTGTGAAGTGTGAAATCATTTTGTAGAGTGAAAAATACTTATCCGGCTTGGGTTTCAAAAATCATTCTAGGGTTTTTAGGGTCATTTTTAGAGTGAAAATGCATTTTGGAGCAAAAAACAAGGTTTTTAGAGCAAAAGGGTATTTTGGTCATTTTTCACCAAAGGATAATTTCTCGTCAAAAATCATTGTGCAATTTTAGAGAAGTTTATTTGAGGCAAAATATTTTTGGTCATGCATATATGTAGCGCATGCATGCATGCATGGTAAAAAATTTCAAATTCAAAAAGGCATCAAAAATGAATATTCTACAAAATTGCAAGGTGAGATTTTTATGATATTTTTGGTCATGGAGATCTCATAAAATGGCATATTCATAAGATTCCTAGTATGTGGCCAAAATGGGGTGTATTTTTGTGCAATTATCCTAAAAGGAATAATCAAAAAAGGAGAGATAATGGAAGGTTCATCAAGGGGACAAATAGTACAATAGTACAAGATGACAACTTGCAAAACTTGGGCACCACTCTCCCTCTCATGTGCGCCAACTCTAGCCCATTATCCCTCCATTTTTGATTTATTTTTCAAAGTGTATCTCAATCATGACTCTCCATTCAAATTAAGATGCAAATCTCCACCATTCATTCATAGTTAATGGCAATCTTGTAATATGAATTGTCGAGAAACATTTTTGGAAATTCACACCCTCTCCACTCTCCTCATGAGCTTCCCATTCACTCCCTCATTTGTGCTTTCTCAATACCCTCAATCCATGTGATCATCAATCCTAGCCTTTGATTCAAAATTAAAGTCCAATCCTAGAGCACAACTAGAATGCAAGGACCAAAACACCCTCAACCCTAATTGCATTCTATAAATACCTTGTTAAGCCCATCTCTCACAATCTTTGGCCTCACAATTCACTCCAAAACCCTAGCACATAACTCATCTCTCCCTCTCTCCCTCTTGGCCGATTCCTCCCCCTCACTCCCTCACTTCATTTTTTTCATTTTCATCTCAAATCAATCCTCAAATCCACTCCTACTTCACATATCATCCTCCTCTTCTACTAAAATCCAATTGTTCATCATCTAATCTCAAGAATCAAGGAAAGTTCATGTTTGCATCATCAAAAGCTTGTGGTTTGAAGATTTGCGTGGGGTTCTTGTTGGTGTTCTATTGAAAATCATTGTTGATTTGAGTTCTTGCTCTTCACTTTTCTTCATAATCTAGCTTGGTCCAAGGTATACTCTAAAAAACCATAGCATTATCTCCAACATTTTTGCATCAAAAATCACACTTTTCCTTTCCTTCCTTTTGCATGCTCTCATAAAATGTGATTTGCTAGTTGTTGTTGGTGAGAGGAGCCTTAAACACTATTGACAAGCACTTAGGGAGGCTTGGGTGTTTAAGGTGCCTCTCACCCTTTAATAAATTGATTCATGTTGTTTTTGTGTTGATTTTATATTTGTTGAGAAATGAAATTGTTCTTTCATGTGTTACTTAGTTCACATATCATGTTAAAGTTGGTTTTAATAAAATTTTGTTGTTTTCTTTGCTTGATGATGCTTAATCTTGTTGTGGATACTTGATTTTGGTGTTTTCATGTTTAGATCCTTTGTTTAATTTTGCAAATCTCCTTTTCTTACTCATATATGTTTCGCAAAAATTAAAGAAATGAAGAATAAATGTTGATTTGAAGTTTTAGTGTTTGAATCATGTGATTAATTGTTCCTAGGTCTTGCTAATATCTTGTGCTTGCTTGATTTTGTGAGTTTGATGAATAAATTTGTTGTTTGGCTATGTGTTGGCTTCGCAAATCATGAGAAATAATTAGGGTTTTATTGTTTCTTGGCTATTTGGCTTGCAATTGTGCTTTTTTTTAAAAAAAAAAATGCCTTCTCAAGTTGTTTTGATGGGATCTTGCTTGCAAGTAATTGTTATGTTGATGATTGGCAAGATGACTCACACTTGTGCTTTCGTGCACATATTTGATAGTGTTGAAGATTGCCTAAAAATGATTCAACTTGTCTTGGGCTTACAATGTCGAATTTATTTGTTTTCAATGTTGATGATGAGTGACATGACTCTCACTTGTGCCTTGGGCGCCATTTTTTGTAAGTGATGAGGATCACCTCAAGTGACTCAACTCTCTTTAAATTTTCAATGAGCAAAATGTGAGTTTATGATTCCTTACTTGCCAATTGTTTGTGATAGCTTGTGAATACTTTCTTTTGGTCACTTTGAGTCTTATAAATGTGATGCTTGTTTTAAGTCATTAATTTGTTTAAATGTTGATGATTGGTAAGAGGATTCAACACATGCTTTCAAGCATAATTTTAAACATTGAGGATTACTTTAAAATGATTCAACTCTTGTATACATTTTGGTGTTGAGTATTTGGTAAAATGACTAGACGCTTATGCATTTGTGTATTGTTAATAAGTGTCAAGGATTACCAAAAGGAATTTAACTCTTGTGTTTTTTTCGTTGATTCTTAAATTGATTCAATGAACTACCCTTTTGTAATTGATCAATGTCTCATTTTTGTGTGACCATTCTTTTTCAACTTGTAACTAGTTTTGACAATTACATATTCATGCCTATACTTGCCTAATCATGCACGTCATTGCTTGCATGTTCATTCATCTAACCTAGATCATTCTATGCCTATAATCAATAGTATTCTCTTGTTCATGATGCCATTTAAATGTCTTGATTTAATTGTGTGCAATTCCTCCCCCATGCATGTACTCTTATATGAAGACGTAAGCCTACTTACTTGTTGTAGCATAGAGTCATTAAGATAAATGCACCCCTCTTTGAGATTGCTACCCGTTCCGTAGTAATTCTCACACACGCACAATTGTTTTGAGAACTTTATCTTGCATCTTTGACAATTAAATCTCTTGATTGTATTGGCATGCTTAATCTTAGTTGATGATCAACATGTTCATGATTGCTTGATTAGTGAATATGTTTGAACTTCATTCATTCATTTTGCATTTGGTTATGGACTTGGAATTGGGTTGAAATTGTTCTACTTCGTTTTTTTTAAACTCGTTTCCAAAACCCTTCTTCAAAACTCCAATAAAACTAAATTGTCATCAATGATCACTCGCGCCGTTGCCGTTTGATTGTTAATGATGATTTTTCCCGAGAGTTAGTAGTGTGGCCACTCTAAACCGTTGTTGTTTGGTCGCCACGAACGCTCGACTTCTTTGCGAAAACATTTTCTTCGTTAAATAAAAAAACCAATTGTCATTGATGATCACTCGCGCTGTTGTCGTTTGATTGTTATTGACGATTTCATTTTCAAAAGAGTTAGTAGTTCGACCACTCTAAACCGTTGTTGTTTGGTCGTCACAAACGCTCGCCCAATTGCAAAAACTCTCAAATCATTCTCAAAAACAAAAGACGAGAACTACGTAGCTTTGATTCCTCATCACAGTGAGGATACGTAGGAGCGGGTTCATGTCCCGTCAAGCACACTTTCAAAAAATCATAAAAATAATTCTCTTTCCCTCCCCCTTTTTTTTAAAAATCTTTGTTTTATTCCGCCTTTCAAAGATAACAAAAGATTTAATTTCTCCTCCGTTTTCCAAAAATCCTTTCAAATAAAAAGAAAAGAAAAGAAGTAGAACAAGTCGTTTTCAAAACAAACCTTTGTCTAAACCACACATCAAGTTAAAGGTTCCCTTTCGGTAGAAAGGATGTGTGAGGTGCTAATACCTTCCCCACACATAACTGACCCCCGAACCTACATCTCTGTGTTTTCGAAAGACCATCCCCTTTCTAAAAGACCTTTTTTCAATGTTTTGGTCTTAAAATTAAAATATTGGTGGCGGCTCTACTATTTTTCACGTTGTCAAACGAGAAGTCCAAACCGGATTTTTCGGGGCGCAACAACAACCCTTTGCATTTTTATAATCAATTAGTTGATCAGCGACCGTACTGCAATTAGTTGGTGGACCTATAGGATAATAGGGGCTATAATTAGGGAATGACCAAATCATAGTTTAGTCTTTCAATCATTCAACCTTTTTGCTATTTATGCTTTTCTTCAATTTAATTCTTGCATGACCAAACAAAGGTTAATTTAGGAAAAAGAATACTAATCACGAATGACCAAACGGATAAGTAGATTTAGTAAATGGATTGGTAATTGAATTAAATTAAAGGAATTCAGGTAGAATTAAACATATGGGGATCGAAGCTTGTTAGTGAAACCATGACCCTAGGTTTCTCTCCATTGAATTAAATCTTGCATTTTATTATTGTTCTTTATTTCTTTTTCTTTCCGTTACAATTCAAAAATTTGTTCGTCTAAATAATAATTAATCTTAAGTAGTTTGGTACTTGTTAATTAATCCCTATGAGAAGATATCTTTTATACTACTTTTGCGAGCGAGTACACTTTCTCTACGTGTGTTTTTAACACAACATTAACCTTCCCACACAAACTCTCAATCTCACAAAGCAATCTCTCTCTGTGTAAAAACTTCCCAAAACTCATCTTCAACCTCTCGCAAAACACCCAATTTTTCTGCAACTCAAAACCTCATTAATGGCTCGTAAACAAGTTGCAACAAAGGGCTCTTACAAGAATGCAACCAGTGCAGGAGCATCACCCAAACAAACGAAGAAGCAACAACCAAGTGCACCTGCACTAGTAACTGAAGAAAATGCTCACTTATGGAAAATGCAAATGCTGTCAGAGAGAGGCTACAATCAGCAGAAAGCCAATCCCTCCTTTAAGTCATCAACAGTGGTCAATCTTCATTGGGACACATTTGTGCAAAACTGAGGAGCTTATATAGAGAAAGTGGTGAGGGAATTTTATGCGGGAATTGCTGATTCAAAAGGAGGTGAGCCTACAAACTTTTCAATGGTTCGAGGTAAGAAAGTTCCCTTTCATCCCAAGAAAATTAATGAACATTATGTGCTGCATTATAATGGGAGTGATTTTGGGGAGCAAGTAGAAAGTTCTGGTAAGAAAGACATGATTCCAATTAAGGTTAGAATAGCTAAAGAGGATGCTGTTTGGGAGAAATTTACAAATTGTGAGTTTAAGATGAGGAGTAGTTACTTGATCAAGGAGCTAGGTAACTGGCACCTATTTATTGCTGCATCAATTTTTCCTACTTCACACACATACACTTTGACAAAGGAAAGATTGATCCTTATGGATACAATCTTGACTGAAGGCAATGTGGATGAGGAAGGTTGTTTGCTAGGGAAATTCTAGCTTGCAGTAGTAAAATAAAAGGCTTTTTATTTTTCCCATTCTTGATTACTGAGCTTTGTATGAAAGTTGGTGTCCCCGTTGATGAAAATGAACAAGGAAAATTTTCTCTTGGTCCCTTATCTGTTGAGTTTAAGGAAAAAGCCAAATCTGCAAAGGAAAGCACTTCAGTGGTGCAGAAGCAACAAGCAGTTTGGAAGTTTCAACAAGAACAACATGATTGGTTGCAATTAAGGTTCCAGGAAATTTCCAATGTGCTAACACAAGTGGAAACTCTTGTGTTTCCTAGCTGGGTCGTGAGAATTGAGGGAAGGGAAGAAGAGGAGGAAAATAATGAAGAAGAGATAGTTGAAAAGGAGGTAAGACCAAAGAGAAAGAGGAAGACTAAGAAGGAAAAGAAAGGGAAGAAGAAAATGGTTGAGGAGGAGACTGAAATGAGAAGTGAGGAGCTGTTTGACACTGATGCGGATGAAGAGGTTACAAAAGCTATGAATACGAGAGACAAAGATGTGGAGGAAGATGAGGTTAATATGGAGGCAAGTTCTAGAAAGAAGTATGCTACCAAAACAAGAACACCACCCATTGAATCCACAAACCAACCTACCCCTCCCCATCACCATCAAAATCACCTACACCTCCCCTTCACCAACAAACACCACCTGCACATTCCCATTCAAAGAAGAAACACCACCTCAACAACCATCACCAACACTTTCCCAAAATGAACCACAACCGCAATCACCCACCAAAACACCAACCCAACCACCCCATTCCACTCAAAAAGAATTTGAAATAACCCACCTAGAAAAAGAAAATGAAATTGCCACTACAAAATTAAACCCAATTCCATCTGTCAGTCCACCACTTCAATTACCACCTATTCCATCAAACCACCCCTCACAAGAGCTAACATTCCTTTTGTGATTGAAAGAAACATTGCAGGTCATTCCTAAAGAACAAGAAGCAGAAGGAGAAAAGACAATCTTTGGTGAGAAGCAATTAGAAGAATAGCCTCCACAGATGTCAACTGATGCACCTGCATCTGATGCAGGTAAATCCCAGCAGTTTCCACCTGTTATTGTTATACCGGCCAACTTTGAGGCCACAATACAACTTGTCTTAGAGGAACTTGCTGCAAAGAAGAGAGAAGAGCTACGAAACACAGAAGTTTTTTGCAGGACCTGCTAAAACTACTGCTGAGGTTGTCACATCTGTGATGAAGAGCCCAACTGAAGAAGAATCAATGGCTGAGAAAACTGTTGCTGAGCAGGGTGATGCAGGTGCACCTAAGGGAACTGCATCTAACATAGAGGAATCTGATGCAACTGCAACTGGTAGGTGCACCACAAAATGAGGAGCAGCCAAAGAGGAAGAAGCAAAATATTAAACATGCAGCTGTGATATCAAGCTCAAGGCTCGGGAGTGGAGACAAGAAATGAGTAAAAATTTGAATGTTGTTATGTTCAGTACTTTGCTTACTTTTGTTTTAATCTATTCTATTTTGTGTTATATATATATATATATATATATATATATATATATATATATATATATATATATATATATATATATGTGTGTGTGTGTGTGTGTGTGTGTGTGTGTGTGTGTGTGTGTGATTTATATCTTAATTGTTTTAATATGTGTTTAAATATTAGGATTAGATGTACTTAGATAATAACGAGCCTTTTCAAGAGGATAATTTTGCCTTGATCCTTTCCGCAATAGGCAACAAATGGGTTCTCCGAGGCTTTCCTACGAATAAAGGGACACCAAGATAAGTAAAAGGGAGAGATCCTTTAGAGAAGCCGAGCAAGGCTGAGATGGCGGTAACACGAGAGGAAGATATGCTGCCAGTGAAAAATCTAGACTTTGCATTACTGATAACCTGGCCTGAAACTTGTTCGTAAGCGGAAAAGAGATTCAGCAAACAAGAAATACTCTGCTTAGTAGCTCTACAGAAGATCATTATATCATTAGCATATAAAACATGACTTGGCATACAGAAACCACGCGGTCCAACCATGAGCTGAAGCTTACCATCTGCCACAAGTTTAGAAATGCGTCGACTAAGAACATCTTCAACTAAGCAAAAAAGAAGAGGGACAAGGGGTCTCCTTGTCTAACTCCCCTTGTGCAACCAAAGAAACCAACAACAGTGCCATTAACAGAAAAGGATAGCTTAGCTGAATGAAGAATAATATTAATCCAAGAACAAAATTGCTCATTAAAGCCAAAA
The DNA here is from genome assembly GCA_020916435.1 of Oxytropis ochrocephala. NCBI lineage: Eukaryota > Viridiplantae > Streptophyta > Magnoliopsida > Fabales > Fabaceae > Oxytropis > Oxytropis ochrocephala. The sequence continues at coordinate 84,814,895 of CM037092.1, read as the reverse complement.
GCCGCCAGAACTTGAAGTAAGAAATTCCAGTCAATAGTATCAAAAGCTTTTTTAATGTCAATTTTCAAGGCTAATTGGCCTCCAAAAGACTTCTTCTGAAGCAGATTTATAGATTCGGAAGCTGTGCAGATACAATCAGAGATGTTTCTACCTTTCACAAATCGCCTCTGATTGTTAGAGATAATGGTAGGGGCGACTAGAGCAAGTCTGTCAGCTATAACTTTAGTAATAATTTTAACTTTAAAATTAGCCAAAGCAATAGGTCTAAAATGCTCTATTCTATCAGCCCCATCAACTTTAGGAATCAAAGCAACAATATTAGAATTAAAATTAGGGAGCAACCAACCTTGTTGGAAAAATTGCAGCACCGCATTATAAACATCCTGAGCGACAATATCCCAGTACTTTTGAAAGAAGAATCCGCCAAATCCATCTGGACCAGGGGCGCCATCACCATTGAGAGAAAAGACTGCAGTTTTCACCTCATCCAGAGAAGGTAAATTAGTAAGCATAGTATTGTCCTGATCCGAAACTAAAGCAGGAATAACATCCCGAATAAGATCATTGGAGCGACAGTTATTATTCACCGAAAATAAATTCTGATAGTAATTCACAATGTGGTTCTCAATGTCAGCAGAAGTGGTAAGAAGACTATAACCATTCTTCATAATAGAGATCCTTTTGGTAACATTTTTAATTTTTGTCAATTTGTGAAAAAAGGCAATGTTTCTATCCCTAAAGTTATGCAAGTTAACTCTAGATTTCTCCTTCCAATAAGCTTCTTCGTAATTTAGCGCATATTACAAATTAGTTTGAACCTCCTTCTTAAGAGTGAATAACTCATCTGAGCCACCTTGGATGTTAATCTGATCCTGGATATTATCAAGTGTGTCTAATGCCTCTCTGACATTAGTGAAAACGTTGTCGAAAACAGTAGTGTTCCATTCCTTCAGCTTTGATTTCAAGTTTTTCAACTTCTATGATATGGCCTCAGAGACAAGCCTCTTACAATCAGGATGCTGAGCCCACATTTTCATAAACTTAAAAGAGGAATGTTGCTGTAAAGACTCTTTTTTCATGAGGAGGAGAAGTGGAAAATGATCTGACTTACTTCTAGTAAGAGTGCAACAATCAACTTTATCCCAAAAGTTAAGCCAATCTTCGTTACATATGGATCTATCGAGTCTCCTCTCAGTATTATTTCCAAGTCTACCATTAGACCAAGTATATTGGGATCCCCGAGTAGGATTATGAATCAAATGATTCAAATCAGTCCATGACGCAAACTCATCACAAGAAATAGTTGAGGGAAGCCCTCGTCCTCTGTGCTCGTGAGCACCTAAAACTGCATTAAAATCACCAATAAAACCCCACGGAGCAGGGTGATCCTGCTGCAAGTTAGTCAAGTCGCTCCAAAGTTGCCGCCTAGCGATGTGGCTATTGGACGCTGCATACACAGCAGAGAAGTAAAGCGTTTGATTCTCCACAACTATAGAGAAAGCCACCTGCTGACTAGTAGAAGAAATAATTGCAAGATTATAAGCATTAGTTCAAAAGCACTAAAGATTATAGGACAATGATCCTCTATTGTTCTCAGCAAACAACTGTAGCTGCAAATTAGAGAAAAAATTAGCGGGAATCTGATCAAAATCAACCCAAGGTTCAGAAATAAATAAAAAAATCAGGCTTATGCATACTGCAAAGCTTTGTTAACACTGCTCTTGAATCAGGATTGCCAATGCCCCTGATATTCCAATAAAGGATTTTTAACATTGAGACGAGTGTTTGAGACCACCCTTTGATCGGGTCATATAGCTAGCTTTCTTTTGAATTTGCAATTGTTGCTTGCGAATTCTTTTCTTGTGGGATTTAGATAGAACTGCTGTAAAATTATCGCTGTTAGAGTCCACCAAGTACTTAGATGACTGATCCTCAGAATCACCTTTATCAGAGTTGTGCTCCTCGTCGGTGTCATCACCCTGGTCACCCCAGAAGCGACTCACAGTGCGCATGTAATTGGCAACGGCTGCATTAACATGAATAGTGGGGGTATTCATATTACACTAACTAATGGTGTCAAAAATATCCTTTACCTGCATATCATGAATATCCTGGTGAACACCCTCTTCAGAAGCGAGGGAATCTGGGATAATTTGGACTGAATTGGTTTCTTCACTAGGAGCACCTCTATTTACCTCTTGCGCCTTAAGTAGTGCAGTAAATCCCATTACCGTGCTATCACTACTCGCCATAGTTGTGGCTACCACCCTACCCAACAAAGGATTAGGATCTGCTTCTACCTCTTGGGGAGATAAAACAATGTTATTGATACCCCGAAATCGGTTACTGTCATTAGCTTCCTCTACCAATATAGCAGTCCCTTGGGCATGTATCTCCGTAGCTTGAGGCGCAGGTGCAGAAGGCCCGGCGGTAGTCTCTTTTACCTCCCCGACAATAGATTTTCCTTTGTCAATCTTAGGAACGTACTGAGGCACAATACGTTTCTGTGGGACCTCCTTCCTCACTCTATTCTTTGGCATAACAAAATCAGCTTTCTTGACAGCCTGCGTTGCTGTAACCCCATGTTTGCAGTGCTGAGTCAAGTGACCAAGGCAATTACATGATTTACAGAACAACGACACATGTTCATATTCAACATCAATAAGGAAGGCATACCCCTCTCTCTCGACTAAGAGTTGATCTCGGAGGGGCGCATTTAAGTCAATGTCAATCAGTACTCGGGCAAAATGCCCAAAGGATCGCTTAGTCGTGGCTTCATCCAGAGCAATGGGGATTCCAAGACTCCCACTAATTTCAAACAGTATTTTCGATCTCCAGTATTCACGAGAAAGACCGTGCAGTCGGACCCAACAGTGAGCAGAAGATTGCTTAATGGAGTAAGGGTCAAAGTTCGGCGTCCAAGCCGAGAGGCGCAACACACCTGGCTACAAATTACAAGTCCCATGAGACAAAATACTTCGAAGATCAGTGATAGATGTAAAGTAGAATTCGTAAAACTCTTTCCAAGAGAAACCATGGACCAATTAGCTGTGAGCTTCCAAATTTTAGCGATTTTTAACTGTAACTCAATGATCTTATAAGGCTTATCCCCCTTTGACAAGATGAGTCGCCCAATTAGAAGATTTTTGCAGTCAACAACACCTGCTTGGTATTCTTCCTCTGAGATTTTTATAGCAAGGACATCCCCTTTGAGACAAGGTTTCGGTAATTGACTCAATGTTGCATCAAAAAAGATAGGACCCGAAGATGACTCATTATTCTTAACAGCCTCTAAAAAAGATTTTGCAGAACCAAAATTAGAAGGTTTAGAATTACCTGGGGACCCACTATGAAAAGCAGGTCCTTTTGTTGCTGCAAAATCAGTCCCCAATGAAGCCTGCTGCAGCGTGACATGGACAGTTGCTGCGACGTGGCGCACGGATTGCGGTGGTGGACGTCAGATGTCTTGTCCCCGAGGCCTGCTGCTGCGACGTGACTCCTGCTAGAGAAGTCGAGGCATGCGCGCCTAACATGAGGTCAGCATTGCGCTGCATCACATCGGCTGGCCTGACGTTCATAGAGTGCATCAATTGCAAAATAATTTTTTGAAAGAAATTAGCTGATCTGTTCAACTTAATTATGCAACTCTTAAATAGTGATTTATCTTTTGTCATTACTTGAGGACAAACAATGGTTTAAGTTTGGGGGTGTGATGACTCTATTTTATATAGAGTTATTTATGCATCTAAACCTAATTAATTGCTCTCTTTTAAGTAAGAATATATAGTAAATATAGTGGTATAAGTAAAATAACAACATTCAGAGTTTAAAGAAGGGTTATGTTTATGATTAAGCATTTTTCATATATTTTGGTATTTTGATGTGTTTGTTTAGTGCACCTCCATGTAATGCTTCTGCACCAGAAAACAACAATGCATCTGCATTTGATGCACCTGCACTGGAAACAAACTACAACACATGAAGACTTCTTAGACCATTAAAATGCACCAGCACTCAATTGATGACATCATGCTTAGTCATTAAGGCACATGCAACTTGCAAATTTCAGCGCCTACCATAGAAGTATAGCTTTGAAGAATCACTCATCTATGGACACTTGTTGATCCAATAGTGGACGTCCCTCTACAATTGAGTGTATGATTCAACTTAATTTTTGGAAGGATTAGAACTTAACCCTAACTCGACTCTCAAGTTAACTTAACCTAAGGAAGACTCACTTTTTCAAGGTTTTATAAGAACCCTCATTCCTCATTTGAAGACAACCCTCAAGATATCAACAAGATATTTTTTTTACCAAAAGATATCAACAAGATATTAACATAGATAGTTTAGGATAGTTTTTATTTTGTAAGGAGGCAAGAAAGGAATTGACAACTTCTTTCTTTACCTCAACATAGTACTAGCTGAATACAATGAAGCTAATGCACCTGAATTGCTTGGAGATTTCATGCAAAGGACTTCAACCCGTGTAAACTTTACCTTGTTGTTTTCCTTTTGTGATTTCAATTATATGAATATGATCCATTCAATGATATATGCCTTGCAATGTCTAACATGAGCTAAACTCCTTTAGTTGGAATGTTTTAACCTTATAATGATCTTTTAATCAAGTTATTGTGTTCATATGTGATGTGTGCATTTTAGTTCTTGTTTTATAATTCTTTCAACACTTATTTTGAGATTGATCACTTAGAATAAGTAGATTTATAATTACAGACAAGGTTTATAACTAGAACTCAAGAACTAATATGGGTAAGTGTTTTTGTAACACCCCATTTCTACCCGGTAATTTATAATAAAAATCAGAGTATAAAAAAAAAAATTATTTCTCATTAAATGGAGCATTACACTCCTCTCTTAAAAACACTCAAACAGTCGGTTCAGCTCATAAAAAGGTATCAATACATAACACCATAATAAAACGTGGGATAACTAATATCATGCAGCGGAATATTAAACTACATCTCAAAAATGGTACTCAGCAGTCTCAATTAGTAAACAATACATAAGAAGGCTCAACAATGAGCAAAACAGAACAAACTACAGTTCATAACCCATCCCCTAGGTGCTACGTGATCGAAGCGCATCGACTCAGTGGAATAGTGAAGGTAGTAAGCCCTCACTCATGACTACCCGTGGTAAACAACAACGAAAGGGTGAGTCTCGAACTATATAATAAAAGTGATAATAGGCAATATATCTGATCCACAGATTCACAAAGACAATCAATCATACCAATCATCACTCAATAATGTTCATGTGTTCATGTGAATGTATGCAATGTAGTTATGCATGTGGTACCATTTGCCCTCCGGCAGTCTCATTATCAAATTGAGTCCTCATGACTCGCCCCCGGGCACCGCCCCGACCTACCACAATCGCTTTATAAACGTCGCGATCGTAATGAATGTATGCATGAGACTCCATGAACACAACACAAGCACATTCACCACATCAATTTATATATTATTTTCTCACCTCATATTTAATCTCGGTTATAGCCCTCATGGCTCATGTCCCCATGGCATCCTCAATCATCTCAGTTACTAGCTCATTATACTCAAGTCCCAAGGACTATTGTAATTAGAGGACTAATCTCACTCGGGGACCTAAACCACCATTTAGGACCAAAACAATCACCTAGGGACCACAATGTCCCCTAGGGACCAAAACAACACTCACTTAGTCACCAGCAAAGACTAGGCGCCATTTTCCCCACATTCGCGCGCCCGGTGCAACACAAAGACTAGCGCCAGAAACCCAAAGAATCTGGCGCCCCGTGGCAACACGTGACCACTAGCGCCATTTTTCTAGCAATCTGGCGCGCCCTGCAAAGACAAATGACCCCTAGACACAAACTCGAGACACAACTCGGACACAAACTCGGACACGTGCGCCGCCTAGGCACTCGGGCAAAGACTATTTGGCGCCCACACTGACCCAAAGACACACAAAGACGTTTAAGCAGAAACCACTCGAGCCAAAATGTTTAAAAAGGTTTTTGGGCAGGCAACGGCAAAAGATGGCACGGTAAAATATGCCAGAACTCTAGGTTCCACTCAAAAACACCCCCTAGGCGCACACTAATGGCGCCTCAAAGATTGCCCACCAAAGACATCTCTCAAAGGACACATGCAAACAGAAAACTACTCGAGCCAAAATGTTTAAAAATGTGTTTGGGCAGGTGAATACAAAATATGTTTGGAACTCTAAGTGTCACTTAACCCACCCTATAGGCGCACATGTATAGCGCCACAGAATTGCTCTCTAGGACATCTCCCAAATGACACGTGAACAACAAAAACCACTCGAGCCAAAATGTTTTAAATGAAGTTTGGGCAGGTGAATACAAAATTTGGCTCGGTGAAATATGCACAGAACATCAAGTTCCACTCAAACACCCTCTATGTGCACGTGAGCGATTGTACGGGCGCCACGTTCCTAGCAAACCGGGCCCGGGCGGTAAACACACCTCCCAAGCACTCAAGCGAGGTGGTGCTGGCGCCATTTCCCCAGCAACTTGGCGCCCAGGCAGTGACACCCTGCACGAAACACACAACACAGCCCATGAACAGTAGCCCAGGCGCCATTTTCCCAGAACTATGTCGCCCTGGCAGTGGCATTTCTGCACAAACTCACAAATCAACTCGTGAAGCGATTACTGCAGGCGCCTAAATCCCAAAGACTTTGGCGCCCCAAACTCAAAACCCCAATTTTTCCAAATTCTCCCAAATCAAATCACTCCATAACCACTCTAATACTCCTAATTTCATATTATAACAATCAATTTCATACTCAACATCAAAACACATCACAATTCACGAAATCACATGTTATAAACCCTAATTCAAGCCCCAAATCGATTTCAACATGCAATTTACCAATTCAATGGTTCAAATCATCAAACAATCATAAATCAACACAAAACAAGACCTATGATCTACATATAACTCATTATCCCCTCTATTATAGAGTGAGACTCCCCTTACCTTATTTTACACCGCAGAAAGTGATCCTCACCAAGTCACGTACAAGAACTACAGCAACTAAGGCCTTCCTCTCCTTCTCTTGATTGGTGCGAAGCCTTCTCTCCCTTTCTCTAGGGTTTTAGCGCCGATTTCTTCCCCCTTTCTCTTCTCTCCTTTCGCAACTTTCTTTCTTTTCTTTCTTTTGCACAAGTGATGCGAAATGCATCACTCCTAGGAGCCTAAGTCATTGGGCTTGGGCTCCTGGGCCAATGCTTGCAGCTCCGGTATTTCCGATACCACTCCCTTCTATTAAAATAAAATAGTAAATATAAAACACTATATTATACTTAATATAATTGAAATAGTGCAACACTTAAACAATTTAATCAATTTCTTAATTAAATTATTTAGGGTGTTACAACTCTCCCCCACTTAGGAAATTTCGTCCTCGAAATTCATACCTGAGTCAAAAAGCTCTGGATACGACTCCCGCATCCTGCTCTCCAGCTCCCAAGTCATGCTCTTACTAGCGGCTCCCAACCACACTACCTTGACTAAGGCAATGTCCTTCCCTCTCAACACCTTCACCTCCCTATCATCAATCGTCACTGGCATAGTCTCCACAGTGAGGTTCTCACGTACCTCCACATCATCCATGTGAATCTCATGAGGCAGTGCAGGATATACTCCAAGTCGTGACACATGAAAAACATCGTGCAAGTTCGAAAGATTAGGTGGCAAAGCCACCCTATAAGCAACCTTTCCCACCCTCTCGGTGATTTGGTGCGGTCCAATGAACCTGGAGTTAACTTCTTTGCCTTTGAGCACGCCCAACACCGGTCATAGGCGTGACCTCAAGAACACATGCTCACCAAACTGAAACTCCAAGTCCTTTCTCCTCCTATCATGGTAACTTTTCTCATTCGGCTCACGGGACTCTTTCATTTTCTCTCCGATCATTTTCACCTTCTCCGTAGTCTCCTAACCAACTCCGGTCCAAGAACAACACTCTCACCAGGACTCATGCCAACACAAAGGAGTCCTACACCTCCGCCCATAAATTGCCTCAAAAGGAGCCATCCACATGCTCGAATGATAGCTATTATTATAAGTGAACTCAATCGGTGGGAGATGGGTATCCCACGCACCTCCTCGCTCGAGCACACAAGCTCTCAAAGGTCCTCCAAGGATTTGGATGGTTCTCTGCAATCGACCATCATGCGAGGATGATAAAGTGAACTCAACCTCGGATGGACCCCAATGCCTCCCGCAAGCTTCCCAAAACTCCGAGCGTAAACCTTGGGTCTCTATCCGATACAATACTCTTCGGAACCCCATGTAGCTTTACAATCACCTGAATATAAATCTTAGCCAACTTTGGCACAGGATAGGTGATGTTGATAGGAATGAAATGTGCAGACTTGGTCAACCTATCCACAATCACCCAAATAGTGTCAAACCCTCTCACAGTGTTTGGCAATCCAGTCACAAAGTCCATGGAAATGTTGTCCCACTTCCATTCGGGAATCTCTAAAGGTTGCATCAACCCTGCGCAGTTTCGGTGCTCAATCTTTGACTTCGGCAAGTCAAACATGCATAAACGAATCGTGCTACATCCTCTTCATACAGAGCCACCAAAAGCAGTTTCTTGAGATCATGATACATCTTAGTGGCACCCGGATGAATGCTCAACTTGCTCCTATGGCTCGCTCAGTATCATTTTCTTCAACTCAGCATCATCCGGAACACAAATTCTGTCCCTGAATCTCAATACACCCGGGAGTCCAAACTGTAATCCCCATCCACAGCCTGATCACCAGCTACCAACAAGTCAACCAGTTTTACATCCAACTTCTGGGCGTCTCGATACTATCCAAGAAGTCATTCCCAATCCTCAAGATACCCAACTCGACACTGCGGGGTGTCACCTCACAAACAGGACTCAAGTCACGGAATTGCTCAATCAACTCCAATTCCTCACCATCATAGCCGACATATGCAAAGTTTTCCGACTTAAAGCATCACCACGACATTAGCTTTCTTGGGGTGATAGTTCAAGCCGAAATCATAATCCTTCAAGAACTCTAACCAACGTCTCGCCTCATATTCAGCTCCTTACGGTCAAACAAGTACTTCGGACTCTTGTGATCACCGAACACTTCAACGGTACCATAGAGATAGTGTCTCCAAATCTTCAAAGACAAACACAATAGCGATCAACTCTAAATCATGAGTAGGATAGTTCTTCTCATGTGTCCTCAACTGCCGAGACGCATAAGCAACTACCTTCCCATCCTGCATCAATACACCTCCCAAACCCATCTTGGAAGCATCACAGTATACAACAAAAGGTTGCTCCGGCACAGGCAACACCAACACTGGAGACGTGGTCAACCTCCTCTTCAACTCTTGGAAGCTCTCTTCACACTTTGCATCCCACACAAAGGCTCTTCCCTTACAGGTCAATTGAGTCAATGGAAGGGCTAGCTTAGAGAACCCTTCAATAAACCTCCTGTAGTAACCAGCCAACCCTAAGAAGCTCCTGATCTCAGTCACAGACTTTGGGCTCTCCCACTGCAACACCGCATCAACCTTGGCTGGGTCCACAGCTATACCATCACCAGAAATAATGTGACCCAAGAAGCTCACCTCACGCAGCCAGAACTCACACTTTGACAACTTGGCATACAACTTCTTCTCTTTCAAGACCTCTAGCACCAACCTCAAGTGTTCTGCATGCTCTTCCTCAGATTTTGAGTACACCAGAATATCATCAATAAAAACAACCACAAACCGATCCAGGTAGCTATGGAAGATTCGGTTCATGTACTCCATAAACACCCCTGGTGCATTTGTGACACCAAACGACATTACGGAGTACTCATAATGCCCATACCTCGTTACGACGCTGTTTTCGGATGTCTTCATCCTTCACCTTAACTGGTGATACCCGACCTCAAGTCAATCTTGCTAAACACTTTAGCACCCACCGGTGATCCATCGGATCATCTATCCTCGGGAGAGGATACTTATTCTTGATAGTTACTTTGTTCGGGTTGTGCGTAATCCACGCATGCACGCATACTCCCATCCTTCTTCTTAACCAACAAAACTGGAGCTCCCCATGGTGACACACTAGGCCTCACAAATTTCTTCTCAAGAAGCTCCTCTAACTGCTTCTTCAATTGCATAACTCGAAGCCGACATCCGAGTGCGGTGCCATAGACACGTGCCTAGTACGTGCACAAGCTCAATCCCGAACTCAACTTCCCTCTCGGTGGCACACTAGGAATCTCATCGAGGAACACTTGTGGAACTCACACACCACCGCAACCCATCAACTACTGACTTGGTTCTCGTGAGACATAGACGCCATCAAAGCAAACAGCTGACCACCCTCTTTCATTACCCCGCGCAATTGCTCAGCAGACAGCAAAACAGACTCTTCCTCTTCAGGAAGAAGAAAGCTAACAGACTTGTTGAAACAGTTGATGTGTACATGGTTATCTACTAACCAGTCCATACCCAGAATCACATCCAACCCACCCAAAGGTAAACAAATCAGGTCAATCAGAAAATCTCTGCCAAAAACTGACAGAGGACACCTAGCACACATTAGAGAAGTAGTTACCGAACCCTTAGCTGGAGTGTCGATAACCATCCCTCTCTCCATAGTAGACAAAACTAAATTCAATCTTTCAGCACAGACAAAAGCAATAAAAGAGTGCGTAGCACCCGTGTCAACAATAGCAACTAAAGGTGTACCATAGATAAAGCAAGTACCTCTGATCTCATTAGGTCCCTCTGAACCTGCCAGTGCAAATACTCTCCCAGTAGACCTCTCTTTCTTTGGCTTGGTGCACTTGGAGCTAAAGTGACCCGCTTCACCACAGTTGAAACACACAACTTCCTTACGATCACACTCGGATGCCATGTGACCCTCTTTCCCACACTTGAAGCATATCTTTCTCCCAGACTTACAATCAAAGCCCTTGTGACCCGGCCGGCCACACTTGAAACACACAACATCAGATGGGGCATCTCCCCCACTGGGCCTTCTGCCCTCAGCAGACCTCCTACCCTCAGCAGACTGCTTCCACCAAAGATACTTGCTACTACCCGCATACCTCTGTTTTCCCTTGTCAGCAGACGTCTCATATGGCTTACCCTGTTATGAAATTTCCCCCGGTCTCTCATGACCCTAGAGCGGGCATTCTTTGTCTTCCTCATAAATCCTGCAGCAGTCTACCAAATCAAGCAAATACTCTAATCTTTTGATACCCTACACTGCTTGATATCACTCTCATCCATTCTCAAATTTAATGCACTTTGAGAATTCAAATTTCACCTTTCAAGATAATGGGGGTAGAACTTAGCTGACTCCGTGAACTTGGCAAAGATACTCAAGAATGACATACTTCCCTGCCTCAGTTCAAGGAATTCCAGCTCTTTCTTACCTCTAACGTCCTCCGGGAAATACTTCCTCAAGAATTCCTTGAACACACGGCCCAAGTAATCTCCTCTGCAAAGACCCAACCTCTCACCGGTCTCCACCCACTACCATCGCCTCTTCAGATAAAGTATGTGTACTGTACTGACTTTACTCGCTCATCGGTCACGGCTAATCACCACGAAGATCCTCTCAATCTCCTTCACCTAAGTCAATGCACCATCCGGTTGTACCTCTCCCTTGAAGGTAGGGGTTCTCTCTCCGGAATGTTGCTGACTACGGTCTCGATGATTCTCACGAGTCCCCATAACCTGTGCTATGGCTTGCAACGCCTCAGCAAGTGCAGCATCAACTCTTCTGGCCATATCAACCTAGCACTGCAGCATAAACAACCATTCAAAACTAATTCAAGACTCCTAACTGTCATACACAACATGACAAACAGACACACTTGGTCGGACAGACCGAACTTTTGCTCTGATACCACTAATGTAACACCCCATTTCTACCCAGTAATTTATAATAAAAATCAGAGTATAAAAAAAAATTTATTTCTCATTAAATGGAGCGTTACACTCCTCCCTTAAAAACACTCAAACAGTCGGTTCAGCTCATAAAAAGGTATCAATACATAACACCATAATAAAACGTGGGATAACTCATATCATGCAGCGGAATATAAAACTACATCTCAAAAATGGTACTCAGCAGTCTCAATTAGTAAACAATACATAAGAAGGCTCAACAATGAGCAAAACAGAACAAACTACAGTTCATAACCCATACCCTAGGTGCTACGTATCAGAGCAGACCGACTCAGGGAATAGTGAAGGTAGTAAGCCCTCACTCATGACTACCTGTGGTAAACAACAACAGAAAGGGTGAGTCTCGAACTATATAATAAAAGTGATAATAGGCAATATATACTGATCCACGATTCCAAGACAATCAATCATACCAATCATCACTCAATAATGCTCATGTGTTCATGTGAATGTATGCAATGTAGTTATGCACGTGGTACCATTTGCCCTCCGGCAGTCTCATTATCAAATTGAGTCCTCATGACTCGCCCCCTGGCACGGCCTCCGACCACAATCGCTTTATAAACGTCGCGGCATCGGTAGAATGTATGCATGAGACTCCATGAACACAACACAAGCACATTCACCACATCAATTTATATATTATTTTCTCACCTCATATTTAATCTCGGTTATAGCCCTCATGGCTCTAGCCCTCATGGCTCATGCCCCCAATGCATCCTCAATCATCTCAGTTACTAGCTCATTATACTCAAGTCCCAAGGACTATTCAGAATTAGAGGACTACTCTCACTCAGGGACCTAAACCACCATTTAGGACCAAAACAATCACCTAGGGACTACAATGTCCCCTAGGGACCAAAACAAAGACTCACTTAGTCACCCAGCAAAGCACTAGGCGCCATTTTCCCCACATTACAGCGCGCTCGGTGCAACACAAAGACTAGCGCGCCAGAAACCAAAGAACTGGCGCCATTGTGTGGCAACGCAGCCACTAGGCGCCATTTTTCTAGCAATCTGGCGCCCCTCTGGGCAGCACAGCCCTAGACACAAACTCAGACACAACTCAGACACAAACTCGGACATTGTGCGCCGCTAGGCACCCTGGCAAGACTATTTGGCGCCCACACTGACCCAAAGACACACAAAGACGCTTAAACAGAAACCACTCGAGCCAAAATGTTTAAAAAGGTTTTTGGGCAGGCAACGGCAAAAGATGGCACGGTAAAATATGCCTAGAACTCTAGGTTCCACTCAAAACACCCCCTAGGCGCACACTAATGGTGCCTCAGCATTGCCCACCAGCACATCTCTCAAAGGACACATGCAAACAGAAAACTACTCGAGCCAAAATGTTTAAAAATGTGTTTGGGCAGGTGAATACAAAATATGGCACAGCAAAATATGTTTGGAACTCTAAGTGTCACTTAACCCACCCTATAGGCGCACATGTATAGCGCCACAGAATTGCTCTCTAGGACATCTCCCAAATGACACGTGAACAACAAAAACCACTCGAGCCAAAATGTTTTAAATGAAGTTTGGGCAGGTGAATACAAAATTTGGCTCGGTGAAATATGCACAGAACATCAAGTTCCACTCAAACACCCTCATGTGCACGTGAACAAGGTGCGAGCGCCACGTTCCTAGCAACCGGCGCCGGACAAATAAACACACCCTCCCAAAGACTCAAAGCGATTGCCTTGGCGCCATTTCCCCAAAGAACTTGGCGCCTGTGCGGTGACACTCGCATTTAAACACACAACAACACGGCCCATGAGCAGTGAGCTCAGCGCCATTTTCCCAAAGACTATGGCGCCCTGGCAGTGGCATTTCTGCACAAACTCACAAATCAACTCGTGAACAGTACACAGGGCGCCTAAATCCCAGCACTTTGGCGCCCCAAACTCAAAAACCCCAATTTTTCCAAATTCTCCCAAATCAAATCACTCCATAACCACTCTAATACTCCTAATTTCATATTATAACAATCAATTTCATACTCAACATCAAAACACATCACAATTCACGAAATCACATGTTATAAACCCTAATTCAAGCCCCAAATCGATTTCAACATGCAATTTACCAATTCAATGGTTCAAATCATCAAACAATCATAAATCAACACAAAACAAGACCTATGATCTACATATAACTCACTATCCCCTCTATTATAGAGTGAGACTCCCCTTACCTTATTTTACACCGCAGAAAGTGATCCTCACCAAGTCACGTACAAGAACTACAGCAACTAAGGCCTTCCTCTCCTTCTCTTGATTGGTGTGAAGAAGCCTTCTCTCCCTTCTCTGGGGTTTTAGCGCCGATTTCTTCCCCTTTCTCTCTCTCTCCTTTCGCAACTTTCTTTCTTTTCTTTCTTTTGCACAAGTGATGCGAAATGCATCACTCCTAGGAGCCTAAGTCATTGGGCTTGGGCTCTGGGCCAATGCTTGCAGACTCAGTATTTTCGATACCACTCCTTCTATTAAAATAAAATAGTAAATATAAAACACTATATTATACTTAATATAATTGAAATAGTGCAACACTTAAACAATTTAATCAATTTCTTAATTAAATTATTTAGGGTGTTACAGTTTTAACTAAGGAAACTTTATTAAAACCATGCTAAAACCTAGACATAGGATAGCATAGTCCATAGGGTGATACTGTGGGTACTTCAAATACATGAGTGAACTTATTTAGCATATTAGAAATAAGAGCTTGTAATGAAACTCTGAAGACAGTGACTGAAAAGCACATTTCTAATGCAACAACATTCAGTGCACATGCGTCACATATAACACAAAACTATTGAAAATTACTTATTTGGTAAAGAACATTCCAACTATCATTCTTCATTGAAATCACACTTATTTTATAGCTTGTTTACATTCTATTCTCACACCATCCATATTTGTTTTACTACTTGGTTACTTAACACTAATTTATATATACACAAACTTTAAGAATTAATTCAATCCCTATGGGTACGATCTCATCTTCTCTATATTATTTGTTGTATGTATACTTGCACATTATATTTTTCCACACCACTAAGCATGTCAGACAGATGACGACGTGCACTTTGCATAAATATCTTCCTAATTTCTTTCTCTTCTTCAGCCTTCCGCACCACTCTTGTCTGTATTAAGCAAATACAAATTATGTATTAGTGATTATATCAAACACTAATAAATGAATTAAATTTAACAATATATGTAATGACAATATTGATACTTACCTTAAACACATCAAATAAATTCCTTCCGAGAGTCGTCATCCACATTCGACCACTTTGGCCAGAATTTCTGATACTTTTTCTTTAGCGCGTAGGTGATTGCCTTCGAAAAGGTCTTCAAAGGAAGCAACCTGCATAGTAAAAGATATATCAAACAATCAAACAAATATATTAGTTGCACCATAATTAATTTTAAATAAAAATATCAAATAATACTTACGCAGAACATCATGGATAGATGACTAGGTGAACATCATACATGACAAAAGCACCCTAAGTCTGCAAAATAAACATAAACATAACATAAGTACCTAACAACAACCATAACAATAGTCTCACAAATCAAAATGCATAACATGACAAAAGCACCCTAAGTCTGCAAAATAAAACAAGTACATAACAAGTAAACAATTCCAATATTTCATATTTCAAACCAAAGGAGGCAAATTTGATTCCTCATATGTCACCACTTAACATTTAGGGATAAACTAATAATCACAATTAAATAAAAAACATACCAATAACATTTGTAGATGGTTGGGTATTTATATTTGGATTTGCCAACTCATTACGGAATGCCTCAAACTCCTCAGTAGTTAAGAATGGTGGGTCCTCCTCCAGTAACCAAGTAGAATGATCATGAATTGTTTGCAGATTGACAGGGTCATAATTTTGATTCTTGAATCAATTCCTAAGTTTATTTTAGTCATATAGAAATATTATAATATCTAAAAACATCTACTTCCACACAAAGTTTAATAGAATCGATAGACAATGAAAAATAAACATAACAATACATTTGCTCCAACCTCAAGTTGTAACGAACAAAGACAAGATCATTAAGCTTTTGATGCTCCAACATTTTTCTCTTTTTTGAATGAATGTTCTCAAAAAGACTCCAATTACGTTCACAGCCCGATGCACTACAAGTTTGGCTTAAGACGCGAACAGCCAACCTTCTCAAATTTGGCTTAATCACATAATCAATCACATAATCACCTAAGTTTCGATAAGACTAAAGATAAATAATAGTGAAGTTATCAATAACATAATCACTAATTTTACTTGGCCCGATGGTCTTGCATTCCTTCTTAGTCACCATTCTTCCGAAATCTAATTCAAAACCTTTGAATATCCTCATCTCGCTTGTCAATTTAGTTTCCATCTCTTCATCTCCAAAAGAATATTTTTCATTGACATCCAAAAGGCCAGATCCTGTGGATTCATGTTTAGAAAACTCTGCATCAAATCTACAAGATGGATTTAACCAATAACCAGCAGCATGCAGATTTTTACGAATCTGTGAATCCCAACGGCTGTCCAAGTCCTTCAAGTAGGGTTTGTTATACCCCAATTTTGTCCGTCTTCTTTTTCTTGTTTTAGTCGTTTATTTTTATTAGGGTCGTGTTTTGGAGTCGCATGATTACGAGAATTATTAGTATAGCGTCTCGGTTACTAACCCGAACCAATTTCAATCACCCCGTTCAACTAAATTGAAATACTGTTGTTTAAATTAGGCATGCACGCGAATGATCGATCTTTTCGTGCGTTCTTCAATTTAATCTTCGTATTTGGGTTTAGTCGTACATAGGCAGGTCTACCAAAAGTCATTTTTCTCAAAAATTTGGCTTATCTCTTCAAATTCTGGTCTAAGAATGTGATTCCGAGTTAATTTTAGTGTTGTTAGTTAACAAGCCAATTTCTTCTATTTGGGTCTCGTTTTAGCGTATTTGTCTAGTCGGGTCCGATTTGCTTTTGTATTTGGCCCGACATCTTTTTTAATTGATTTATTTAGACAATATTTAGTCCAAAAATGTGAAAAAAATGTAATTTAGTTTTATTACAATGTATAGGTGTCTAAAAGTCCAAAAAAGAGTCCAAAATGCAAAAAAATAGTAATACAAAATATACTAAAAAATGGAATCCGAAAATAAATTAAAAAAAAAATACAAAAAAGCTTTAGCCCAATTAACAGTTGGGCTTGGATCTTCAAGTTCTCCTAAAACCCTAATCTTCCTCTCCATGTATCTGAAAACAAATCAAATCAGGGTAAATCAATCTATTAATGGTCAAGACCTATTTTTCTAGTATAAATATGTGATCAACCCTCAGACAATCACAGACAACAACACTGCAAAAAATCACCTAAACAAGGATTAGAGTTCAAAGTCAGAATCCTAATCCACTAAACACAAAGTTTCGGATTTCTAGTTTGGAAGCAGCAGAAACAATAGCAGTCCAGGCAGCAGATCAAAGGCACTCAATAGTAGCAGAGCAATATTAGGAGACACAAACAGAGGCTGGAGTTTAGGTTGGTACACATAATAGACTCAGATAATGCATAAAAGATATTCTGTTTGTGTTCTTTTTAATTTCTGACTAAACAAAGTATTAACAGTATGTTTATCTATCCTCATATTGTATAGATCTAATTAGAACAAAACCAATAATACTAGAGGCCCAAACAAGAAAAATCGTGAGGCTTGTAAATTGCTTAGAACTCAAAGACTAGGAATAAACTTGTTTTTTAGCATTCTGTTTGCTTATAAAGAAATGAATACAAGTAGCATGTACAGATTCAGTCATATCTTGCATTTTTAAATCAAAGTAGCATGATTAATAGAATAAAGAACAAAACTAGCGAGAAGAGGGAAGAAAATCTGAGGGAGAGAGATTTAGAGCTTGCGAGGATTGTGGGTGAGTATTTAATATCCCCACACGCTTTTTTCTGCTCGTTCCTTTCTTTTAATTTATTTATTTTTAATCTTTGTTTTTTTACCATCAATGCTCATTAAAAGACACAAACTAGGCTACTCACCTCACCCCAATTAACAGCGCACACCCCTTCCTCATTTAAGGTCCACTTTCGCATATTGGATCCAAATGCTAACTCGGCTTGTGTTGTTTACACCTCAGTTTTAATTATACAACCTCCTACAACTAACAACACCCCCTTTTTGCAATTTTCACCCTTTTCTCATTTTTTTCTTCAATTCTCTTTAACTCAGATACTTTCTCATTAAACCAAAAACAATAATTAAATAATTGATTAAGTCGGTTGTACAACCGGGTTAGTCATCATTCTAGGACCAATGAGCTGTACAGTTCAGTAATCCTAAAAACTTATAAAAATGTAAATAAATTATTTTTTCTAAAAATAGGAGACTAAGTCGGTTGTACAACCAGGTTAGTCAGTGTTCTAGGACGAGTGGGCTGTACAGTTCAAGAGTCCTAGAATACCTATTCTAAAACCAACCCACCTCACATCAAACCAATCTCTCTCAAAAATACAAAAAAATCATTTTCAAAAAGTAGGGGACTATGTCGGTTGTACAATCGGGTTAGTCAGCGTCCTAGGATCAGTGAGCTGTACAGTTCAAAGAGTCCTAGAACCCTTACACTAAAAAACACCAACCCACAAACCTTTTTCAGGAAGAACTACGTAGCTTTGATTCCTCCATTGCATCCGGAGGTACGTAGGAGCAAGAGTTCACTCTTGTCAAGCACTAAAAACCAAAAATTTAATTAAGTCTTTTCCACTGTAAATAAAAAGGGTAGAATATTAATAAAGTATAACTAATTAGACCAAGGATGTCGTGGGGTGCTAATACCTTCCCCACGTATAACGACTCCCGAACCCTAAACTTGTCTTGTCCTAAACCTAAAGGGATTTTCCGAATTTGCCCTTAAACTAAAATTTGGTGGCGGCTTCCTTTCGAACTTCGAAGAATCCTTTCCCAGATTTTTCGGTCGCTACAGGGTTCCACCACCTTCTTGTTTCTTTGAAACCTCCTTACCATCTCCTCTCTAGCTTTATAAATAGCTTGGTAAAGAAAACCCGTGGCGGTTTTATCTTCACTATCAACAATACGCAACACGCGTACAAGTGGTTCAGAAAGTTTCACAACAATAGCACATTTCTTCCTAAACCCAGAGTCTAAGACTAGTACCTCACAGTTTTTTGCTTTTGCATCTCTAGAAAAATTGAAGTTGTCCATTTCCTACTTGTTGCCATGGATCTAAGTGCATATTTGTGACCCAAAATACTTTGCAGTGCAATGAAATTCTTGGCAAAGCTGGTTGGAGCAGGGCGCAAAATATCTCTACCATCTGTATGCTTCCTCATCAAACACAATGCAGTACAAAGATTATACAAGTATTTGGTAATTGTTTTGGCCTGGGATACAACCTCCTTTACACCATCAAACTTTCCAATGTCTGGCAACATCAAATTGATGCAGTGTGCTGCACAACGAGACCAATATAACTTAGAAAACTCAGATTCCAATAACCTACCAGCAGCCACATAATTTGTTGTCACTATGTGAAAAACATTTTCAGGGCCAACTTGTAACACCACATCTTTAGAAAAAAAGTTCCCTTTGGACAATACACTAAAAATTTGATGAGAGTTCTCATACTTTGGTCTGTCCACCCATCTACCATAAGTGTACAACCAGTTTCTTTCCAAATTTCATGATAACTCTATATTCATAACTTTGTGTCTTCAACCCATTTGTTTAACAAAAAACCTCAAACACTATAAAATTTAGGACCTTTATACCCTGGACTCATACTACTAATAGTATCAATCATAGGTTGATAGTAAGCAGAATTAACAGCATTGAATGGAACACAGGCGTCAATCATCCATTTTGAAATAGCAAGGTCACACTTTTCTACCACTTCCTTACTTTGCAATATACTTTTCAACGTAGGTTGGGCACCAGGAGTTGTTCTAGGCATAAAATAATTGCCTATACGACCGACGGCATTTCCTTATAGAGGTGTAAATAAAGGCACTGCCAATGGTATTGATGAAGTATCACCCCTCGTCGAGTCTTGATCAAGTGGACAACTCGAAGCCTCAGTTCCTTCCGGAGTCTTTCTTTTGTTGTTGTTTTTCTGCCTTCTTCAATGTTTTGTTTCATTTGAAAGCGAATATCTGCAGACACCTTCTTGCATTTCTCCACTTGCCCTCCTTCTCCAGCCAAGTGACTCTTAAACCTATTGATACCACCTCCTTTGTAAGACTTATTACAATGCAGACATAAAAATTCTTTTTTCCATGCTGATCAACAATTTGTTTACAATGTCCCCAAGATGGATTTGTTTTCCTCCTAACACATCTTTTTGGTTCAGTTGGATGTTGAGTTGATGCTTCTTGTGATGGTATTCTAGGAGGAGTTGACATCTCTAAGAAAAAAATCAGAGCATTCAACATATTATTATAGAGTCAAAACTCAAAATACAAAGATATATATATGGTGGTCGCGAAGTAGTTGTGGATTCGTGAATCCCCACAAATCCATCTGAAATTGTCATTGTCACCTGACTGTAATGCCTCCTCTGGCGAGGTCGGTCAACAGTTATTCTCTTCCAATTTTAACCTCTCGGTGGCCTGAGTGTGAGTCAGAACCTTCTGGATTCATATCTATGAAAAAAGAAATGTGTTCTGGGGTGTATCGTAAATAATCGAGGTGCGATCGAAAGCGGGGCGTCCCATTTTCGGAAAACGCCCAAGCCCATGGCTTGGTGCGCAATTCTCGGCGACTGGCCGGATTCTCGCAACGGCCAGGACGCCCCAGTGGTATAAATACCACCTCCATCCACAGTACCAGGTACGTTTTCCTACCCAGTGATACCTTTCCCGTTAGCACACCTCTGACTCGAGCGTCGGAGTGTCCTTGCAGGTACCACCCGAGGCGCTCTCAAGACCGGTCCTGCATCCTCAACGACCGGACAATGGAGCAACGAACGACATCAATACTCAGTGATCAAGGTACGATCAATTGGCGACCACAGTGAGCGTACTAGCGCTATTCCACATTCACGAACATGCCTCCAGAAGGTGTCGCTGTCGCGGTCAACGAATCACCAGATGCCCCAACAGTGCAGGGCAATCAACCACAGCTCGGGCAAGGGAGGATGTCCATTTATGGCCAAAAGAAAAGTCTCCAGACGAGAGAAAGACCAGTAGAAACCCAAAGTGGGGCGCCCACATGGATAAGGGACAATCGATGTATGGTCACTCCAAAAACTAGTCGCCCGCGCGCGACCCAAGAGGTCTGTCCATCCCGGAGACCATAACTTTGTCCACGTTCATCCGATGGGGGCGTGTGAGAATGCGTTGGAAAGCTGAGAAGTAGAGCTACAGCTTTCATGTTGAAGTAAAAATCAGATTCAGGCGTCTTCCACCCTTTTCTGGTCGCCCAAAGTGGGGCGCCCAAAAGCTGGTCGCCCGTGAGCGACCCCGAAGGTCTGCCTAGCCCGGAGACCATAACTTCGTCCACGTTCATCCGATAGGGGCGTGTGAGCATGAGTTGAAAAGCTGAGAAGTAGACCTACAGCTTTCATGTTGAAGTAAAAATCAGATTCGGGCGTCTTCCACCCGTTTCTGGTCGCCCAAAGTGGGGCGCCCAAAAGCTGGTCGCCCGTGAGCGACCCCGAAGGTCTGCCTAGCCCGGAGACCATAACTTTGTCCACGTTCATCCGATGGGGGCGTGTGAGCATGAGATGGAAAGCTGAGAAGTAGAGCTACAGCTTTCATGTTGAAGTAAAATTCAGATTCAAGCGTCTTCCACCCGTTTCTGGTCGCCCAAAGTGGGGCGCCCAAAAGCTGGTCGCCCGTGAACGACCCCGAAGGTCTGCCTAGCCCGAAGACCATAACTTCGTCCCCGTTCATCCGATGGGGGCGTGTTAGCATGAGATGGAAAGCTGAGAAGTAGAGCTACAGCTTTCATGTTGAACTCTAAATTATATTCGGACGTCTTCCACCCCTTGCAGGTCGCCCAAGTAGGGCTTCCAGAAGCTTGTCGCCCGCGCGCGACTTTGGAGGTCTGTCAAGTCAAGAGACCATAGATTCATCCACGTTTGTTCAACGTATGCCTAGTCGCTCGCCATGCGAGTAGCAGCAGAGCGGCCATAAAGTCACCGATCGACCTGCAATCGAGTGCCATTGAATAGCCCAAGGGTCAAAGAATGACCACAAATGAGGGTAGGCCCCGAGCGGTCTACAGCGAGTGCCATCGAATGGCCCAAGGGTCAAAGAATGACCCACAAACGAGCGTAGGCCCCGAGCGGTGTACAACGAGTGCCATCGAATGGCCCAAACAAATGTAGACCAACGAAAGGCCTACTGCGAACACAGTGAAAGGGGGGATGATCTCTATCTTCTCAAAAACAACCCGGTGCATGGAAATATTCATGTTAGAAGAGACGGTCGCGATATTCTCGTCATCCTGCATGCCTTTCACTTTCCATCCCGGCTTGGTGAAGAGGGCCTGCAGGTCGTCTAAAGAGTGGTGGTCCGGGCCGATGAAACTCTTAAAAGCCCTCATCTTCTCGGACACCCAGGAAATGTCCGCCGAGTCAATGACCGAGGATGGCTCGGCATCTTCCTCCATTTGTTCGCCGGCCTGCTCGACGGCATCGCCAGCATCTTCATTTCGGCCGGCCACATACTCATCAGCCGCCCGGTCTTCACAACGAATTGGTTCAGGTTCTTGAGGATCGGCGTCCAAGTCGATCACCTCATCGTGAAGGCTCCCAGGGACGGACTGGGCGACGTCGGCCATATCTTCGTCACCCTCTATGTCGACCGATCGATCACTTCCTTCATCAGCTCGATTGGTAGATGGAGGCGGTGGCGGGGGGACCACGATTCTGTTGAGGTGGAGAGTGAAACACTGTCGCTTGTATCAGAACTGGAAGAGCTGGACGAAGAAGCGCCCCCAGGAGAACGCCTACTTTGCATTTCGAAAATTTGGGAGGGTCCGGACGACCTTGATTCGGCCCGCTCCACCTCTTGTGAAGGCTGCGCCATCTTACGCGCAAGGCTTTGCGGGGGGGCACCGACTGTAACACCCTTTTCTAAACCTCATTTATCTTAAATAAAATCAGAGTTCTTCGCGATTTAACTTCGCCATATTGAAAAAGGCGTTACACTTTACTCTCAAAAACGATCTCAATTAATAACGTCAGATAATTTCGAAATCTCATAGCAGCAGAAAAATAATCATCAAAACACGTCTTCACATTAAAGGGTCTTAAAACCACAACTCGAAGTCTCAAATAAATATTGAAATATAAATAAATAGCGTTTACGCCCCCCCGGTGTTACATATCAGAGCGACGACACGACCCGACAGAAGATAGGAAAGCCAGAGGCCTTCACTTGCGGTTACCTGCAGCGTTGCCACATAAGAGCAACATTCCAAGCAGAAGGGGTGAGCATTAACAGAAATAATAAGCAATGACAGCAGTAAATAAGTAGCAGGTAACTCACAGCAAGCACATAAAACTCAACACATCATATCACGACACAAGGTACAAACTCCTTTAGTAAATAGATACCAACACTCGTTATAAATGGACTCATGAATGAATGCAACCCCTCTGGGCATATGCATGCGGTACCGATCTCAAAAAAGGCCACGACGGTCATACCACCAAAATAATCATGTGTTGTAGCATCACAACTACCTCGAAGATGCATATGACAATGCGACTCATGATTCATGCATAGATACACATACTCAGAGCATTTAATTAATAAATACCATACCACCGAAATTATTATCACACAGAAATACCACGTGTTGTAGCATCACAGCTACCTCGTAACTCTCACCTGTTTACAGCATCACAGCTGCCACATATCACCTGTACACAATACGCCAAACGGGCGCACAACCAAACACACACAAAGATGAAATTGGCGCACAAAGACCACCACAGACAACACCAAAGACAACAGACACACACAACACTACAAATTGGTGCACAACACCACTAGACAATGCCTGAACCTACGCACTAGGTGCGCCCACACACAGGACACAAGGGAAGCAACAATAACCAGCACAACGTCCTATTCGTTCGATCATTTTACCAAACATCTAAGGAGCAAGATTTTTCAAAGAAGCGTGTACGAACTCGACAATTAATTTAGCATATCAAACGATGTCGGAATTTTGCAAACAAATATCCTCTGGAAAGCTTCAGATTTTTAGTTTCTAGAAATAATTTTTATTTATTTGTTTATGTACCCAAATAGTACAGTTTTGCAAAATACCTCTCAGAGTACAGAAGTTCAACAACTTCTGTTAACTAAATTGTAACCCAGTTTTCTCTTTGAATTCTCAACCAAATGAAACTAAATACGTGTCTAAATTGAAGCCCCGTGAGTCTAGTTTACAATGAGATAAAAATCATTCGAAAACGAGTTCGGTGGAAAGAGTTATGAACAAAACATTGAACCTATACCCATACGGGTTCATACAGTTTTTCAGATTCTTTTACCCATTTTGTAAAAATGTTTTTTCTCGATTATCTTGACTCAAATTTAGCGAAACCAGTGCCTAAAGTGAAGGAAATCGTGTCTACTTTCCAATGAAACAAAACCCACGCAATTCGGGCCAATAATGAAGTCCCAATCATAGAAATACTGGACACCTATCAAAACAGTTTCAAAACAAAATTTCAGCACATCAATTCCTTCTTTGCACAACAACCACCAATAATCGTCACCGCCGCACACCCACGCAAATAACCACAACTGCCATCAATGACAACTACTCGCAAAAACAACTAATAAGACGCAACCACACACAATAATAAGGAATTAATATCAACATCATTGCGAAAGCAACCACAACATCACGCCATTATCAAGAATCATCATCAACATCATATATCGTCAAAATCAATCATCACATAAAGACAAACACCATTGAAGACTCAATAACAACATATCATGCGAAGTAACAACAATAGCAACATCGCACCATCATCAATTTCAATCCAACATCGCAAATAATCCAACCAAACCCTAACTACCCATATACCCTCATCATAACCCATTATTAGTGTTAAAACCCACACTTACCTCGAATAACGTAAGCTCCAAGACCACGATGGAGACGACACGAACGAAACCACGGCTACACACGACCCTTCCCTCTCCTTGTGCGACTCCTCTTCCTCTTTTTCCTCTTCTATTCACAACTCTCCCCCTCTTCTCTCTATTTCGACTCACACTCTCTCTTTCTCTCCTCTTTCTATTTTTGATTCCTTTTTAAATGAGCATCAACACTCTAACCCTTTTTAATTTGATTTTTAATTCCCAACCATACGCTACTTTTCCTCCTACTTTTCCTCCCTCCCATAACCACTTTGATTTTCCCTAGAAACTTGCTTTTAATAATAATAATAATAATAATAATAATCATATATTAAGTATTTCTAACATCAATTTTAGTCCTTCTCAACATGGTCCCTATGCCAAAAACTCTCCAATTTGGTCCACTACCCTATCAAATCAACTCCAAATAATTTCTAATAAAATTTGGGGCGTTACACCGACTATCCGGGTAGTTTGCTTTGTTCTGGCCAGATCCACCTATGAAAGGGAAATACGTCAGGTCGACCGAGCCAGCGCGCTCGAGAAAAGGGGGCGACGTGGCCGTCCCCCGACCGGATGCCTCCCCTTTTATGAGGCGTGGAAACTAATTCTAAAACAAGTAAAAATGAAAGAGAGAAGGCTAGAGAGAGCGGCATACCTGGAAAAGCGGTAACTGGAGGAGGAAGGAACGGACGATCACCTTTCGCACACAGCTCTTCAGGTCGCTAGCAGACGGCTCGGTCGGCAGCAGAGATGTGATTTTGAGTGTAGAAATTGTGCTGAACAAGTGCTCTATTTATAGAGGGGCCCACCAGGCGAAGCGACGCGATGCGACTGCTCGCTTTCCCCCCATCTGTTGCATGGGGAATACCAAAGGGTGCCTTGAGAAACGCAAAGGTCACCTCATTCATTGCGCATTAAATTGCAGGGTCGAAGCCCAAACGCCACGAGCGATCGAGCAACACGAGCGGCAGCGACCGACCCATGTCCAATGAAGACGTCTAAATACGTCAGCCCACCGGGGGCACCGATTCAAGCCTCAGCCCACTCAGAAGCGACCTAGGCGGGGGCAATCGCTCCGGTGTATCGTAAATAATCGGAGGTGTAGTCGAACGGGCGGGCGACCCATTCCGGTAAACGCCCAAGCCCGTGGCTTGGTGCGCAATTCTTGGCGACCGGCCGGATTTCTCGCAACGGCCAGGACGCCCCAGTGGTATAAATACAACCTCCATCCACAGTACCAGGTACATTTTCCTACCCAGTGATACCTTGCCCGTTAGCACACCTCTGACTCGAGCGTCGGAGTGTCCTTGAAGGTACCACCCGAGGCGCTCTCAAGACCGGTCCTGCATCCTCAACGGAGCAACGAACGACATCAATACTCAGTGATCAAGGTACGATCAAAATGTGATATATGTTAATTAAAAATAAAAGACAACAAGAATAAATAGTATGATAAGTTAATAATAAGAGTATATAAAAGTGAAACTACAAACATAATCAACTAATTTAAAGAATCTTCGTCTTCATCTTCAATCTCTTCTGAAGAACCTTCGTCTTCATCTTCTTAGTCAGAATGCGGTTCATCCACTTCTTAAACTGGTTCAGCTTCTTCAGCGAGGAGTCGGTCGTCACATAAGGTTTGAATTGATTCAACTTCAATTGCACAATTTTTGCCCGACATTTCATCAACTTGGTAATGAATCTCTTCCCCCGCATCAGTGGCTTCAATGCGACCTCGTAGTTTTATCTTAATTACAACACACCATCCTCCTCGAGTTGATGGATATGGAGCGTCAAACCCTTGTGTAACATTTTTTGGCATAATAAACAGATCACAGACTTGATACCTTCTATCCATTTGAATGTTCAAGGCATCATATTTTGGATTTAATTTCATTCCTCTAACCGATGGATCAAACCAACTACAATAAAACAAAACTACTCTATTTTTATAGTCTAAAGTAGTATATTCAAGTTCATATATGTGTTGGATCACGCCGTTGAAGTCATCTTTACTTCCTTATGTCAGGTCTTTTATGTATATCCCACTATTAATTGTTTTTTCTCTCACTCCATGATTGAGTGTCAAATTTGTAACCGTTAACGAAGTAAGTGTGGCATTCATTAACAAAAGAAAAAGGACCATTGTCTAAGTTCCTCAAGTGTAGATTATAGGAGTTGGTGTCGCTTCATAAACCTAAGTAAGTTGAAAGGGAAAAAAATAAGTCATGTCTACTTTAAACAATTGAGGTTAAAACATTAATTTCATTTACTTATTCTAGCATTAAATCATGATGGAAATTTTTCATGTATACGAGGAGAAGATTCTTGACCACGTATACCCTCAGATAGTAAGAATGCCCGGAAAATAAATTATTCAATATATAGACTTCGAACTAAAGGTGTATAGATTGAAAACTGAATTGAAAAATACTTACTCAATATATGGTTTAACTTTGGTGCAATTGACCAAGATATGAACATTTGCTGAAGCATACTCTTTATCTGTTAACTAGTGGATTGACTCCTTTCCAAAGTGGCGATCGTGTTTGTTAAATATAGATAAAGTAAGTGGGCGTCTTTCTTCTTCAACCTCCATCTTGTTTCTGTTATTTCTTGACAACATAAAGTTGTTGAAATAATGAGAACAAAAATAAGTTGTTTCACGGTGTAAGTAAGATGCACAGATCGATCCTTCAACTCTAGTGTAGTTTATCACTTAGAATCACCCATGAATCTATGAATTAGGTATGAATGAAGAAATCTTGATTAGACAAATAGTGATACTAAAGATACACATCAAATAAAATGTTGAAATAGATAATTACCTTTCAAATGGATGCATCCTATATATAATGAACTGGTCCAACAAGCCTTGCTTCATATGCAAGGTGAATCGGGAGATGCACAATGGAATTAAAGAAACTTGGAGGATCATCCTTTCTCAATGTTGAAGAGCACGTGTTCTTAAAAATTTGACTCACTTCAGTAAGTTGTTCCAAAACACATTTTGGAAATGATCTAAAAGCAACATGAAGTAAACACTACATGAATACATGGAAATCATGACTTTTCATCCCATACATCTTCCTAGTGTTCACATCCGCACACCTTGCAAGATTAGAAGAATAACCATCTGGCATCCTCAATCCTTTCAACCATCGACAAACAATTTTGCTTCTTCGGGTGTTAGAGAATAACAGGCTTTGGGCTATGACATCTTGCCATTAGCCATTGACTTCAAATTCAAATTGGATAGACTTTTTCTACAATATAGAGTAGAATCCTTCTAGCTTCATTATTGTCTTTTGTTTTATCTTTCACACTAATAATAGTGTTAAATATGTTGTCTAAGAAATTCTTCTTAATATGCATAACATCATGAATGTGTCTCAATAAATTATCCTTCCAAAATGGAAGATTCCAAAATTGACTTCTTTTGTCCAGTTATGCCAACTTCCATAACCTTCCAAACGGGGAAGCATACCTACATCAGTGGCTTGTTGAAAATTTATAACTCTGCTCCAAATTTCACTCGATGTCAACAAAGATGGTGATCATCTGCTTTCACTACCCCTTTTTTGAAGGCTCTCTTGTTCTTTCTAAGCACATGATTTGACGGTAAGAATCTATGATGCGAGAACCAAGAACTCTCTCCCCTTATTTCAGCGTAAACGCCTTTGTGTGTTCCATGTAGTGGGGACATGTCAATTTAGTGTTAGTTCCCCAACCAGACAACATACCATAAGCAAGGAAGTCATTCATTGTCCACATTAATGCTGCTTTCATCATAAAATTCTTCTCCCGTACTATATCGTAAGTCAAAACACCTTCCCACAATCACTCGATATCATCAAATAGACTTCAACGTTAACTTTTGGGTTGGACTGGCCGAGTATCAATCCAGTCAAAAATATATACGATATTGTCATGCACATCTCAAGAGAAATATTGTAAAGGGTAACAATAACTAGCACACAATAATAGGGTGTCGGCGATGCTTGGATATAAGGAGTAAATCCATCAGAGCATAAACAAAGGCGAACATCGTAACTATTTGCTAATAGAACAGTGACTTACGTAACCCTAATAATTTTCATAATTTAGTAATCAAGGTGTCCCCATAATTTTCAGCCAATTATAACAAATTATCATTGTTATTAAAACCGACATGGAGGTCGACCTAGTCAAGTCACTAGGTCAATGGTCGGATCGAGGGATCACTAGTTGACCCGCATGACCAGTGACACTACTAAAACCTGATAAAATTAGGCATGCTTTATATAAATTCACATATCGCTGAGTTATGAATTTTTTTACCATACCATAAAAATGTCCAAAAATTCACTACTCATTCATCAAATTCATAAACATAACATAAGTACCTAACACAACCATTAAACAACAAATGGTCTCACAAATCCAAATGCATAACATAAAAAAAAAGCACCCCAAGTCTCTAAAATCAAACAAGTACATAACAAGTATACAGCTCCAATATTTCATAATTTAACCCCAAGGAGGAAAATTTGATTCCTCATACTCGGGCATCCATGTATTGTCATCATAGATAGGATCTTCTCGATCTCCAACAACTTGTGCATTCTCGTTGTTCCTGGCCTCAACTTGTGTAACAACTTGTGCATCTTCATCCTTATCCATATTCAAATGATCTATGACAATAAATAAATATATGTCAGCATTTAACAATTAGGGATAAACTTGTAATCACAATTAAATAAAAAACATACCAATAACATTTGTAGATGGTTGGGTACATATATTTAGATTTGCCAACTAATTACGGAATGCCTCCAACTCCTCAATAGTTAAGAATGGTGGGTCCTCCTCGACTACCCAATTAGAATGATCATGAATTGTTTCCAGATTGACAGGGTCATAATTTTGATTCTTGAATCGATTCCTAAGTTTATTTTGGTCATATATAAATATTAGAATATCTAAAAACATCTACTTCCACATAAAGTTGAATAGAATAGATAGAAAATGAAAAATAAACATAACAATATCATTGCTCCAACCTTAAGTTGTAACGAACAAAGACAAGATCATTAAGCTTTTGATGCTCCAACCTATTTCTCTTTTTTGAATGAATGTGCTCAAAAAGACTCCAATTACGTTCACAGCCCGATGCACTACAAGTTTGGCTTATGACACGAATAGCCAACATTCTCAAATTTGGTGCACCAATTCCATAAGTTTCCCACCGTTGATCTAACACGTAATCAATCACATAATCACTAATAGTCACATAATCACATAATCAATCACATAATCACATAAATTTCCATAAGACTAAAGATAAAAATAGTGAAGTTATCAATCACATAATCACTAATTTTACCTGGCCAGATGGTCTTGCGTTCCTTCTTAGCCGCCATCCTTCCGAAATCTAATTCAGAATCTTTGTATATCCTCATCTCACTTGTCAATTTAGTTTCCAGCTCTTCATCTCCATAAGATTATTTTTCAATGACATCGAAAAGGTCAGATCTTGTGGATTCATGTTTAGAAAACTCTGAACCAAATCTACAAGCTGGATTTAACCAATAACCAGCAGCATGCGGATTTTTATGAAGCTGTGAATCCCAACGACAACCCGGGCCGGGTCACTAAACGCGACGGGTCACCGGGTCAATGCCTTAAACCCACGGGTCGCACCGGGTTTGAAACATCCACGATCCAATAGGTGACTCGAACCGATCAAAGCAACGTTTCACGGTCCGGCTCGGCCCGGGTTTAATACCATTGCAAATTATTACTCTGGTCTCATTTATAAACAAAAGTTTGTCAAGAAATATTGAAGTATTTAGTCTATATATCAATTTTTAGTTACCCAATTTACTTATAAATAAGATCAAACAGAGTATTTTCTGTCGGGACTTAGTCACACTTAAAGCTATCCAAATGTGAGAATTGAAACTGGGTCCTCAACCAACAAAGTCCACATGTGTTGCAAACTGAGCCAGTTCTTAAATAACTATTCTACACCACATGCAAGCAACACTAAAAGTTCAGTTCTATGGTCTATAGACTCTATATAAAGCCACACACACCACACCATACCAAAGTGGAGAAGTGAATAGCAGTATAGCACTGCCAAATTTGCTCCTTCATTCCTTTCACCCAAAACCAGGAAAATCAGAACCACTTCAAAATAGTAAGACATGTTTAGTGTCAAGGAATTAGTCGAATCAAACTGTCTGAAATCTATTCCTTCAAGCTACATATACCTTAATAAAGTTCAAGAAGATTCTATATTATGTGAACCACAGAATATTCCAACAATTGACTTTTCTCAGCTCATCTCACACAATCCCTATGATGGGTCCAAAGAAATTCAAAAACTTGGCAATGCATGCCGGGACTGGGGTTTCTTTATGGTAAATTCATCCAATTTATATGTTGTTGTTTTTTGCCCTTAGTACAAATAATCAGACATAGATGAGGAGAGGAAAACTAGAGCATACACAACTCTACTTTTAACGTTCACATAGCACTTACATATATTTTACTATACGCTTGCTCTTGTAAATTTTTTTGTTATTGTTTTGACAGAAGGTTAGTATTTATTAGAATTGTTATATAACAGTACATAAGGTGTGTGTCCTAACTCATATAATATTTGTCAAAAAGAAACTCATATATAATAAATGAATAAAAAAACAACCCAAATTATTTTCACAGAGTAGGTTGAACATCCCACTCATAATACAAACATTGATCACCCTTCGTCTTGGCTACTAGAAATCACTGCCAAGAGCGGGATTTGACCTTATAATTAACAACAAATTACTACTGGGGTTTATTTTGGTCAAAAAAACTACTGGGGTTTATTTTGTTAACTTCTCCACATGCATAGAACTTATATATTTTTTTTTGGTTGAATATTATGGAAGCTAATAAATCATGGGGTGTCGGAGACATTGAGGGATGAGCTGCTTAGAGGAAGCAAAAGTTTTTTCGACCTTACAGAGGAAGAGAAAAGGGAGTACGCAGGAGAGGAGCTATTTGATCCAATAAGATGTGGGACAAGCTTCAATGTCAAGGTGGACAAGACACTTTATTGGAGAGATTATCTCAAATGTTATGTTCACCCTCACTTTCATGCTCCTTCCAAGCCTCTTGGTTTCAGGTATCTATTACTACCTTGGCCTTCTTACTTTTAACTTTACCCTATTATTGTTACAAAAATATACCTAGATACCCAATGGACAATACCCATCTAAACCTAGAGGCAGAAAGAAGTGAAGATAGAATAATTTAATAAATGTGGTAGGTGAGTGTTGTGATAAAAATAAGAGATAGAGAGAAAATCTTGTTTGAATCCTCTCTTTTCCCCTTCCTCTCCATCACAAAATATATGGACGAGAGGAGAGATGAGATGATTAAAAAATGACGAGAGAGAGTGAATTTAAGGGAGAGAGAGAGGATGGAGGGAGATATAGGAGAGTATGAAGGAGATGATCCAGACCCACGAAAAAAACTATTAGAGGATTTGCTAATCCAAACTTGCTGACTTAGATTTCCCTTCCACCTATTTCGGGGTGTCAAGATGTTTGTACTAGACAATCAGTGGAAGAGTGTTGCACAAACTAAGGTCGTTGACTTCGCTTGGCGTCAACTCTTGAATAGGCTCCAAATCTTGGGCGCCGAATATTTTCCAAAGGGAGGTTATAGTCGATCTAGATGCAATGATTTATGTTTTCTTTAATTCTCACTAGCAGTTTGAGTGTCATTTGTTTCTCAGGCGTGAATGTTCCATTCCTTTATGATATAGGGTGTTTAAATGACTAGGTGTGGTGGTTGTGCATTCTTAGAATGTGGTTTGGGCCTAACTCAACCCCACAAAACTGGCTTGTAAGGTGAGGGTTGCCTCTTCATTATAAACCCTCTAGAGACCTTATCACTAGTCAATGTGGGGCTTGTGATTTTCCCTAATACACCCCCTCACGCGCAACACCTTTTTTTTATTTTTATTTTTGGGCTTGTAGCGTGTGTTTTTTTAATGGTAGGTGGCCCGATAGATCTAGGATAGGCTCTGATACCATCTTAGAATGTGGTTTGGGCCTAACTCAACCCCACAAAACCAGCTTGTAAGGTGAGGG
Source organism: Oxytropis ochrocephala (assembly GCA_020916435.1). Taxonomy (NCBI): domain Eukaryota; kingdom Viridiplantae; phylum Streptophyta; class Magnoliopsida; order Fabales; family Fabaceae; genus Oxytropis; species Oxytropis ochrocephala. Next base: position 84,781,634 of record CM037092.1, on the reverse strand, counting down.
TTGCCTCTTCATTATAAACCCTCTAGAGACCTTATCACTAGTCAATGTGGGGCTTGTGATTTTCCCTAATATGCATCCTCCAGACCTTTCCTACCCTTTTTTCAATCCAGCTAAGTGGTGATCTTTCTACTCGAAATATGAAGGGTCTGATCATGATTTGCCATGCAGTTCTTTAGGTAATTTGGAAACCCATAATAGGATCATCTTCTCTAGAAAAGTCATAGATATCTTAGAGACTTTCTTTGCCTTTAAGCGCTTCTCTTTGATGTGGCTCTTCGCTAAAGTCAAGATGAGACAAAGTTTGTTCTATAAAAAGTGTGTGAACCCTTTGGAATGTATCTCTAAGATCTAGAAGCCATTGGCCTATGATATTTTCTAATCATACTATAGGTACACTTTGGAGTCAACATACTATTCATAAATAAAAAAAGACCTAGATAAGCTTTGAGTGCTTCTTCCACTTTTGGGCTCCAAGGATCATGTTATCTGATCATTGTAAGCACGATTTTTGTTTTTGGTGGATTTGTAATCACGTTAATTTGAAGTAGTTAGTTCCCACTGGACCTTACTGCTCCCTTGTTTCTAGCCAATGGTGAATTGAAGTAATGTTAGAGACAGGGACGGAGGCACAGCCTAGTGTGCCATGGCTTGAGCCACCCCTGTTAATGCAAGAATTTTTTTTTTATACTAATATATATTGTTAATAAATGATAAGGTGAAGAATAAGTCAGCAATAAGATAAGAATGAGCCCCTATTCTCACGCCTTCACATTTATCATTGCCGTTAAATATTCTTTTAATTTTTTTTTTGAAGCAATATTCTTTTAATATTTTTTGTAAATACCATTCAGCATATATTAAATATATTATTAAAATTTCACATAAATGCACCGTGTAAATACCATTCAATAATAAGAAAGGAACCGTGACATGCAAGAAAGACGTTCTGTATTTTGATAAATTGGATTCAATTAGTACATTGTTATTCGTGAAATATTTTGTAGCGATTTTAATTTTTCAGCTAACCCCCCCACTAATCAAATCCTGGCTCCGTCCCTGGTTAGAGATCCTTTCTATTTTTCAAAAGAAATAGAAATGTTAATTATTATAGTTTTAAAAGTATATGCTCTATATATCATCATTTTTGTCACTTTAAAAAAATACGAAAAAATATTTATATATATATATATATATATATATATATATATATATATATATATTTAAAAAAATAATTTTATAAACAAATCTATTTTAGTCCACGTTTTAGTTTTTATTACTCGTTTCAGTTTCTATAATGTAATATAATATTTGACTCATGTTGGATTTGCATATTTTATTTTATTTTTACAAAGGTTTGATTAAAATATGGCTGCAAACAAAAGTAGTTTTTTTTTTCTAATGGACAAAAGAATGGAAAACATCATTTACAGATGATAGCATTATTAGGGGAGAGCAAGTTCTAGATCTTAATGGTAGACAAGGTAGAGTTGATAGACCACTGACCAGACTTTAATGTTTGTTTTTTAATAAGTCAAAAGAATTTATTGACAGTGGGTACAACTCATTAAGTACTACTAGTAAGAGATAAATTTACACTCACTCAATTAGTAAACCAACTCCAAAAGAAGAGCTTAATTTGTTGGACCATATGTGTGATACATTAATTAACTGCACTCCCTCTAATGATAATTTTGTTCCTATTTTCGTTCTCTGTCCATGTATTTATATAAAAATTGGGAAAGGGGGAAATTTGTCCAAAAAGTGGCACTAATAACCATTTTACAAATGTCCATGGTTTTGAGTTGATGTTTTGCAGAGGAAAAATAGGTGAACTATATCTTAATTAGGTGAACTATATCTTAATTATATCTTGAGCTGCTGAGCTGGCAGTAATCTGTACGTTCCCGGTCCATGTAATTATAAAACATCAACCAGCAGTATACTCGTGCATACGCACGGGTGTTTTCGCGTTATTTTTATTAATAGATTTAGACATAATTTAATTAGTCTGAATATTACCCTGTGAAAATCAAAACTAATTTAAAGTAGATAAATAAAATGTTTCAAATTGCAATTCATGAGTTAGTCCAAACATTACCCCGTAAACATTTACCAGCAATATGTAATATTTCCCATAGAGAATAGAAAATTAATTTTATTAAATTTCAAATTTTCAAAGTTGTAATTTTTCTCGTGGAGATTAAATAAAACTTATTGATAGAGAAATTTGATATATTAAAATGAAATTAAAATATATATATTGTGAAAAATAGAAAAATGAGATAGAGTTAGAGGAATAAAGATATTAGTTTAAGAGAATGGTAGTTTGGTATTTTTGGTAGAAGCTGTTTTGATAAAAAATATAGTTGATAAAAAGTGAGATAGAAAAAATATTAATTTAAGAGAAGGGTAGTTTGGTATTTTTGGTAGTGCGTGTTTTGATAAAAGATATAATTAATGATCGAATGATTTTTTTATTTTTCTTGCGTCTTTTGCTTTCTATAATTCTTTTTTTGACAATAATTCTTAATTATGTGAAAGGCTGAAGCCACGTGATTTATTTCTCTCCTTTTTTTTTTAAAGGTCAGTTCAAGATAGAGAAAATACTTAACCTCTTTAAACACTTATAAAAAGTTGATTGTCTTTACTTCACTCTAAAAAGATTAGTAGAGATTTATCGCCCTCTTATGAATCATTTTTAACTATAGGTCTATTTGGATTAATTTATTAATTAAAACATAGCTACTATTACAATTTTTTGATAACTAGAAATGTATAGATATGAATTAATCAAAAAAGAGCTAATCAGAAATATGTATAAATATTTGTCATATCGACTAGTTGAGAGATTTTTTGAAAATACTTATGACTGGTTTAAAAATTGTTTTCAGAATAACTTATAATAACAACTTATAGCCTATATGAAAATAGTTTGATCTTGTTTTATTTTATATTAAGGAAATAGGTTATATATTATTATTTTTGGGTACTGTTCCGGCCTAGGCCTAACCTCACAAAAGTTGGGTCACACCCAAACCGGTATTGGCTGCAACCCAATATGCGCTCAATTATCAATGGTTCCCATTTCAACGGTCCAGATTTAAGCGGTTGTATCTGACACCTCAGATATGGCACATTCGTCTACCTCAGCAGACTTAGGTACGTTCTCATTTTTGCATACCTCTCCATTTTCCTTGCGGACTTAGGCATCAAAGTGTGCGCATGTACCACCCCAACTGCGAGCTCAAGCAAGCTACCTCTCAAACAACATCGGTGGCGTCGAACTACATCTTCAACCATTCGAAGCACATCTCCAAATACTCTGGGTCTAATCTTCATCCGAGATCCAGGTACTAAACATTGGCGACCACAGTGGGAGCATAATCACTTGCTTCCAAATTCTTCCGAATTCTTATTTCTCGACTCTAATCTCCACGGCTTCGGAGGACTTCAATAAACCCAACCTCAAACTTGGCCACAACGCTAGGTGGTATGGTTCCCTTCACCCAGTCCAACAGAGTAATCTCACACAAGGGTTCTTCTCCACAAAAGGGTAACCCGACCTCGGGCACCAATACCGATTCTATCTTCGATGCCGATGTAAGCAATTATCTCTACTACGCTTCACACTCAATGCAACGTGACCGTTATTGTCACCAACCTCAAAGAGCTTCAGACCGATCTCCTCCTCCAACTCTGCGCGTGATTGTATTTGTATCTTATTTATTTTTGAACCTGCATAATTTTCATCATCTCTAATCTATTTGCGAACTGGCATGATTTTCATCATCTCTAATCTGTTTCTGAACCGGCATGGTTTTCACCACCTATATATGGCTCATCATCTCATGGTTTCCTGAACTGATACTCACTATTTCGCATCGACACGAAGCCCCCGAGGTCGTCCACCACATGGAACGATCCCTAATGGAAAAAATGGTAGGGTTATTCTTGGCATACCTCCCCACCTCGGGTCCCTATTCTATTCAACTGGACTTATATTCCGAAGGAAGCATTTTATTCAAATGGAATTCTATGCTTAAGGAATCATTCTATTCGACATTGGAATTAGCCCACAACGGCTCCAACAGCTTTTTTTGAGCCCAGCCTCCTCTCTGATCTTTGAGCTTAAAGCTCCATCAGAGAGCCGAGGAAGAAGTCAACAATGACTTCGCCCCAATTCCGCTTTGCGCGAGCATTCCTTCTCTTTGATCTCTGAGATGACGAGCTCCATCAGAGACTGAACGAAGAAGTCCCTAGTGACTTCACCCCTATCTTTTCGCTTCGCGCGAGCATGCCTCCTCTCTAATCCCCGAGCTCAACGCTCCATCAGAGAGCGAGGAAGAAGTCCATAGCGACTTGGACCCAAATTTCGCTTCGCGTGAGAGTGACTCCTCTCTAATCTTCGAGCTTAACAGCTCCATCAGAGGCCGGAGGAAGGGGCCCGTAGCGGCCTCTGTTGAAGATCGAGGAATAGGGGGCCCACAGTGGCCTTCCAATTTATGAGTTCGGCCCACAAACTCAGCAATCACAAACATTCAGAGACGCTAAGGCTAATTCGTCAACATCATCATGAGAATAAATTAAAGTTAATAACTTCCGCATTCAAGCAGTCTCGGCATTCAAACATACAAACTCGACATTCAAATAAAACGAATTCCAACGATTAAAGTGCTTAAAGAGACAAGAAAGACGCAAGTAAACAAAAGTTAAACGAAGTACGAATAGTCAAAGCCGGAAAAAGAGACGATGCCCAATAGTTTGTAAAAACCAAGGTTGGCCCCGGACACACCCGTGGCCACCCACAAATAAACTGTTCAGCAAAAAAGAGAAAAACAAGTAAATCTACTCAACAGTCGTAGTCACAACCTCGTCAGCACCAGGAGCAGTCTTGCCTTCGGCAGTAGGAGTAGCGTTGCCCTCGGGAGCAGGAGTCTCATTCCTGGCAGCGGCAGTCTATTCATTCTCGACAGCATCTGGGGAAGATTGCGAAGTCGGTCCATAAACAATCTCCTTCCCCTTCACAAATCGGCCAACAACTGCCTTGTGATTGACCTGTAGTAAGTCAAGTATGAACTTGGGGTTGATCACGGCAACCATGTCCAAACACCGTTGGAAATTGGCCACGGCACCATAAGCGATGTTGTTCAGCAAATTAGCCTTCTCCTTTTACAGCTGCTCCACCTCAGCGTTGTTCTTCTCCATTTCTGCCTTAGCCTCCTCCCTGACTCTTTTCAACTTCTCCCTTGCTTTGGTCAGATCGACCTCGAGATCAGGCACTTGCTTGGCAAGCTTAGTTTGCTCCTTCACTTTGTTGTGGGCCTCAGTGAGTTTCTCCTCAATAGCAGACAACTCTTGCACCTTGGCCTTCAAGGCCTGGTTCTCTTCAGATAATTCTACAAGATTACGGTCTCGGTAAGTTTTAAATTCGCGAGTTGTGTGAATCAACTCGCCATCTAAAAAATAATTATGGGCTTCGAACTCAGAAATCTTACCTCGAAGGCAGGGATCTCGAGTTCTCGACAATCTTCTCTTTAAGTTTCTTGAAAGCTTCTTCACCGAGTCTAGCAACCTTTGCGTAGGCCGAGAATTCTTCCAAAGTTACATCGTCCATCAGATCGCTTGGTTTTTTTTTTAAGGGAGGCAGGGTTAGTAGTCTCCTTAACCCCCCTCTCAAAACCTCGCTTCAGAGGTGTATCCTCCTTGGAGGCTTTCTAAAAGTAGAAAAGCTTGATTTATGGGATCGACATCGGGGCAGAACCAACAGCCGACCCTGAGCCCTTCTTCCTCTCAGAACTTCGCTCCGGCACACACACGTGCACAGTTGTGTCCACATTGGATTGGTTCAGAATATTATCAAGATCTAGGTCGTCCATTCTACTTGCAAATAACAAGCAAAGGATCAGAATATCCAACATAGAAGTATTCCTGAGACCAACTCGGAGTACACGATTATATGCAAACATCAAAAAGAAAATAAATCCTAAGCAAGACAAGTACTAAAATATTCTTCTAATTTGGCCTCGGACTCGGCCAAAGCGTCGATCATTGAGCCGCAGTGGATCTTCATGCCTTTCTCGGCCAACTTCTTTCCCCACCAATCTATCAGCTTGAATGAAATTGCATCCTCTCCTCTCAGAGACCACGACTTCACAACGTAGGATTTAGTTTCAACAACTTCTCCATCTCGGGCAAAGTGCTCCCAAGTCCAGGATAAGGGAAAATGCCCCTTGGACAACTTCGCGTCCTCAAAGTCAGCAATTGACCGCTTCGCCGCGTTACTCAAAGCTTGGACAAAGAAGAAAACAGATTTGTAACCCTTGTTCGAATCGTTGGCCAGTGAGAAGTAAGACCGTTCTTGGTTATAGCGCAAGCCGACGTGACCCTACCTCGTTTTATCCGAACCCGGCTCGGGCAAGTGAAACACATTGAAAAGGCAGAAGAAAACTTTGACCGAGGGGACTCTCCCAATGCGCTCCATCGTGAGCTTGAAGCCTCAGACAAATCTGCAGCTGTTTGGCACCAGTTGTGAGGGGAATTTGGACTCCCATGGTCTATAAAGCGGTTCCGTAAAAAAAAGCAGTCATAACCCTTTTCAACCGGTTCCTCATACTCCTCCATTCTGATCGCAACTTTCTGGGCCAGAGAACTGACTTCAGCGTTATCTCCTTCCACGCTTTTGGACATCTGCTTGACAATCTCCCTCACTGAGGACGATATGCTCGACCTCGCCGACGAATTGGCATATGTAGAGGAAAACAAGGATGGGGCTCCCTTTGGAGCCAGCACTGGATGGCATTCGGCCGACCACGTCAAGATCAGCTTTGTAACATCCTGCATCGCTTCGGAGGCGCCGATCGCCCCACGAACCAACACGAGTCTTTTCAGCATGCTTTGTCCTCACTTGCATGCTTTCTGGGAAACTTCCAAGAAGGTCACCCATCCCACTACTACTCCAAGCCAAGCACGCTTAACTATGGAGTTCTTATGGGATGGGCTCCCGAAAAGAAGATGCACCTTGTTGGTATAGGTAGTCCAAATCAATTCTTTTAAGCCTTCCTTCAACTGTACAGTTCAATACCTGCACAGCCTCAGGATCCCTCTCATTCTGGTGCGTATTCGGTTCATTCACGCGCCCCTTCGCTTTGAAGCTGCCAGGAGCCGCTCTTTGCCATGCCACCTTTTTGGGCACCGGCGATCACTCCCCGCCCTCGTCAGCCCCAGATATCACATGCTTAATTACCAGGGGGAACAGTGTATTGTCTCTCTTCAGTCTTAGATCGAACCATTTTCCTGCAAGGGGAGGACAGCGATATCACTGACTAAAACTGGAACGAGACTGATCCTGACCTCGGATGCACCGAGGCAGATCCATCTCCTCCCCAAGAGGCATGAGCAGCGACAATCGCCTAACGGCAACGTCGGCCGCATTCAAAAACATCAAGTAAGAGAACATTACGTTATATAGATGAGAAAATGAACCTCAGTTTGGATTCACGCGACTCAACTTGGATGATGATCTCAGGACGATGAATGATGAACTCAGTCCTCCAAGAAACCCAAAATGCACGACGTTGGACGGCAGAAAATGAACTCGGCACAGTGGTCGGAGGGAAGTGACATCTAAGATCACTTAGAGCTCTCAAAGGAAACTAATTTCGAAAATAGGGCGAAGTGAAGAATGAATATTCGATTTGGCTTATATAAGCCTCAAGGGATGAGATGAAAATCGACGCGTCCCATCAATGCGCAAACTCTGACATTATGACAAGACAACCTCGGTTATTCAAGTTTCGCCCTGATTTCTCCAAACGTCACATCCCTGCTTCTCCACTCATAGGCTGGCACGTGACGCGACATCATTACTTTTTCTCTCGTTGAAAACATCAAACAAGTCAAGTCGGGCCGACCACATCCAGCGGTCGACCTCGACTTAAGGGACCATTGTTAAGATCCCCGGGCACGACTCACAAGAGTTGGGCCGGGCCCAAATCGGTATTGGCTACAGCCCAATATGCGCTCAATTATCATTGGTTTCCCATTTCAACGGTCTAGATTGAAGCGGTCGTATCCGACACCTCAGGTACGACACACCCGTCTATAAATAGAGGTGTACCCTCCACTCTAAGTACACTCTCATTCTTTGCATACCTCTCCATTTCCTTTGCTGACTTATGCATCGGAGTGTCGGCAGGTACCACCCCTCGGCGTGCTCAAGCAAGCTACCTCGACAGCAACATCGACGCGTCCGAACTACATCTTTAACCATCCGAAGCACATCTCCAAATACCCCGGGTCTAATCTTCATTCGAGATCCAGGTACTGAATAGGTACCATGTTTTTGGTGTGCTGTTTCCACCAGCTCTGCCGATGACTAATCTACGTCAGGGAACCTGGCTGGCCACGAGTACTTGCTTTCTCGGCCCGTGTGGTTCTCCCCTCGCAATAGAGTTTTTGCCACACCTAAAGAAAATAGGTTACATATTTTTTTGGTACAAAGAGAGAAAATAAGAGCAAAAAGGAAAATATGAAAATCTATCTAGGATAAAACACTCCACTAGCATCGGCTAGCAAAAGGTTTAGAAGACCATCCGGAGCCTCGATCTCTAGAATCAAGCAGAAACTATCAGTGCCTCCAGCACCCCTCTTTGCCAAGTAGTCAGCGCAAGAGTTTTCTTCCCTCAAAGTATGAGCAAGGTACGTGAACCCTCCAATCCTTAGACAACAGGTCCTTGATGTTGTGAATAATGGACGCGTAGTGGTGCCAATCACTGACTGGTTCGAAGATTAATTTAAGAGTTGTCTGTGAATAACACACCAGATCTGTGAAACCAAAATCCCATGCCAACCGTAAACCATGGAAAATCGCTAGCAGTTCAGCATGCAGAATATTAGAGAAACCAATGTTCCCAACATAACCATGAATCCAAGCTCCTGCTGAGTTCCTGAATAAGCCACCAAAGCCCGAAATACCCAGATTTCCGAGACTACTACCATCAACATTGAGAACAATTTCTGGCCCTCTATTCGAGTGCCATGATACAACGGAAGACGAAGACGGGGACGATATGTGCTTCTGGAAGCAACTAACAAGCAGGTCCGCATAATTCATGGATGAAGCTTTCAAAGAATAAGATGTGACAATCTCATTACCAAGGCATAGCTTGTTTCTAGCTATCCATAACCACCACATAGCAGACAAAAATAGAAAACTATTCTGCCCATCGACGCCCTTCCTTAACCAATTTCGAAAGTTATCCGCTTGGAAGAAAGTGTTGTCTAAGAACCCAATAGAACTCCAGAAAGTTGTAGCAAAAATACTTGGTCAAAAAAAAGTACTTATATATTAAATAATTATTTCAAAAATATATAATAAATACTTAATTAAACTGTTTGTACAAAATTTATAAATATTTAGATCCATTGTTTATTCATTGTTGTTCACATTAACTTTTTTGCAGTGAGAAAATAGAAGACTACGTTAGAAAGAGCAGGGAATTGATTGGAGAGTTGCTAAGAGGAATATCAAAAAGCTTAGGCCAAGAAGAAAACTACATACATAAAAAGATGAATGTAGAGTGGGGCTCCCAATTGCTAGTGATCAACTACTACCCACCTTGTCCTAAGCCTGAACTTGTCATGGGCCTACCACCACACACAGACCACGGGCTTTTAACCCTTTTGATGCAAAATGAACTTGGAGGGCTTCAAATTGAACATGATGGCAAGTGGATTCCTGTCCACCCATCACCCAACTCATTTGTCATTAATGTTGGGGATCATTTGGAGGTAACCCTAAAATTACATTTACGTACAACAATCACTTTCTTGTTTGTTTGAGCCAAATGTCATTTGCAAAATAATTTGATTTCTTCGTCGAAAAAAATATTAATTTTGAAAAATTATTTGGTTAAGCTTCAGTTCATGTTTTGGAGTGTTTTAAATTCAGTCTCCATGCTTGTAAAAGACATAAATAGATTTCTAACTTTAGGGCAAAAACTTCCCCCTAACTTTAAATCTATCTCTCTCCTTCAACTATTTCTCTCTCATCATATTTCTCTCTATTTTTCATCTTTCTCTCTCATTAGAAAAGTCTAAGTTAGGAAAAACTAAAGTTAAACAATCGGTTTATGAAAAAGACACCATAATTAATTTGGAATTTTTCTTGTATTAATTAATTTGGAAGTTGGTTGAAAGGTAACTATGACTTCAAGTTGTTCCATCACTAGGAATCGAACTCGATTTTCAACTTAACTCAAAAACTTTTTTGTATTACTTCTAATCAAATCAAGGTTTGTAGAGAAAATCAACTTTCTTATCAACATTGAGAAATATTGATAATTTCTATAATAAAAATACACACATACAATAATACCCACAAAGAATTTACATTGCAACTTTCCCAAACTACACTGTACTATACTTGGATTTGACGATCGTGAATTAGCATATGTTTGGGTGAGTGGTGGAAACCCCACGTCACCTCAAACTCAGGGCCAAGTTGAAGCTCCATTTAGTAGCTTCATATATGCCGCAGGTTTTCCACGGTGAAGCCATATGTGGACGTGCGTTTGAGATTCAAAATGTGCATTCAAACATGCACTTAGGCTAATCAAAAAACCCGATCAGGTGATCACATGGTAACATTGAGTAGCATGGTCGGTTCGTACCTATAAACCCTAATAAACATGAGTATGCACCAATTAAATTTTTAGTGGTATTAATTGGAGTGAAATTCGACTTCACAATTTTCAGTAACTATATAATCATTCTGCGTTCATATGATGTGATGATTATTAAGCTTAATTTCGGTTACAAGAGTGATCTAATGGATGTGTGATTTTTGTGGTCAGATACTAACCAATGGAAAATACAAGAGTATTGTTCATCGTGCAGTGGTGAATAACACGTCAACTAGGATTTCAGTTGGCACAGCGCATGGGCCCACACTTGACACCATTGTCAGCCCTGCAATAGAGATGATCAGTGAGGATAATCCTTCTGCATATCATGGGATTACGTATAGAGACTATTCGCAGCTTCAACAAACTCATGAACTAGATGGAAAATCTTGCTTAGATCGTATTCGAATGAGTTAAAACAACGTTATGCTCGCATAAGTAGTACCAATGTATCTATTGTGTCTGATTTTTCACAATTTAGTTTTAGATTAATGTTTGTAATGTGTTCTTAATAAAGTCCTCCTGGCCTCTATTGACTCTGGCAAGTATCAAAGGGTATGACTCCTAGTAGCATGCTTTGTTGAGGTTTAGTAAAGTCCACACACATTTTCTGTTTTCCTATTTATTCTCTATTACACAACCAAGTGTTTGCCCGTAATGTCATACACAGCTGGCGAAACCGACGTTGTTGTTAGGCTGGACATATTCCATGATTACCCAGGTTTGAATTTGGGATCTCCGCTTGACGTGTGTGAGGTTAAAAGTGGTACTTACCATTTTGTTTGTAGACCCAAAAATAATACAATCAAGAATTTAAATAAATTTATAAGTCTTATACAAGTATAATCAAATTTCACCTTCAAGGGACGGACGTCAACTTCACTGTAATGTACTGATGGGTGGTATTTCCTAAAAGGTTTGAGGAGATGAATCCAAAAATGACTTCCATATTTTTTCCAACGATGATCGTAACAAGATTCAAAGAAAACAGTAGCTTGCATTGGAGATACTAAAATAAGGAGAATTGTATGTTAGGGTCTGCGGCTGACTTGATGAGGGAAGGAATAGAGAGTGAGAATTAGGTTAGCCACCAAAATTTGCCACGGAGTAAGGGGCGGTCGCTAATTTGCGACGAAATATGGGGTCGGTCGCTAATATGGGACATAATATGGGCCTACGCGTATTTTTGCCACGGAAAATGGGCCGTCGGTAATTTGCGACGGGCATTTCGGTCGCAAACCCGTGGCAAACACTTGCATTTTCACTTAATCCCTCACAACTCATACGATTCATTTCATTCATCAGTTTCCCCTCTTCCCTCAACCTCGCTCCTCCCTCAACCTTCGCCTCCTCCCCACCACTCTTCCTCTTCCCAGATAAACGCCCACCACCACCACCACAGTTCCTCTTCTTTGGCCGCGTTCCTCCACTCCACCACCACGATTCCTCTTCTCTAGTCGTGTTCCTCCTCTCCACCACTGTAGAATCAGAAAGATCCTTCATTGCTGGCCAATCAGAACCCTACTCATTCTATTTCGTATTCTTCTTCAATGGTGAGTATTCCACTTCTATTCTATTCTATTTCATACAAAAGCCCTAATTTTTTATTCACTGAAAACCCTAACTTCCTCTTCTTAATTTCACAGCTTAAGTTCGTTCCTGGAAGGGTTTCGCAAATGTTTCTCTCCGGTGATGGTCTTGATCGCCGGTCTCACCTAGGATTAGTATTCGTGCTCCAAGGATAGCTCTCGTGAGTTCTCGTTAACTTTGCTTTTTGTTTTTTCGTACAATGATTGCATTGCGTTTGTTCCTCTCTTTGAATGTTGTTTATTCAATGGTAGTGTGTCAATGCTTTAATGTTGGCTACTGTTTGTGAAACCTGAATTGACGGTTACTTTTCTCTGAGAATGATTAAGGACATGTGTTGCGCTTGTGTAATAGTGTGGTTTTTCGCAATTATAGTGCAAGTATACACATCGTACAAGTAATAAAGTTGATAAGAGTAAGAGATCGTTCCCACGAGGATTGATGTGCTTTCAAAGTTCAAGTTTCAAAACACAAGAGAAGTAAGTAACAAATCGGCAATAAGAGTTGGTTTTTAAGCTAAAGATGTAAATACAACAAGTAAACAAAAGTTGGTTGTGAATATGGAAGAGAGATGAGTTGAGTTGTTGCATGCAAGTAAATCCTTCCTAGCTAGACGTTATAACGTTTACACGTTATGACGTTCAAATGTTATTTTGTATAGACGTGGCCACGTTTGAACGCTGTTGCAAAAGAGCTATGCTTTTCAAAGACAAAACGTCGAGTTTCAAGTATAAGAGGTCCTATGTCTAGGTTCTAAATAGGCCCACTCCTCGTATTTTAAGCACCCACAAACAATGTTCTATGAACTATTATCCATTCTATGTCTAGACTTAGATAAAGATGCCTAAATGTCTTTAGTGCATTGTTCATTCATATAAATCTTTGATTTCTTTTCATAGACCATGTCCTGTATTCTATGAATCTACCCATTTTAAGAGGCCAACCTCAAAACAAGTTTGGAAATATTTTTACACAAAGATTTAAAACGAGCAACGACAATACTTCTTAACATTAACTAGAAATTCATTATAAGCAAAACAACAACTCAACTACAAAGTGCTTAGCTCATCTTTGAGCATCTTTCTGAGAATGAAAAGGATTTAGCATCCAAATACCATACATAATGTAAAAGAACCTAAGTGCAAAAGATACACCTAAGTAACTTTTTTTTAAAGTATGCATTTGTAGAGGCGTTACAACGTCCGAGCTTTACAACAATGCGAGAAAATAAAACTAAGTTCAGACAAGCAAAATATAGAAGTCTGTTTCCAGATCTTCTTTACAAAACTACTTCTGAAATTAATGGAGGGATGATGAGGAGATGAAGATGAAGTGATTCTGAATATATGAAGAAGGATGATGATGCCTTGAGAGAGAAGTGAGCCTTCCTTAAATAGCCACCTTGCTTACGCGTCTTGAGGTCACTTGCCCACCTACCGATTTGTTTCTTCCCGACCTTTGTTCGCTTGCTCTGATGTTTACGCACGTCAGCTCATGGGGAATAGAAAGATCTTCTGACTTTATATCTTTGACTATCATTGCTTAGCGCGCCAAAATTGAGATCTTTCACCCTTTCTCTGCTGCACTTGGTAGGCGTGGTGAGGGCGTGGTAACGTCAAAGACTAATTTTCTGCACAAGACACAAAAAGCATCAAAACGCTCTCGAGGGCACCACTTGGTGCCTAAATGCACTGATTTATCACTTTATCCACTTATTTGCTAAAAACTCAGAAATTACATAAAATTAATTTAATAAACCTTGTATTGCTAGAGAACTTGCATGACTTATTCTTTGAATGAGTATAAATAACTCATATAAATATGAGTTATCAACATGAAGAAAGGATTTAGTTGTTTGTTTGATTTTTTGGGACGGTATTAATTAATTATTCCAATTGAGCCTAGCTTTAAGAATTTGACATTTCGAGTATGCGATTTTATCGAAATTTCCAAATTTCATCTTTCTGAATGTAAGTCGAACATTTCTTAAAAATCCTGGACAAGTTTATCCAAAGAATTCATGTAGTTTCACACTTCCTCTGGACAAGTTTGTTGGCACCTTCCTAAAAACTATTTGTTATGTGGTTTCCCCTTTTATAGAAACAAAACAGTAGATTTAATTTATTGCTTTTATAGCACTTATCTTGAGATTTTGAAGTACTTTCTTGTATCCCTTTATGGGAGGTTAAAGTGCGATACCGAAGAAAATTTGTAGTGATGTTAATTTTCTTTGAAGCAAAATTGATCCCCTTTAGCTCATAATGTTTCTTTCTCCCTATTCTGAAGAAGTTTGCATTTGAGTTAATGATACTAACATGCCTGACTAATTTAATGATTTTTGTAGGTTGGTCCTTTGAGATGTTGGCCGGTGGTTTGTGCCTTTCTCGATCTATTGGAGATATGGATATTGGTGAATTTGTTGTCCCCTGTTCCCTATGTAAAACAAGTGAAGGTTAGTCACTATTGAATCTTACACATAAGGCAAGGTTCCACTTATGTTGAGACGATTTTTTCATTTGGATCACAAGGTTACTTAGTTTCTATGATTCCTTTCTCTTATGTTTAATCCTAAATGATTTTCATTGTTGTTTCATCTTCTAAGTGCATATATTTAGTTTGTTCTTAGCAAGTGTTTCGCTAACCACCTAATGTCCGAATCTTTTGAAGATCAAATTAGTGGATTCTTATGAGGGGTTATGAAGTTGTAAATGCATTTTCAAGAAATCCTCGTGTTTGCATTTTTAATATGAAAGGATCATTTCTGAAGGTTTCTTTTGGATCCCTTCTCTGGGTGGTCCGACTAGCATTCTTTGCTGGACAAAGTGGATCCGGAATTTCTTGGCTTTTTCCATTTGTGGTAAGAATGCTACTCTTTGCTTCATAAGTGAAATAATAACTTGCAATTGGTTATGTGTTCCTTCATACTTGTGAGTCTGTCACATTATGATTTTCGATTACTACACTATTTACAATTAATAGTCATTTCCTTTGGAACTTATTCTCGATCTTGGTTCTTGAGACTATAAAATTTTAAAGCTGTATATGACATAAATACATTTGGTGATTAAAGTTCCTCTTATAGTTAGTAAATATAGCATTTTTGTACTCTATTCATGACAACATGTGCCAGTTCCTTTCCAAGTTATGCATATGCCTTCGTTGGAACCCAGTCTTCGATTTCAGTATATATGAGACTTAGTTTATTCAGCATTACGCAAGTTATAATCAACTAAAATTGTATATGATATACAACACATTTGGTGATACAAACTCTTGCGAGTTGTTTCTACAATTATGTATAAGCTCATCACATAAAAGCTTATACAAATATGTATAAATTTGTTTCTACAATTGAAAAAAAAAGTCGAGGTAAACTACCCATAAGTTCTTTATAGGTTGTTTCTATAAGCTATCCTAAGAATCTTGTGAACATAAGTTGAAAACAAATTATGGATATATGATAAGTTATATTTATAAGTTCTTCCAAACACTTATACACATGCTTATATCATAAGATAAGCTCAACAATGCTCTTCTAAATGCCCTATTACCAAATCATTTTACTTGTTACTTATGGAACACAATATTTAATAGTTATGGTAGACTCATTGGTGTGGTAAATCCTTGATGACTTTAGTATTTATTCTCTTAGTTTGACAATCTTTTGTCACTTTTTTAATAGGACAAATTTGATACTACTTTTTTAGGTGGTGATTGGGGTGTTAGATTTCACTTCCTTCTATTTGTAAGGACAATAGCATTTATTTTTAAGAAATCAGAGTTTAATTCTCTGTAGCCTATAAATCATGACACCATGAAAGGATGCACATAATAGAGTAATGATGATGTTATAGATGGAATGCTCACTCGCTTCAGCCATCTATTAGAGGAAATAATTGCAATTTGTATATTGATTTTATGTTTTTTTGTCGCTATACAATATCATAACAAACATCTGTTATGCAGGATGGTCATCCACCTCTGGGTTGGCATGATACTGCAGCATATCTTGTTTTACCTCTTCTTCTTCTTGTTAGTCAATATGTTTCGATGGAAATCATGAAACCACCTCAGGTGAGCACATCAGTTCTCTTTCTCTTTCAATTTTTTACAAGGCAAGCCTAATTTACTTCTTTTGACAGACGGATGATCCTGCTCAAAAGAATTCACTTCTTGTTTTAAAGTTTCTCCCACTCATGATTGGTTAGTTTTTCTCATTTAGCTGTGCCCATCCATCTTTCTCTAATCGAAAAATCTTTTGCCAAATTTGATATCACCAAGAGGTACGTATGCCTTCATATCAAGAAAAGAAATAACAGTTAGTATGTAGTTATGTCGAATTTATATAAATCCTCTCAAATTTGAAATCTAATATTTTTCTCAATTCCTTCAATTGTGATCAGGATTTTTTCAAGAGGTTTTACCATCAGAATATTGGCGGAGCAGATGTCAAGGTTTTTTTTTGTTTTTCCTTTTCATAATATTTGGACACATGTAAGTATGCTAATCTAAGGAGTTGTTTGATGAATGTATCTCAATAGTCTCTTTTCTTTTCACAGACTTCCATTGAACTATCTTTTATGGAGGTTGTCCAAGGGTGCACCAAAACTGTGTCATTTCAAACAGACGTGCTTTGTGATACTTGTGGTATGTTTATTAATAAGCTATCTGTTGTCATCCTTCACTGGGATTATGTATTCAGTTGGGTTTGCATTGCAGGCGGGAGTGGTGTTCCTCCTGGTACAAAACCTGAAACTTGTAAGCGATGTAAAGGATCAGGAGTGGTCAGTACTGTCTTACGAATTATTTTAATCTTTGCTTAATGATGTTACAAGCTTGAAAAGTCTTGTTCAATTGATAATTTTAAAGATGTCCAGACATATGTACAATCGGGCATATTCAGATTGGAGACTACTTGTGGTGCCTGCAAGGGAACTGGAAAAATTGTATCGGTATGGTACAACTTGTCCTCTGTATTGTGCAACATTGAATATCTTATTTTTAGTATGTTACATAAGGGTTCAGAACCTACAATATGATATATGGACTTCCTGCATTTACATAACTTGATTATTGTTACATGACATGACAGTCGGTTTTTTCCACTCTATCCTTGATTTCTTTTAATAAAATCATGCAATGAATAACACTACATTCATCAAGCTGTAGGCTTATAGATATGGTGGTATTTCATGCTAGTATGAAATTGTGGGAACATATTAATGATTTTTAATATTTTTTGGTATCGAGTTTTGCGCAGTCTTGCGAGGGTGCTAAAGTTGTCAAAGGAACAAAGTCGGTCAAAGAAAAATGCGATGTTGCGGTTGAACTTAAAGTTGATGATGATGAAGAAATCGGTTAAAGTTAATCTTACTAGCATACCTCTAGTGAGTTATGCACCTAAAGCATCCAAGTCTTCGCTTCATCCGGTATGCGAACAACTGTTTTGCAATGTCTCGTAGATGCTTATTGCTTGATAAATTTGATCGTAAAATTGTCTCCACGTGTAATCAATCGAGCGGCGTAAATATTCTTTGAGTTTTGATGTGTGTTTTGTATTGTGTCGCACCGCGTCATATCCGATATTTGATTGCATGGCTTATTTCTTCTTACCTAAGAGACTCAAAGCATGGATTGAATGTTTATGCTTTACTTGCGATAATCGCTACATACGCTTGATCTTCTTCCTTCTTCTATGTTTGTCTTCTTTAGTACAAAATATCACCGATTTAGTTTGCACTTTTTACAGACTTGGGGATTGACAAATCTATATTCATCAAGCCTAAGACATTTCACCTTACACAGTACTCATGCTCAAGTGTGGAACAAAGACAGTGTTAAGGCGACCACACCGAGATCTTGCAGGTAAGTTATATCAAGTTCAACACAATGATATAGTATGTAAATTAATTTATTTCTTTGTAACTATGTTTTATCTGGTATAGAGTATTTCCCCTAAAGTTATGGAAGTATTGGATAATCGGCCCATCTCAATAAGATTAAAGGACTGGTAAGAATCTATTTTGAACTCCATCTTATTGATACGACACTCATGAATCCAACATGCTGGTTATTTATTGACAAGGTTTAAAATGACATTCATATCTGTATATGTTGGATAGAAACTTGCTTTCTTATACCATCAAATTTGACTTTATGCGATTTCATTTGATATCTCTAATAAGGGAAACATATGTTTTACCTTGCAGGAATGCATGAAAGGTTCTCTCGCAAAAGCCCGTGTTCGTATGTATGCCTGTGGAAGAAATTGCGGTGAGAGGTCGTCTTTTACGTGCACTGTCGTATCCATATATGACCAGTTTCTTGTGATTTTCATTTGATATAAGAAATTATTTTTATTATAAATTACAAATAATTTTGGATCCGTGATCGATGTCTGGTTTTACTTTTACATTGCGCTAAAAATTGTTTTTCTAAGCTTGTTTAGAAGTCATAATTGATGCATATATTGAATTTGGACTTGTCTTAGAGAATGATGCTAAGCAGAGATCAAGGTCGATTAACTTTAGCGGTTTCATTGTGCTTCTATGTATTTTGGAAAGTAATGATAGAAAAGTATTGCAACCCACATTAAGTAGGATTACTTTCGTTCAAGGCCATTTTCACTGTACCAGTCACGCTATTTATTAGATGTCAGTTTCTATAATTTCTTTATGTTCTCTCAGAATATCTGAGGTTTATCACTACAAGAATTACGTAATATACCGGCGCCCAATTTCCGGCGGATTGTATCCGCCTGTAAATTACCGGCGGCTTTTGTCAATTCCGTGATCAGAATCACTTTGTACATTACCGGCGGGTTTTAAGTAATTTCCGGCGGATTTATTGCCGCCGGTAATATACCGGCGGTTTTTTGATTGATTACCGGCGGATTTAATAGTGAATTTAACCGTTATTTTATTAAAAAAAAAATTAAAAAAGCCGCCGGTAATGTCGGTTTCCGGCGGAATTTTTAAAAAAAGCCGCCGGTAATTTTCCGCCGTAATGTCGTTAAGCGCGGTAATAGTAGCTCGAAAGTCACGCATTAAAGCCGCCGGTAACAACGAAGAGTCCGCCGGTAATTTCAAATTTGAAATTCAGACCGTTTGGTTCCTTTCTTTTTATACGCTCCACACCTCTCTTCACTCTTCACTCTTCACTTCTTACTTCTTATCTTCACTTCTCACTTCTTCTTCTTTATTTCTCTCACATTTTTCATTTCTTTCACTTTCTCTCAAATCTCTCTACAAAATTCATTGTTCTCTCCGAGAATTCTATCGTTTTCTCTCACCGATTTCTTCTCTTAAGGTATGTTTCTTTGATAGTTTTAGTTAAAATTTTGTTTTAAAATATTAGTTAGTTACTAATTCAGATATTATTTGTTTAGTAATTAGTTGAGTTTGGGTGGAAGTTTGCTTGAGTTTGGGTGGAAGTTTGTTCGAGGGTATACGGAATTAGCGCAAAGTCGAGAGACTTCTCGGCGAGCACTCAGGTTAGTGATTTCTTGTTATTTGATTTTGTAGTAGAAAAATATTATTTGATGTGATTAAATTGAAATTACTATTAGTTTAATTTTTTTATAATTAGTGTATGGAAATTAGAATTAAAATCTCTATTACTATTATTTACTCAAAAACATTATTTGAAAACTGTTATTTGAAATTTAATTTTAAAAATTTTAATAAAAATTAAAGTCACAACTATTTATGTTTATTTTTTTATAAAAAAATAGGAATTATTTTAATGGTATTATAATATTAAGATTAGATATTTGTTATTTTAATGTTATTATAATAGTAATATTTTAGTTATTTAGTATAATATTTAGATGAGGTATTTGTTATTTTGTATAATATTTAAATTAATATTACTATTATTTAGTCAAGAATTTTATTTGAAATTTAAATTTAAAATTTGTCACAAAAAAGTAAATTAGATATTTGTTTAAAACAAAAATATTTTAGTTATTTTGTATAATATTTAGATTTAGAGTAGATATTTGTTATTTTGTATAATATTTAGATAAATATTTCTTATTTAGTTAAAAACAAAAATTATTTGATTTATTTTGTATACTATTTAGATAAGATATTTGTTAATAATTTTTGTTTATTATTTCTTATTTAGTTAAAAACAAAAATTATATAATGTAAATAGTTAATAAATATTATGTGATAGTAATTATTATGTGATAGTAAATAGTTAATAAATATTAATGTAAATAGTTAATAAATATTAATGTAAATAGTTAATAAATATTATGTGATAGTAAATATTATGTGATAGTAAATAGTTAATAAATATTAATGTAGATATTGGTTTTTTTAGAAGAACATTAATGTAAATAGTTAATAAATATTATGTGATAGTAAATATTATTTAATGTAATAAATATTATGTGAAAGTAAATAGTATTTTGTATAATATTTAGATTAGTTATTTGGTAATATTTGTTTCACATTAGTATTATTATTATATAGTAAAGAATGTTATTTGATTTAATGAATTGAAATAATTAGGATTATAGTAAAATTTTGTTAGTCTACAAAGAATGTTAATTTATTTAAATTTTTGTTAGTCTACAAAGATAATAGTAGCTAAAATATAAAAATGAAAATGTCTATTGTTCTGATAGACATATATGTTGTAATAAATTTAATTAGGACATCCACAAAAAATGGATCGTAGTTGGATGTATGATCGATTATATCCTGGAAGAGCGGGGTTGAAACGACGTTTTGTTGAAGGAGTTGAAGAGTTTGTTCTTTTAGCTAAGCGTCAAAAGAATTTGAGCAACAAGGTGGAATTAGATGTCCCTGTTCGAAATGTATCTTTCGATCCATAAAAAATGAAGGTGACATTCGACTTCATTTGTACAACAATGGATTTAAGCCAAATTACTGGATATGGACTCGTCATGGCGAGGTAGCAGCTGGAGTTTCTCGTGCCAATATAATTAATGTTCATCCGGTTGATATTGTTCCTGTCCAAGAAGTAGAAGGTGGCACTTCAAGTCCAGTCGTAGAAGCTGTTGGCTCATCGACTATGGGAAATCAGCCGTTTGATGTTGTTCAGGGGATGATACGTGATGCTATCGGTGTTAATTTGGATTTTGAGGAACCACAATATGATCTTTGAAGAAGTTCGAATGAAGAAGCTCAGAGGTTTTATATGTTTTTGAGTGAGACAAATCAACCATTATTTGAAGGATCTAACGAATCTAAATTATCAATGTGTGTTCGGTTGTTGGGTCTCAAGTCTCAATTTAATGTTGCTGAATTGTGCATGGAATATATGACAAAAATGATGTTGGATGCAACCCCCATTAGAGGACTTTTGCCGCAGAGTTATTATGATGCTAAAAGACTGGTGTCGAAGCTTGGCTTAAAATCTAAGAGAATTGATTGTTGTGTGTCGGGTTGCATGCTATATTATAGCAATGAGTTTGGGATAAATGATGGAGAGTTGTCGGAATGCAAGTTGTGTGGAGAGCCACGCTACCGTGCCAGCAGGAAAGGGACGAGTAGAGGCAAACCGGTTCCACGGAAAGCAATGTTCTATCTGCCTCTTATACCAAGGCTACAGAGGATGTTTACTTCAAAGGAGACTGCGGGTAAAATGTCATGGCACTATGAAAATAGAAACAATTCTGGTGAATTACGCCACCCATCTGATGGTGAAGCTTGGAAGCATTTCGATCGTGTTCATCCAGATTTTGCTAGTGATCCACACAATGTTCGCCTTGGTTTATGCTCTGATGGTTTCACACCGTATATTCAAGCATCGGCATCACCGTATTCTTGTTGGCGGTTATTGTTACCCGCACAACCTTCCTCGAGAAATGTGTATGTCTAAACCATACATGTTCTTAAATGCCATTATTCCAGGACCACAATCCAACGGTGGCATTGACATATATTTGCAACCTTTGATCGATGACCTAAAAGGTTGTGGCATGGTGTTTTAACTTATGATGCGAAGACGCAAACAAAATTTTCTCATGAGGCGGCTTTGATGTGGACCATCAATGACTTCCCTGCCTATGGAATGTTGTCGGGATGGGGACACATGGTAAGATGGCGTGTCCGATTTGCATGGTTGACACAAGAGCTTTTACTCTTAAATATGGAGGAAAAACATCATGGTTTGACTCACACCGTAGGTTTTACCTAGCGATCATCCATTTAGAAGGTCAAAATATGCATTCATCAAGGAAATATTGAAACAGTGAACCTCCCGTAGTGACACGAGAAGAAGTTTGGAGCAGTGTCAAGGATATCCCTCCGAGAGAAGTCGTTGCAGTGTGTTGTTTCTCGTCCGGATGGTTATGGAGTATGGCATAATTGGACAAAAAGAGTATTTTTGGGAACTTCCATATTGGAAAGATAATCTCTTGAGACACAATCTGGATGTCATGCACATTGAAAAGAATTTTTTGATAACATATTTAACATTGTTATGAATGTAAAAGGTAAAACAAAAGACAATGAGAAGGCTAGGAAGGGCGTGGATCATTACTGCAGCGAAAGGATTTGTCGTTGGTTGAGCAGGTACTAGGGCGTTGAAACCCAAAGCCAATTATACTTTATCTACCGAACAAGCGAAAGAAGTTTATCGGTGGATAAAGCGATTGAAAATGCCGACGGTTATTCTTCCAATTTAGCAAGATGTGCGGATGTGGATAATGGGAGGTTGCATGGGATGAAGAGCCATGATTGTCATGTATTCATGGAGTGCTTACTTCCTATCGCTTTTAGTTCGTTGCCAACACATGTTTTGAATCCGCTCATTGAAATAAGTCAATACTTTAAGAATTTGTGTTTCGCAACGCTTAAAGCGGATGATCCGACAAAAATGGAACAAGACATCCCACTTATCTTATGCAAGTTGGAGAGAATTTTTCCCCTGGTTTCTTTGATTCTATGGAGCATGTTCTTTGTTCATCTCAAGAATGAAGCTAAACTTGGTGGACTGTCCAATACGGATGGATGTATCCGTTTGAAAGGTCGGTTAATATACATATGAAAGAAGTTTAGTACAATTTCAACACATTATTATTAACATATAATTTTCTATAGGTTCATGGGTGATTCAAAAGATCAGTCAAAAATAAAGCTAGAGTTGAAGGATCGATATGTTCGTCTTACTTGCATCGTGAAACAACTCATTTTTGTTCATATTATTTCAACAATGATTTGGCTCCTACAAGTAGTCGAAATGAAATCAACATTGAACCACGAAGACATCGTTTAGCTTTATGCGTCTTTTGTCTCCCTGGTCGTCCGTGCGAAAAGAGTCAATTCATCAAGCTAATGAAGAAGAAGAGTTAAACTCAGCCCATGTTCATGTCTTGATAAAGCTGCATCGAGGTCCAACCATTCATTGAGTATGTCTTTCTCAACCTAGCTAGTTATCTTAATTTCTTTATAAATTAAAGAAATCATTGTGTGTAACAATTGTTAATTTCTCATTAGGGAGTTTTTGACATCGGAGGAGTAAGTGAAGAACAATCGTGCGCTTTCATATTCATGCGCATTTTCCAATGTGGTTTAAGCGGCGTATGTATTCCTTCCGCCAACTCCTACCAACCAACACCGAGAAACTTATCTCGATGGTCCTCGAAGATGTGTTAAAGAATGGCACACATACTTTGTGAATGGTTACAAATTTCACACTCACAAATGGACGGAAGGTAGAGAAGCGATGAATAGTGGAGTTTGCATGAAGGGTGACACCGGGAGAGGCGAAGATGATTTCTATGGTGTTGTTGAACACATTTATGAACTTGCATACCCTTATCTTGATTATCATCAAAAGATAATCGTTTTTCTGTAATTGGTTTGATCCAGTCCCTCGAGGAACAAAGTTTAACCCAAAGACAAATACGATGGACATTAAAATGAGTGGTAGATATCGGTAGACGATCCTTTTGTGATTGCACAAAATGTGAGACAAGTCTACTATGTCTCTTATCCATCAACACGGACTGATCGGCGTGGTTGGTGTGTCGCAATTAAGACAAAACCAAGAGGTTACATCGAGACAAATGACACGATGGAAGATGTGCCATATCGATCGAGAAGAAATGTCCAATGTAAATGAAGTGATTGAAGTTGAGATCATTACTCGTTTACGTGATGAGTCCAACACTCTTGATGAAGTTAATGAAGACGAAGATGAGATCATGAGGACGCGATCGATCATGTCGGTGTATCGGGAGTTGACTTATCGATGATGATGGTGATTTTGAGAAAGAATGGGATTCTAATTAATTAATGTCATGTTATCTTATTTAAATAATTTGTTGGTTTGTAATATTTATATTTATCGGACTTGATATATATTTGTCTATGTTATTCAAAGTTCAATATTATTTGTTGTCAAATAATATTTATATTTATCGGACTTGATATATAATTTGTTGGTTTGTAATATTTATATTTATCGGACTTGATATATATATTTGCCTATGTTATTCATCATTAAAAGGAATTTGTTGTCAAATAATATTTATATTTATCAGTCTTGATATATATTTGCCTATGTTATATATTCATCATTTATATATGTTATTAACTTTTTTTATAGCTACGAATAGTTATGGCATCGTTACATGGTGACTCACCACATGATGAGGACCCACCCGTGCGCCTCGGGATAAAGGAAAGAAGATATGTACTTCTTTACGCTACCGTAAGCGTAAGATAGTATATCGACTTGTTCATGGCAACTATGCGTATGCCATCATCGACGCGAGCTCGGGCGTTGAACCCGTGCGCCTCCACCCGATGTAGTATGGCACCCCCGCTGATCCAGATACGCGCCACGCGCGTGTATGATGCGCAAACCGAGCGTGGTTGATATTTTGGATGACGGTCGTATCGTTGTGGAGGTTGTTGGAAAGCGGTAAGTATTTATTATATATATTTGTATTTGTAATTGTATTTGAAATTTGTCTTTTAAATTAATATCATTTTAATTTTTCTTTCTTATGTACTGACTTTGATCACGGGAGGATTGTGTCAAAGCGATAACAAGTATAATCAAGGCAAATTACACAACTTCACAGGTTAATTGGTGGAGGTTAAAAAGATCCACATCCAAATTTTGGAATCAATTTAGGGTAAGTTTTTTTACTATTTAATTAATTTTTAATTATTCCAAATTCTTGAATTCATTAAGTTGTTTTTTCTAACAAGTTATTTTATTTTGTGCAACGAGGCAACATTCGCATGGAAACACGAGGATGACCATGCGAGTTAAGAAAGTCTTCAATTCAAGAGCTTCTCACCGTTTTTCGAAATGTTGCGGGAAGAGCGTGACAAGCCGGTGTAGTAGAGCATTGATTGGATTGGTCCGCCTATATGGGATCAACTCCAACTGAAATGGGCGCATGATGATTATAAAAAAATGTCGAGAGAGCTGCGCGAATCGGGCTTACGAGAATGGTGGTTGCTTAAATCAAGCGTTCTATCATTTCATATGATCATGCTAAGCGCTTTAGTAATATTTTATATATCTTTCTTTTTAATTCTTCAAATTTTATATTTTATTAAATACTAATATTATAAATTAATACTATATATATACAGGAGGCTTTTCTTGGTCGCCCCTACTTTGCAGGAGATACACGTGCAACTTCATATGCGCGAGGACAGGTGAGTTTCAAGAGCGGCCAAGGATGATTCAGAAGCATTCAATAATTGGCAGCAGGAGTATCGGCAAACACGGGAGAGTAGCGGACCGAGGTTGATCCGATGAGGAGGCTCGATTGGCCTTAGCAAAATGGAAAGAACTTGGCTTTGGTCCATCAAGAAAAAGGTCGATTACGAGGATCGGTGGTATGGGCGGCGTTCTTTTCCAAATTCCATTGTTCAATTTCACGTCAAATTCCTCTTCAACATTAAGTATCGACGCGCTCTCATGTCCCCTCCACTCAAGAAGCGAGTGAGGTTGCGGTATTGACCGAGAAATTGAGCAACTATGAGCGTGAGATCGGGAGATGCGAGAGAGAGCAAGTGGTGAAGAACTTGAGAATCAATGAGGAATTCGGGAAGCAAGTAATGGATAGTTTGTCTCATGCAAGGCCATCTATGCCATCATCATCCTCATCGAGCACCTTATCCACCGCCGAGGATGCAACCCTACGGAGGTGCTTTTCAAGATACCACGGTGCCTTCGACCTCCAATCAACTATGAGCGGCCGCGCTTCAATCAGCTGTCGCCATACCCATATGGTCAGCCCCATATGGTCAGCCTCATATGGTCAGTGCCCTCATATGGTCACCCTCATATGGTCACCCTCATATGGTCGGCCGAGCCTCGATTTGAACTCTCTCTCCGCAGCCATTCCGACCTCAGCCCATCAAGCCACCACGTCGGCCCACGTCATGTCTCCGCGAACAATTCCAACAACCGTCCCGGCAATTTCGGACCAGCCACGTCAACCACAACCCCCAAAGACGGGACGATGAAGAAGATGATTGGACGACTAGCGCTTTTACATCCGGATCCCAACAAAGCACCCCAAACCCAAATAGGCCTTATTATTAGTGGTTTGTTGTTGGATAATTTTATTGTGACTTTGTTGTTTTTATTACTTGTTTAATTTGTATGGATAATTTTATTGTCACTTTGTTGGTTTAAAATTTATTGTGACTTTGTTGGTTTATTGTTGGTTTAAATTTTATTGTGAGTTTGTTGGTTTTATTAGTTGTTTTTAAAATAATTTTCAAATTTTAATAATTTACTTTTAAAATATTTAAAATTAGATTTTCAAATACTTTTTAAAAATAAATTTCAAATTGTTAAAAGAGATTTTAAAATTTAAATATTATTTTCAAATTATTAAATTAATTTATAATTTAAATATTAAAAATTGAAAAACGTTTTTAATATTTAAATTTATAATATTTAAATAATTTAAAACTAATAACGGTTTTTAATATTTAAATTTATAATTTAAATATTAAAAATTTAAAATTAAAATAAATTTTTAAAAACGTTTTTTTTAAAAAAAATATATATTACCGGCGGCTTATAGCACTTACCGGCGGAATGTTTTAAAAAAAAAATTAAAAAATATTTAAATTACCGGCGGATATTAAATTGTTACCGGCGGATTCTATTAAAAAAAAAAAAATTTTAAATTACCGGCGGATATTAAATTGTTACCGGCGGCTTTAATATCAAAAAAAAAAAAAAAAAAAAAAACACTTACCGGCGGATTTGGTGTTGTTACCGGCGGATTCTATTAAAAAAAAAAAAAAAATTTAAATTACCGGCGGCTTTTTCGTTTTTCTTCAGTGGCTTTTTCCACGGAAATATCACGTCGTTCTTAGTGCTTTTTCCACGGAAAAAATCAAGTAATTCTGCGCGGATTTTCCACGCGTAAGTGTTACGACGACGTTTTAGCGGCGGAAAATCCGCTGAAAGTTTCATAGGAAACATTCACTTCTGGGCGGATTTTTGGTTTTACCCAGGTGGGTTATGTCCATGGAAAACTTTGATTTTCTTGTAGTGTATGTTAACGTAGTGTCAGCCCATGTTTTAATATGAAAGGTGAATAGCAACTGTATATTTATGAACAAACTCCCCTGTTGTGAATGTTATTTATGCATTTCCTAGCGGAATGATAATTTCCTCTTTCGACTTTAAATTATATAAGTTTGGGAACACTAGTTGACTACATCAATGGAGAAAAAAAAAGAAAGATACATATTATCTTCTTACGACAAGAATAATGCCATACTCTCCTCTCTTTGTATAATTTGTATGTAGTTATGGTTGTTTAAGTGATCATCAACTTTTTCTCGTGTTACACTGTGCATGCCACGATGATGAATTCAAGGCATAGGAAAAGGTGATGATGCCAGCTTACTTGTTGTAACTTTGAGGCTTGTTTTAAAGGCTTTGATCCTCACCGCAACTGAATTGGAAACTAGTTGTTCGAGTTCGAGGCGCGGTCTCATTGGGGAAGATTTTTCAAATTGTGGAAGAAGAAATCGGTTAAGCGCTTAGCATCTTTCCCTCCTATTGGTGTGCCAAAGATACCTAAGTGGAAAAGCAAAAGCACTAGAGAAAATTCTGTTCTCACGTGATTTATACAACTTCAATTCTTCATTGGTAACTTTGACCTCTCGAACTAAGAGATGCAACCGACAATTTCAAAGATTGAGTACGTATTTACGCCCTTTATTTTAGGCCAATTAGGGAAGAAAAGAATGATTGCTTTGTTAAAAATGGCTTGATTATTTCATTTTACCTTGTACAAAATATAATTGGAAGAGGTGGTTTTTCTTGATGTTTACCAAGGTTGTTTAGAAGATGGGAAACTAATAGCCGTGAAGAAAATGAATAAAGGGACAAATGGATGAGAAGATGCGGGTTTTCTATCCGAGCTAGGAATTATTGCTCATGTTGATCATCCTAATATCATGAAGCTTATTGGATGTGGCGTCGAAGGAGAAATGAACATTGTTCTTGAACTATCTCCTTTGGGAAGTTTAGGATCTCTTCTTCATGGTTTGTACTTGGTTTTAAAGTTTCTCATGACAAACAAGCAATCTTTTAAACTTTAAATCTATTTAGTATTTTAATTCTCTCATGATGTATTCTAGGTTACGATAAGAACAAATTGGATTGGAGTAAAAGGTATAAAATTTCTCGGGGAATAGCTGATGGTCTTCTCTATCTGCATGAGAATTGTCAAAGGCGAATCATTCATAGAGATATTAAGGCAGAGAATATTCTGCTCACAGAGAATTTTGAGCCACAGGTTTTTGTTGAACTTCATTTGAGACAATGATAAAATAATTTATCTGGTGTTCAGGTCAAAGTGGAGGAGAAACGTAGACTCTTTTGATGCACGGGGTATATTCAAGCAGTATGGATCAGAAGACTGGGGGGAGTATCTTATCCGTGAAGCTCACCTTTCACAGAGATTTTCATTTGATGAAAATGGATACTATCATTGTTGTGCGTCAATACCTTTTCCTGAAAATATGTAGGTAGAGTGTTAGATGTCTTGTGATTCTTGCTTGACTTACTCCTATATGGAGTAAGGATATACCAAGTTTGTTAAACTTTTCTTCAATGATGTCAATGTAGTTAATGTAATGTAATTTGTGCATATGTGAGATCTTATTTGTATAAATATATGAGATCTTTGATGTAAATAGATTTATCTTATTTAGCTAGCTTAATTTTATACAGCAAGTATATATGTTTGAAGATTTAATTTTTTTTTAATTTTTTTTTATTTTTGCGACGGATTTGCGATGAAATTTGCGACGACTTTGCCACGGATATTTGCGACGGATTAGCGACGGAAACATTTGCCACGGAAATTCCGTGGCAAACGATTTGCGACGAGCGTTTTTGCCACTAATTTTTGTCCGTGGCAAATGTTGTTTTGCCACGGAAATTTGTACATTTGCCACGAAAATGTCCGTGGCAAATCAACGATTTTCTTGTAGTGATATTCCATGATTACCCATGTTTGAATTTGGGATCTCCGCTTGACGTGTGTGAGGTTAAAAGTGGTACTTACCATTTTGTTTGTAGACCCAAAAATAATACAATCAAGAATTTAAATAAATTTATAAGTCTTATACAAGTATAATCAAATTTCACCTTCAAGGGACGGACGTCAACTTCACTGTAATGTACTGATGGGTGGTATTTCCTAAAAGGTTTGAGGAGATGAATCCAAAAATGACTTCCATATTTTTTCCAACGATGATCGTAACAAGATTCAAAGAAAACAGTAGCTTGCATTGGAGATACTAAAATAAGGAGAATTGTATGTTAGGGTCTGCGGCTGACTTGATGAGGGAAGGAATATAGAGTGAGAATTAGGTTAATTCTAATTAGTGGGCTTCATCATTAGACGCTATGAAATTCAGTCCAATGCACAATAGCAATGTAAAAAGTAAGGGGTTTTTTTTTTTTTGTACCCCCACCCTCTCCCCTTAAACCCCCACCCACACTGAAATTCCCAAATTGCCTTTCAAAAAATCTGTTTTTTTCACTAAATTACACGAATCTTATATATCTTTTTTGTGGCCTATATACAATGGGTAAAAAATTGACATCGTATATACGTTCATTGTGCGTATATACGATTGATTTTTTTAAGTCAATCGTATATACGCAAAATGAACTTATATACGATGGGTTAAAAATGCACATCGTATATATGTCCAAAAAGAGATATATACAATGGGCTTTTGTTTTTGTTAATAGTTATGATTTTATTACCGGTTATAATTTGAAGTCTCGTGATTTGATTAACATCAACGGTGTAGATATATTGGATAAAATAAACGCGTATAATTACAAAAGCGCGATATAGTAATATATACACGTGTAATACAAAAATGTGTGAATCTATCTACAAGCCGTCAATAGAATCATCGGCTAAATCTATACATCTAGACGCATCACTTTGTGAGTGGGGAGGCTGCGGGAGGACACATAGGCGCCATAGAGTAAAGCGTCCAGGCATACGGATGCAACCATGAAGCGGACTACGGTAAGTAGTCTTTGGTACTCTTTGTGGGGCAATAGGAGGCAACAAACAAGTGGGAGAGATTGAAAGATGCAACGCGGTGTACATTTTGCTCGTTTGAGCAGATATGATTTTCAACTTAGATGAATTGTAAGTGCCTCTCAAAGGCAGATAAGTGAAATTCATAGGCAAAGAAAACTGAACCAATGCAACATTATACCTGGTTGCAACCATATACCCCATCTCAGGCAAATCAAACCACTTTGACTCCGGCTGACGTCCGTATGACTCGATAGTTAAAGCTTTGTGAAGCTCTAACAGTCGGTTCTTCCCAAACATTTCAGAATAGAATGTTTCCCTGTCCTTTGTCTCCTGAACCATGTATATAGCCCAGTCGTATATACCTCCTAAACCATGTATATACGATGGGTATTTTTTTCACATCGTATATACATAGACAAGATGTATATACGATTAGATCTTCAAGCCCACTCGTATATAACCTATATACGATGGGTAGTCAACGAAGCATTTAATAATGCAATCGTATATATGCCTTGAAGGACATATATACGATGGGTAGTCAACGAAGCATTTAATAATGCAATCGTATATATGTCTTGAAGGACATATATACGATGAGTACTTTTTCAGGTCAGCGTTCAATATTTAATGTAATCGTATATACCTTCCATTGAGGTATATACGATGCGTTATCTTGTGGGTCCCAGTCAGAGAGAATTAATTGAAAGTCAAAATGTAATTTATGGCAGGGGTATAATCGGTATATCACAATTGGGTGGGGGTGGGAGGGGATGGGGTGGGGGTATAAAAAAACAAATCCAAAAAGTAAAAAGGAGGATGACGAATAAAAGTCCAAAACTCATTCAAATTATTTTCAAAGCATTTTACTATCCACTAAAGCTAATTTTAAAATCAATAATAATAATAATAGGAATTCAAAAATATTTATAATTTGCTGAGATCATTATTTATAACATAAATAACTAAAATAATAAATAGTTAGAAGAAATTAAAATACAACTAGTAATATATCCTATATTGATTTACAAACTAAAGGTATACTAAAATATCACAATAATTACTATGACACATATGTACGTAAAATCATCGAAAATAATAGGATGGAGAAATTGTGGCGTTACACTAAGTGAGTAATATCGTCACCTGAGTACAATTCTCGCCTCTCACATACTAGGTCACTCAGACTCACAGGCTAGCTAACCCAGACTCAAAGATACTGATCAACTATTGCATTACTTGAGTATCGATCATGCCTCTCACAGACTTGGTAACTTAAACTCAAAGATACTAAGTTTGTTATAACATCACTTGGGTACTATTCTCGCTTCTCACATGCTAGACAACTCAGACTCAAGGATACCAGATTATAACACGAACAACAACATATCACATATAGTGACATATTGTAGTCATAGCATCACATGAGCACCATTCTCATATATCACATAACATAATGAAAATTGTAACAAAGTAATAGGATCTAGAATAGATCAAGAAGGATTGGATCTAGAAAACGGACAATATCAAGAACAAGTGTTCTTGACAAATCAAGAAAAATGAAGTACATACAACACAAACTCAAGAAAGTTATCTATAAAAGTAGAAAAAAGATCAAAGATGGATGAGACTAGAGATGAATGTGGAAATGAATGATCGCCACACCTTCTTGGAAGGTGATAAGATCGACTAGCCTTGGGCACTCCTAGCCCCAAGGTAGGCCCTCTCCTTCAAGAACCATGAAGAATCCTCATGATGAATCTCACTCTCTCATATGCATGTAATCACCACTTCTCACCTCTCACTAGGTTTCTCTCTAGGCTTTAAACTTTGCAAAAATGAAGAAATGATTTTATTCATCTAGAGTTCTCCTCTATTACACTGAGGGATAAGGTATTTATATCATGTACTTATTGGATCTTAGAACCACAATATCAAGCCCAATTCCACAATTACAAGTAGGGTCTTTTTTTTTGGACCCTCACCTCTAAACATAATACCCCCACATATTTCCAAAAATCCCAAAATTCGCCTCTCCACATTAAATCCCACAATTACCCATATCTTCCATCCACATTTACTCCATCTAACAACCGAGTCAACGACCATAAATCCACTCTTTGGAAGTATCTATGATAAAGGTACTTCCGTTTTGACTTTTTTTTGGATTTTCCCCTTTTAACGGATTTAACATAAATCGGTAGTTATGTTTTTTTTTGTCTTTGGATTTACCATACTTCCGTCATTTTTTTTTTCAAAACAGAATTATATGTTAAATCCGTTGTGTCGGAAGTATGTTTGAAATAGTAAATCCACTGTTAAAAAAATGTGACGGAATTAGGGGTGTTCGGTACTGGATCTCGGAGTATACCTGATCCGGGGTACTTGTTGTCTTGCTTCGCGGACCTTGATGATGAATCTTCGGATCTTGAAGATTGAGCTCGGTCGTCCCGAGATGGTTGCAGTTCCACGTCGGGTGGGGAGGTGTCTGCAGACACTTTGATGCTATAGTCAGTATTTGAATGATGCGGAATGTGCGAGGATTGGAAAGTGTACCTGGAAATAGTGGGTTGCACCTCTATTTATAGACGGTCGCGACGCACGCGAGACATTGGATACGACCGTGTTAATGTGAGCCATTGAATGGGAAATTCGGTGGATGGGTGCGTGTTGGACCGTTGTCGACGCGGTATTGGCCTGGCCCAAGTTTTGTGCAATTCTCCGGCCCAGTCCCGAACAGTGGCCCCCCAAGTCGAGACCAGAGTGAAGCGGATGAGTTCGGCTTGATTGGACTCGGTCATATCCCTTTGACTTGGAAGAGCCTGCTTTGGACTTCAACCAGCTTTAGGAAAGGAAGGGACTGATAAACTCCAATTTAGTGCATTTTTAGAGATATTTTTGGATCACTTTTAGCGCAATTATATACTAATTATATAAATCACTGACTTTATTTACTCTGTATTCTGCGGAAAAGATAAAATATGAATTATATATATATATATATATATATAATTCATATTTTATCTCTTTGCATTTTGTTTGGCTTTGCTTGAGCAAAGCCCAAACAAAATGCAAGAAGAAATGCTTGGGTCAAAGATATTATCATAAAGTCAATGCATGTGAATTAAGAATTCAGAGAAAAGAAGAGAAGTAGCGCTTGAATTAAGGAGAAAAGGAAGGGCACGTGATCAACCAACTTGGAGGAAAGGAAGGTTGATCACGTGCCCTTCCTTTCCTCCTTAATTCAAGCGCTACTTCCCTTCTTTTCTCTTAATTCATTTTTTTTTTGGTCAAGTTGTACTGATTATCATAGATATGGGCAAAGACCACAACCAAATACAACAAACAGTTGTGCCAAAATGAACCAAGCGACCTATACAAGACATAGGCTCAACAGGGAACAAAGAAGCAAAACAAGAGGTTCAAAACTTAAAAAAAACTAGAGAAGCCCAAGAACAAACCTATATCCTAACCGGCCCAAGGCCCATACAAGAACGAGAATAGAAGAACAAGAATAAAAACAAAAACACTCAGATACTACAATCATATCGAACCACCACAAACCCAAATGAAACCCTAGTAGAACTATTATCGCCACCACCATTTTCAATCAAGCTATCGAAGAAGAAACACAACCACCCCATCACAGAAACTCAGCAAAAATTACCAAAGTTTAATTCACCCGATCAAAGCAAGCTTTACAGTCTTCCACAATTACTCTACGAATTGAATCTGGAGGTCTTGTAGTCCAATTGCTTTGAAGACAACCTTTCGACGCAAGCGAAGCAATTTCATGAGCAAGCTTATTCCCTTCTCGATTCAACCAGGTAATCTCACACCCATTTAATTCTGATCTAAGAACCTCAATATCCTTGAGAATATAACTAATTTCCGCTTTGTAATTTTTCAATTTGCACATGTTGACAAGTTGGAGATTATCAGTCTCAATCACCGGAAGATGAAGATGAAGAGAGACAGCAGTTGAAATAGCTTCACGCAACCCTAATGCCTCTGCCACAAGAGAAGATCTAGCAAAGATTAATTTGTGACTCGCAGTAAGTATTCTTCCTTGAAAATCTCTACAAACTACTGCTATAGCACCTGTGCATGTTGCTTTGTCAAAAGCAGCATCACAATTAATCTTAGTAGATTGACCAATAGGAGGTTTCCAAGCAATTGGAACTTTCCTAGATTGTTCATTAGTGGGGTGGGGGTTATTCACAGGGGAAGGGTTAGTAGAAGTTTTCTCTTAATTCTTAATTCACATGCATTGACTTTATGATAATGGGCTATTTCACATTAAGTTGGCCGATGGCCCTTCTTGCATTTTGTTTGGGCTTTGCTCAAGCATTTCTTCTCTTTGACTATATCTTTGACTATATATATATATATATATATATATATAATTCAGATTTTATCTTTTCTGTAGAATACAGAGCAAATTAAGTCAGTGATTTATATAATTAGTATATAATTGCTCTAAAAGTGATCTAAAAATATCTCTAAAAATGCACTAAATTGGAGTTTATCAGGGACCCCAGAGGTGCTTCGTGCCTCTGACCTGAAAAAGCTTGACTGAGCATTTAAGCTCGGAAACAAGTAAATCTTGACTCAGCATTTAAGCTCGGAGTCAGTTGATTCTTATGCTAAAGGAACTCTCCAAGAAAAAGGATATAAAAGAAAATGACCAAAGTGAAAGTCTCATTGTCCGATGTAGGAATGAGAAAAGGGAAGGAAAAGGAAAAAATAGGTCTAGATCAAAATCTAAACCTAAACATAACAAATGTTTCATTTGTAATAAAGAAGGAAATGCCTCATATGCTTCTGAAGGCTATGACAGCTGTGAGGTTCTTGTGGCTGCTAACTGTGATGACAGTGAGTTACATGCCACCACAGAAGCTAAGTGTGTAGAATATTGGGCAATGGATTCTGCCTATTCATACAATATGTGTCCTAGAAGAGACTGGTTTGTTGATTACAAGCCATTGAGTGTTGGACAAGTACTAATGGGTAACAATAAGGCTTGTAATGTTAAAGGCATTGGAACTGTCAGGCTAAGACTGTATGATGGCACAGTGAAATTGTTAACTAATGTAAGGCATGTACCTGAGCTTAAAAGAGCCCTAATTTCATTGGGAACACTGGAAGCTGCAGGTTTTAGCTTCAAGCGTGAAGGTGGTATACTAAAGGTCATGAAAGAATCAAGAGTATTGGTGAAAGGTGAAAGAAAAAAATAACAAGTTGTACATACTCCAAGGGAGCACTATGACTGGTGAGGTGCATGCTACTAGCACCATTATAGATAAAACACTCATGTGGCAACCTCTATTGTCCAATTCTTAACACTTACTTTGGTTGTTTTTCCATCAGGCTAACAACCTCTTAAATTCAAAAGAACTTCTTTAATTGGAGAAGAGATTATTATCGTTGAAGTGTAGATCATTGTACATATAGCTGTTGGAATGGATAAAGTTAATTTAGGAAGAATTGTACTTGAGAGAGAGAGAGAGAGAGAGAGAGAGACTAGCCGTTGACGTACATTCCCATTTTATGCTAATAGATAATTTTGATCATCATATATATTAGATGCTTGATGATAGCTTCTCATTTCTAAATCGTGAGCATCAAAAGATAATGTGATTTTATATGCTTTAATCATTAGACTCCTTTGCATAATATTTCTTCTTTCTTCAGATGCATGCATTGAGAGTATAAGCAGATGCTTGATCTTGATCTTGAACAATGTGTGACCCGAAGCTTCTTAATTGTAGAGCATGTGCTTGTTGAGATCCCTTGATCAAAAGATGTCTTCTGTCGCTAAATGCTTCTGGCTTCTTCATTGAAGTCACTTTTTTACATCATGCATCATCTTAAGTAGAGATGATGATGAACTCCATCTTGAGTCCATGCTTCAGATGCTTTGGCAGTCTTTTTGGAGGCGCATATCTTCTGTTGGCGAAATGGTCTTGATCTTCTTCACTAACGTGTTTTTTACTTCACATACTTTTCCTTTATGCTAAGTACACAGAAAATATCTTCTTTTTGGTCTTTAACTTGTCTTATTCTTCAGACGTTGTATATTATGTTAAATGGCTGTAACTAGTCTTCTGATTCTTCTATCTTGCTTGAATAATTGAACATTGAATACACTGCACACTCAAACAATCACTTTGTAGAAACATTTTTCTTTTGGTTTGTTATCTTTGAAACATCAAACTAAAGGAGTTGTTCTTCAAACCAAACTAGTTTTTACACTTTAAGCTGCTTTTCCCTTGTCCTTCTGATGTTTTTGTCTTGCCTGAATAAGTGCACATCTTCTATTGTTTGTGATCCTAGAATATTGTGCACACTTGAAAAAATATTTAGTAGACAAATTGTTATCTTGCTTCGTTATCATCAAAACATCAAACTAAAAGAATTGCCTTTAAACCAATATTTATAAGCAAAAAAACACTTTTTAGGTTAATTGGAAAACTAATGTATTTAGACTATAATGTAGTTCAGATACATTAATTTTTCAATGAACCTAAAAAGTAACTTTTTGCTTATAAAAAGGTCCGGAGGGAGTATGGTTCTTACAAACTATATGTACCTAGAAAGTTGTTTCAGAAAGTTAAATGATTAGTCATGAAATTTGTAGAGTTCGCTAATTTTCTTAAGAAGAGTTCTCTGCAAATAGGGCTAAGTTTAGATGGTTTCAAGGTGTGATTTTTGGGAGCTTTGAAATAAAAACATCATTTTCTTTCTTCTTATTTTGTTTCAACCATTTCATTATCGTTTTTACCTTGATATTGGCTAATTGATGCTGGTAATGGAAGGTTAATTTTTCGAGGTTAATCCACTGGTATAGGATTTCTAAACACACCTTGAGGTTTGGCTTTCAATGTTAATTTCGTTTTATTGTGATTCTATTCTTTTTCTTTCAGCCCTTTTTTTTAAAAATAGGCAAAGTGGTTAGTAATTAGTGTGTTAGTTGTTAAAGTGGAGGGAGGAGCGGGGTTCGAACCCCGTACGCCAACGTTTTTCCACCAACGATGTCTCTTTCACTCAACCAAGTGAGCCTTCCGCCAACGTTTTTCTTTCAATCCTTCATCTATTGATAATTACCTAAGATGTATATATAAACAAATAATTTGCTTGTTTATTAACTTAAAAAAAATTATAATATCTTTTTTTATTTAAGGGTCTCTTGAACCACGTGGCAACTTTACCAGCGTATATATATATATATATATATATATATATATATATATATATATATATATATATATATATATATATATATATATATATATATATATATATATCTAACATCATCTTATTTGTGTTATATTATAACTAAAAATGTTTTTAGCAAAAATTTTGAAATCATCTTAATACTTCCTCTATCCGGGAAAAGACGATGATTTTAAGAAAACACTAAAAACATTTTTAGTTATAATATAACACAAATAAGATGATGTTAGAATAATATATTCATACTAATAACTCACTCATCAAATGACTCTGATACCATTTAAGACATCTTCACCGCAACAACAAATTAGTTATTCGTATAAATTAATATAATTAAAGTAGTACCTTAGTGGAAATGTCAATGCAAGACAATGGAAGACAATCAAAGCCCAATATTAAAGCAATATGCGCACAAAGAGAGTGGAAAAAAGTGAAGGAAGAGTGGAGAAAGTAGAGCAAGTATCAGAGGAGAAATTTATGAAAGGAATTTTATTTCTTTCCAGTGGTGTCTTACAATGAAGGCAAGTATGCCTTTTATAGGAAAACTAAGGCTTACTATTTAAGCCGGTTAAAGACTACTATTACATTCGGTAGCCTGTAAATTAAAAAGACAAAATATCATTATTAATGCCGGGTACACTTTGGGCCCCATCGACACATTGATAATGACTAAAGTTGAAAAAACAAAAATAAAAGTAGTAGGAAAATATTCCCTTTGTCAACCATATCTTGAATTTTTGGTCCTATCCTTCTGAATCTTTTGATTCTTTGAATTTTCAAATTATGTCGGCAATTATTGTTGTCCCTTTCCCTTGTTGATTTGGTGAGTCATCCCTTCTATCATTTCATCCCAGAAATCTTCTGGTATAGGTTCTGCTTCTTCTTCAGCCCGAGATTCACCGGCTAGACAATTGTAGGTGGAATCCAGTGATCCTTGAGAACTACTGGTTCTCATAGACACATCATCACTTTTAACTTTAAAAATTTTAAAAAATTGTTTTTTCATATGATCTAGAGTTCTAATCATGATCTGTTCTTCCGTTTCATTTGGGAAAATTTTCTGAAAGTAATTCTTTAGATTTTCTAAAGACATTTCTTGAAATCCTGATTCTTTGGGTCTGGATTGGTCCTCAGCTATGGTTGTTTCAAGTTTTTCTTCCATATGTTGAAGATCCTGTTTAGGCATCTTAGTCCACCATTTGTAGAAGAAATTTCTTCTAAGTATAGGGATATTAAATTTATCCTTAGCAATGGTAATTTTCCATCTCCAAATCCATGGGATTTGGAATTTAATACAATATAAACAAGGTCCTTGCCCTGTAATCATCCTTGAAGCATTCTTCAGAATTAATGGGTTATAATTGCACCATGTTTCATATAAATTTAATATATTTTTTGGTAAAATTTCCAAAGAAGGACCAAATTTTATCCACCAGTTATAAAACCAATTTGGTATAGGTTTTTCCAGAATTTCTGGATTAACACTGAAAAACCAAGAATGCTTATTCTTGGGATTTTGATAATAAAAAGCTAATGTAAAAGCTTGGATATAATCCCAATAATTAAAGTAAACCTATTTAACTTCAGCAATTTTGATTGCTTTTTCTCCATTAGGGTTTAATCCCCATTCTCTTGGTGATAATATCTTATTGATATGACATTTGCTGAAGTTTATAAAACTTCCTCGGTTATTATTTTGATAATGATGTGTGATTGTCACTGATTCAGTAACTAATAGAAGTATTTCCAAATGTGGTCTAGACTTTCCATAAAGTCCAGGATATCTTGTTTTAACAGACCACCCATCATTAGGAGTCAAATTGATATCTTCCTCTTCGACATACATTATGTCTTCTGTAACAGGATTTTCATAATAATCTGTTACCTCTTGAGGTGTTTCATTTGTAGCTGCATCTTTATAAGCTGATGCCTTACTTGATGAAGAAGAAGGAATATCTTCTTTCTTCGGAGGTGCAGGAAATTGCTGCAAATTTCTAGTCCTATGGACTGTAGTCCAATCCCCTATTAGAGGAGTGTTTGTTTCCTGATAAGGAAACAAATTGTTGCTTCCTCGGCCACGGCCACGACCTCTTCCCCTACTGGGGGTTGTCATTTCCCTGCAAAAATTCACGAGTCAAATAATCAGACAGAGAATTATTTTCTCCTTTAATATATTGTATATCAAAATTAAATACTGATAATTGGGCTTGCCAACTAGCAAAAATTTGTTTTGATACAAGATTCTTAACATCTTTTTCAATAATTGATTTTCCAAAACTACAATCAATTCTTAGCAAAAATTTTTGATTTAATAAATCATCCTGAAATTTTGATATGCATTTAATTATTGAAAGCATTTCTTTCTTAATAGTCGAATATTTAGACTGTGTAGGATTCCATTTCCCAGAAGTAAATCTTACTAAAACTTCTTTATTATTGTCTGGTATAACCTGCTTCAAAATACCACCATATCCTAAATTAGAAGCATCTGTTTCAACTATTTTGAAATACTTAGGATTTGCTAGGGCTAAACAAGGTAAACATTTTACCTTACTTTTGATTTTTTGGACAGCTAGAGAATGATTATCTGTCCAAGGCCCTGGGTTTTTCTTTAATCTATTATATAAAATAGCTGTATCTTGAGCTAAATTCTCATAATAGTCTGAAATATAATTTAGACTTCCTAAAAACCTTTGTAATTGTTTCTTTTCAGAAATAATATCAGGAAATTTAGAAGCAAATTCAATACTTTTTCTTATAGGAATAATTGTTCCTTGGTCTATTTCGTGACCCAAAAATCTAACTTTTGTTTGAAAAAGTTTCATTTTTGGAGCAGATATAACTAAACCATTATGTTTAACAAAACTTTTAAATATTTTTAAGTGTTTAAAATGTTGATCAATAGTTTTAGAAAATACTAAAACATCGTCAATATAGACAATCATAAAATCAGAATAAGAACTGAAAATATCATTCATAATATTCTGGAATTCAGAAGGAGCATTCTTTAATCCAAATGGAAGAACATTCCATTCAAAATGCCCAAATGGAACTGTAAAAGCAGTTTTGTATTTATCAGATTCATTAATCTAAATTTGCCAATAACCTGACTTCATATCAAATTTTGAAAAAATCAAGGCATCATTGAGCCTATCTAAAAGATCTTTCTTATTAGGAATTGGATATCTTATCCACTTCAAAACTTTATTAAGAGGTTTATAGTTAATAACTAATCTAGGAACACCTCTTTCTTGTTCAAAGCATTTTTATTAACATAAAAGTTTGTACAACTCCAAGGAGATTTTGATTTTCTAATCAACCCTTTTCTAAAAGAGAATTAATCTCTTTTTACATAAATCAAGATATTCTTGATTCATCCGAGCTAGTCTAGCTTTAGTAGGAATTTGACTTTCATTAAAGTCATCAATATAAGGTAAAGCAACAACATGTTGTTTCCTATTCCAAAAAGCATTAGGTAAATCATTACATACCTCTGAGACAAATTGTTGTTCAATAATCTTAATTTGTCTCCTAGTTTCTTCCTTATTCAAATGATCATGAATATTAAATATATTAATTTCACTTTTGAGAAAACATATTTGTTTTTCTTTGTTAAGAAGAATATCCCTAACCTCATTTAGCATCCTTGTATGTGGATCAGTAATAAATTTGAAAATAATTTCTTTATTATCAATAAAGGTAGTAATACCATTTTGATCAATATTTCTAATAGGCATAATCTTATGTAGACAAGGAGTGCCTAAGATAATTCTATGAGTTAAATTTTTAACTAAAATAAAATGAGTTGGCAAACAAATATTTTGGTTGGAGATATAAGCATTTGAAAGTTTATAATTAACTTGTAATTTATCTCCTCCAGCTTGGGTAAGAGATTGAGTAGTTTTTGAAAAATACTTTGTAGGGATAATTCCCTCTTGAATACAATTAAGATCAGCCCCACTATCTATGAGAGCTATCTCATTTTCTAAAATAAAATGTTTATTAACAACTAAAGTAATTCTCACAAACCATTTTTGTGAAGTTACTCTGTCTAATATAGACAAATAACTGCTACTAGAATGAGCAGTCTCTTTTTGTTTATTAAGACTATCTATAGCAGATATCTTCGGTTGATTATGAATCTCTAGAGAAGATATTCTTTCGAATAATATATCATTATTCTTTTTTATCTGAGCAATTTCAGATTTTAAGAGATTTATTTCTCTTCTTAAATCAGTTGTAGAAACTGGTGTTTCTTTAATATTAGATTCTTGGAATCTATATAAAACCTCACTCATTTGATAAGGAGCCTCTATAATTACAGGGCTTTCCTTTGTAATATATATCTCTCATAAGAGTGTCTATCATTTTTCTTTTCAAATTGCCATCAGTTATGGCTTCTAAAGCTTTTAAAGTTTTATCCTGTTCTCTTGTTAGAACATTTAATCCATTCATTTCAACAATGAATTTCCTGTAATTCAATTCATTACACTGACAATCATTATTGTTAGTGGAAGATGATTCAGAAGAGGTATCATTGATACACTCTATGCCTTCACTTGAAGGATCAAACTCTTGTTCTGATTCAGAATTAATTAATAAAACTTTTTCTAATTGAGCCCTTAATTGATCATCTTCAATCTCATTTAAGGCTTTTTTAGTCCAACATTGGTTGGCATAATGGCCTATTTTCCCACACTTATTACAGGTTATGTCCAATTTTTTAGCCTTTCTTTTTCCTTTTTTCTGAAAAGGCTTATCTTTTGGTTTTCTTTCTTGAAAAATTATTCTTTTAAAATTCTTTTTTCTAGAACTTTTTTAAAATTTTTTTGTTTTATTATCAAAGGGTTTTCTCCCTTTCTTATTTGGCCTCTCTTGCCTTCTTTAGGCTCTTTTCCTAAATCAAAGGCAAATTGTTCACAGAATTCACCTAATTGGTGTTTTTCTGTTAACTTTTGCTTTTTCAATTGATTTCTTAACTTTATGTCATTACATAAAGCTAAACCTTCATTAATACAACAACTAATAATTTGGCCATATGTTAGATCAGCATAATTAATATTTATGCTATCATTCTTATTCCTCAAAGATTGTCTAACCTTTTCGGAAAAGAGATAAGGAAGACCATCAACAAATTTTGCCTTCCAATGGATAGAATGTGGGTCCTTTAATTGAAAAACCCTGGATAAGAAAGTATCCTTATACCATCTAAAATGAGTTAAAGATGGACATCTTAAATTTTGTAAAAGAGAAGCTATTTTTTCTCCTATGGGAACATTAGTTCCTACAAAATGTTTTAGTATGGATAAACAGAGGGTATAAACTGCATCCTCTTCCCCAGTACTAACAATAGTATTACTAGAACTAGATTCTAACTTAACTTCTTTCTTATGATCAAGAATTTCTTTTTTCTGAGCTTCAGTAAGATAATGATCCCACC
The DNA here is from genome assembly GCA_020916435.1 of Oxytropis ochrocephala. Taxonomy (NCBI): domain Eukaryota; kingdom Viridiplantae; phylum Streptophyta; class Magnoliopsida; order Fabales; family Fabaceae; genus Oxytropis; species Oxytropis ochrocephala. The sequence goes on along the minus strand of CM037092.1, from coordinate 84,738,136 downwards.
AACCTCTTAATTGACAACCAAATCCAGTAGCTATGAAAGAAGCTATTGTGCTATCGGAATTTCCATGCTGTTTACAAACAGTAGAATACATAATCATTCTATGTATCGTATCTATGATTTGCTTATCATTTAAGCCATCAATATTCCATTCATAAATGGCTTTACCAGAATAGGAATTCTGATATGGTTCGTGTTCCTCATAAAGTAAATCTTGAGGTGAATGCCTCTTATAATAATATTTTTCTATGGCCTTAGAAGTGTCAATAGGATTAATATTAACATCCTGGTTAATATCCTGGTTAGCAAACATATTTGTCAATTCATCAATATTATTTATATCCTTACTAAAATCAGAAGGACTCTCAGAGCTATCAGAAACACTCTCTTGAGATAAAACACTTAAACTTAAATTCTTTAATTGTTCTTGTAAATTATGAATAAATTCAGAAGTATTATCTTCCATTTTGAAACCTTTTATTGGTAAAGGAGGTTGTATTATAGGAGACTCTACAATCACAGGTGCTTTAGACCCATTAGTTTGCTCAAAAATCAATTTTTGTTGAAAAATTTGTTTTTCAACCAATTCCTTTAAGGATAATAAATCTTTTTCAAGAGAAACAAATTGCTCTCCTAAGCAATTAAGGAAAACATTTGTATAATTTTGAGCTTTTAACAAAGAGTTTAATTCTCTAATAGTAACTTGATTACTTTCAATCTTTTGTAAACTTGCAAAAGCATTAGCTTCTACGTTTTGACCCAAATTTATAGGTTGTCTCGGAGGAAAAATACTATTAATTTTTTCTCCTTTCATAGTTTCCCAATTCTTTGAATTAAGAACTAAGATTTCATTATCAACCTCATTTTTGATTTTATTAGTAAAATACTTAACAAACCATTTCACAAAAGGAATATAATCCTGTGTTACCGTCATTTCCTCATAATAATCATCTTTAAACTTATTAAGTTCAACAGAAGAAAATTTCTCAAAATACCATTCCCTAAATTGGGCATATTTATTCTGCTGGAACTCATCATTAACGAGTTCTCTCATTCCACTACCGGGAGTGTAACGCCCCAAAAATAATTGGCTAAGTATTTAATTAATTATTGAGAGTTAGGTGGTGGAGAAATATCAAAAATAATAGGATGGTGTTTAGTAATTAAATTAGGAGTGGTGGAAGTAATTGAAGGGGTTGCAAATAGCGGGCCAATGGCCCAAATGCCATTAGTGGGCCTAGGGTTAAATGAAAATAAAAGAAAGGAATTGAAAGAGAGAAGGAGGGATCGGCTGAGAGAGAGACAGAACCGAGAAAAGAAAGAAAAGTGAGAGTGAGAGGAGAAGAAGGAGGCTTGCGAGAGAGAAGAAGAGAAGGAAAAGGAAAGAAAGGAAGAAAGAAAGAAAGGGAGAGAAGGAAGAGAGAGGAGGCGAAGGTGAGAGAAGAGGAAGAGAGAGGAGGCGAAGGTGAGAGGAGGAAGAGAAGAGGAAAGGAGAGTTTTCGCAAATCCTTCGGGAAGAGGAGATCGTTTGTGTTGCGGTGTTTTCGTACGTGACCGTCTTCTTCGTGTTAGGAGCTTACGTATTCGAGGTAAGGGTGGATTTAACATCTATAATGGGTTATGATGGGGTTTATGGGTAGTTAGGGTTTTAAGGATTGAATTGTGATGTATTAATGTGCAAGTTGATAAATTGAATCTTGATTTGGGTGATTCTATGAGAATTGGAGTCGAATTCATGTCGTATGGTGATAAGAGCATGTGATTGAGTGGTTGAGGTATGAGTTATGGTGTGATATAATTTTGATTGAATATTGAGACATATGTAGTAATTAATTAGTATGATTATGATTGTTTGAGTGATACAATGAGATTGAGGATAAATTGAGAGAAGTGGTAATAGGATTAAAAGAGGTTAGGTGTTGTGTAGTGGCATAATTAAATTGGATATGAAATTGTATGCTTGAGATGTGAATTATGGTGTGTTGTGTATATTGTTGTTGTTGTTTTTAACATTTGTTTCTTTGCTTTGTTTATGCGATTAAAGATCGTTGTTTTTAAACACCGCTTTCTTTGTAAAAATGTTCTTGTTTTAATTTAAGTTCTTTGTTTCTTTGTAAAAATGTTGCTGTTTTTCAGAATTTAAGTTGCTGTTTTTGCTGCGAAAATGTTGTTGTTTTTCAGAATTCAAGTTGCTGTTTTTGCAATTAAATGTTGCTGTTTTTGAACCGATTTTACTGCTGTTTTTATAAGAAAATGTGCTGCTGTTTCCATAAGAGTTATGTTGATGTTTTGCTGTTTTTATTAGAAACATGTGCTGCTGTTTTTCTAAAAACAAATGCCTTGCTGTGTTGTAAAGATTAAGTGCTGTTTGTGCAATTTAATGTCACTATTTTCATGTTGTTTTATTGTTGTTTTCTAACAGAACATGTTACTATATTTTTGAAAGTAATAGTGCTGTTTTTACACTAGATTGCGTTGTTGTTTTCGACATAAATAGTGCTGATTTTATATTAGAATGTGTTCTTTGTTTTTGAGATAAATGGTCTTTGTCTTTATGTTACTTAATGTGGTCGATTTGGTGCCGTCCTCTTGCTGATGTTGTTGCGCATAAATGAGGTTGTTTTACGTGTTGTCTTCTTCTTTGTTTTTTTATGTTGTTAGGTGATGCCTTTGTCTTTGTAAATATTTGTTGTTCCTAAATTAAACGTGCTACTTTTCGTAAACCCAAGTGTGCTGTTGTCTCAAATTTTAAGGCACTGTCTCATTATATTTTTCGAGTCACCGTTATGTTGAGAACAGGAGTGAGTAAATGTGGATGTCCATTTTGTGTTAAAAGTGTCGTTCCATAATGTGATGAGTTTGTGAGCAGTGAGAACTACGAGGTAGCCGTGATACAACGCGCGTGATAATTTTTATGAAGTAATTTACAATGAGTTACGGCGGTATAGTATTTATTAATTAAATACTTTGAGTTGTGTGATTAGTGCATGAGTCATGAGTCACATTGTTGTTGCGCTTGTGTAATAGTGTGGTTTTTCGCAATTAAAGTGCAAGTATACACATCGTACAAGTAATAAAGTGGATGAGAGTAAGAGATCGTTCCCACGAGGATTGATATGCTTTCAAAGTTCAAGTTTCAAAACACAAGAGAAGTAAGTAACAAATCGGCAATAAGAGTTGGTTTTTAAACTAAAGATGTAAATAAAACAAGTAAACAAAAGTTGGTTGTGAATATGGATGAGAGATGAGTTGAGTTGTTGCATGCAAGTAAATCCTTCCTAGCTAGACGTTATAACGTTTACACGTTATGACGTTCAAATGTTATTCTGTATAGACGTGGCCACGTTTGAATGCTGTTGCAAAAGAGCTATGCTTTTCAGCACAAAAACGCCAGAGTTTCAAGTATAAGAGGTCCTATGTCTAGGTTCTAAATAGGCCCACTCCTGTATTTTAAGCACCCACAGCAATGTTCTATGAACTATTATCCATTCTATGTCTAGACTTAGATAAAGATGCCTAAATGTCTTTAGTGCATTGTTCGTTCATATAAATCTTTGATTTCTTTTCATAGACCATGTTTGTACCTATGAATCTACCCATTTTAAGAGGCCAACCTCAAAACAAGTTTGGAAATATTTTTTACACAAAGATTTAAAACGGGCAACGACAATACTTCATAACATTAACTAGAAATTCATTATAAGCAAAACAACAACTCAACTACAAAGTGCTTAGCTCATGCTTTGAGCATCTTTGAGAATGAAAAGGATTTAACATCCAAATACCATACATAATGAGAAAAGAACCTAAGTGCAAAAGATACACCTAAGTAACTTTTTAGCATGTACGCTGTATAGACGTTACAACGTCTGAGCTTTACAACAATGCAGAAAATAAAACTAAGTTCAGACAAGCAAAATATAGAAGTCTGTTTCCAGATCTTCTTTACAAAACTAATTCTGAATTTAATGGAGGATGGTGAGGGGATGAAGATGAAGTGATTACGGAGATGTGTAGAAAAGATGATGATGCTGATGATGCCTTGAGAGAGAGCTGAGCCTTCCTTAAATAGCCACCTTGCTTACGCGTGCTGATGTCACTTGCCCACCTACCAGATCTGTTTCTTCCCGACCTTTGTTCGCTGCTACTGATGTTACGCGCACGTCACTCATGGGGAATAGAAAGATCTTCCGACTTTATATCTTTGACTATCATTGCTTAGCGCGCCAAAATTGAGATCTTTCAACCCTTTCTCTGCTGCACTTGATGAGGCGTGGTGAGGGGCGTGGTAACGTTCAAAGACTAATTTTCTGCACAAGCACAAAAAGCATCAAAACGCTCTCAAAGGGCACCACTTGGTGCCTAAATGCACTGATTTATCACTTTATCCACTTATTTGTTAAAAACTCAGAAATTACACAAAACTAATTTAATAAACCTTGTATTGCTAGAGAACTTGCATGACTTATTCTTTGAATGAGTATAAATAACTCATATAAATATGAGTTATCACACCCCAAACTTAAATCATTGCTTGTCCTCAAGCAATCAAGACACAACTAATGTGATATGCATGAGATCAACTACACTAGCAGGTTATGCTCTACTCAATCAATAGATCAAAAATTCATTCTCAAGGGCTAATTCTTCACACACTCACGCACCACTTGCATGATTAAATTCGCATTCATTAAAGCTCAAAGTGAGTGTGTGATCTCTGCATTTAATTCTTCCTCTAGCTAGTTCAGAACTACTTTAGCCTATGAAAGAGTGGCTTCCCAAATGGTGACATGATAAAACATCTTTCAAAACCAAGAATAGGCTAACATTTTCACATAAGAAATGGGGTTCACTTAAAGCATGACAAAGGGTCTTAATTGGGTGCTAGGACTAGGTTAGTGCAACTAATTTATTGACTCACACACGCGCAAAAAGGTCTGTAACCCCTCATTCTTGAGCAACTCTCTTTATTTGCTCCATTTTGGAGTGTTTTTTTTTTAGCATTGGAGTGCTCAGCATTTGTTTCAGGGTATTACAGGGAACACAACATACATGTGGATTTTCCACTTATTTGTAACAATCACACTCTTTTTTGGTATTTTTGGGAATAGACGTTACAACGTTTATGGGTGAGACGTTGCAACGCCCGAACACACACAACACGACACACACGGCATACGTTATAACGTTACGGGTAGAGCGTTACAACGTTGCACTCACGCTACACCGCACTTAACCATCCTACGTCTTTGCGTCCCAAACTTAGTACGACTTGATTCACCCCCAAACTTAGCTTCTCATCGCTATTCTAGGTTTTTAATCAAGTTTTATTCTCACCAAAGTTTACCAAAACTAGCTTCAAGACAAAATATTCCCTAGCTAACTAGATTCTTTCTTAAGCAGAGTTTGTGTAGGAGCAACAATCAATTCTTTTCATCTAATCATGCATAGGCTACTCACACACACATTTTCACTATTTTTAGCCCAAAGAGAATGATTTTCATGCTTGATGAGTAAGTCTGTAAATTGCTTTTGTATTTGATTTCATGTACAACATAGACAGAAACTTAAAACATTGAGATTCCCCCCATACTTAAAGTTGAGCGTTGTCCTCTTTGCTTTCAAAGATAAACAATCTGAGAAAATTTCCTTTCTTTTTTTTTTTTTTTTTTTAGAGGGGGGTCTCATTCAGAACATGAAATAGATCTATTGAAATTAAAACTACAACTACTATTGAAATAAAAACTACAACTACTATTGAAATTCAATGGGGAACTTACTTGTTTGCTGCACCAGATCTAAGCCTTCCGCTTTGTCTGGTGGATACTCCTGCCTGACCTTCTCCTTTCTTCTTTTCCTTCTTCTCTTTCTTCACCTTCACTCCTCCTTGCTCAGCTGTGGTGGTGGTTGTTGTTTCATCAGACTCTTTCTCTTTTGAGCTTGCTCCCATACTTGCACCAGCAGCAGCACTTGAGGCTTCAGCAATCCTCTTTTTAGCCTCCTCCCACATCTTCATTGCTAAATCAGCAGGGTTGACATGCATTGGTTCGTTGGGGATCACCGGGCTTTTTCCACCTGCGGCTCTTTAGACGCGTTGCCACGTCGATGATGATCCTCCAATTCCAAAGAATCGCACACAGGCTTGCTTCAACAGTGCTCTGCTAGCTTCTGAGTTGCCTCCTCCATTGCTTGTTGCTTTACCTTTTCTAATGCAGCTTCACGTTCATTGTTGGCTTGCATTTCTGCAAGTTTGGTTGCGGCCTCTTTTTCGGCAGACGTTACAACGTCTGCAGGCATTTCTTCAGCAATAGCAGGAAGGGGTTTTTCAGAAACACTAGTGGCAACGAATGCTGCACTAGTAGCGAAGAGAGTTTCCTGCAAAGCACCTTGACTTTTTCTTATCACAGGAAGCTTCTGCCTAAGTGTTGTGGGGGCTACACTTTCTTCTTTCTCTCCACTCCCTTGAGCTTGTTTTGACTCAGCAGCTAGCTCTTTTCTTTTCTTTCTTCCAAAGGGATTGTATTTGAGTGCACTCTTTACTCTAGTTTTCTTGGTTGGGGAAATGGGTTGGGACTCTGGGTTGCTCCCTATGTTTGTTGCTTCAGACGTTGCCACGTCTGGTTCTTGCACTTTTTGGGGTGATGATTGTTTTTCAGGTTCTGTTTGGGGTGGGGGTGGTTGTGTGATTGGTTGGTCCTGAGCTTTGGATTGTGGAGTTTTAGGGGTGTTTTGGTCGTGGGTGGAGGGTTCTTGTGGTGAAGGTGGTGATTGTGTGGCTTTTGGGGATGATGGTTTGGGGCTAGCTGCTTTGGATTTTGCTTGGGCTGGCTCTTTGGTTGCTTGATTTGCTGGGGATTCACTCACAGTTTTCTCACTTGAACTCCCTTTCTCTTCAGGGCTCTCCTCCTCTTCCTCCTCACTGATTACTTCCATGCTTACTTTCTTTGACTCCTCTGCATCACAATCAGAAATATCATCCAAATCATCAGAATTAAAATCCTCTTCACTACTTACCTTCTTTTGTTTCTTTCTTTGGGCTTTGCCTTTTGGTGGGCTTCTTGCTCGCTTGGCCCTTTCTTTCTTCACTGACTTTCCTTTGAATTGTAGACGGGGAACATCATCGCGTGCGTTTTCTTCCCGCATCGACCGCAATACAGTTCTTCAATTGCTTTCTTTCCTTTTAGACACTTCGGCAAATACCTTCTTTTGCCACTCAAATTGTTCCTTGACAAACTTGGCCAGGGAGTTCTGCCTCTCCTCCAGACGTTGCAACGTCTGTGTATCAACAGAACTTGCAGCTCCTGCAGATTTCACCCTAGGCTTAAATTTTGTTGAAAAGGGGCCTTGAGGCTGCTCCCTAAGCTCTGAGGCTTCAATCTCTACTCCTGCCTCCATACACAAGTCAGTTATCAAACAAGGGAAATACAAATAGCCATCCTTCCTGTTCTTCCATTTGTTGAGCTCACGGTTTATCAACTTTCCAACCTCCACTTTGTCTCTTGACATGATTGCATCAATCACAATCGATCTCTCTTTGTCTACCCAGAGATGTGTGAGAGGTGGGGATTAAGCAATGCCTTATGAAATGAAACCAAGTGTTGGCTTCATCACATAGGTATCTCTTCATGATCTTGAATTCGCCAGTGTTCACCACTTCTTTCCTGCATAAAGACCTTCGACACATATCCTATCCTTGATAGCATCCATTTCACCAGTCCATAGTTCTTTTGCTTGGTCTCCACGGCTTTCCCATAGTACCCTAGCCCAAAATAATCATTGATGACTCTCACACCAAACTTTACTTCTCACTCACCTCGCACCTTTGAGACAATGGACGGCTCTCCTTGAGTCTCTCAACGATTCCCTTGTAGAAATCGTGAACCGTGGTCATAATATATTCCTTCTGTGCACCACAATTTTTGCGACCCAACGCCGCCACGGTTGTGAGAAAATCAGGATTGGGGCTTTCTTGACTAAAGCCCCTTTCAGGAAGTAGGGCTTTCTTCTTGGATGGGTTGGGTGTTTCGGGATGGGAAGTGAGGATGAACTCAGTCAGCATGTTTGCCTTTCCCGCAGGATTTGGTGGCGGATTGCTTCACTTTTGTCATGGTGATTCTTGTGAGAAAATTGTTTGGAAGGAAATGGGGATTTTCGAAATTTTAGGTTTTCGGAGAAAGAGAGGGGAGATGTTGGTTTCAGAGAGAAAGATTACAAAGAGGTTGCAGGTGGTGGAATGGTGGTGAATGGTTAGATTTTTATGGGGAAGTGGTTATGGGGAGTTGAGAAATGGAAGAGTGGAGTAATGGAGAAAAGTAACCGATTGATTAGGCGGGTTAAGTAAGGGGATGACGTCGAGTCGTTACCACGTTCGTGGTTGGAGGAAATCATTTACGACACGTCATTACTTACGCTTTTGACTAAATTTAAATCTGCCCTGACTGCCCAGACGTGCCCACGTCTAATACATTCTGAGACGTTACGACGTCTGTAACACCCCCTTTCTAAATCAACTATTATTTAATATTTATTATCAGAGTTCTCAAATTAAAAAAATTTTGAAAGAAAGTGTCACATTTCACCGCTTATAAAAACCACTAACTTATAATTCAAGCGACATAAGTCAATAAAATGAAGCATGATATAGCACGACGGTTTAGGGGCGGGCCCACAAACACCTATTTTAGTTTACAAACACCAAAATAAAATAAACGTCTCAACACAATGGAAGAATCACTAAGTCTAGAATCATACTTAGTACATCAAAGCAATAATGATCTAAACATCAATTAATAATAATTATATTACTACGCCTCCCACGGTGCTACATATCGGTGACTCGACGACACTACTAGCGTAAGGTACTCACGTCACCTTGATCCATCACACCACTGCAGCGTTGCCACATAAGAGCAACATTCCAAGCGAGTAAAGGGTGAGTCTCTTTATACAAATAATAATAATTAAGATAAGCATTACATATTGGCGAGGCAACAAATACAACTAGTTCACCCCATTATCAACACATCATCAATAAATTCATTAACATCTCAGATGAGTGTATGCATGTATGCAACATGCATGAGGATCCTTCATCACCACTATTTGCACGGAGGGCACTCATCGCTTTGGACCGGAGTCCCACGTCGCTTTGGCCGAAGCCTACACATCGCTTTATGCATATGCATCATGAGGTTCTATGTTGATGCACCACAACACACATATTGTCACAACTTATTAGGCTCACCATTTCTTGTAATTATTTATTCACCCCCATCTCACCAACAAATTAGCCTTGAGGGCTCTCATCACTTTTTGGACCGAAGTCCCACGTCGCTTTCACACTCCGCTTAACTACAACTTAATTTATACTCTTACGCTAGTATTCTAGCTCACAATCACTTCACAACACACGAATTGCACCAACTAACCCCCTAGGGACCATAAGACACCTAGGAACCATACTAGGCGCCACTTGGCGCCACGGGGCAGCCACTTTGGCGCCCCATCGCAACACATTCACACACTCACATGCACAACCAGCCAACCGGGCGCACTAGGCTGCCATATTTGGCGCCTGCACCCAAGACACACACGCACACGCACCAGCCCTGCACAACCGGCGCACACAGACACGCAGGGCAGCCACATTTGGCGCCCTGCTCAGACACACACACACAGCAAGTTGCGTGCAGCAACCTGGCGCCATTTGCACTGCAATTTGGCGCCCCCCCCTTCACCTGGACACTCCACGCAGCAATCCAGCAACATACCAGGCGCCAACTACCTCAAAGACTTGGCGCCACCCCTCGGCCACTCATAATCTTTCCACACGCAGGGCAGCCAATTTTGGCGCCCTGCTCCAGCACACACAGACACGCACGTAGACACAGCCAAGGCGCACGAATCCTAGCAAAATGGCGCCTAGGCCGATACACTCCACACACTTCACACTACCCGTTCATACCTCAACAACACCTCTTCCTACAACACTACACAGACAGATTCACACCATCTCAACAACATTCCTTGGACATATCATCAATTATCATACAACTAGCATAATTTCACATTTCACTACATATCCACATACAACATCAGTGAGGGAATTTCACAAACATTCTACATGCTTATTCAACAAGACACCCCTTTCAAATTAACAACAATCATTGCATTCCAATTAGACTCACAACACAACATAATCAGTCATTCAAACACAACAACAAGGATAGGTTCCATAAATACAATCAATCAATCAATCAACATCCTCAACACCTAGCCTACATACAACACAAATCTTAAGAATTATTATAGGCATAAAGAAGAGTCCCCTTACCTTGAAAAAACCTAGAACTCGAAATTGACACCGAGGAAAACACCACAAGAGCAAGCTTCTCCTTCCTTCCTTCTAGAACCGAAGGCTACGCTCCTCTTGAAACATACTGAGGCACGACAGGAAAAATAGGAATGAGGATTGAAAACTATGACACTAGGAAAGGAAGAAACATGGAAAAGGAGGATCTAAACGCATTACCTATAGAAAACGTGAGAAGAAGTTTCCTTCCTTTCCTTTCCCTTGCCCACGGCGCGCGCTTCACCCTCTCTCTCTCTCACACTGTTCTTGGCGTTTTGCTCCCTCCTTGGTAGTGTGCTTCCTTCCTTTTTCCCTCTCTCACTCTCGCGGTTTCTGCTCTCCCCTCTCACGGTCTCCCCGCTCTCTCTCTCTCACGACTCACCTCCTCTCTTTCTCCCTCTCCATGGCGCAAGGCCTCTCTTTCTTTCCTTCTCTTCTCTGTACCCGAAAACCCTCTCTCTCAATTCCTATTTCTTTTCTTTAATTAAACCCTAGGCCCAATCCATACCTACTTGCACCCCTCTCTTTTACTTTCACACACCCATCAATTAAGGCCCATAATGCTATTTACACCTCCCATTTCAATTAATTCCACCACCCCCTAATTTAATTACTAAACTCTACTCCCTTCTTTAATTAACACACCACCTCTTAATTAATTCGAACACCCTATCGTCATTTCGGTATAGTCAACCACTAGCACCTAATTAGATTAATTAAATAAACACCCGAATTATTTTGGGGTGTTACAACGTCTACCACCTTTTACTTTCTCCTCTTTTCAACACTTATTCCTGGAAAACAAAAATTAAAACAACACAAAAGTTTAAAAATCATTGGGTTGCCTCCCAAGAGCGCTTGCTTTAAGAGTCTTCAGCCAGACTTTTGTTTCTTTCATTCAAGAATTGTTGAAGGACATTTGGATCTTGTCCCTTTCCACATGCTCTCCATGATATTGTTTCACACGTTGGCCATTAACTTTGAACATGGTGTTTGTCTTTTCATCAAATAAATCCACTGCACCATGAGGATAGATCTTCATTAATTTGAATGGACCTGACCACCTTGATTTCAACTTTCACGGGAGCAGTTTCAAACCTTGAATTAAATAGCAACACTCGTCCTTCTACTAGCTCTCTCCTTTGGATTCTTTGATCATGCCACTTCTTGGTCTTTTCCTTGTACATTGCTGAGTTTTCATAGGCATGATGTCTGAACTCTTCTAGCTCATTTAATTGTAACAACCTTGCCTCACCAGCTTTTGCATGATCCAAATTTAATTGTTTCAATGCCCAATAAGCCTTATGTTGGAGCTCAATTGGCGGTGACAAGCCTTACCATAAACTAGCTTATAAGGAGACATGCCCAATGGTGTTTTGTATCTTTCATGCTCAGAGGCCCAAAGTGCATCATCCAAGTGTAATGACCACTCTTTCTCATTTGGGACCAACCATCTTCTCAAGTATTCTTTTGATCTCCCTGTTGGATATTTCGCTCGCCTTTGGTTTTGGGGTGATAGGTCAGAGCAATTCTGTGTTTCACTCCATACTTAGCCAAAAGGTTCTCAATTAACTTATTGCGAAATGAGAGCCTTCATCACCGATTATGGCTCTTGGAGTTCCAAATCTTGTGAATATATTCTTTTTCAGAACTTGCTAAGCGATTTGGCTTCATTGTTTGGTAATGCCACCGCTTCAACCCACTTTGACACGTAATCCATCGCTACTGCGGAATGAATAGATTTCCATGAGACATAGGAAATGGTCCCATGAAATCCATTCCCAAACATCAAACAACTCTACTTCCGAATGTTTGTGAGTGGCATCTCCGCTTGCTTGATATATTCCCTGTTTCTCTCGCACTTATCACATCTTCTTACCAACTCATGCGCATCTTTGAATAAGGTTGGCCAATAGTAGCCTCGATTGTAGGACCTTTGCATTTGTTCTTGTACCTCCAAAGTGTCCACCATACGGTCTTGAGTGACATTCTTTGCAAAGACATGGAGTTGTTCTTCTTGACTAGACACCTTCTTAGTAAATCGATCTTGGCACAATTTGTACAAGTATGGTTCATCCGAAATATTGCTTTGTAGTGTGGAAGAACCTCTTCTTTTGTTGGTGGTTGAATCCTACAGGCACAATCTTGCTAACAAGGAAGTTAACTATGTCAGCATACCATGGCGTGAGAGTATCAGACGTTATAACGTTTGACGAAAATGTCATAGACGTGGTAACGTCTTCAACTACTGAGGCTACTGATAATAGTCTCTCATCGTGAATTTTCTTTTATCTCTTCTTCAATTGCACTGCATCAACATTCTCAAGCCTAGAAAGATGATCAAAGAACTTGGTTCTTCACCCCCTTTTTGTCACGAATTTCCAAGTCAAATTCTTGGAGGAGGAGAACCCATCTAATAAGCCTTGGCTTTGCATCTTTTTTGGAAATTAAGTACTTAATGGCTGAATGATCAGTAAAAACAATAACTTTTGCACCAACTAAGTAAGATCTAAACTTATCAAATGCAAACACAATGACCCAAAAGCTCTTTTTGATCCACAGATAATTCAATTGGGCATCATCTAAGGTTTCTATGGCATAATAAATAGAATGAAAGATTTTTCCATACCTTTTGCCCAACACCGCTCCTACAAAGATAATCACTTGCATCACACATCAACTCAAATGGTTTGGACCAATCTGGAGTGACTATTACAGGAGCAGTCACCAAGGCAGTCTTCAATTTGTTGAAAGCTTCATGACATTGTCCATCAAAGTTGAAGACGTTGTCACGTTGCAACAACAGACACAGGGGTTTTGAAATCTTTGAGAAATCCTTGATAAATCTTCTGTAGAACCCTGCATGTCCTAAGAAACTTCTGACTCCTTTGATAGTTGTTGGTGGAGGCAGCTTGTCAATAACATCAATCTTTGCTTTGTCTACCTCTAATCCCTTCTTTGATATTCTGTGTCCCAACACTATTCCTTCTTGTACCATAAAATGGCATTTTTCCCAATTGAGCACTAGATTGGTTTCTTCACACCTTATCAGAACTCCTTCCAAATTATCCAGGCATGCCTTGTACGAATCTCCATAGACTGAGAAATCGTCCATAAAAACCTCCATGGAATTCTCAATAAAATCAGAAAATAAGGGCATCATGCACCTTTGAAATGTTGCAAGAGCATTGCACAGTCCAAATGGCATCCTTCTGAAAGCAAAGGTACCATAGGGACAAGTGAATGTCGTCTTTTCTTGATCTTCAGGTGCTATAGCTATCTGGTTGTAGCACGAATAACCATCAAGGAAACAGTGAGAAGTCTTTGCTGCGAGCTGCATCTAGCATTTGATCAATGAATGGAAGAGGAAATGATCCTTCTTAGTTGCTTTGTTTAACTTTCGTAATCCATGCATATCCTCCCAAGCTATTCTTGTCCTTGTTGGAATTAACTCATTCTTGTCATTTGTTACCACCGTAACTCCTCCTTTCTTTGGTACACACTGTACTGGACTTACCCAGGAGCTATCACTAATAGGGTAAATGATTCCTGCATCCAACCACTTGATGATTTCTTTCTTAACCACCTCCTTCATTATAGGGTTCAATCTCCTCTGCCCTTCAATGCTATTCTTGGCATTTTCCTCCAAGACAATTCTATGCATGCAGATTGTGGGACTGATACCTTTGATGTCTGCCATTTGCCAACCAATTGCCTTTTTATGTCTCTTCAGGGTAGTAATGAGATCATTTTCCTGCTCTTGGGTGAGTTTGGAAGAAATGATCACGGGTAGGGAATCATTTTCCCCTAAAAAGACATACTTTAAATGATCAGGTAACATCTTTAGTTCCAAGGTGGGTGGCTCTTTAATGGAAGGCACATTCTTCTTCAGATTTGACTCCTCTTGCCCTAAAGATTCATACCTCTTTGTCCATGACTTTGGTGCAGGGGGCTCAGACGTGGCCACGCCAGAATGTAATGTGACGCATTCTGACGTCTAGAGGAACAACTTCTTACGCCAATAATTCTTGTATTTCATTGTTGCCCAGAATTTTCTCCAAATGATCATTATCCTTGTTGAATTGTTTTTGAACCATGTGATCAATGGCAACCACATACGAGCACTCCTCTGTGTTTGGATCCGGATATTTGAGTGCATTGAGGACGTTGAACTTGACTTCTTGGTCATTGACTCTCATGATTAATTCTCCTTCTCGCACATCAATGATTGTCCTTCCGGTAGCTAAGAATGGTCTCCTGGAATGATGGGAACTTCTTTATCCGCATCAAAATCTAAAATAACAAAATCCACTTTGGAAACACAAACTTATCAACCTTAATCAAAACATCTTCTAATATGCCTTCGGGATAAACTCTACTTTTATCGGCTAAAGTTAAGCTTAAAAAGAGGTAGGCTGGCGGTTCCTATACCAAGTTTGTCATAAATGGACTTGGGCATCAAGTTGATACTTACTCCCAAGTCACATAAAGCTTTGCCAATGTAAAAATCTTCAATGGAGCATGGTATAGTAAAGTCGCCAGATCCTTGAGTTTTCTAGGAAGCTTATTCTCGCATAATTAAACTACATTCCTCGTTAAAAGCAACAGATTTCAAACTCCCTAGCCTTCTCCTTTTGGTGATGATGTCTTTCAAGAACTTGGCATAGTTTGGCATCTCTTTGTAAAGCTTCAACCAAGGGAAGGTTGATGTGTAATCGCTTTAACATCTCCATGAACTTCTTTGAACCGCTTATCTTCATGAGCCTTCTTCAATCTTTGAGGGTATGGTGGAGGAGGATACTCGTGTACAAGCCTAGGCACGCGATCTTGATTCTGGTTCAAAATTAGGCGTCGTAACGCCCGCTTAGACGTCACAATGTCCGGAGTATCCTTCACACCACTTGTGCTTGCCTCTTTCCCTTTCTTTTCTCTTTCTCGGTACTTCTTTTTGCTTCTCCTGTAATTCTTCCTCCACAGGCATAGTTGGTTCGAGGATATTCAGTACCACTTCTTAAAGAAATTGCATTTACTGTCCATTTACCCCATTATTACCATTGGGGTTGATGATGATGGTGTTTCGTTGTAGAAGGAAGAGATCCATTCGCGCTTTGAGTGAGAAATGAAGTTATATCTGTCCAATCGATTTTCCAGAGTTTTGATTGAAGACTCATGAGTTTGAAGGGTTGTCTTGCAATCACTTATGAAGTTCTTCATCATGGCTTCCAAGTCGCTATTGTTGTTATTCGCACATACCGCCTCTGTTGTTGTTGAGGAGGAAATCACGGAGGTATTGCAGAGCATTGTTGCTTTGGTATTTAGTGCATTGTTGTTTCTCCAATTGAAATTTGGATGATTTCTCCAATTTGAATTGTAGGAGTTGGAGTAGGGACCATTTCCTTTGTTACGAGATACAAAATTTACTGATTGAGGTTGTAGGGACATTCCTCATACACATGCCCTTCTTCACAATAAACACACACTACTCCACCAGAGTGGGTAGGTTCAATCGCTGCAATGATCGCTTACTCGAGACGTGGCCACGTTTGAAGTACTCAAAGTTTTGATCATGTTGGTCAAGGTAGCCACTTGAGCAGAAAGAGCAGTTACTTCACTTATTTCATGCACACCTGCCTTCTTTCCAGGAGTAAATCTATCAGATGGCCAATGAGAGTTATGGGTGGCTATGTCATCAATAAGCTTACATGCCTCAGAAAAGGACATGTTTAGAATGACACCACCTGATGAAGCATCAAGTATCAACCTAGTAGGCTAATCTAGACCATTATAGAAAGTCTCCATTTGGATCACCACGGGAATGCCATGGTGTGGGCACATTCTCAGTAACTCCTTCCACCTTTCCCAAGCTTCAAATAGTGATTCCCCTTCCCTTTGTTTGAAGGAAGTGATATCATTTCTCAATTTAGCATTTTTGTTGGGAGGAAAGTACTTGGCAAGGAACTTCTCTGCTAGCTCATCCCAAGTGTGAATTGAATTTGGCTCTAAGGAGTTCAGCCAATTTTTAGCCTTATCCTTGAGTGAGTATGGGAAGAGCTTCAATCTAAAAGCATCCTCCGAGACTCTGGGGATGATAAAGTTCTTCGCACACATCCGAGAAATTGTCTCGGTGAGAATATGGATCTTCTTGAGGAAACCTCCAAATTGGCTGCAGATTTAAAGCATTTGGAACATCATTGGCTTGAACTCAAAGTGACCGGTATGAAGAGTTGGTCTTGCTGGCACTGTTTGTAAATGGGCGGGGGTTGAGCACGGCATAGTCACGCATAGGCATGTCCCTGTCATTGACCATATCTTGTGGTCCTGCATTGATGAGTTGCTGCCTTTGGTAGTGTTCATCATCAACAACTATTGTCTCGGTATGAGTTTGTGGTCCACGACCTTGTCCTCTGACTCCTCTTGGTGTATGTCCACCTCTGGAACCAGTGTTATGTTCAGACATGGTTGGGTGTTGTTCTTGTTGTTGCTGCCTCCTTCTTAACCTTTGTTGTCTCCTTAGTTGTCTGAAAGTTCTTTCAAGTTCTGGATCAAACTCAGGTTCAGATTCACTCCTTGGTTCAGTTGAACTAGAGCTTGAGTTGGAACTAAGCATACGCTGTAACGTCTACCTGTTCAAACACAGAAACAGCAAACAATACAGTAAAATTCTTTCAACTTGTGTTTCAATACTTTTGAACAATAAAAGTTACTACAATCCCCGGCAACGGCGCCAAAAACTTGTTGCGCTTGTGTAATAGTGTGGTTTTTCGCAATTAAAGTGCAAGTATACACATCGTACAAGTAATAAAGTGGATGAGAGTAAGAGATCGTTCCCACGAGGATTGATATGCTTTCAAAGTTCAAGTTTCAAAACACAAGAGAAGTAAGTAACAAATCGGCAATAAGAGTTGGTTTTTAAGCTAAAGATGTAAATAAAACAAGTAAACAAAAGTTGGTTGTGAATATGGATGAGAGATGAGTTGAGTTGTTGCATGCAAGTAAATCCTTCCTAGCTAGACGTTATAACGTTTACACGTTATGACGTTCAAATGTTAATTCGTATAGACGTGGCCACGTTTGAGCAGCTGTTGCATAAAAGAGCTATGCTTTTCAAAGACAAAAACGCGCGAGTTTCAAGTATAAGAGGTCCTATGTCTAGGTTCTAAATAGGCCCACTCCTCGTATTTTAAGCACCCACAAAAACAATGTTCTATGAACTATTATCCATTCTATGTCTAGACTTAGATAAAGATGCCTAAATGTCTTTAGTGCATTGTTCGTTCATATAAATCTTTGATTTCTTTTCATAGACCATGTCTGTACCTATGAATCTACCCATTTTAAGAGGCCAACCTCAAAACAAGTTTGGAAATATTTTTTACACAAAGATTTAAAACGGGCAACGACAATACTTCATAACATTAACTAGAAATTCATTATAAGCAAAACAACAACTCAACTACAAAGTGCTTAGCTCATGCTGAGCATCTTTACAGAATGAAAAGGATTTAACATCCAAATACCATACATAACATAAAAGAACCTAAGTGCAAAAGATACACCTAAGTAACTTTTTAGCATGTACGCTGTATAGACGTTACAACGTCTGAGCTTTACAACAACGCAGAAAATAAAACTAAGTTCAGACAAGCAAAATATAGAAGTCTGTTTCCAGATCTTCTTTACAAAACTAATTCTGAATTTAATGGAAGGATGGTGAGGGGATGAAGATGAAGTGATTCTGGAGATGTGTAGAAAAGATGATGATGCTGATGATGCCTTGAGAGAGAGCTGAGCCTTCCTTAAATAGCCACCTTGCTTACGCGTGCTGATGTCACTTGCCCACCTACCAAATCTGTTTCTTCCTGACACTGTTCAGTGCTACAGTGTTTCTGCACGTCAGCTCATGGGGAATAGAAAGATCTTCTGACTTTATATCTTTGACTATCATTGCTTAGCGCGCCAAAATTGAGATCTTTCACCCTTTCTGCACGCACTTCATGAGAGCGTGGTGAGGGACGTGGTAACGTTCAACACTAATTTTCCTGCACAAGCACAAAAAGCATCAAAACGCTCTCAAGGGCACCACTTGGTGCCTAAATGCACAGATTTATCACTTTATCCACTTATTTGCTAAAAACTCAGAAATTACACAAAACTAATTTAATAAACCTTGTATTGCTAGAGAACTTGCATGACTTATTCTTTGAATGAGTATAAATAACTCATATAAATATGAGTTATCAATTGTCATATGCATTCTTGGTGGTATAGGCTCCGACCTCTTTGAGATTGTTGTTGGTGGTATAGGCTTCGGCCTCTCGCCCGTCGTGGCTTAATAGTGTTTGAGATCGGTACCGCATGCATATGCCCAGAGGGGTTGCATTGTTGCATAGTCCATACATAAATATATAACGTGTCTTGGTGTTGACTTTCTGTGTTACGAGTCGGTGTCTTGTGTGATGTTTCGTTACGAGGTAGTTGTGATGCTACAATACGTGGTATCTTTATGAAGTGAGTTATAACGAGACATGATGATGTAATATCCATTAATTAAATAGTTTGAGTTTGTGTGGTGTTATGATGTATTGACTTCTGTGTTATCGTGATTTACCGCCGCTTATATATCTGTTATCATTTACCTATTATTTTCGTTAAGCTCACCCTTACGCTTGGAATGTTGCTCTTATGTGGCAACGCTGCAGTGATCGTTAGTACTCGTGGAGGATTGCTAGGTGTAGTCTCCTTCTCGTTGGAGTGCGTGGTCACTCGACGATCGTAGCACCGGGAGGGTCGTAGTTACTGCGTTTTCCGAACTATTATCATTTATTTTTGGAGTTTTGGTTTAATGTTTAATTATTTTTGGAGGTGTTAAATGAGTTGTGATTCCGCTGCTTAGAGATTAATTATTTATGTTTGTGAGGATTTATTTTAAATCAATTTGGAGTTTTTATATGGTGAAAAATGTAGCGCCCTCGTGGTGACTCTGATAATTGCGCGTTTAAATTATAATTAGAAAAGGGATTTCTTATTGAGTAGGAGATTCCCTACTCTGGGAGGTTTTTTGATATATACCATGTGGAATTTGATTCTCACTAATTCTAATATTTTCTACTGTCTCTATTTCTTCTATTGGATGAGAAGTAGAAGGTCTCTCTTCTATTGGATGAGAAGTAGAAGGTCTATGTGTTTCACTAGGAGTTGTATAAAACTCACTAACAGAATGCCTTGCAGAAAGACTTCTTGGTATTCTAATAACCCTTTGAGGGTTAAACTTTATTTCTATATCCCCTTCATTTGTTTGGGTAATTTGATCTATCTCTCTATTTAAGATAGGCTTAGGTTCCACTGCTTGTGGTAGCGACCATGACTCAGAAAAGTTAATTTCATTCCATTTAATTAACCTATTGATCAAAATGGTATTACTACCTTTATTGATAATAAAGAAATTATTTTCAAATTTATTACTGGTCCACATACAATGATGCTTAATGAAGTTAGGGATATTCTTCTTAACAAAGAAAAACAAATATGTTTTCTCAAAAGTGAAATTAATATATTTAATATTCATGATCATTTGAATAAGGAAGAAACTAGGAGACAAATTAAGATTATTGAACAACAATTTGTCTCAGAGGTATGTAATGATTTACCTAATGCTTTTTGGAATAGAAAACAACATGTTGTTGCTTTACCTTATATTGATGACTTTAATGAAAGTCAAATTCCTACTAAAGCTAGACCAGCTCAGATGAATCAAGAATATCTTGATTTATGTAAAAAAGAGATTAATTCTCTTTTAGAAAAAGGGTTGATTAGAAAATCAAAATCTCTTTGGAGTTGTACAGCTTTTTATGTTAATAAAAATGCTGAACAAGAAAGAGGTGTTCCTAGATTAGTTATTAACTATAAACCTCTTAATAAAGTTTTGAAGTGGATAAGATATCCAATTCCTAATAAGAAAGATCTTTTAGATAGGCTCAATGATGCCTTGATTTTTTCAAAATTTGATATGAAGTCAGGTTATTGGCAAATTCAGATTAATGAATCTGATAAATACAAAACTGCTTTTACAGTTCCTTTTGGGCATTTTGAATGGAATGTTCTTCCATTTGGATTAAAGAATGCTCCTTCTGAATTCCAGAATATTATGAATGATATTTTCAGTTCTTATTCTGATTTTATGATTGTCTATATTGACGATGTTTCAGTATTTTCTAAAACTATTGATCAACATTTTAACCACTTAAAAATATTTAAAAATTTGGTTAAACATAATGGTTTAGTTATATCTGCTCCAAAAATGAAACTTTTTCAAACAAAAGTTAGATTTTTGGGTAACGAAATAGACCAAGGAACAATTATTCCTATAAGTAGAAGTATTGAATTTGCTTCTAAATTTCCTGATATTATTTCTGAAAAGAAACAATTACAAAGGTTTTTAGGAAGTCTAAATTATATTTCAGACTATTATGAGAATTTAGCTTAGGATACAGCTATTTTATATAATAGATTAAAGAAAAACCCAGGGCCTTGGACAGAGAATCATTCTCTAGCTGTCCAAAAGTAAGGTAAAATGTTTACCTTGTTTTGCCCTAGCAAATCCTAAGTATTTCAAAATAGTTGAAACAGATGCTTCTAATTTAGGATATGGTGGTATTTTGAAGCAGGTTATACCAGACAATAATAAAGAAGTTTTAGTAAGATTTACTTCTGGGAAATGGAATCTTACACAGTCTAAATATTCGACTATTAAGAAAGAAATGCTTTCTATAATTAAATGCATATCAAAATTTCAGGATGATTTATTAAATCAAAAATTTTTGCTAAGAATTGATTGTAGTTCTGCAAAATCAATTATTGAAAAAGATGTTAAGAATCTTGTATCAAAACAATATTTTGCTAGTTGGCAAGCCCAATTATCAGTATTTGATTTTGATATACAATATATTAAAGGAGAAAATAATTCTCTTGCTGATTATTTGACTCGTGAATTTTTGCAGAGAAATGACAACCCCCAGTAGGGGAAGAGGTCGTGGCCGTGGCCGAGGAAGCAACAATTTGTTGCCTTATCAGGAAACAAACACTCCTCTAATAGGGGATTGGACTACAGTCCATAGGACTAGAAATTTGCAGCAATTTCCTGCACCTCCGAAGAAAGAAGATATTCCTTCTTCTTCATCAAGTAAGGCATCGACTTATAAAGATGCAAACTACAAATGAAACACCTCAAGAGGTAACAGATTATTATGAAAATCCTGTTACAGAAGACATAATGTATGTCGAAGAGGAAGATATCAATTTGACTCCTAATGATGGGTGGTCTGTTAAAACAAGATATCTTGAATCAAGAGGATATCCTGGACTTTATGGAAAGTCTAGACCACATTTGGAAATACTTCTATTAGTTACTGAATCAGTGACAATCACACATCATTATCAAAATAATAACCCTGGAAGTTTTATAAACTTCAGCAAATGTCATATCAATAAGATATTATCACCAAGAGAATGGGGATTCAACCCTAATGGAGAAAAAGCAATCAAAATTGCTGAAGGTAAATATGTTTACTTTAATTATTGAGATTATATCTAAGCTTTTACATTAGTTTTTTATTATCAAAATCCCAAGAATAAGCATTCTTGGTTGTCATACCCCAATTTTGTCCGACTTAGGTCGAAATCCTAATTTTCCCCAAAAATAAATAAATAGAAGTTGTGAAGAGCATCATGCATGCATTTTAGAGTTTTAGAAGTCATTCTAGGGTTAGGAAAGCATTTTAGGGTTTTTCAGGTTTTTTAGGTCAAAGGGTATTTTGGTCATTTTCCAAAAAGGACAGTTTTTCATCACAAGTCATTGGGAAATCTTAAGGGAATAATTTGAGGAAGAATGTGCTTAATTATCTTATTTTATGCGCATGAATGTTAATTATTTGCATAAAAATTCAAATTTAAAGGAAAGGGTAAAATGGGAATTTCCCTCAAGGTGAGGTATCAAATCAATTTTGGGAATGGTGATATCATGGAATTTTAGGCCCAATGATTGATTCCTAGGATGAGGCCCAAAATGGTAAGATTTTCATGGGAATTATCTAGAAAAGAATATTCAAGAAAATGAAAGGATAATTACAAAGGTAGTGGGAGACAAATAGTACAATGACAACTTGCAAATTGCCAACCCACTCATGGCTGCGAATTTCAGCCCTATTTTTACCTCATTTTTGTGCTTCTTCATGCCCTTGATCCATGAGAGTTGTATTCCTAGCCATTGATTAAAATTCTAGATCAAATCCTAGGCTACAACTTTGTGTACAAAGTCCTAATTTCCCTTAACAATTTTTGTGCAACAAAAATTATTAATTTTGGTGTATGACCAGATATTCCCCCCTCACTTGTGTTTTCTCATTGCCCCTAATCCATGTGCATTACAATCCTAGCCCTTGATTTAAATTTTATCTCAAATCTCAATGGTTTGCAAAAGCACAATGTCCTATATACCCTTAATTTTGCATCTCATATAAAACCCAAAATAAGAGACCATATGGAGGGGACTCTCATTTTTTTTTTACCCTAGCACACAATACTCTCCTCTCCTCCCTCTCTCAAAACCGAAACCACCCCTCCTTTATCCTTCCTCCATTTCTCAATTTTTCACCATCAAAGCCTCCCTTTTCTTGATTCTTATACTAGACCTACTTCTAATCTTGCATCATCATCATCAAGTTTTCATCAACAATTTTTCAAGATCAATAGGTTTTTGTGGGATTCAAGAAGAGGTTCAAGTGTTCTTGGTTTTTATTTGATCTTCTTCTTTACTTCTTTTTGCAAGTTCTTAAGGTAAGCCTTAGATCCTTATTCTCTTTCACTTTTACCATGTAAATCTCTCTTCTACTCTTAACTCCTTCTTGATTGCTTGTTGTTGTTGCTTTGAGGATCCTTTTCAAACATTATGACAAGGACTTAGGGAGCCTTGGGTGTTTGAGATGGGTCCTTGGCCTTGAAGGAGTTATTCTTGTATTTTGTTTCACATTTCTTTGCATATTCCATCTTGTTTGCATGATTTTAAGTTGAATAAAGTTCATCATTCATGTGTGAGGGTTTCGGCCAAGTAGGGGAAAAATAGTGTTCTTGTGTTTTCTTGCTTATTTCATGACTTGTGTTTGAATGATTACTTGATTGTAGTTAGAATTAGGGTTTGTATTTACTTTTGTTTCCTTTGATATTTTGTGTAAATAAATACATGTTTTGCTTGATGATTGTCTTGTAACATGGCATGATAATTTAGGGTTTAATTTTGTGTCTTGTTCCATGTGTTGATTGTGAATGTAACACCCCCTTATCCTTAATCAATTCGGTCTACTAAATTAAAATCAGAGTTTCAAAATTCCACTCAAAGGAGTGCTACATTTGGTGATTAAAAGGAAAACAGAAAACCAATTAAGTTCAAAACAGTTCACAGCATTACACAAGCATGCAGTCATGCGCATCACCACGGCAAAAGGGTCTCAGCCCATCATATAAGGCACCTCGGCCAGTAACACAACAAGTCATATTACATAGTGATAGTTACACAAATATGATAGTTATAGTTCCAAAAGACTATCTAACCAAAATATACACAAGATCAGTATAAAGAGTACAAAATAATCTACTCGGCCCCAACCCAGTGTTACGACGCACTGCAGAGACTCAACCAACATCAACTAGGCACAGCTATCACTCATGAGTACCTGCAAGTTGCCACGAGAGCAGGCAACAATAAGCAGCTAGGGTGAGTCTAATTTAATTAAGAGGAATAATTAAGTTAGGATTTATTTCTATTAGCTAGGAATTTTATATTAGTTAGGAAGTGTTTAAGTATTAGGAGTGGTGGTAGTAAAAAGGGGGTGTAGGTAATAAGGCCCAAGTTGATTGGGCCTAGAGTTAAATGATGATTAAAATGAATGGAATTGAGGGAAAGGAAACTACGGGTGAGGAGAAAGGAACCGAGAGAATGAGAGAGAGGAAAGGAAGGGAAACCATGGGAGAAAGAAGGAAAGGAGGAGGAGAAGAAGTGGAGAGAACTTCTCCATCTTGGCTCAAGGTGAGGACTTTTGGTATCAATCTTCTCCATTTTTCCTCCTCTATCTATTGATGTGAATATCAATCCCTAATTTCTTCTTGTTCTTATTTTGCCATTAATGGGGTTTTGAGCTCAAATGTTGGAATTGGTGATTGTTGGTGTTCTTGGGCTTTTGGAGGATAGGAGAGCTTACATTCTTCAATTTGTAAAGGTTAGGGGCTCTCATTTACATCTATAATAAGTTGTAAGATATGTGTTATGTGTGGAATAGCCCTAGGAATAATTTGATTGGTTGATTTTTATGTTATCTTTTGATTGATGTTGTGTTGAATTTATTTGGGTGAATCTACATTGTCAAAGTGCTGCTGAATGTGCTGTTTAATGTGCTGGATGTGTTCTAAGTGCTGTCGAAAATGCTGTTTAATGTGCTGGAAGTGTTTAAGTGCTGTCTAAAATGCTGTTTAATGTCTTTGGAAGTGTTTAAGTCTTTGTTTAATGTCTTTGTATAATGTTCTTTGAATATGTATAATTACTTGATTTAGCCCCTTTATGTCAATTTAGTCCCTATTTGTGATTTAGTCTATGAGGTTAATATTGATATAATTGTTATTGGTGAATTAAATGACGATGTATTAAGTGGCGTTGATGTTGGTAATCCAAAGACGGTGCATTGATTGATGATGTAATGATGAATTAATGACTGAGTATTAAATGATGTTGATTAATTGTTTAGATGAGTGTTATTAAATTGAGAATTGAATTGTTGAGTAAAGACTATGTTTAAAATTGTTGAGTTGGTGAGTTGAAGGAGAGGGGCGCCAAATGCCCAAGAAAATGGCGCCTGTAGGTGTGTGGGGTGCTAGGTGGGGCGCCAAAGTGGCTGCCCCTTAGTGTCTAGGTACCCAAAATATGTCTAAGTGATGGTTTAGTCCCTAAGAATTAATTTAATCCTTGGTGTGACAAATTGGTCCCTAAGAATTAAATTAATCCTTGGCGTGATAAAATAATCCCTTAGCGTCTAATTAGTCCCAACGTGTCAAATAAATTCCTAAGTCCCTAAATTAATCCTTGGCGTGACAAAAAAATCCCTTAGCGTCTAATTAGCCCCAATGTGTCAAATAAATCCCTAAGTCCCTAAATTAATTATTGGTGTGTCAAAATAGTCCTCAAGTGAGGAGAATGTCCCTATGGGGTGGTGTTGGTCCTTAGGTGAGAGTTAATTAATAATTGATGAATTGGTGACAAACAATTGGTGAGGTGATGTTAAATAATTGGTGCGGTGATGACAAACAATTGGTGAGGTGATGGTAAACAATTGAAGAGGTGGTGTTTGATAATTAATGATGTGATAATTAATGATTGATGCGGTGTGCTTGGTGTGGTGTGATGCATTGTCATAATGTCACATGAATCATATGCATGGCTTCGGCCAAACAGGTGATGAAATACCCTACGGGGTGGTGATGAAATACCCTACGGGGTGGTGATGAAATACCCTACGGGGTGGTGATGAAATACCCGACGGGGTGGTGAGGTGAATATGGATCCACATGCATGTTGCATACATGCATATAATCATACATTCTTGAGATTCTTGTTAATGTCCAATTAATCATTATGGTTGCTTGTTTGATATTTCATGTGAGTGGTAAATGCCTTTTACGTGAATTGTTGTTGCTAGTTAATTCTTATTATAAGGCTTATTTTACTGTTATTATTTATGTAAAGAGACTCACCCTAGCATTTCTTGTTGCCTGCTCTCGTGGCGACAAACAGGTGATTCCGAGTGATGGTGCCATGCCTCTTGGGTTTTATTGAGTCAGCTCTGATAGTAACACCGGGGATGGGATCTTAGTATTATTTTATGTTGGTTATGTATTAAACTGATTTGAACTAAGTATTGAGTATGTGAACTCAGTTTTATTTCCGCTGCATTGCAAATTGTTTTCTGGATTATTGTAAACATTAAACAGGTATTTGAGGGTCTTAACCCATATGACTATGACTAGTATTTTATGTGTTGATGAGTTTGGATTTTTAAATATGTTTGACGCTATTTTCGCTAAATGTACCACCCTCTTCAAGGTGCGTGGAAAGTTTTTGAAAACTCTGATTTTTATTAACTTAATTAGCTTATTATAGAAAGGGGATGTTACATTAGTGGTATCAGAGCAGTTCGGTCCGTCCGGCCAAGTTGTCGAGTCTGTTAACCCTCGAGTCTTGGTACTCGTTCTAGATCATAATTATGTTGCTGTTTATTACTGTTAATTTTGTTGGTTGTTCATTAATTGACGTGCCTTGTGACTTAATTGTTAGATTACGACTGAAAATTATATTGTATTATTAGGAGTATATGTGGCTGAACTGTGTGACTGGTGGTTATACCATTGATTTTGTCTGTTCGTGACTGTTGTTTGTATCATTAAGATGTGTGTTTAAAAGAGTTCTAACGACGTCAAAGGAGTGAAAGTCGTGACGACGCCTTCGCACTCCGGACTGCGTTAAAAGTCTTTTAATGTGGTAGTTATAAATTTGAAAGGAAATAGTTTTGTGACCTTAATTAGTTGGTTGCATGAGTAGGAGGGACTGATCACCCCAATCACTCATCACCACTGAAAGAGGCGACAATAACTCATAGTTATTATTAACTTTAGATGCAAGCACTAATTTTAATTTGATTGGTTGTTTGATTAGTTTGTTAGGATATAGAAAATAATTTTTATATGACCTAACCAGGGTAAGTATACAATGAACAATATTTGAAGATTGCGAGTAAAAATTGTTGCACTTAATTGACGTCCTTGCCATAGGTTGATTGTTTTGTGATGCATGTGAGTTAAATTTGATTTGATTTGTGTTTAATTGTTTTGAAGGTAGTATGCCAAAAGAAAATAATGTGTAAGACTATATTTCCATTAACTCAACTAAGATTGCATAATTTGAAGTTTGACACCTTCCGTGTTTCAATTGGACTTGTTTATTGAGCATGATGTGATTTGTCACAATTAAATGATAATTTTCCTTACCATTGGAGTTATGTCGGAAACTAGGATTTTGAACTAATAAGTGGTTGTTTATGTGGTTGCATAATTGTGTGATAGTAAGCTTTAGGGTTGCATATGTTTCCCCTTTTTGGACAAACTGTAAGTTCTAGGATTTTCAAAAGGAAACGGTAAGTGGAAAATTTTATGCTAAAGGGAAAACGAATGTGATGTCCAAATTAGTGTTGTATTTGGTTTTCAAGTTGTTCTAAGATTTTATTTCGAAAAGTGACATAAATTCGGCTTTTGAACCGATTAGGTTGTGATTTAATGATGTTTGAAAAATTATGAGATTGGACATAAATTGCATGATTTAATGAGTTAAAATTTTTATGCTCCGAGGATGTGAGTCCAATAATAATTGTCAAGGTTTTAGAAACAAACATATACACTTTTGAATACCTTCTAAATATGAGTTCCAATTGTGAAAATTTTGTTCGGTTTATGATTTAAGGGTGGTCCTTGTTGTTGCTATTACCATTATTAATTGGCACTTCTTGGTTTGATTACGTGGCTCCTAAAATCTAATGATGAAACGTACGGCGAGATCTTTTATGCACTTATATTACTTGATTAGTTTTCCTTGCTGAATGTTGACAAGAATATGTAATTTCATTGGGGTAAACTAATATCAAGTCTTGAATCAAAGCAATTGTTTTACGAAGCATGAGTTGGTTCTATTATTTTTGGGATATGAAATCAATTGAATTTGGTAGAATTATGTGTCCATGGTAGTTTCTAGGAAGTTGTAAAATTGCATGTTAACCAATCTCTAGGGATAAAGGGAATCAAGAAAAAGCCTACATGTTTAATCTTTGAAATTGCGTGTTTAAGTTGTTGCACGATTGGTTATGCTTAGTTGATGTTTGATGGAATGCATAAGTATGTGATGATTGTAATTGGTTTTGGTGATTGACAATGGTGAGTGTTACTTGCGTATGATTTCTGTGTGTTACGGGATGCTGTTTCAGTCTTTTAAAAACTGGTATTGTTTGGCCAATTGAAAAATTATGTGGTTTGTCATTTCGAAAACTTAATTGAATGCTTGTTAATTTGCCACTGATTGGGTCGAATTCGGAGTTGTAGAACTCAAGTTATAGGTGAAACAAGTTAGGTTAAAATTCTGGAAAACAATCTGGACACTGTTTCAGTCTTTTGAAAACTGGTACTGTTTGGTTGAGTCAAAAATTTTGTGGCTGAGTGTTTTCGAAAATAGACTTAAATCCGGTCGTTTTGGCACTGGTTTCGTTAAATTCGGAGTTGTGTGACTCCAGTTATGAATCTCCAAAGTCGAGTCAAATTTCTAGAATCAATCTATGGGTAGGTTCAGTTTTGAAAGTTTTATGCCCTCAAACGAACTCCGTTTTGAACGATTCTTTTTCCGTTAGAAACTATACTCCAAATGTGTTTATTCGGGCTGAAGTTTCGTCTCGTTTGGTCAAGTTTAAGTCGATTTATCGTGAAATGAAATAGGAGGACAAAACCTGTCAAGTCTGAAAACTGTTTGGGTCATTTCAAAAAAAAAAAAAAAACTGTACTAATTGGCTCCTTGTTTTGAAACTTTAAAGATATTTTCAGAAACTACACATCCGTGGCTTTCCAACAAGTATTTATTTGTCGAAATCCGAGGTCGTTTACTATTTTAATTAATTCGCCAAAGTAGACACATAGCTGCAAAATTTTCTGCACCTGAGTTAAAAAGAATAATTAGAACGTTGAATGAAATAATTAATTGTAGAATAGGTCGAACTCGAATTTTGTTATTATGATCGTGTTAATTGTTGATGTGAATGATGTTAGATATACAACAACTTGTTGAGATTTGTATTGTTGTGTTAATTACGATTGTTACTGTTGGTGGGCCTCTGGCCATAATTGTTGTGTCTCTTGTATTGGGTAGTCGGGTAGGACTTCAACAACCTACAGGTTAGAATACCAAATTGGGAAGTAAGAATATAGGAAAGAGTGATTAATCCGTCGTGTATACGATAGGACTTGGAGGAGGACGGTTAGAGGGATAAGAAGAGCGGATGTTGAATTCATGAGTTTAGCGTAAATCTTCGAGGAAGATGCAATCGTTCGTACAAGATAGTGAAGGAGAAGAGGAATTCTCGGTTTAGTGGGAAGCCTATGAGGTGTCAAGCGGCAAGGGCAAGAGAGAGGAGAGTTCGGGCAGAGAGCCAAGTGGGGGAGACGCTACTGCGGGAATTGTGTGTTATCCTTGAACCTGTAGTGGCGATTTATGATTAGAATGAAAGTACACAGTTATGTAACCTAAGAGGTGGAGTCAATATATGAGGTTGAGACCCATGAGGAGAAGTAGACGCATACGTTAGTGTTTCACAGACCAAAGAATAGAACTTTGAAAGGGTTGTAGGTGGAGGTACCGGGGTTAACATTAGGATTTAAATCGTGTAAGTTTCGAAGAGAGTAAGTGCGAACTAGATTCATCTTGTTGTTGAGATTAGCGTGATTTTCGAGGACGAAAATATTCTAAGTGGGGGAGAGTTGTAACACCCCAAAATTAATTAGGTGAGTATTTAACTAATTTATTTAGGTGATTATTTAATTTACTTAATTAAGTGATTATGACTAATTTAATTAAGTGATATGTGAGTTGGCCATATTTAAATAATAATAAGGTAATCAATTTATTTAAAGAGTGAGGTGTAGTAAATAAATGAGGGGTCTAATTTAATTAAGAGGAATAATTAAGTTAGGATTTATTTCTATTAGCTAGGAATTTTATATTAGTTAGGAAGTGTTTAAGTATTAGGAGTGGTGGTAGTAAAAAGGGGGTGTAGGTAATAAGGCCCAAGTTGATTGGGCCTAGAGTTAAATGATGATTAAAATGAATGGAATTGAGGGAAAGGAAGCTTACGGCTGAGGAGAAAGGAACCGAGAGAATGAGAGAGGGAAAGGAAGGGAAACCATGGGAGAAAGAAGGAAAGGAGGAGGAGAAGAAGTGGAGAGAACTTCTCCATCTTGGCTCAAGGTGAGGACTTTTTGGTATCAATCTTCTCCATTTTTCCTCCTCTATCTATTGATGTGAATATCAATCCCTAATTTCTTCTTGTTCTTATTTTGCCATTAATGGGGTTTTGAGCTCAAATGTTGGAATTGGTGATTGTTGGTGTTCTTGGGCTTTTGGAGGATAGGAGAGCTTACATTCTTCAATTTGTAAAGGTTAGGGGGCTCTCATTTACATCTATAATAAGTTGTAAGATATGTGTTATGTGTGGAATAGCCCAGGAATAATTTGATTGGTTGATTTTTATGTTATCTTTTGATTGATGTTGTGTTGAATTTATTTGGGTGAATCTACATTGTCAAAGTGCTGCTGAATGTGCTGTTTAATGTGCTGGATGTGTTCTAAGTGCTGTCGAAAATGCTGTTTAATGTGCTGGAAGTGTTTAAGTGCTGTCTAAAATGCTGTTTAATGTCTTTGGAAGTGTTTAAGTCTTTGTTTAATGTCTTTGTATAATGTTCTTTGAATATGTATAATTACCGATTTAGCCCCTTTATGTCAATTTAGTCCCTATTTGACATTTTAGTCTATGAGGTTAATATTGATATAATTGTTATTGGTGAATTAAATGACGATGTATTAAGTGAGCGTTGATGTTGGTAATCCAAAGGCGGTGCATTGATTGATGATGTAATGATGAATTAATGGAGTATTAAATGATGTTGATTAATTGTTTAGATGAGTGTTATTAAATTGAGAATTGAATTGTTGAGTAAAGACTATGTTTAAAATTGTTGAGTTGGTGAGTTGAAGGAGAGGCGCCAAATGCCCAAGAAAATGGCGCTTTGTAGGTGTGTGGGGTGCTAGGTGGGGCGCCAAAGTGGCTGCCCCTTAGTGTCTAGGTACCCAAAATATGTCTAAGTGATGGTTTAGTCCCTAAGAATTAATTTAATCCTTGGTGTGACAAATTGGTCCCTAAGAATTAAATTAATCATTGGCGTGATAAAATAATCCCTTAGCGTCTAATTAGTCCCAACGTGTCAAATAAATTCCTAAGTCCCTAAATTAATCCTTGGCGTGACAAAAAAAATCCCTTAGCGTCTAATTAGCCCCAATGTGTCAAATAAATCCCTAAGTCCCTAAATTAATTATTGGTGTGTCAAAATAGTCCTCAAGTGAGGAGAATGTCCACTATGGGGTGGTGTTGGTCCTTAGGTGAGAGTTAATTAATAATTGATGAATTGGTGACAAACAATTGGTGAGGTGATGTTAAATAATTGGTGCGGTGATGACAAACAATTGGTGAGGTGATGGTAAACAATTGAAGAGGTGGTGTTTGATAATTAATGATGTGATAATTAATGATTGATGCGGTGTGCTTGGTGTGGTGTGATGCATTGTCATAATGTCACATGAATCATATGCATGGCTTCGGCCAACAGGTGATGAAATACCCTACGGGGTGGTGATGAAATACCCTACGGGGTGGTGATGAAATACCCTACGGGGTGGTGATGAAATACCCGACGGGGTGGTGAGGTGAATATGGATCCACATGCATGTTGCATACATGCATATAATCATACATTCTTGAGATTCTTGTTAATGTCCAATTAATCATTATGGTTGCTTGTTTGATATTTCATGTGAGTGGTAAATGCCTTTTCGTGGAATTGTTGTTGCTAGTTAATTCTTATTATAAGGCTTATTTTACCTGTTATTATTTATGTAAAGAGACTCACCCTAGCATTTCTTGTTGCCTGCTCTCGTGGCGACAAACAGGTGATTCCGAGTGATGGTGCCATGCCTCTTGGGTTTTATTGAGTCAGCTCTGATAGTAACACCGGGGATGGGATCTTAGTATTATTTTATGTTGGTTATGTATTAAACTGATTTGAACTAAGTATTGAGTATGTGAACTCAGTTTTATTTCCGCTGCATTGCAAATTGTTTTCTGGATTATTGTAAACATTAAACAGGTATTTGAGGGTCTTAACCCATATGACTATGACTAGTATTTTATGTGTTGATGAGTTTGGATTTTTAAATATGTTTGACGCTATTTTCGCTAAATGTACCACCCTCTTCGAGGTGCGTGGAAAGTTTTTGAAAACTCTGATTTTTATTAACTTAATTAGCTTATTATAGAAAGGGGGTGTTACAGAGTCTCTTAACACAAGTAATATAATGTGAAGAAAGCTTAAGGATAGAGATAGCACTAAAAACAACACCTCGGTTCAAAGAATTCTGATCACTCACCGATAGTCCACATAAACACAACAATTATCAACCAGCTCAAACACAACAATTCATGTAATGTATGCATGTATGCAACCCATCCACAGGGCATTATGCAATGAGGTACCTCCACCGTCGTTATTTAGCCCGTCGGCATCTCCGTCGTTAACTCCGTCGTTATTTGATATGGAGACCGAAGTCCTACCATATCCGAGGCCGAGACCTCCTCCGTCGTAATATGCACATGAACATGTGACTTCATGACAAATACAATCACACACAAATCAATCATAACGTATGTGAGTGTTTACACCGTCTTTCACCGTCGTTACTCCGTCGTTCTACTCCGTCGTTACTTCGTCGCTCTACTCCGTCGCTCACACTGACGTCTACACCACCTAGACATCATCACAGTGCTAAGGTCGACCCTACAACACCGGTAGAATCACCTTAGGACCTACAACCGACCTCTCAGTCACCTCGGCAATCCATGGTGGACTACTTGTCACACCGAGGACCACAACGACACTTAGGGACCAAAATGTCACCTAAGGACCAAAATGGACTTAATCGCTCCCTTACTTATGCACATTGGTGCTAAAGTAGCACCCCCAGTAGCGTCCCACAATGTGTTAGACAACATTGGCGCCTAACCTCACCTCGGCACACTATATGTGTACCTCGGCTAACCACGCAACATTACCTCGGCACACTATGTGTGTACCTCGGCTAACCACACTCACACCCTCAATTCGGCAACGCGCTCACAGTTACGCACTTCCTTACACCAAAATCATCTAAGTCATGGAAAATCACTTCTCAGTATTCCCTGGTTCAGTTCACTTATTCTTAGGCACTTGGGCGTTTCACCTCGGTGACGCTACCTCGGCCTGAGGACCTCTACACCTCGGCAACCTAAGGCGAGACACCTACACTTCGGTTTATGCGTCCCTACTTCTCGTTAATGGTGTTTAGACACGTACTCTCCCTCAAACTCACCAACAGACTTTCAACACTAAGACACTCTAGGCGTTGACAACCTCTCGGCTTCGTTTTCCTCACTCTAAGGTGAAAGGGAATTCGGTTTCTGTAGCGTAATAAAGCGCTTAACCCCCATTTTACTTATTTTACTCTGTTTCTCTACTTAGACTCAACATGCAACTCGTTTCTCAGCTCACCACACTCATGTATACTCGTTTCTCTACTTTTGTGATGCTCATGCACTAGGTCTAGGCACACAATCTGCTTCTTTGACAGTTTCTCCTTGATCTATCTGCATAGAACTTTCTTGGCCTCCTTTTTTCTTAGGCTCTTCATTTACTACCTGCAAAGTTTCTTTTTCAATAACGATGTTAGTAGGCTCAATAATTGGTTCTGTGATTGTAGTGGGAGATTTTTCTTGTTGGGCTGGGAATGGTGTAGCTTCTCTAGTGAATTGGGTGGGATTTTCTGTTTGTGGAATGTTTTCTGGTGGAGGAGTGGGTTGTTTTTGTGGTTGAGGTGTTGGTGATTTTTGGATTTGTGGTGATGTTGGAGTAGGTGAATGGTGAGGTGGGGGATTGATGTGGTGGTGAAGGAATGTTGGATTGTTGTTGGGATGGGGGTGATTGTATTTGTGGTTGATTTGTTGATGTTTTTCTGATCTCATACTTCCTCCTTGCACTTGCTTCCATGCCATTACTTCCATCTTCTTCACTGTCACTAGCCTCCATTGACTCGGACTCATCTTCCTCTACATTTTTCTTAATGTTCTTCACTGCCTCTCTAGCTTCCTCATCCTCCTCAGTGTCTTCCTAACTCACTATCTCAGCCTCTTCTTCTACTCTAGGTTTCTTTAGTGATTTTTAATTGATTTAGGGTGAGAGGTTGAAGATGAGTTTTGTTCTAAAGAGAAGAGAATTGATCGGTTTTGCGAGAGAGAATGAAAGGATTAACTTTGTTAGAATGTGAGCGGTTTGTATGAGATGAAGGATGAGTTAGTGGGAAGGTTAGTTGGAAACTAGCCGTTAGGTGGAGAGGAGTGACATGCAAGGTGACACGTGTAGTGTTTAGGCTTAACACGTCTTACTCTAGCCCCTAATCAGAGTCTTTTTTCACTAATTTGATGAGCTGGAAAGTGAACATTTTCATCCAAGTCCTTTCTTCACAGCGCTAAGATATGAACACCAGTGTGGGCAGTGTGGCTGCACTGGCTACTCTGTTGTCCTGTTTTTCTACAAAACACAAAAAACATCAAATTGCACAAAATAAATACATTAACTATTTAAAATGATGGGTTGCCTCTCTCAAGCGCTTGTTTTAAGAGTCTTTCAGCCTGACTATCTCTTTGCATTAGAGATTTTCAAAATTAGTGGTGACCTTATCTCTCACCACTTGCTCTCCATAATACATTTTCACTCTCTTAGAATGTGGTTTAGGCCTAACTCAACCCCACAAAACCGGCTTGTAAGGTGAGGGATGTCTCCTATTTATAAACTCTTTTTCAGGTCATATCACATCCGATGTGGGATTCTTAACACACCCCCCTCACGCCCAGGAACAGACATCTGGTGTGTGGGTTAGCCCAGGAATAGACATCTGGAGCGGGTGGCCCGACAACGGGTAGCCCAACGGATCTTTGGATTGGCTCTGATACCATCTTAGAATGTGGTTTTTGGCCTAACTCAACCCCACAAAACCGGCTTGTAAGGTGAGGAATGTCTCCCATTTATAAACTCTTTTTCAGGTCATATCACATCCGATGTGGGACTCTTAACACACTCTTTGGCCATTGACTTTAAAAGTGGTATTAGTGGCTGCATCATACAAATCAACTGCACCATGGGGGTAGATTTTGACTAGTTGAAATGGTCCTGACCATCTTGATCTCAATTTTCCAGGAAATAACTTCAACCTAGAATTATATAATTGAACCATTCCTCCCTCTTTAAGTTCTCTCCTTTGGATTTTTTTGTCATGCCATTATTTGGTTTTTGCTTTATAAATTTATGCATTCTCATAAGAGAATTGCCTAAATTCTTCTAATTCTTTAAGCTCTAAAACTTTTTGTTCTCTTGCCTTTTTGAGATCAAAATTTAGCTTTTTAATAGCCCAATATGACTTGTTCTCTAATTCAACAGGTAGATGACATGCTTTGCCATAAACTAGCCTATAGGGGGACATACGTAATGAAGTTTTAAATGTAGTTCTATATGCCCATAATGCTTCATCTAAGTGTAAGGACCAATCTTTCCTATTTGGTCCAACCATTTTCTCAAGCAATCTTTTTATTTCCCTATTTGAAAGTTCAGCTTGTCCACTTGTTAGTGGGTGATAGGCAGTAGCAATCTTGTGTTTTATTCCATATTTTGCAAGAAGATTTTCAATAAGTTTATTGCAAAAATGTGAGCCTTCATCATTGATGATTGCTCTTGGAGTACCAAACCTTGAAAAAATATTTCTTTGAAGAAATTTGCTAACTGGTTTGGCATCATTATTTGGAAGTGCTACAGCTTCAACCCATTTGGACACATAGTCTACAGCTACTAAGATGTACTCATTGCCAAAAGAAGGTGGAAAAGAACCCATGAAATCCATGCCCCAAACATCAAAGAGTTCTATTTCTAGAATATTAGTCTTGGGCATTTCATGTCTTTCTGATATATTACCTCTTCTTTGACATTTATCACATATTTTGACTATATAATATGCATATTTAAATAGAGTAGGCCAGAAATAACCTGATTGAAGTACGTTTGCTGTTGTTCTTTGGCTTCCAAAGTGACCTCCATATGGTGCAGCATGACAATGCATGAGCACTGCTTGCTGTTCTTCTTTAGGAATGCACTTTCTCATGATTTGATCTGGACACATTTTGTAGAGATAAAGATCATCCCAATAGTATTGTTTTACTATATGGAAGAATCTCCTTTTCTGTTGGTAGTTCATGTGGCTTGGTACAACTCTGCTTACAAGGAAGTTTACTATGTCTGCATACCGAAGTGTTGATGCATGAGGTGTGGCTACACTGAGTGCAGAAACACTTGCTTCATTCATGGTAATTGCTAGCAATTTTTCATCAGGGAAACTTTCCTTGATTTCTTCATTTGTACCTACATTTTCACTTTCAAGTCTAGAGAGATGATCAGCCACTTGGTTCTCCACCCCCTTCTTATCTCTAATTTCAAGATCAAATTCTTGAAGGAGAAGAACCCATCTTATTAGTCTAGGTTTTGCATCTTTTTTGGAAATCAAATACTTGATGGCAGAATGATCTGTATACACAATCACTTTGGTGCCAACCAAGTATGATCTGAATTTTTCAAAAGCAAAAACCACTGGTAATAGTTCTTTTTCTGTTACAGTGCAGTTCATTTGAGCCTCAACGAGTGTTTTACTAGCATAGTAAATGTACTGAAACACTTTGTTATATCTTTGCCCTAAGACTGCTCCTACTGCAAAGTCACTAGCATCACACATATTCAAAAGGCTTACTCCAATCTGGAGTTACAACTACGGGTGCTGTCACTAATGCCTTTTTAAGTTTTTGAAAAGCTTCCATACAAGGTTCATCAAAGTTAAAATGCACATCATGTTGCAAAAGCATACACAATGGTTTTGAAATTTTTGAAAAATCTTTGATAAATCTCTTATGGAAACCTGCATGACCTAAAAAACTTCTAACCCCTTTGATTGATGATGGAGGTGGTAGTTTCTCAATTACCTCAATTTTGGCCCTATCCACTTCAAGACCTTTTTTAGATATTTCATGACCAAGCACAATGCCTTCTTTAACCATGAAATGACATTTTTCCCAATTAAGCACTAAATTAGTGTCTTCACATCTTTGAAGAATTTTTTCTAAATTTGACAGACACAATGAAAATGTTTCTCCCAAAACAGAAAAATAATCCATGAAGACTTCCATTGATTGCTCAATGAAGTCAGAAAAGATTGACATCATGCATCTTTGAAAGGTAGCAGGTGCATTACAAAGTCCAAAAGGCATCCTTCTAAAGGCAAAAGTGCCATAGGGACAAGTAAAGGTAGTTTTCTGTTGATCCTCAGGTTCAATTGCTATTTGATTGTATCCTGAATAACCATCTAAGAAGCAATAGAACTCTTTTCCTGCTAGCCTATCTAACATTTGATCTATAAATGGTAAAGGGAAATGATCTTTATTGGTGGCCTTATTGAGTTTTCTATAATCCATACAAATTCTCCACCCTGTTACAGTTCTTGTAGGGATTAATTCATTATTTTCATTGGCTATTACTGTTACTCCTCCCTTCTTAGGAACACATTGCACAGGACTAACCCATGAACTATCTGAAATAGGGTAGATAATACCAGCATCTAGCCATTTTATTATTTCTTTCTTAACAACCTCTTTCATGATGGGATTTAATCTTCTTTGCCGTTCTATGCTATTTTTTGAATTTCTTCTAAAATTATCCTATGCATGCATGTGGAGGGGCTAATCCCTTTAATATCTGCCATTTGCCAACCTATAGTTCTTTTATGTCTTTTCAAGGTGTTAATTAGATCTAGCTCTTACTCTAATGATAGATCAGAAGCTATGATTACAAGAAGTGTATTATCTTCACCTAGAAAAACATATTTCAAATGCTTAGGCAATTCTTTTAATTCTAGCTTAGGAGGTTGTTCTACAGAAGGTAGATTCTTTTTAAGATTGGGATCTTCTAATTTAAGAGATTCATAAGTTCTAGCCCATACCTTAGGTGTAATTTCTTCCTTAGGCAGAATGCTTTATTCAAGAAATTCCTCTGCAGGCAGTGCAGCTGCATCAGGTGCTAGTGCACTGGCAAAGTGATCATACTGCTTTTGGAATTGCTTTTCCACCAAATGATCAAGAGAAATTGCTGAACACTCTTCACTCTCCTCTATAGGATACTTCAAAGCATTCAAAACATTGAACTTCACTTCTTGATCATTTACTCTCATTGTTAGCTCTCCTTTCTGTACATCTATCAGTGTTTTTCCTGTTGCCAAGAATGGTCTTCCAAGTATGACAGGTACTTCCTCATCTGCAATGAAATCATAACAAAATCTGCAGGAAACACAAATTTGTCAACCTGTACTAATATATCCTCAATAATTCCTTCTGGATATGCTATTGATCTATCTGCAAGAGACAGTGTCAAAGTGGTAGGTTTAGCATTTCCAATTCCTAGCTTTGTGAAAATAGATTTAGGCATCAAATTGATGCTTGCACTTAAATCACACAATGCTTTTCCTGTATAGAACTTTCCTCTTGAGAAATGAATTGTAAAGCTACCTGGATCTTTTAGTTTCCTTGGAATTTTGTTTTGCAAAATCATACTACATTCTTTTAACATGACAACAGTTTCAAATTCCCCTAGTCTTCTTCTTTTAGAAAGCACATCTTTCATGAATTTAGCATAATTAGGCATTTGTTGAAGTGCTTCAATCAAGGGAACATTGATATGCAATTGCTTTAAAACATCTAAAACCTTACTGAATTGTTTCTCCTCATGTGTTTTTTTCAATCTTTGGGGAAAAGGAGGAGGAGGGTATTCAGGAACTAACCTTGGAGTTGTATTTTCATGAGATGAAGATGCATCAGGTGTTGATGCATCTTGAAATGTTTTTTCATTTTTATTACTTTTTTCTCCCTTCTCTGTACCTTCCAACTCATATGGTTCTGTTAAATCCTTGCCACTTCTCAAAGAGATGGCTTTGACTTGTTCCTTTCCTTGCCTTTGTGAGGTGGAAGCTTCTGTGTTTGATGGCAAAGTACCTGTTGGTCTTTGATACCAAGCAGTTGCTGATTACCCCACTTGGTTCTGTAGGTTCTTAATTGATGCATCTTGTTCTTGCCTAGCAGTTCTAGTTTCACTGATGAATGATCTAAGCAATTCTTCTAGAGAATTATCATTGGCAGGTGAGTTTGGTCTTTGTTGGTTTTGAGGTTGGAATCCAGGAGGTGTAGCTGGTGCAGGTGCATTGGAATTGTTCCACCTGAAATTTGGGTGGTTTTTCCATCCTGGATTGTAGGTATTAGAGTAAGGGTTGTTATTCCTATTGTAACCTACATAATTGACAGAGACAGGGTTGCCAGGACACTCTTCATATAGATGGCCTCCCCCACAATAGACACAACTTGTAGTTCCTGAAGGGGCTTGTTCTATGGTTGCTGCAGTGTTTTCCTTAGGTATAGATACACTAGATGTAGGTGCACTAGTGAACTGTTTGATCATGTTAGTTAAAGAGGCTACTTGAGTAGATAAGGCTGATATGTCATTAATCTCATGTACCCTAGAGGTTTTCTTTTGGGCACTCACCCTCTCAGTAGGCCAACTAGAACCATTTGTAGCAATTTTATCAATGAGATCACATGCTTCATTATAAAACATATTCAAAAGAACATCACCAGCTGATGCATCAAGCATCACTCTAGTTTGGGGTTCTAGACCATTGTAAAAAGTTTCCATTTGTATAATGACAGGTAAACCATGATGTGGACATTTTCTTAATAGCTCTTTCCATCTTTCCCATGCTTCAAACATTCAAATTCTTTTTGCCTAAAAGATGTAATATCATGTCTCATCCTAGCATTTTTAACTGGAGGAAAATATTTACTTAAGAATTTTTCAACTAGTTCATTCCATGTATGAATAGAATTGGGCTCCAAAGAGTTTAACCATGATTTAGCCCTATCTTTCAATGAATATGGAAATAACTTAAGTCTAAATGCATCCTCACTAATCCCAGGAATGATAAAGTTACTACAAACTTCTATGAATTGTTTTAAATGCTCATGGGGATCCTCATGTGGAGATCCACCAAATTGACCAATTGTTTGCAACATTTGAAACATCATAGGTTTAAATTTAAAATGAGCAGCATCAATACGAGGTCTAGCAATGCTAGTCTGTATATGTTGCTGATCATAATGGGCATAGTCCCTCATAGGCCTATCCCTATCATTTATCATACCTATTGGTCCCATTTGAATGAATTGTTGCCTGTGATCTTCCTCACCTTCAGGTTGTTGGCTCGCCGGAGGTTGTGGTGGCTCGCCAGAGAAGATGAAGATGAAGATTGGGGGGTTTTCTAGATTTGTTAATTTTGTCAATTTGGTCCCTCATGTGTTTTTTAAGTTTCACTTTGGTCTCTTATATGCCACATCATTTAAACAATTCCAAATTAGCAGTGACACTTAAGGCGTCACGTCAGTAATTAACTGCCATTGTGGCGTATGTTAATAAAAACTAACGACATGGACCAAAATGAAACCAAAATGAAAGAAGAGGGACCAAAATGGACCAAAAAAAGATAAATGACCAAAATGAAACCTAGAGCAAAGATAAAGGACCAACAGTGCTATTTAGCTATATATATATATATATATATATATATATATATATATATAGCAATGGATGAAGGAAGGAGTGGAGGGACTATTGCAAAACCTTAGTGGAAGCTTGGAGGAAAAAACACTAAAAGAAGTAGTGGAAGAGGAATAATTTTTATTGCATTTTAAGTTGTGTGTTACAACTGAGGCATCAAATGCCTTATATAGGAAAAGAAAGGCCTACTATTTAAGCCGGTTAAAAGACTACTATTATATTCGGTAGCCTGTAAACTAAAAAGACAAAATACCATTATTAATGCCGGGTACACTTGGGGCCCATCGACACATTGATAATGACTAAAGTTGAAAAAACAAAAATAAAAATAGTACGAAATATTCCCTTGGTCGACCACTTTGTCAACAATAATTGAGTGGCCTTCTGAATCTTTAGATTCCTTTGAAATTTCAAATTATGTCGGCAATTATTGTTGTCATTTTCCCTTGTTGATTTGGTGACTCATCCCTTCTATCATTGCATCCCAGAAATCTTCTGGTATAGGTTCTGCTTCTTCTTCTGCCTGAGATTCTCCGGCTAGACAATTGTAGGTGTTGGAATCCAGTGATCCTTGTGAACTACTAGTTTTCATTGATACATCATTACTTTGAACTTTAAAAATTTTGAAGAATTGATTTTTCATATGATCTAAAGTTCTGATCATAATTTGTTCTTCCGTCTCATTTGGAAAAAAATTCTGAAAGTAATTTTTCAGATTTTCTAAAGACATTTCTTGAAATCCTGATTCTTTGGGTCTGGATTGATCCTCAACTATGGTTGTTTCAATTTTTTCTTTCATATGTTGAAGAACCTCTTTAGGCATCTTAGTCCACCATTTGTAGAAGAAATTTCTTCTGAGTATAGGGATATTGAATTTATCCTTAGCAATGGTAATTGTCCATCTCCAAATCCATGGGATTTGGAATTTAATACAATATAAACAAGATCCTTGCCCTGTAATCATCCTTGAAGCATTCTTCAGAATTAATGGGTTATAATTGCACCATGTTTCATATAAATTTAATATATTTTTTGGTAAATCTCCAAAGAAGGACCAAATTTTATCCACCAGTTATAAAACCAATTTGGTAAAGGTTTTTCCATAATTTCTGAATTAATGCTAAAAAACCAAGAATGCTTATTCTTTGGATTTTGGTAATAAAAAGCTAATGTAAAACTTCCTTACTCTTCAGCAATTTTTATTGCTTTTTCTGGATTAATGCTAAAAAACCAAGAATGCTTACTCTTCAGCAATTTTTATTGCTTTTTCTCCATTAGGGTTTAGTCCCCATTCTCTTGGCGATAATATCTTATTGATATGACATTTGCTGAAGTTTATAAAACTTCCTGGGTTATTATTTTGATAATGATGTGTGATTGTTACTGATTCAATAACTAATAGAAGTATTTCCATATGTGGTCTGGACTTACCATAAAGTCCAGGATATCCTCTTGATTCAAGATATCTTGTTTTAACAGACCATCCATCATTAGGAGTCAAATTGATATCTTCCTCTTCGACATACATTATGTCTTCTGTAAAACAAGATTTTCATAATAATCTGTTGCCTCTTGAGGTGTTTCATTTATAGCTGCATCTTTATAAGTTGATGCCTTACTTGATGAAGAAGAAGGAATATCTTCTTTCTTTGGAGAGTGCGAGCAATTCTTTGCAAATTTCTAGTCCTATGGACTGTAGTCCAATCCCCTATTAGAGGAGTGTTTGTTTCTTGATAGGGCAACAAATTGTTGCGTCCTCGGCCACAGAAATAGCCACGACCCCTTCCCCTATTGGGGGTTGTCATTTCCCTGCAAAAATTCACGAGTCAAATAATCAGCAAGAGAATTATTTTCTCCTTTAATATATTGTATTTCAAAATCAAATACTGACAATTGGGCTTGCCAACTAGCAAAAATTTGTTTTGATATAAGATTCTTGACATCTTTCTCAATGATTGATTTAGCTGAGCTACAATCAATACGAAGCAAAATTTTTTGATTTAATAAATCATCCTGGAATTTTGAAATATATTTAATTATGGAAAGCATTTCTTTCTTAATAGTCAAATATTTAGACTATGTTGGATTCCATTTTCCTGAAGTAAATCTTACTAAAACTTCTTTATTATTGTCTGGTATGACCTGCTTCAAAATACCACCATATCCTAAATTAGAAGCATCTGTTTCAACTATTTTGAAATACTTAGGATTTGCTAGGGCTAAGCAAGGTAAACACTTTACCTTACTTTTGATCTTTTGGATAGCTAGAGAATGTTTCTCTGTCCATGAATAACTAAATTATTGTTGTGGTGAGGACCCTTGAATGGTATCAGAGCCATTCGATGGGTGAGTTATTATTATGAATATATTATTCTAACAACATCTTACTTGTGGTTTTTTAAATCTAAGAATGTTTTTAGTGTTTTCTTAAGAATCGTCATATTTTTCCAGTAAAAGGAAGTATTAGGATGATTCTAAAAAAGAAAATTTTTGCTAAAAACAATTGACATCTTTGATTTAGGAGAAATCCTTCTATCCCTATGGGTTGATAGTTAAACAGTTTTACTGTTTGCAAAGATGACAAATAAGATGTTGGGAGTATAGTATATTCATGAGTTCAACTGACTCATCTAGCTTTACTGGTTAAGTGTCTGAACCACAACAATATCTCAAACTTTTAATATGGAAATAGATGATTATAATCATCAAGATAATTCTATAAAGAATGAAGAATTAGTTGAATATCAAAAAAATTGGATCAATTAAACAAGTGGACAATTCCTGCAGTTCCTTCTAGCCAAATATATAAATTTGGTATTTTTGATCTCAAATCAAGATATGCTGTAAAGACCATTGAACAGACTGTTCAAGTTTCTGAGAATACTCAGACCATAAAATTATTAAGTAAAAAAGATTTACTTCCTTTTAAAGACTATAATTTTATTCATATTGGACTTGTGCAAATTGCCTTTAAACCATTAACCTTGCTGAGATTAAATGCAAGTATTCTTGCATATGTTAGAGATGGTAGATGTAGAGATTTCAAACCTTCTCTAGCTGCCTTAATTGAAACGAGTCTATGTCATGGACCTGTTTATTTTAATGTTTCTCCAAATTTGATATCTGAGAGAAATACTCTAGATGCTATGCAACTCACTATCAATACTAATGGGTATAATTTTACATAAGGTAGTGAAGTAATAACAATATGTTATAGAGTTTATTATAAGGTTTTGAATACGCTTAATCCAAAGGTTAAGCAAATATCTTTTCCAGGGACAACAACTCTTGTCCAAACTAATTTATTAACTTCAAATATAGTGACCAATAGGTTAATCAAATGGAATGATATTAACTTTCCTGAGTCATGGTCGCTACCCCAGGCAGTGGAACCTAAGCCTATCTTAAATAGAGAGATAGATCAGATTATCCAAACAAATGAAGGGGATATAGAAATAAAGTTTAATCCTCAAAGGGTTATTAGAATACCAAGAAGTCTTTCTGCAAGGCATTCTGTTAGTGAGTTTTATACAACTCCTAGTGAAACACATAGACCTTCTACTTCTCATCCAATAGAAGAAATAGAGACAGTAGAAAATAT
This sequence comes from Oxytropis ochrocephala, assembly GCA_020916435.1. NCBI lineage: Eukaryota > Viridiplantae > Streptophyta > Magnoliopsida > Fabales > Fabaceae > Oxytropis > Oxytropis ochrocephala. Next base: position 84,693,512 of record CM037092.1, on the reverse strand, counting down.
TAGAATTAGTGAGAATCAAATTCCACATGGTATATATCAAAAAACCTCACGGAGTAGGGAATCTCCTACTCAATCAGAAATGAGTTTTCATTTATAAATGAGATACATATTAGATTTCTCTCCCGGTAGTGGAATGAGAGAACTCGTTAATGATGAGTTCCAACAGGATAAATATGCCCAATTTAGGGAATGGTATTTTATGAAATTCTCTTCTGCAGAACTTAATAAGCTTAAGGATGATTATTATATTCCTTTTTTGAAATGGTTTGTTAAGTATTTTACTAATAAAATCAAAAATGAGGTTGATAATGAAATTTTAGTTCTTAATTCAAGGAATTGGGAAACTATGAAAGGAGAAAAAATTATTAGTATTTTTCCTCCGAGACAACCTATAAATTTGGGTCAAAACGTAGAAGCCAGTGCTTTCAATAGTTTACATAAGGTAGAATGTAACCAAGTTACTATCAAAGAATTAAATTCTTTGATCAAAACCCAGAATTATACAAATGCTTTTCTTAATTGTTTAGGAGATCAATTTATTTCTCTTGAAAAAGATTTATCTTCCTTGAAGGAATTACTTGAAAAACAAATTTTTCAACAAAAAATGATTTTTGAACAAACTAATGAGTCTAAAGCCCCGATGATTACAGAGACTCCTATAGTACAACCTCCTTTGACAATAAAAGGTTTTAAAATGGAAGATAATACTTCTGAATTTATCAATATTTTGCAAGAACAATTAAAGAATTTAACTTTAAGTGTTTTATCTCAAGAGAGTGTTTCTGATAGCTCTGAGAGTCCTTCTGATCTTAGTAAGGATATAAATAATATTGATGATTTGACAAACATGTTTGCTAACCAGGATATTAACCAGGATGTTAATATTAATCCTATTTACACCTCTAAGGCCATAGAAAAATATTATTATAAGAGGACTTCACCTCAAGATTTACTTTATGAGGAACACGAACTATATCAGAATTCCATTCTGGTAAAGCCATTTATGAATGGAATATTGATGGCTTAAATGATAAGCCAATCATAGATACGATACATAGAATGATTATGTATTCTACTGTTTGTAAACAGCATGGAAATTCCGATAGCTCAATAGCTTCTTTTATAGCTACTAGATTTGTTGGTCAATTAAGAGGTTGGTGGGATCATTATCTTACTGAAGCTCAGAAAAAAGAAATTCTTGATCATAAGAAAGAAGTTAAGCTAGAATCTAGTTCTAGTAATACTATTGTTAGTACTGGGGAAGAGGATGCGGTTTATACCCTCTGTTTATCCATACTAAAACATTTTGATGGAACTAATGTTCCCATAGGAGAAAAAATAGCTTCTCTTTTACAAAATTTAAGATGTCCATCTTTAACTCATTTTAGATGGTATAAGGATACTTTCTTATCCAGGGTTTTTCAATTAAAGGACACCATGCCAATTCTATCCATTGGAAGGCAAAATTTGTTGATGGTCTTCCTTATCTCTTTTCTGAAAAGGTTATAGACAATCTTTAAGGAATAAGAATGATGGCATAAATATTAATTATGCTGATCTAACATATGGCCAAATTATTAGTTGCTGTATTAATGAAGGTTTAGCTCTATGTAATGACATAAAGTTAAGAAATCAGTTGAAAAAGCAAAAGTTAACAAAAAAACACCAATTAGGTGAATTCTGTGAACAAATTGCCTTTGATTTAGGAAAAGAGCCTAAAGAAGGCAAGAGAGGCCAAAGTAAGAAAGGGAGAAAACCCTTTGATAATAAAACAAAAAAAAATTTACAAAAGTTCTAGAAAAAAGAATTTTAAAAGAAAAATTTTTCAAGAAAGAAAACCAAAGATAAGCCTTTTCAGAAAAAAGGATAAAGAAAGGCTAAGAAATTAGATATAACCTACCACAAGTGTGGCAAAATAAGCCATTATGCCAACCAATGTTGGACTAAAAAAGTCTTAAATGAGATTGAAGATGATCAATTAAGGGCTCAATTAGAAAAAGTTTTATTAATTAGTTCTGAATCAGAACAAGAGTTTGATCCTTCAAGTGAAGGCATAGAGTGTATCAATGATACCTCTTCTGAATCATCTTCCACTAACAATAATGATTGTCAGTGTAATGAATTGAATTATTGGAAATCCATTGTTGAAATGAATGGATTAAATGTTCTAACAGGAGAACAGGATGAAGCTTTAAAAGCTTTAGAAGCCATAATTGATGGCAATTTGAAAAGAAAGATGATAGACACTCTTATGAGAGAATATATTAAAAAGGAAAGTCCTGTAATTATAGAGGCTCCTTATCAAATGAGTGAGGTTTTATCTAGATTCCAAGAATCTAATATTAGAGAGACACCAGTCTCTACAACTGATTTAAGAAGAGAAATAAATCTCTTAAAATCTGAAATTGCTCAGATAAAAAAGAATAATGATATATTATTCCAAAGAATATCTTCTAGAGATTCATAATCAACCAAAGATATCTTCTCTAGAAAGTCTTAATAAACAAAAAGAGACTGCTCATTCTAGTAGCAGCTATTTGTCTATATTAGACAGAGTAACTTCACAAAAATGGTTTGTGAGAATTACTTTAGTTGTTAATAAAAATTTTATTTTAGAAAATGAGATAGAACTCATAGATAGTGGGGCTGATCTTAATTGTATTCAAGAGGGAATTATCCCTACAAAATATTTTTCAAAAACTACACAATCTCTTACCCAAGCTGGAGGAGATAAATTGCAAGTTAATTATAAACTTTCAAATGCTTATATTTGCAACCAAAATATTTGTTTGCCAACTCATTTTATTTTAGTTAAAAATTTAACTCATAGAATTAACTTAGGCACTCCTTTTTTACATAAGATTATGCCTATTAGAAATATTGATCAAAATGGTATTACTACCGTTATTGATAATAAGGAAATTATTTTCAAATTTATTACCGATCCTCATACAAGGATGCTTAATGAGGTTAGGGATATTCCTCTTAACAAAGAAAAACAAATATGGTTTCTCAAAAGTGAAATTAATATATTTAATATTAATGATCATTTGAATATGGAAGAAACTAGGAGACAAATTAAGATTATTGAACAACTTAAAATGCAATAAAAATTATTCCTCTTCCACTACTTCTTTTAGTGTTTTTTCCTCCAAGCTTCCACTAAGGTTTTGCAATAGTCCCTCCACTCCTTCCTTCATCCATTGCTGCGCCTCACTCCTTGATTCCCTCTAAGGTAATTCAATTAATTAATTATATGTTGAATAACTAAATTATTGTTGTGGTGAGGACCCTTGAATGAAGACACTAAAAACATATCCTCTGATACCACTCAAGGGTCCTCACCACAACAATAATTTAGTTACTCAACATATAATTAATTAATTAATTAAAGTACCTTAGAGGGAAATAATGAAGGAAGGCGCAACAATGGATGAAGGAAGGAGTGGAAGGACTATTGCAAAGTCTTAGTGGAAGCTTGGAGGATAAAAGCACTAAAAGAAGTAATGGAAGAGAAGTAGTGGAAGAGGAATAATTTTTATTGCATTCTAAGCTGTGTGGTACAACTGAGGCATTGCATGCCTTATATAGAAATACTAAGGCCTACTATTTAAGCCGGTTAAAAGACTACTATTACATTCGGTAGCCTGTAAACTAAAAAGACAAAATACCATTATTAATGTCGGGTACACATGGGGCCCCATCGACGCATTGATAATGACTAAAGCTGAAAAAACAAAAATAAAAATAGTAGGAAATATTCCCTTGGTCGACCACTTTGTAAAAATAATTGAGTGGCCTTCTGAATCTTTTGATTCCTTTGAAATTTCAAATTATGTGTCGGCAATTATTGTTGTCTTTTTCCCTTGTTGATTTGGTGACTCATTCCTTCTATCATTGCATCCCAGAAATCTTCTGGTATAGGTTCTGCTTCTTCTTCTGCCTGAGATTCTCCGACTAGACAATTGTAGGTGTTGGAATCCAATGATCCTTGTGAACTACTAGTTTTCATTGATACATCATTACTTTGAACTTTAAAAATTTTGAAGAATTAATTTTTCATATGATCTAAAGTTCTGATCATAATTTGTTCTTCCATTTCATTTGGAAAAAATTTCTGAAAGTAATTTTTTGGATTTTCTAAAGACATTTTTTGAAATCCTGATTCTTCTGAGTATAGTGATGTTAAATTTATCCTTAGCAATGGTAATTGTCCATCTCCAAATCCATGGGATTTGGAATTTAATACAATATAAACAAGGTCCTTGCCCTGTAATCATCCTTGAAGTATTCTTCAGAATTAATGGGTTATCATTGCACCATGTTTCATATAAATTTAATATATTTTTTGGTAAAATCTCCAAAGAATGACCAAATTTTATCCACCAGTTATAAAACCAATTTGGTATAGGTTTTTCCATAATTTCTGGATTAATGCTAAAAAACCAAGAATGCTTATTCTTTGGATTTTGGTAATAAAAAGCTAATGTAAAAGCTTGGATATAATCCCAATAATTAAATTAAACATATTTACCTTCAGCAATTTTTATTGCTTTTTCTCCATTAGGGTTTAGTCCCCATTCTCTTGGCGATAATATCTTATTGATATGACATTTGCTGAAGTTTATAAAACTTCCTGGGTTATTATTTTGATAATGATGTGTGATTGTTACTGATTCAGTAACTAATAGAAGTATTTCTAAATGTGGTCTGGACTTACCATAAAGTCCAGGATATCCTCTCTATTCAAAATATCTCGTCTTAACAGACCATCCATCATTAGGAGTTAAATTGATATCTTCCTCTTCGACATACATTATGTCTTCTGTAACAGGATTTTCATAATAATCTGTTACCTCTTGAGGTGTTTCATTTATAGCTGCATCTTTATAAGTTGATGTCTTACTTGATGAAGAAGAAGGAATATCTTCTTTCTTTGGGGGTGCAGGCAATTGCGTAAATTTTTTAGTCCTATGGACTGTAGTCCAATCCCCTATTAGAGGAGTGTTTGTTTCTTGATAGGGCAACAAATTGTTGCATCCTCGGCCACGGCCATAGCCACGACCCCTTCCCCTATTGGGGGTTGTCATTTCCCTGCAAAAATTCACGAGTCAAATAATCAGTAAGAGAATTTTTTCCTTTAATATATTGTATATCAAAATCAAATACTGACAATTGGGCTTGCCAACTAGCAAAAATTTGTTTTGATACAAGATTCTTGACATCTTTCTCAACGATTGATTTAGCTGAGTTACAATCAATACGAAGAAAAATTTTTTGATTTAATAAATCATTCTGGAATTTTGAAATACATTTAATTATGGAAAGCATTTATTTCTTAATAGTCGAATATTTAGACTGTGTTGGATTCCATTTTCCTGAAGTAAATCTTACTAAAACTTCTTTATTATTGTCCGGTATGACCTGCTTCAAAATACCACCATATCCTAAATTAGAAGCATCTGTTTCAATGTGTTATACCCCAATTTTGTCCGTATTCATTTTCCGGTTTTAGTCGTTTATTTTATTATTTGTACTGAAGTCGTGCAATTGCGAGAGTCATTAAAAAGGTGTCTCATTTACCAACCCAAGTCAATCTCAACTAACCTCTTCAAAATACCGTTGTTTAAACTAAGAATGCGCGCGAATGATCGATCTTTTCGCACATTCTTTAGTTGGATTTTCGTATTTGGGCCTAGTCGAACTTAAGTGGGTTTATCCGAGTCGTTTCCATGCAAATGGGCTTATTCGAGTTGTTTTCTCGCAATTGGGCTCATCATTCCGACTTCTTTTCTATTTTTATTATTGCGTCCTTATTTTGAGCATATACATATATATATATAGTCCAAAAAATGTCAAAAAAAAATCTATTTAATTTTATTTACATTTTAAAAAGTGTCTAATTGTCCAAAATGTCCAAAAATACAAAAAATGATAATATTAAAGATACAAAGAATATAAAAACGAAAATTGAATAAAGGAGCAAAGATCGCATAATCTCTCTGGAGTGCATGTTTTTGCTCTCCAAGATCGTCAAAGCAAGCCCACATTATCAGTTGCAAAAGCCGGTCAAATAACAATTAATGCTAAACCTAATCCCTACCTATAAATAAACAGTTAACCTGAGGTCTAAAACACGAGAAAAAAGGGAGGACATCATTGCGAAAAATCACTAGAGAATAAGGATTAGGGCTTCACATGCTGAAACCCTAATCACCTAAATACTATTTCACGAGATCCGAGAAGAAAGGCGAGGAAGCGGTCACGGAGGTCGTAAAAATAGTAGCGAGTCACAAAGCAAGTAAGAGGGAGAAGTTCAGAGGCTGGAAAAACAATGAAGCTGGAATCACATCTTGCAGCTCAAAAGAGATCGATGTCTCAGTCTCTCCCTTGAAGCTGTTCCATCCCTCATCATCTCAGTCAGTCTTCATCCCTTCTCTCTCATAGTCGTTGTACATGTATATTCTTTTCACTTTTTACTAGTTGGCAACTAACAGTACTAGTGCATATTCTTTTTGCACTTTCCAAATGAATTCTTGATCGATTACAAGTGTAAACAAAAAAATTATACTATTAGCGCATACTAATTAAAACCTTAGATATCACATTTTGCAAATATTTTGTTTTGAACAAATTAAAACATGGAAGACCATGATCATTTCTCTTGTTTCGGAAATATTGAACAATGAATCACTTAAAAAGAAATTCTTGTGTAAACAAGAGCGAAGGAATTTGTCCGTGAAATTTCACGACTAGTTTTTATTCACGTTATTCAAAGTGGAGGAAAGCTTAATAATAACCCTCCATTCCTCTCTATTTCCCTTCAAACCTCTCCTTTCCAAACAAAATCTAAAGTAGATAAGAAAAAAACAGATTATTACTACCTAGCAGTGCAGAAGAACTTTGTAGTTAGTCATTAGATTTTCGGCCAAAGTTGGCCTTTCTCTCTATGGAAAGAATACTGCGCGGCGCAGCTGGGATGTGAAGGAGGGAGGATCAGTTTAGGGTTCATTTTTTAGGTTTTAGGTTTATATATTGTCTCACATTTTTAGTATTTTATTTTTATTTATTTTAATGTTCAGATTGCTAGCCACACCCCTTTATTCATGCACACGCCTCCCCACTTAGGCCTGGGCCAGCATACCGGGCTCTCCTATCTGAACCGGGCTTCCTTTTACACGCCCTATTAATTTTACAACCCCCTACGACTAATAAAATCCCAATTTACTATTTTCACCCCTGATGCACTTTTTAATTCTTTTCCAACTCAAACGTAAATGATTTTATCTCGCGAAATTAAATAAACGGCTAAGTCGGTTGTACAACCGGGTTAGTCATTATCTTAGGGCCAATGAGTGCATGCAGACCAAGAACCCCAAAACTTAATAAATACGAATGAACTATTTTTCCTAAAAACAGGGGACTAAGTCGGTTGTACAACCGGGTTAGTCAGCGTTCTAGAACTAATGAGCTGTACAGTTCAGGAGTTCTAGAATACCTATTCTAAAACGGACTCACCTCACACCAAACCAATTTCTTTCAAAAACTCTAAAATTATCTTCAAAAAGTAGGGGACTAAGTCGGTTGTACAATCGGGTTAGTCAGTGTCCTAGGGATCAGTGAGCTGTACAGTTCAAGGAATCCTAGGACCCCTACACTAAAAAACACCAACCCACAAACCTTTTTCGGGAAGAACTACGTAGCTTTGATTCCTCCATTGCATCCGGAGGTACGTAGGAGCAAGACTCAACTCTTGTCAAGCACTAAAAAACCAAAATTTAAATAAGTCTTTTTCTCTACAAATAAAAGGGTAATAATTAAATAAATCTTAAATTAATTAGACAATGGATGTCGTGGGGTGCTAATACCTTCCCCACACATAACGACTCCCGAACCCTAACAATGTCTTGTCCTAAAACTTAAAGGGATTTTCCGAATTTGCCCTTAAACTAAAATTTGGTGGCGGCTTCCTTTCGAACATCGAAGAATCCATTACCCAGATTTTTCGGTCGCTACAAAATCATTCTGGAATTTTGAAATACATTTAATTATGGAAAGCATTTCTTTCTTAATAGTCGAATATTTAGACTGTGTTGGATTCCATTTTCCTGAAGTAAATCTTACTAAAACTTCTTTATTATTGTCCGGTATGACCTGCTTCAAAATACCACCATATCCTAAATTAGAAGCATCTGTTTCAACTATTTTGAAATACTTAGGATTTGCTAGGGCTAAACAAGGTAAACATTTTACCTTACTTTTTATCTTTTGGATGACTAGAGAATGATTCTCTGTCCAAGGCCCTGGTTTTTCTTTAATCTATTATATAAAATAGTCGTGATATCCGAGCTAAATTCTCATAATAGTCTGAAATATAATTTAGATTTCCTAAAAACCTTTGTAATTGTTTCTTTTCAGAAATAATATCAGGAAATTTAGAAGCAAATTCAATACTTCTACTTATAGGAATAATTGTTCCTTGGTCTATTTCGTGACCCAAAAATCTAACTTTTGTTTGAAAAAGTTTCATTTTTGGAGCAGATATAACTAAACCATTATGTTTAACCAAATTTTTAAATATTTTTAAATGTTTAAAATGTTGATCAATAGTTTTAGAAAATACTAAAACATCGTCAATATAGACAATCATAAAATCAGAATAAGAATTGAAAATATCATTCATAATATTCTGAAATTCAGAAGGAGCATTCTTTAATCCAAATGGAAGAACATTCCATTCAAAATGTCCAAAAGGAACTGTAAAAGCAGTTTTGTATTTATCAGATTCATTAATCTGAATTTGCCAATAACCTGACTTCATATCAAATTTTGAAAAAATCAAGGCATCATTAAGTCTATCTAAAAGATCTTTCTTATTACGAATGGGATATAAACCTCTTAATAAATTTTTGAAATGGATAAGATATCTCATTCCTAATAAGAAAGATCTTTTAGATAGACTTAATGATGCCCCAAGTGTACCCGGCATTAATAATGGTATTTTGTCTTTTTAGGAGACAAATTAAGATTATTGAACAACTTAAAATGCAATAAAAATTATTCCTCTTCCACTACTTCTCTTCTACTACTTCTTTTAGTGTTTTTTCCTCCAAGCTTCCACTAAGGTTTTGCAATAGTCCCTCCACTCCTTCCTTCATCCATTGTTACGCCTCACTCCTTGATTCCCTCTAAGGTAATTCAATTAATTAATTAATTATATGTTGAATAACTAAATTATTGTTGTGGTGAGGACCCTTGAATGGTATCAAAGACAATATATAGAACCAAAGACAATATATATATATATATATATATATATATATATATATATATATATATATATATATATATATATATATATATATATATTGTGTCTTTTTAAGAGACAATATACTAATAATAAAAACCCAAATTGAGAGTTTACTCGTATTGTCTTTGGTTCTATATATTAAAAAAATTAGGCTGTGGATTACATCACTAAATGATTACTAACCATTGGATGACTAATTTATTACCTAAATTTTATCCAATGGGTGTCATTGTAGAGAGGCAATTATGTACTATACAATATCAATTATATAAATTAATTAATCAATATCCATTTATTGTTCCTATCTTTAAGACAATATATTGGATCGGTTATGGGACAATCAATATTCCTTTATTGATTTGTCTAATTTTGCTTAATTGTTGCCGAAATAAAGGCAATTAATTAGCAGAAGCCGTAAAAATAGTTCATCTTTCTTCCTTCTTCCTTCTTTTTATTCTTTCTTCTTTCTGCTTCTTATTTCTTCTTTCAATCTTATGTTTTTTTTTCATCTTCTTCTCTTATCTTCCTTCTTTCTTATTTCTTCTTCCATAATTCACTTTTTTTTCAAGCTGCATTTTTATCCATTAAATCAACGCACAATGTTAAGAAGCACGCTCTTCGTTTACGCCATTGATGTCTCACTACGAGGTTGACACCATTGAAGCACACTATTCGTTTACGCTATAACCAAAGTTCTATAATTAGGTGGTTAGAGCTCAGATAACCAATGTTCTGTAATCATGTGGTTAGTGTTACATTTAATTGTCAAGTATAATGACCAATTTCCTATTTTATATGTGATCGTACCTTGACCAATGAAGAGTTGAAGTGTTTGTTGCTTCGTCTAATGGGCCGGTCGTTGAAGGAGTGAAAGGACCGGTCCTGGCTTCACGCGTTGAGCACCTCGGGTGGTACCTGCAAAGACACTCCGACGATCTAGTGAGAGGTCGCTCGGGCGATAGCACAAGGTTAGAGAACGCACGATGCCATGTGCGAATGGCGATATATATCTTGTGAGGTCCGACCGTTATGCGAAGATTTCGGCCGGCGAGAATTGCGCTCAAGCGGCGTGTATGGGCCGTCGAGATGGGTGGGCCGCGAGTCCAATTGCTGTTGGCGATCCTCGATTTGCTAATACACCCGAGAACGATTGCCCCCAAGCCTAGGTCGCTTAAGAGCGGGTGAGGCTTGAATCGATGCCCCAGGAGTGAAGTTCCCTTGATGAAACGGACGCGCCGTTTGCTTTTTCCGCGGCGGTGTCGACCGCCGTCAAACATCGGTAGGCCGCCGCGACGGTTGATCTTTCCCCGACATTTTAAGGCGTGACGTTTGGTGTTTCCGAGGTTGTCCGAGACAACCATTGGTGAGAAGACGAAGCGTTGTGACTCTTCGTATCCCGGCCCCTTCGCGCAGAGATCCATGCTATAAATAGCTCTTCTACGAGTTCATTTCTCGCTTTTCAAGATTTGCTCGCCAACGCCACCGACTGCGCGGCGCCGACTTGCATTCAAGTCTGTTTTGTCTATCCGCGACCGATCTTCGACCCGCTTAAGGTACGAACCGATCGCTTCCTCTCGCTTCTTTTAAACTTGGGTTTTTATTTTTGAAAGTACATCGTGCTTTTCCACGCCTCGTGATAGGGGTGTCAGTCGAGGATGGCGGCTCGCCGCCTCTCATGAGTGCTTTGCTCGATCGACCGACTCGATCCCTTTATCACAGTGTTTGTGTATGCCACGGACAAAGTTAATCGCCCGTATTCGGAAAACCACCGCAATCCTTTGCTACCTATATGTCGAGACCAGGCGAGCCCAATTCCCAAGAGGCGAGTCTAAGTCGTCTTTGGGCGACAAAGCTCTAACTCTTCAGCGATTCTTCGAGCAAAGACGGGCTCGAAGTTCTCATTCTTCCGGTCGGGGATCGGCCAGCCCCAAGAGCCCTGATTCCAGATCTGTCCATTCTGCCGAGCGGCCGAGCAACTCTCCACCGCCCGAGGATGTTGTATCCCGAGTGGAGGGAGAAGAGGAAGACGCCGACGTGATTATCATTGATGATGATGAGGCGCAGAGTGCCGTCCCGGTCGTGGACGAGGAGATGGTGGAGGCCGAAGGGGGCCAGGCCGAAGACGTCCCAGGAGAAGAGGTGGCTCAGCCCGAAGTCAATATTTCTGGTTTGGAGGCCAACATCGGAGGGTCGAACGAAGGGTCGGCCGAGGTTCAAGCTGAGGTCGAAGTCCAAGCTGACGTAGCTCGGGAGGTGTCTGACATGTCTTGGGTGTCGGAGACTCTTCGCTCTAACAGGAGCATTCTTACGGTCGGTCACGATGCCTTGCCCGATCTCCGGAGCCGTCTTGAAGACTCACCGGGCTGGAGGATAAGAGGCATGAAGGAGGGCGAAGATATTGCGACTTACTCTTCCAACTTCAAGTTCACGATGTATCGGCTCGTGTTCGAGAAGATGAAGATCACCCCTCCTTTCACCGAATCCCGGTAGCGACGTCTTGCGCCATATTGGGGGTCGCCCTTCACGAGCTTCATCCAAACGCATGGGCGTTTTAAAGACCTTTCGAGGTGTCGGCCTGACTAAGTGGGTCGGGTCGGCCAGATCGATGATGCTTTTCTTTGCTATCTTCGAAGTGAAATGGCCTCGAGAGAAGGCCAACAAGGAGAAAAGGGAGCAAGTCTCCTTCAAGATGTAGAAGACCCATCACCGATTTTTCAAAGCGTTCCAAGAGTCTTTAGGAGCGGCCTCGAAAAGCCAGTACTTTTGGATCGTTCCAACTGAAGAGGCCGGCAAGGCCGTTTGTGAGGTCAGTGGACGGGATCTTTGGGTCCCCTTACTTCCCTATCATGTGGAATGAGGCTCACTACTCGCAGCGGCGGGAGATTACATCTATACTGATGAAAGATCCGGGAGAGGCCGACCGGAGACTTTGGAGATGATAAAGTCATTGGCGGGCATGATGCGCGTCCGGATCCTAAGGGCGACATACCTTGCCGGCCCTTTGTCTTGTACGAAGGCTATGAACTGGAGGCCGAGATTGGTTCGCTTTTGAACTTTTTCGTCCTTATATTCTGTTGTTGACTTTCTCTTTTTCCTTCTAACTTATGACTCGTTATTTCGCAGAAAGGATGGCCGGCAAAAGTTGGGAATTGCTCGCTCCGATCCCAAGCTGAAGGAGGGCTAAGGGACTGGCGCTTCTCGGTGGGGTAATCCCGAACCTTCCTCCAAAGTTCCTCATACCCCTAAGAGCCAAGTGAAGAAGCCGGTCGGCAGGCCTCGGTCGCCTCCTCCCAGTGCCGATCGATCACCCAAGCGGGCCAAGCGTGATTGTCGGGTCTCGGCCCCTGAAACGGAGGAGATTCCCATCATTCAGCTCGAAAGCTTGGGTGCGGCCGATCTGGAGCAGTACCGAAGGAAACCCATGGCGCTCTGCGCTTCTCTCTGTATGGGGGTCGAGAAAGTCATGGCCGAGCTGGTGGCCGAATCTGATGGTAACTTTACTTTCTTAGTCTTGTCATCTTTGTCTTACCTTTGTTCGACCGACTAACCAATACTTCGACCTGAATTTCGCAGGGAAGGGCAAGGCTTTGACTGAGGCGCAGCAGAAATATGACAAGCTCCTCCAGTCGAAGAAGGAGGCCCTCAAACGGGGGGAGGAAGACCGCCGCATCATCAAAGAGAACAAGGAGCTTGCTTGCAGGCGGTGAAACGATCAAAACCGACCTTGAATCCGTCGAGAAAGAGAAGGCCAGATTGGAGGCCGTAAACGCCGAGCTGCAGTCGAAGATCCAAATGGTGGCTAAGGCCGGTCAGGAGGCTGCAATCGAGCAATTTTACAACGCTCTTGGCCAGGCGCGGGTGTTGAATACCGATCTGCAGATCAATTTCGATGACAAGATGATCAAGCCCGCGCATTATGTCGAAAATAACAAGATCATGTTGCCTGCAGAATATGACGAGCAGGGCAACGTCATTCGCCCGGCCACCATTCTCTTTTGAAGCCCGCCTGCGAGCGGTGTAATTTTGTAATTTTAACTTGCCTTCGGGCCTGACAATTTTCCTGCCTTTGCGCAGTTCTTTAATTCGTGGGCGCTCGGCTTCGGCCGGGCGTCCCATATTTGTAATGACAATCTTTATTTGCTTTCAATTACGCCATTTCGAATTTATATTGCTATGTCTGCGTATTTCTTGCTTTTATTCGCCTTACTCGTTTTGAACTTGTGGGCCGCTCGGCGGCCGTTTCGTGCTACTTCGATAGCGTTCGTTTTTGGTCGCTTTTCTTTGCGCGCCTTGTATGTTTATTTTCTCTAAGTCTTTGAACTTTAAGGCCGTTCGATGCGTCATTCGCGCTTATTTGGAAGCATCCATTCTTTGACGAGTCAAGATTCCAACGGGGCCTAGTGGTCGCTCGGCGACCTTCAATCGAGCCCTTTCGATGGTATTTAAGTAGATCGTTTTCGACGGCCTACCGCGATGGTTATTACTTAACCTTTGGGCCATTTTCGATGGCACTCGATATAGATCGTTTCGACGACCTAGCGTTGTTGGGCCATTTTCGATGGCGCTCGGTTGGGACCGCTTCGACGGTCTTTCGATTCGCATCGTTTCGACGATCAAAGGTTTCGCGAGTTTTAACCCTTGGGCCATTTCGACGGCACTTTCGGTTGGGACCGTTTGACGATCCTTTCGATTTAGATCGTTTCGACGATCTCATCAACTTTGATAAGTCTTCGATCGCTCCTGCCTGCTTTCATTAATAGATCGGTCGTTATTACATTCAGATCCTTGGTTACATTCAAACGTAATACTTCCTAAGTTTTTCTGCATTCCATGTTCTCGGGGATAGTCGCCCCATTCATGGTTTTGCACTCGTATGCCCCCTTGCGGTCTTCGTGATGACTCGTCACGGACCTTCCCAATTTGGCGCCGACTTTCCTTGGCGTGCATTCTTGTTTCCCACGTCGGCCCGTCTTAGAAACGAGTGGCCGACCGAGAATTCCCTCTTTTGAACTCGGCGTTGTACCGGTCGCGACCTTCTGTTTGATCAATTGCTCTCTTAGCGAAGCTTGGGTGCGCAGTTCTTCAATTAAGTCCAGCTCTTCTCGGATAGCCCGATCTAGATTCGAATTTGATGCCAAACTCACTGAGTTCTACCGCCCACTTTATCATTCGTCCCGCCAGGTCTGGCCGATGAAGGACTTGCCTGATAGGCTGGTCGGTCCTTACCACGACCTGGTGGGCCACAAAGTAGGGTCTCAACCTTCTAGCAGCTATTAGGAGTGCAAGGGCAAACTTCTCTATCTTTTGGTATCTCAGCTCGGGCCCTTGGAGTACTTTGCTTATGAAATAGACTGGATTCTGCTTTAGCTCGTTCTCTCTAACTAGCACAGCACTGAGAACTTCTTCTGTGATGGCCAAGTACAGATATAACGTCTCGCCCGGTAACGGCTTGGTCATGATCGGCGGGCTAACCAAGGCTTGCTTTAATTCGTCTAATGCTCGCTGGCATTGCTCGGTCCACTCAAAATCCACTTCTTTCTTCAGCAGTCTAAACAGTGGGAGCGACTTGCAGGCCGCTTTGGGGATGAACCCGGATAGAGCGGCCACCATACCATTGAGTCGTTGTATTTCTTTTTTTCGATGTGGGCGGCCTCATATCGGCGACCGCCTCTACACTTTTCGTGGTTTGCTTTATCCTCTTTCGGTCGGTGAAAACCCAAGAATCTGCCGGCCCTCACCCCAAAGGTACACTTTTGAGATTAAGTCTAAGCGAGTTCCTCCTAGCTTCTTCAAATATTTCTCTCGAGGTCGCTTCACGTGATGCGGGTCGGTTACACTTTTAATGATCATGTCGCCCGGATACACCTCTCGAGATGCGACCGATCCGTCTTTTAAAAATCTTGTTCATCATCCATTGGTAGGTCGCTCAGCCGCTTTTTCGATCAAGGGCATCACCTTATCTATCGAAAATTTCCCGATCGGTCATGAAGGCCGTCTTGTGCCGATCGGGCGGATACATCGTAATCGATTGTATCCGAGTAAGCATCCGTAAAAGACAAGTAGTTTGTAGTTCAAGCCCCATCGACCACCTTGTCAATGTTAGGCACGGGGAAGGCATCCTTCGGGCATGCCTTATTTAGATCAGTATAGTCCACACACATCCTCCACTTTCCATTCTTCTTCTTAACTAGCACGACATTGGATAGCCAGGTCGTGTATTTGATCTCTTCTATAAAATTGGCCTTTATGAGGTCCTCAACGGCCTTTGCAATGCGCTTGAGATTTTTCCTCGCTCGAGCACGTCTTCTGAGCGAGCGACCGGCTTGATCCCTTCATCGACTGAAAGTTGATGGCAGGCTACTTCGATAGGAATGTCGGGCATGTCTGATGCCTGCCATGCGAACAGGTCAGCGTAGTCTCTCAAGCATTGCACAAGGTCTTGCTTCACTTGCTCTGGTAGGTCGTTACCGAGCTTCACCGTTTTGGATGGGTCGTCACCCAATTGGACATCTACTAACTCTCCATGGGGCTCTGGTCTTCTCAGCCTGTTTTTCAGTTCTCGAGCCAAATCATCATCATTGTCTTCTGGGTCGCTGTCTGGATCATATCGAGCGTCCAAATCAGCGACATTGACTTGATGGCCTTCACTAGTGCTCTGAACGTTCGGGCCACGATCTACCTCGTCACATATTTCTTGGTACAGAGCGTGGCTTCTTCTTGCGATTCTAGGTCGCCGCCGGAGGTAACTACTTGGTCGTCCTTGCTATAGAATTTCATTTTTAGATGCACCGCCGATCGATGTAACGGCCTCTAGCTTACCCAAAGTCGGCCTACCAATAATACATTGATAGCGAGGATTTGAGGGGAGTACAAGGAACGCCGTCCCGACCGTCGCATGCAGTACTATCCCCGCTGTCGTCACCAAACGTGACCAAGAGACTCGATCGTTCCCAACGGATAGGTCGTCACCCCATTGAAACTCGTTAGAGGAGTAGGCTCGGCACGGGAATTATCTCGCCCGATCAACCTTTATTTTGTCGATCAAGCCTTCAAACATGATATCAGCCGAGCTACCTTGATCGACGAGATTCTCTCTGCAGACTGTGTTTGCCATAATGACTGGACGATTACCAATGGAACATAGCTATTAGGCTTGCCGTCGTATAGGTCGCTATCATCGAACGAGATGGGAGGTCTGCTCGAGACCGGTGGTGGTGCTGAGGTGGATGCGACCATTAACAATTCGTCCCACTTTCTCTTAGTGGCTTTATTAGACTCCCTGCGATCCAGGGGGTTTCCACCATGAATAACCATCGCAACATTACGGCCTCTGGACTGCCGAGTGTCACGATCTTCAGATCGATCCTTGTTTTGGGTGCCCTCTATGGCCAGAGGCCCCTTTCCTCTGTCTGGATCGGCTTCTTTCGGCTTCTCTTGAGGTCGGTCGCCTTCCTCCGACCTCACATACTTTCCCAACTTGCCTTTCTGAATAAGCTCTTCAATATCATCCTTGAGGGCCATGCAGTCGTTAGTATCATGACCCTTGCTCTTGTGGTAACGGCAATATCTTTTGGTCGGTCGTGCCCCCTTCTTGAGCACGAGTGGTTCAGGCCGCTTAACTCCCACAAACTCATTATTCTGACACTCGCTGTAAATCTGCGCAATGGAGGTGTTGAGTCGAGTGCGATGATCAAACTTTTTGTCTCGAAAGTCAGGCCGATTGTCGCGGCGACCTTCATGCCCTTTGGCCGGCTTGCTGTTTTCTTCTTTAGGTCGTGCGCGGCCTTTCTTCTTCTTGCCGAGTTTCTTCATATCGCATGTGGGCGTTAGCCCTCGTTAAGAAGTGATCGAGATCTTGGTAATGATTCAATGTAAACTCTTCAACGAACCGGTGGTCCGGTCGGATACCACGCTCGATATATTTGACTTGTCCTTGTCGACAAGTCACGAACGCACTTCACCTCGGTGTTAAACCGGTCGATGTCTTGTCTCAACGTCTCATTATCTCCCTGAACAACAGAGTCCAAGTATTCTTCATACCAGGTATTGGCGGTTTGCGGTGTAGTGAGACAAGAATATTCTAATCAGTCGTCCCACACGGAGATGGTATTGGGCGCAAAGACTCCCACCATTCCAATGCTCGGCCGCCCAACGACCGGGGAAAAAGCACGCATTTCATGGTCGGTCCCAATTCCCTCAGAGCGGTAGTAATTATTGAAGTAAGCGCGGAGATGCTTGTGCGGATCACCTCGCCGTCAAACTTGTTGAGATTGGGCGCCATGAGATCTCGGAATCTTATAACGCCGATCTCCCGGAGAACGGGCCATGTTCATTCCCGAATGCCGTTCGACCCAAAGGGTTGCATTGCGAGGCATGCCTCGTTGTTCCGGCATTCCATAGAATCCTCGAGATGGGCCGGTTGGCGGAAGGCGAGGAGGCCTTACGGGTCGCCGCTTTGGCCCTCCTAGGCCGATGCGAAACGCCCCTAATTCTTCCATTTCGTACTCTTCCACTCTTCACGAGAATCCCAAGATCGCTTCTCGACCGAGCGTGACCCGGATGACTCGTTAGATGAGTATTCGGTGGCGCGGCGACCCGTGTCGGGGCGGTAGCTAGAATCTTCATAGTCATCCGGACATCGAGCGGCGCTCACGCGCGTTCTGCTTCGCCGGGGCGACTGCGCGCCGCTTCTTTCCCGCCGGAGAACGATGAGTAGTGCTCTCGGCGTGAAATGCTCCTTCGAGGAGGAGCGGTGTCTTCGTGTCGGCCGGCGACGAGCCGAGGGTTCTCCGTCTTCGCACGCCGCGCGCCCGAATCAACCCCTTTCATACCGGGAGATGAGTGCATCTCGATCTGCGATCACACGATTCTTGTTTTGCAAGATCTCGCAAAACGGCTTGAGTAACATGGTCCGCAGAGGTTCGGATGCCCGCTTCAATCGGCTCGGCGCAAGTCTCCGAGAGCGGACGGATGGATCTGGCTGGACGGCCAGGGCCCACGGCAGATGTGTAATCGAAGGCTCTTGTCGTGGAAGTCCTTGAGATTCGTGGGATCAGCACGCCACGCCCGGGGTCGCTGGCGGGTTCGCCGGAGGATTGAGTCGAGAAGCGGCCCGCCGCGGGGCCGGTCGCGTGGAGCCATAAGAGAGGTAGGATAGCGCGCGGGCCTCCCATCGTGGTCGCCAATTGATCGTACCTTGACCAATGAAGAGTTGAAGTGTTTGTTGCTTCGCCTAATGGGCGATCGTTGAAGGAGTGAAAGGACCGGCCACGGCTTCACGCGTTGAGCACCTCGGGTGGTACCGCAAAGACACTCCGACGATCTAGTGAGAGGTCGCTCAGGCAGATAGCACAAGGTTAGAGAACGCACGATGCCATGTGCGAATGGCGTATATATCGTGTGGTCCGACCGTTATGCGAAGATTTCGGCCGGCGAGAATTGTGCTCCAAGCGGCGTGTATGGGCCGATCGAGATGGGCTGGGCCGCAGTCCAATTCTTTCATTGGCGATCCTCGATTTGCTAATACACCCAGGAACAGTATGAATAACCGAAGTTCTGTAATTAGGTGGCTAGAGTCTACTAACCAAAATTGTTTAATTCTATGGCTAGTAATCAACTAACTGAAGTTATGTGACTTCGTGGTTAGGAGGGGTTTCGTTTACTCTGGTAAGGAGGGGTTTTCGATTTGATACTGTAAGGAGGGGTTTCGTTTACTCTGGTTCATTTTCGTAGCTTCTGGGTTCGTGTTTTCTAGTTCCTCTCTGGGAGTCTTCTTCTTCGAGTCTTCTTCGCGTGTTGTTCTGGGTTCGTCTTCTTCGCTTCTTCTTTGAGTCTTCGTCGCTGGGTTTCGTCGTTCGTTCTGTGTTCTTCGCTGGGTTTCGTCGTTCGTTTTGTGTTCTTCTTCGCGTGTTCTGTGTTCTGTGGATATTTTAGATTCTCTAAAACCAAGAAACTCCAACCCTTTTAGCAACATTTTTAAAGCTTTCTCAGTAACAACCCAATGGAAGACCTTTCATTATGGAATAGGAAGCTTGAATGCCCCAACTTCAACGTTCTCAACTTCTTCAAATGTAACTCACCCTTTCTCTCTCACATCTCTCCTTCAGCTTCTCACAAGCTCTGTTCGACTATGAATGGGTCAAGATGTGAAGATGAACAAGCCATGAATTCTCTGAATTTGGGGATTTTGGGCATAGAGGATATTTCTGATTTTTTTTTCTAAAAAAAAGAATGTAATGTTTAATCTGATGTGGATGCCAACAATGATTTTTAAAATAAAAATCATGATTAAAAAAGCCACGTAGGAGTTCATTATAAAATGGGAGGTGTGTAGCGACCGGAAAATCCGGCAAAGGATTCTTCGAAAGGTTCAAAAGGAAGCCGCCACCGAAATTCTAGTTTAAGGGCAAATTCGGGAAATCCCTTTAAGTTTGGACAAGGCGAGTTTAAGGTTCGGGGAGAGTTATGCGTGGGAAGGTATTAGCACCCACGACATCCTTTGGTCTAATTAATTGTAGTTTATTATCATTTTACCCTTTTTATTTATTGTGAAAAAGACTTAATTAAATTTTTAATTTTTAGTACTTGACAAGAGTGGTATTTTGCTCCTACGTACCTCCGGATGCAATGGAGGAATCAAAGCTACGTAGTTCTTCCTGAAAAAGTTTGTTGGTTGGTGTTTTTTAATGTAGGGGTCCTAGGGCTCTTTGAACTGTAAAGCTCACTGATCCTAGGACGCTGACTAACCCGGTTGTACAACCAACACAGTCCCCTACTTTTTTGAAAGTATTTTTGAGGTTTTTTGAAAGAAGTTTGTTTGATGTGAGGTGAGTTGGTTTTAGAATAGGTATTCTAGAACTCCTGAACTGTACAACTCATTAGTTCTAGAACGCTGACTAACCCGGTTGTACAACTGACTTAGTCCCCTTTTTTTTAGGAAAAGTGATTTATTTATTTACTTATAAATTTTTAGGATTCTTGAACTCATCTGACTCATTGGTCCTAGAATGATGACTAACCCGGTTGTACAACCGACTTAGTCTTTTATTTGATTTTGGGGTAGAAAAAATATTTAATTGTTGTTTTTGATTTATGAGAAATTATTTGGGTTGAAGAGAATTAAAAAAATGAAAAGAAGGGTTTAAACAGTAAAAAGGGTGTAGATAGCTACAGGGAGTAGTATTATTAAAAATGGGGTGCGGATAGCAGTGCCCAATCCATATGGTTCGGATCTATGTGCAAGGTGGGCTTCAAAGAGATGTATGAAGTAAAATGTGGGTGCAACTAGTAAACTGAACATCTAATAAAAATAAATAAATAAATAAATAAGGAAACAAGTGTGAATATAAAAAAGTAATTAAAACACACAAAAAAAACCTAATCTTCAAGCCTTATGTGCCACCACCAGCACACACACAGAGAGAGAGAGTAGCTCTGCGAAATTTAGGAGAGGAAAACGGCGAAATTTCCGCCGAGTTCGAGGGAAGAGAGAGAGACGTGAACCGAGCTTGCGATGGGGAGGGGGTTTCGCGGTGGTGGCTCGGTTTGAAGGTGACGACTCGGTGAAGGACGACGTCCGGCCATCCTCGGCCGGAGATGATGATAGTGATGCTGTGAACGGTGACAGTGGGCTACAACACAGGTTTGATGTCTAATTTTTCTTTTGCCACTTTTAGTCTTTTCATCTTTTTGTACTCTATACTCTTTTCTCAGGTCCGTTCTTTCAACTCTTTTTTTTTACACCTCATAAATCTCTTTCATGAATCCATTTCCACCAATAAAATAACTTGTCTTAATCCTTTGCAACTATCCGGATCTATTCTGATTTAATTAAAACCTTGGTTATTCACTTCTTGATCTAGACTTTGTCCTTTAAAAATGACTAATCAGTTACACTGTTTTTTTAATTACATTCTATTTGTTGTTGATGCCTACTATTTGACTTGCAATGACGAGGATAAAATGAAAAGCAACTTGCTGAAAAAAAAAAATATACGTTTTAACAAGACAGGTTCATCAGATGCATGGATTTGAATACGGATATATCTATTTTCAGATCTAAGAATATGTGTGTTAAAACCAACCTAAATTCCAGCTTCTGAGATGACTCCTTTTGATTGCTCTATGACCGCTATTGTTGCTGTGTGTGATTGCTGCTAACTTTCGACTGTACTGCTGGTTGCTCAAACTTTTCTCAGATATCAGATCTCAAAAAAACGTGTTTGGGTGATTAGGGTTCCAATGTGAAGCCCTAATCCTTATTTCTCAGTAATATTTGCAGCTGCTTGTGTCTTTTTTGACTGAGGCAGACTGCCTATTTATATTAGAGAATTAGGTTTTAGCAATTAATGTTTGATTTACCCTGATTTGGTTTATTTTTCAGATGCTTGGAGAGGAAGATTAGGGTTTTGGGAGAGCCTGAAGATCCAAGCCCAACTGTTATTTGGGCTAGAGCTGTGTTTATTTTGTATTTTTTTTTTATTATTTTCGGATTCCTTTTTTTGTGTATCTTAAAATATTGTTTTTTTTACTTTTTGGGACTTTTGGACATTTTTTAAGGGTTGTAAAGCTAATATTTTTGAATTTTGATTTTTATTAATTTTTTGACATATTATTTTGTGTTGAATAAAACAAATACCAAACTGAATATGCGACTTAATAAATTAAAATACAATTAACAATAACTCGGACAAAATTGGGGTATAACAAGGTGTCACGACCATCAATTATGGCTTGTGGCTTTGTTGGAAAATGATTTGACATCAGGTAAATTATATTCTAATGTCAATTGCAGTTCACATGGTTAAATGATTTTAGTATGAAAACAACAGGAAACATGTAAAAGCTTATGAGAGATTTTGTTAGTTCTTTAATACAAAAGTATAAAACCGCTTCCAAGCTTGTTCTAATGAATAATTGGTTCAACTTGCTTACCAATCTATTCGGTGATGAGTGAAAACTTAACTAAGTAGTGGTTCATACTGTAAGATATCATTATCTAAAATCACTAGATTTCTGAAATAATGGATTAAGATATATTTTGAAACTAATGGGAGGTTGTTGGGAGATTTCCAAAATATATATTTGGAAAGATACAACTAGATAAATAAGATTAATGATATTACAATAACATGTTAGTGTGTGGTTCTATTGTTGAGTTTCCTTGTTTAAGCCTCCATGGCCTCGGTTCAAATCATGGATAGGTCATTTCCTTTTTGTATATTAAGAAAATAAAAAGGAAAACTGGGTTCTGCAGGACTTGACCACATTCAAATTACACAAAGCTAACAGATGCAAACCTTAACCGCTGAGACAACCACTGTGTTCTGTTATTTAATGAACGAAAATCGTACTTAATGGTTTCAGTTGAGAATTATAGAGACTCTTTTAAAAGTGGTTTCCTTTCACCGAGTTACATGAGTTAGTATATAAATACAGACATTTTTGGGCAGAAAATAAGACACGAAAATACATGCTTGGTTTAAATATGTTTTTCGTCCTTGCAAATATAACTGTTTCTTAAATTAGTCCCTGCAAAATTTTTTTTTAAAATAGTCCCTGCAAAATAACTTTTTTTTAAATACGTCCTTGCAAAAAGTTTACTTTTAAATTAACCCTTGTAAAATTTTAAATTATTCATTTTGGTCCCTGCAAAAAGTTTTTTTATTTAAAATAGCCCTTCCAAAAATTAAAATTATTCATTTTTCAGGGATGAAAATGAATATTCACTGTATTTGCAGGGACCAAAATGAATAATATTAAATTTTGCAATGGCTAATTTAATTGAAAAATTTTGCAGGGACCAAAATGAATAATTTTAAATTTTGCAAGGACTATTTTAAAAATAATAATTTTGCAGGGACTAATTTAAAAAACAGTTATATTTGTAGGGACGAAAAACATATTTAAACCTACATGCTTTCATGATCCAATATTTTGCCCAAATTATATCTCAGTCATTTCTTGTTTTATCTAGTGGAGGAGAGAAACTAGAGAAACTTTATTCTATAAACTACCATTAATCGATACGCTTGGAGTGAGTGTACAATTCACTTCAAGAATTCCAAAGTATCCTGAAGGGGATTCGTCAGTTTATCCATTTGCATCCAGTTTACATAAACTGATGTGGGACGAATCAAACCTAAAGCTTAGTGTTTAAACACACTTTGAAATTTATTTGTGCAATCATCTTCACGTTCTTCTCCATCTTCTTTTTGTTCAAGTATTTGCAGCGGTCCTCCATAAGACCCCACACTGATAACTTGTGAGAGGTGTGGTGGTATAATAGACATAAAGTAATATTAATGATTTGAAGTTGTTTTTTTCATTTGTTTTCTGGGTGTTTGCTGGTGTTTTTAGCAAACAATCACTAGTTTTCAACGTTGAGATTGTGAGATCAAACTAGGAAATCTCTTTGACGATTGCCTTTAAGTTTGTGTTTTTTTGAAGTACGTAAGAACAGAGAATGGTAGAAAGAGATAACTTGAAAGCGAAGTAAAAGCATTAAATGCAACAAACGTAAAAAGAAAGTAAAAATTGCATTAAGATGAGAGAAAGAAAAGGTGGTTCACCAACACGTACAATGTAATCTGTTTCACTCGTCTTTCGCTTTGACTTGGAAGTTGAGTTTCCCAGAGTTTTTTGTAAAATGTGGTGACCCCGATTTCCTATTACAAAGGGGTATTTATACTCCTAGGAACAATCGTGGGGGGAAAGGGTAACTGCCTCCTAAAACTACGGGAGAGTAACCGCCCACTACTTGCTGCTCTGCACTTTCGACTAACCCGTTGTCAACCGCTTGACGAAATGTCGAGCCCAGCTCTGTCGAAGTGTTGTGTCCTCTCTTGTCGAAGGTTTCTTGCATTACTTGCTTCATAGCTTTGAGAGTTAAGCTTGTCGAAGCTCACTTGCACTCCTTGCACATTGTCTGCCTTTCCTGTCGAAATCATGGTGCACTGACCTGAATATTGACCTATGGCCCACAGAACAATATTAAATGTGAAGTCAACCCCATTTAAAGCTTCATTTAATGTACTGTCGAAATTTTGAGGTAACAGGTTGCCCCCCAAAAAATGCTTTTCGACGGAATAAGGAAAGGAGTTAAGAAAAGGCATTTTTTGAATACTGTGCAATGGTCACTTTTACCGCCTTTTGCACTTCAACAGTGGTCGAAAAGACAGTCATCATTACTTGCGCAGTAAAGCGAACCGTTTTATTGGCACACGCCGCATAGTTGGTGGGCCATCACGTCTCCCAGACGTCATGAAGCGGCGAAGTTATGGCGAACGTGCCAATAATCTGTTCACTTCCAAACATATATAAGCGGCTACAACCCCTTCAAATTCCTCTTTCCTCGGTTTGAAACCTTGTGAAGTCCATACTGCGTTCTTCATTCCTGCGTTTTGCAAAACCTCAAATTTCACCAAAGTTTCAAACTTTCGTATTTTTTTCTTTACTCCGCCTTTGATTTCAACTCGCACTCACTTTCTCTTACTTATGGCTTCATCATCTGCAGTAGTGACGCGGCCGAGAGTTCAAAGAGGAACGATGAATCGAAACGTTCAAACCCTAGATGGCTTCGTTGATGAACCCGACATCACGCGACGAACGATCTACTCAACTGGCGGACTCGGTACTAATCCCCTCATCGAGGTTTACACCCATGCTTACTTGGGTCCCTCCGCCTCGATATCTCATTTGAAACTACGAAGTTTCGAGATTTTCCTAGCCATGTTCGCCTTCAACCTAGAATCTTCTTTGAAACCCCTTTTCATTTAGAGTTTCGACTAACCCTTCTAGGGTCTTTAGGTCTGCTCTAGGCTCGACCAACAAAACTACATAGACCGGCTTGACAAAGTAGAAGCTAAGAAAGCCAAAGTCGGAAAAAGCAGGGCATCTTCGACCTTATCCAACTTGTTCAGGTATGGGCCCAAATACGATAGCACCACTACTTTTGGTCGCTATGCGATTCTGGGACTGCATACCACCCATAGCCTTCACACGAAATGTGGCATGTTATCCCCACTCTGCTAGATGTGGCTGCCATTCTGGTCCGAAACCCTAGGAGAGACCTTTGATCCCACACATCCCGACTATACATACGGTTTCAAATTCAACAATGCCACCTTTGCCCCCTACATTCTTTGAGCACCATAGGCTTGACATCGAGGAAGTGTGCGCTATAGAACATGTAGCCTTTCTAACTCGTGGTTATCTATTTTCGTTTTCGCACACGCTCCTCCAAGTTTCCAAAACTTACATCCCCCCGGCATGTCAACTCCATGACCGAGAAGACATCAACCTTGCAAGTTGATTTTAGGCTCCTCTACCCAAGTAACTTGATAATCTTTGTTATAGAGTTGAAAGAGAATGAACCGGCCACCAAATTTTTGGCCTCTGGCCCACTATGGCTGTTGCAATTGTGGCTGTTGGCCACTTTTGAGTCTCGACTAAACTTGTATATCCCCAAGTCTGCTCGACTAACCGTGGAGACTAGCAGTACTAAAGGGATTCGATTGGCGCAGTTTAGGCCTAAGCAAGCAACCCTCTCTGCCGAAGAATCCTTTCTAGCCTATTTCGAAATCTTCTTGAAATGTGCCACTTTTACAGATTCTATGGCTCCCTTTGTCCAAAGGTCTTGTGGTCCAGCATGGTTTAAACAACCATTTCCTTCTTCCTCTGTCGAGCCTGCTGAGGAAGTTAACCGAATTTGGCAAGCTTACCTCTCTCCTTCTGTCCTCTCCACTAGGCTCACCCCTGGCAAAACAAAAAATAGTTTGGGAATTACTAGGCAGTTTGACCTTTGTCAAATTCGCCCTGCACCAGTGTGCTTTCACAGGCGAGATTTTATAAGTCCAGAATCAGAGGTGGCTTATAAACAAGCCTTCAAGAGATTTCATTACAAAGCCTTGAACTTTGAACCTCTCAAATTCAATCCAAGGTTTTCATGTACTGAGAAATTTCATGAATGGTGGACCGGTTATTACACCAACGCTATTTCTTTGGGAAGCCATTGATACTTTTGCTGACAACATTGTGAAGAAATTGGTAGCAGCTTTCCCTTCGAACAACACTGGTAAACACTTTTCGACACTCAAAGCTTTCTAGGTCTTAACCACTTATAACTTGGCTTCATTTCCAATTGCTTACCAATGTTTTCGACATTTTCAGAAAAACCTGCAACAAAGTTGAAGGTCAAGGTAGGCAAAGCTACCACATCAAAACCTTCTCCCCAAGTTACGAAGAAAGTGGCATCAAATCCCATTCCAGACAACACCCCAAAAAAGGTATGGCGTTTTCCACTTGTCTTAAGTTGTCTGTTTACTGTGGCTTTTATTCATGTCGGAAATTTCTTCCAGGCAACAACCCAAGCGGTTAAACCTCTTCAAAAGCCCAAAGCCAAAAAGAAAATGGTTATTCCCTCGATTCGAGAGTCATCTGTACCTACCTTATTATACGTCGAAATTTCTCTTCGATTTTATTAATCACTTTCTCGTGGCGTTACCTGCACCCTAACTTGATTTCTTTTGCAGGACACTGAAAGTGATGACAACATTCCTCTCACTCAGAGGTCGAAGAAAATGGCCTTACCTGAATCTCAAAGGGCAGCTCAAGGCATCACCATCACCGAGCCTTCTGAATCACCTTCTTCTCCTCCAATCAAGAGGCTTAAGGTACATGAGGTAACTTTCCTTTCGACGTCATTTCGTACCTCTTTGATCTTCACCTTTCCAGTTCTAACTTAAATAGTATCACCTCGTTGTGCAGGTAGGTGGGTTACTTGTCGACAATCCTGCTGTCGAATCTTTGATTGAGGTTGCTGAGCGGGAGTTGTCGGCTCCAATACTTCCTTTTCCTTCGTCGCCTCAAGGTGTAACTGCTGAAGAAGTTTTTCAAGCACTTGCTGACCCTGGGATCCCTATCTTCGAAGAACTTGCTCCGAATGCTGATAATACGGAACCAGAGGCTGTCGTCGAAGAAAATGTTCAAGCTCCAGAACCCAGCATCCCTGAAACCGAAATGCAAGAAGTGGTGGCTACCTCTGTCGAGATTCCTGCAGAGAACATGGTTAATCAAGAACAAGAGGAGCCCAGAATGGAGGGTGCGCAAATCAAGGCATACGCCAAAGAGTCGTCCAACAGCGCTATTAGCGATCACGAGTTGGCTGAGCTGAAGAAGACAGATCTGTTGGCAGCTTTGAAAATCATGTTGAGTCTTAAAAGCTCGTCGAGTCGCTTGATTTGCAGCTCTTCGAACAACTCTCTTAGTTCCATTAAATAGGACACAATCGAAAGCCTACTTCGCCAGCTGAAGACGCAAGTTTTAGAAGGGGATTTGGTGGCGAACATTGAGGGTGATCCATCTGTGTACCTTGAGGTGAAATCCCTCATTCGTAGAATCACTAAGTTGGATCCTCCCCAAGACCTCCTCACCTTTTTCATGGAGTTCGGTCCACTCTTCGAACAACTCTCCCTCTTGATCAAACAACGGTCGAATGTTCTCAAGCAAAAGGCTAAAGAAAATCAACTCTGCGAAGCGGCGCTTGCCTCCCTCAAAGCTGATCAAGATGACATAGAAGCTCTCGAAGCCCAAGCAGCCAATGATGAACAAGCAATTGCTGAATGGGATGCAGAGATTACGCGTATTGACGAAGAGATCAAAGCACTCCAAACTAAGTTGTCAAACGCCAAGTATCAGAAGGGTTTGGTTGTCGAAAGAATGAAGGCGTCGCTGCCGTCCAATCAAAACAACGAAAGCAATGACTATTTGTGACATCCGGGGTGAGGAGGCGGGGAGTGATCGCCGGTGCCAAAAAAGGTGGCATGGCAAAGAGCGGTTCTGGCGACTTCAAAGCGAAGGCGCGTGAATGAAGCGAATACGCACCGGAATGAGAGGATCCGAGGGCGTGCGGTATGGGGTATGCAGATTGAAGGAAGGCTTAAAAGAATTGATTTGAACTACCTATACAAACAAGATGCATCTTCTTTTTTCGAGTCCATCCCATAAGAACTCCATAGTTAAGCGTGCTTGGCTTGGAGTAGTAGTGGGATGGGTGACCTTCTGAGAAGTTTCGAGGAAAGCATGCAAGTGAGGACAAAGCATCTTTGAAAAG
This sequence comes from Oxytropis ochrocephala, assembly GCA_020916435.1. Classification (NCBI taxonomy): domain Eukaryota; kingdom Viridiplantae; phylum Streptophyta; class Magnoliopsida; order Fabales; family Fabaceae; genus Oxytropis; species Oxytropis ochrocephala. Next base: position 84,665,091 of record CM037092.1, on the reverse strand, counting down.
ACTCGTGTTGGTTCGTGAGGCGATCGACACTTACAAAGATTTGGGATGTTACAAATGGTATCGAGAGTGAAGTTGGTCCGTCCAGACCAAGTGTCTAAGTGTTATTCTGTTGTAGCTAATTGTGTTCCTTTGTGTAGAAGTTCGATTCGATGGCAAGACGCGATGATCTTTGCGCTGCACGCTTTGCAAGCCATAGCCCAAGCCGTTGGGAATCAAAATCTTTGGTGTCTTCTTTGTGAGTGCTCGTAACTTAGCGACGTTTCAGAGAGAAAACCCACCCACCTTCAAGGGTCGGTATAACCCCGATGGGGCCTTGGCCTGGTTAAAGGAGATAGAGCGGATCTTCCGTGTCATGGAGTGCTTCTTCTTTGAGAAAGTGAAGTTGGGGACCCATATCTTTGGGAGAGGAAGCTGACGATTGGTGGTTGGGAATGTCGCGAAGGTTGGAAGGTGCTGGTGAAGAAGTTACTTGGGAGGTCTTCACAAGAGAGTTCAAGAGAAAGTATTACCCTGAGGATGTGCGAGCTAAGAAGGAAGTGGAGTTCTGGAGTCAAGCACAGGAAATAAGACGAGAAATGAGTATGCCGCCAAATTTGAGGAGTTGGCCAAATTTTGTCCTTACTATGCCAATGAAGTCGATTCTGAATTTTCCAAGTGCGTCAAGTTTGAGAGCGGTCTGCGCCCGGATATAAAGAAAGCGATTGGATATCAGGAGATTCGGGATTTTGCTAGATTGGTTGATAAGTGTAGGATCTTTGAGGAAAAGCGATTCTGCTTTGCTTATAAAAAGGTCGTGAAGGAAAAGAGGAACTCTCGGTTTAGAGGAAAACCCTATGATGTTGCTGGAGGTAAAAGCAAGTGGAAAGCAGGTGCTGGTAAGGGTTCAAGTGGGGGAGGTGCCTCTTCGGGTATGGTGTGTTTTACTTGTAAGAAGCCTGGTCATAAGAGTAGTGAGTGTCCTGAGGCCCTTTGTTTCAAGTGTGGTAAGAAAGGCCATATGGCTACTAAGCGTGAAAAGAAAAGGGTCATTTGTTTTAATTGTGATGAAGCGGGACATATAAGTGCTAACTGTCCCAAGCCCAAGAGAGAGAAAGCTAAGGGGAAAGTGTTTGCACTAGCAGGGACCGAGAATGCTAACGAGATTCGAGGTACTTGTCTTATTTTGATCTTTGCTTTAATTGCTATAGTAGATCACAGGGTGCTACCCATTCTTTCGTTCTTTGCGTTGTGTCTTGAGAAATTGAATCTTGATTTGTCTTCTATGATGAGGAGATGGTTATTGATACTCCGGCTAAGGGTTTGATGAACTACCTCCTAGTGTGTGCTAAGTGTCCTCTGTCGGTCTTGGTGAGAGATTTTCTTGTAGACCTTATTTGTTTACCTTTGGAGGATTAGATGTTATCCTTGGTATGGGTGGTTAGTTGATAACCATGTACATATCAATTGTTTCGATAGATCGGTGAGTTTCCTCGCCCGAGGAGGAAGAATGCTTTCTTTGCCTACTAGTAGTCGTGTCTCGGCTCGATATGTAGCACCGGGGAGGCGTAGTCGTCTTTTATTTTATTATTTGATGCTTTAGACATTTATTGATGATGTACTAAGTGATTTGTTAAAAACTAGTAATTCTTCCGCTGTGTTGGAAGCGTCCTTTATTTCGGTACTGTAAACTAAAACAGGTGTTTGAGGGCCCGACCCTAAACTATGTGTTGCGTATCGCTTTAATATTTTATAAACTTCTTATGATTTGACTATGAGCTGATTGTTTTTATAAGCGTTGAAATGCGACATTCCCTTTCGTGATTTTAAATTTAAAAACTCTGATAGAATACAGTGATTAACGGTTGTCTAGAAAGGGGGTGTTACATTAGTGGTATCAGAGCGGGGAGTGATCGCCGGTGCCCAAAAAAGGTGGCATGGCAAAGAGCGGCTCCTGGCAGCTTCAAAGCGAAGGGGCGCGTGAATGAACCGAATACGCACGGAATGAGAGGATCCCGAGGGCCGTGCGGTATGGGGTATGCAGTTGAAGGAAGGCTTAAAAGAATTGATTTGAACTACCTATACAAACAAGATGCATCTTCTTTTCGGGAGTCCATCCCATAAGAACTCCATAGTTAAGCGTGCTTGGCTTGGAGTAGTAGTGGGATGGGTGACCTTCTGGGAAGTTTCCCGGAAAGCATGCAAGTGAGGACAAAGCATGCTGAAAAGACTCGTGTTGGTTCGTGAGGGCGATCGACACTTCAAAGCGATTTGGGATGTTACAAATGGTATCGAGCGGCAGACCTCTCGAAGACGGTGTGGTTCGAGGGCAACCAAGCGGAAGCCAGTGGGCATGTGACATCCGGGGTGAGGAGGCGGGAGTGATCGCGGTGCCCAAAAAAGGTGGCATGGCAAAGAGCGGCTCTGGCGGCTTCAAAGCGAAGCGGGCGCGTGAATGAACCGAATACGCACCCGGAATGAGAGGATCCGAGGCCGTGTGCGGTATGCATGTCTGAGTTGAAGGAAGGCTTAAAAGAATTGATTTGAACTACCTATACAAACAAGATGCATCTTCTTTTTTGAGTCCATCCCATAAGAACTCCATAGTTAAGCGTGCTTGGCTTGGAGTAGTAGTGGGATGGGTGACCTTCAGAGAGTTTTCGGAAAGCATGCAAGTGAGGACAAAGCATGAAAAGACTCGTGTTGGTTCGTAGAGGCGATCGACACTTCCAAAGCGGTTTGGGATGTTACAACGGCCATAGAGCATCTGGAGAAAGGCGATCGAAGATCAAGCCAATCTTCTTTGAACTTGACCAAAATTTGCACCTTCTCGAAACTTCTATCTCTTTGAGCGCCAGCATTCTGGAGAGGCATAAGTCGACTTTGTCGAACTTCTAAGGTCTTGTAATAATTTAGAACCTTTGAAATGGCTATGTAATTTTGACATTTCATTATACATTGCCACTTATGAAGCGATTCTCGTTTTGTCTATGCTTGTTCAATTTTTATTTCGGTCAATGTTGGCCTGTATTGCTTTAAATACTTGCCATTTATTCTAAAGATTCTATTTTCGTCACCTAGCTCTTCGACTTCATAAGCGCCATTCGAAAAGCATTGCAACACGCGAAATGGGCCTTCCCACCCTGGTGACCATTTGCCTAAAACTCTATCTTTTTTATCCATAGGTAATAGGACTTTCCACACTAACTCTCCTTCCTCAAAGGTTTTTAACTTAACCTTTTTGTTGTAGGCTTTAGCTACTCTCTCTTTTCGTCGAATAAGCATCTCTAAAGCTAATGACCTTTCTTCGTCTAAATCAACTAATTCATCAATCATCATATCCCAATAATGATCAAAGGGAATTTCGCATTGTTTCTGAATCCTTGTTGATAGTAAACAAATTTCAACAGTGTAACTTGCATCATGCCCAAATGTTAACCTGTAAGGAGTAGTGTTTATAGACTCTTTAGGCGACGTTCGACAAGCCCATAACACTTGGTCAAGAGAACTGTGCCAACTTTTAGGCTTACGTCCAACGTGCTTTTTGATCAAGTTAATAATGATTTTGTTTGCAGCCTCTACTTGACCGTTGGCTTGCGCATAGTATGGTGTCGAAGTCAACAACTTGAAACCCATTTCAGCAGCAAAATCTACCATTTTTCGACCGTAAAAGCAATGCAGCTTGGTCTGTAGTAATGGTTTCTGGTATTCCATATCTGTAAATGGTATGGTTTTGAATGAACCTTATCACTGCTTCTTGATCAACGTTGGCTAAAGGTATTGCCTCTACCCACTTAGTAAAGTAATCAATTCCTACCAAGATGTACCTGTGGCCTTTCGACGACGTTGGTTTTATTTCTCCAATTACATCTAGAGCCCAACCTCTAAATGGCCAAGGTTTCACTATAGAATGCAATTCATTTGCGGTACATCTTTGATTTCAAAGATGCTTTTGGCATTCTTAAATACCTTAGCAAATTCTATGCAATCTTTTAAAATGGTTGGCAATACATTCCTTGTCGAAATAACAACCATTTCATTTTGTGGCCTACTTGATGTGAGCCACATGCTCCATCGTGTGTGTATCGAAGCGCTAAATATGCCTCATTTTCACTAAGACATTTTAATAGTACCTTCGTGAGTTTGCTTGTACAATTCGTTTCCAATTAACACGTAGCTTAGAGCTCAGACTTTACTTTTTATTAGTGTTCCCTATAGGATTTTGTAAATACTCGACAATAGGCTTTCGCCAATCATCATCAACCATATTGTCAATAGCAAAAATTTCTGCTAAGTCAATATTGTCGAAAATGTGACGTTTTTCGACGCATACTTCATTTGTATTTATTGCCCCCCCAATTTTTGGTGTTGACAATAACGTCGAAGGAGTATTATTATAAAGAGAGTCTTCCGAGATTAGTTTATCTTTTATCTCTATTAACTCTGCTAGGCTTTGCTTTGACACTTTGTAGCCTGAGGCAATTTGTGCCAACTCATTTGCCACGTGATTTTCAATTCGTGGTAAATGTTCTAGGTGTACAAATGTAAACCTTTTTAGCAAAGTGTTGGCAATGACGAAATATTTAATAAGGTGTTCATTGATGCATTTGTATTCTTTTGTCAATTGTTTGACAACTAGTTGAGAATCACCTTTTACTTCGACATGGCTTGCCCCCAATTCGAGTAAAATTTTAAGGCCTACTATTAGAGCCTCATACTCAGCTTCATTATTGGAGCAAGAGTCTCGAATTTTAAATTTATACTTCGTTGGAATGTTCTCTGGAGAGATAATCAAGATTCCAATACCTACCCCGCTTTTATGGCTTGATCCATCAAAGTACAATTTCCAAGGGCGTATGTCTAACGAATGTATTTCATATTCGACAACAGAATGGTCTACTATAAAATCAGCGACCACTTGTCCTTTGATTGATTTAAGGGGCTGATAAGTCAAGTTGTACTCTAGCAAAGCCAAAGCCCATTTGCCAATTCGACTATGTAACATTGGTTTTGACAACATATGTTTAATAACATCAAAATGCGAATAAACATAAACATCTGCTGACTTTATATATTGCTTCAATTTTGTACAAGAGAAATATAAGCAAAGGCATAGTTTTTCTATTGGACTATACCTAGTTTCAGCATCAATCAAAACCCTACTAAGGTAATAAATGGCTCTTTCGACACCATTATCATCCTCTTGTGCTAACATGCTACCTATTGTGTTATCGGAAAGTCGCTATATACAATTTTAGCAATTTGTTTCTAATAACAGGCAATAAAATTGGTGGTTTGACTAAATAAGACTTGATTGCGTCGAAAGCATCTTGATGAACATGCTCCCACTTGAATGCATCTTCTTTCTTCAGTCTCAGCAATGGCGAAAAAGCTTGTGTTTTGCCACTTAGATTTGAAATAAATCTGCGAAGGAAATTGATTTTTCAGCAGTGAGTGAAGTTCTTTCTTGGTCGAAGGAGCCTTCGTTTCCATAATTGCTTTAGTCTTATTTTGGTTGATCTCAATGCCTTTCTTGTGCACTACAAAACCCAAGAATTCACCAGCACGTATACGAAAGCACATTTGGTTGGATTCATTTTCAATCCATATTTCCTCATTCGTTCGAAAGAACGTCGAAGATGGTCTAAATGACCAATTTCTGAGGATGACTTAACCACCACATCATCTATGTATACTTGCATAAAATCATCAATAAAATCATGAAACATAGAATTCATTGCTCTTTGATAAGTGGCACCAGCATTTTTTAACCCAAAGGGCATTACTACCCATTCATAAACACCCAATGCCCCTGGACATCGAAAAGCTGTTTTCGACACGTCCTCTTCAGCAATAAAAATTTGATTATACCCTGAGTAGCCATCTAGCATACTGAGATAATCAAATCCTGCTGCTGAATCTATTAGCATTTCTGCTACAGGCATTGCGTATTCATCCTTAGGTGTTGCATTATTTAGATCCCTAAAGTCTACGCAAACTCTAAGTTTTCCGTTTTTCTTCATTACTGGAACAATATTAGCTAGCCAATCGACATACCTGGCAGTTCTGATGAATTTGCTTTTGAACAGCCTCTCTATTTCTTCTTTGATCTTAGCCAATATTGGAGGAGCAAATCGTCTTGGTGTTTGCTTCACTGGTTTCTTCCCTGGTCGAATGGGTATTTGCAATTCCACCACTTCTCGACTCAACCCGGGCATTTCGTTGTACTCCCAAGCAAAGCAATCTTTGAACTCCTGTGAAGTGAAATAACTTGGGTTTTGAAGGCGCATCAAGGTGTGCACTAATGTATGTTGGCCTTTTGGTTAGGCCATCTCCCAAATCCACTTCTTTCATGGATCTTGAGCTTGCATGCGCTTTGTCGCATCTTTAGGGTCTTTTTCAAAACCTAATGGTTCGTCATCATAAATGCAATCAAGCTTGTCATCTATGACTTCACCATTTTCTTCAGATGAAGTTATGGCTTCGACAGCCATTGTTTGTTTATTTATTTCGGCTTCCAAAGTCGTTTTTACTTTATTTTCGCCATGTAGTCGTAATTCTATCCCAAGCATTGGGCACTGACATCTAAAACTTTTTAAGAATCAGTGTCCCATCCTGTTGGAGGTAACACACCCTCAGGATAGACATTTGCACCTTCTATCACCTCTCTTTCCCACACAAAACCATGTGTTGGGTATAGGCGAACAGAGGAAAGCACATTATCTGAAGAGATATATGCTTGACTAGAAGATGAACATGGCGCAATATTCGCCATTTGTTTTTCGAAATTTTCCTTGGTGACATTATTTACGTCAGCAAGGAAGTAGCTTTGGTCTGCTTCAACATACTCCACAAGACCATCATCCTTCCACATCACTAGCTTCTGGTGTAGGCTTGAAGGGACAGCTCCTACTCCATGTATCCACTCTCTCCCAAGGAGCAGATTATAGCTTGCTTTTGAAGCGATGACAAAGAACATGGTAGTCCTTCTGACAGTTCCTACCACCACTTCCACTTCGACGGCCCCCAAAGACCGGCCAGATTTACCCTCATAATTAGTCAGCACAATATTGTGGGGCCTAAGGTCCAGTATCATACATCCCTATTGTCTTGACATTGCTTGAGGCATCAAATTAACAAAGAACACCTCCATCGACCAATATTTTATTGACACCCACACCATTAACTTTGGCTTGGACGTACAAAGGCTTCAGATGGTGTTGCATGCCTTCGTCTGGCCTTTCGAAAGTGGCCATCTGCTCTTCGACGCAGCCGTTGTTCATTACGTAATAGCACACTGGCTTGTGATTAGCCATATCTCCAATGAAGTCTTCTTCGACATCGTTTGTAATCAGAATGGCGTCATACTCACTAGCGCGAATGGACACCACGTTGCGGATGACGTCGGCGCTTCAGAGTCTTCAAAATGCGTTACATCTTCGTCCATGTCGAAGTCAAGCACTTTTCTTCCTCAATGATGTCAGAGGAGGAAAGATTCTCTCCAACGCAGTCCTCCTTGGCTCCTCTATTACAATAGATTTGCCCTTGGCCTTATTTCCAACCTTTACTTGGTTGGCAGCACCTATGTTCACTTTCGTCGTTCCCACGGCTCTAGAGGTCATATTCTTAGCCGTTTTTGAACCTTTCGGCGCGTTTTCGTCGTCGAAAGCGAGCAAATGTCGCCTTCTTTTTCGAAATACTGATAACGACGCCATTGGGTCTTAGTCATGGGATTCTTCCCTTTATAATTATTCTTATAATTATATTTTGCGGCCTCACCTGTATGTGGCTTGACCGTTTCAGCATTTTGAGCAGCATTCCTATAGTGTCTACACCCAGCATGTATCCACTTTTCGTTGGAGAGATTTGCTCTTGGCACAAATGGTTTGGCCGACGCTGATAGCACAAACTCCTTCTTGGCTGCGCTCTTGCCAGCAAACTGTGGTTTGCTTGTTGAAGCCTTGTTCGAACTTTTGACCTTATAAGGAAGGTCCCCTCTTTTAAAGCTAAAGTTTGGCCTCTTGTCTGGCCATTTCCTTTTTAGAGGTTGTCGAACCTCACAAAGATTCGACACTTTTACCGCCTCCTTATCGAACACAAAGACTACATCTTGGGCACAACATGACCTCAGAGTTTCTCAGTTTACACCTGTTTAGGAAGTCTATCAATTCTTCCTCAGCTTTGGGGTACACAGATTGTACCTTCTCATCATATTCGTCTTGAGTGACATGTTGTACAGCGACACCCTTTTGCACAACACTTTTGAGTTTGTCAACAGAAGGTTTGATAGGCTTTGGAGAATCCTCCATTTTTGCATCCACCATATTGATATTCATCTCAACCGGTTCTGCGTACATAGCCTCCACTTGATGAAGTGGGTCGGCGTCGATTTGCATTGATGCTTTATTCTTCTTGTCCCCAAATTTGAGCCTTCCTTCTTCGATTGCTTTCTGAACCATGTCCCTGAAAAGTACACAACGATCAGTTGTATGTCCCAAAAAATTATGAAACTTACAATAACCCTTTTTCTTCCTCTGTTCGAGAGGAGGAACTTTCAGGCCATTTGGCACGATTATTTGGCCATCAGTTACTAACAAATCAAAGATTTCATCACATTTAGTAACATCAAACGTGTACGTTTTAGGCACGAATCTATCATTTTTAGGCTCTATAGGGTTATTCCCATTTGCAGGCCTTAATAATTTACAGGCATAAGGAGGACCAGGCTTAAGTTCAGCCACGTCTATTTCCTCAGACTCGACGTCACTAAATGCGAAGTCGAATTCCTCATCGACATAGGCTATTTTCTCTTTCTTATGAAACCCAACTGAGTTTTCTTTTCTATTGAACTTATTCACTCTAGCCTTTTCTTCTTTAAGCCTTTCAACTTGTCGAACTCTATCGGCTAACTGGGACATGTCTCTCAAATGAGAGGTATCCAATTTCTTTCTAATTGAATAGTCAAGGCCACCTGCAGCCATTTCGACAAGCTCATGCTCAGGCACTTGTGTGAAACACCTAGCCTTTAATAGCCTAAACCTATTCAGATAGTCATCAATAGCTTCAGGCACTTTACGTCGAACACTGGCCAGTTCTTTAAGACTAATCTTCGACTGGCCCATATAAAACTACTCATGAAAAGCCTTCTCTAACTGCCCCCATGTGTACATGGAACCTGGGGGTAGAGTGGTGAACCACGTAAAGGCATTCTTAGTTAGAGAATTTGGAAAATATTTCATTTTCAAATTCTCATTTTGGGCTATATCTCCTGCCTCAGTCATGTAGCGAGCAATGTGTTCGATGATCGATTCATTGGTATCACCCCAAATTTAGTAAATTTAGGAATTTTCCAACCTCTTGGCAGTGCGCTCGCAATACATACTCACACAGTGGTGATATGAAATTGGGCCTATGTAAACCTATGTTAAGGCCATTCTGCGCCATTATGGTTTCCACCAAAGTGGCTATGTTGTCTTGAGCACAACCGTTATTTGGTTGCACTTGTCGAACAACTTCATCGGCATTTTGGTTTCGATTTACCATAACTACTTCAGGGCGTGGTTTCCCATCCTTGTTGTTCGCCCATAACCGCTGGCTTCGGCAAGAATCGATCTCTGTGGGGTATTAGGCGCATTATTCCCACAATTGGGTAATTGCCTATTGTTTCCTGTAGGAGCCCCAAAGAAATCTGCAATCCTACCCATTTGGTTTGCTAACATTTGGTAACTGGTATTGGTGTTCTGAATCAAAGGATTAAACACAGTACCAATTTGTTGAGTCAGCATATTAACCATATCATGATTGCTTTCGTCTACTTCTTTGCTTAACGCCCAACAAGGACGCATTGGTTAACGCAGTAGGATTTCGACCAAGTACGCCCTCAGAAGAGACGTGTGAAGGAGAAAAGGTCGAGACATGTGGCATTCCAGTAGGCATGCCATATACCCCAAAAGGGTATGGTGGTAGACTCATGTTCTGGAAACGTGTCTCCAAACTGCATTTCTGTTGCCACATAAGGACTAGAAGGAAGTCCTATACTTTGTGGCAAGGACATAGACGGTGTCGAACCAACATTGGTCATTGACATCGTGGGAGCGGTTATTGATATTCTTTGGGGCCATGGTCCCCGTAACATTTCCAACACTGACATTGGCAGAATCTACCGTTGTTCCTTGCACCTGTGATATCACAGGGCTGGAACTAGAGGCGTTGTTAGAATTGGTGCGTACCATCCTACCACTCCTCAAGTGCATACAAACACGTATACTGATAGAAAAGACACAAAATTAATGGCAAAGGTCCCACTGGGCGTGCCAATTTGTTTCTTTGGTGTTTTTAGCAAACAATCACTAGTTTTCAACGTTGAGATTGTGAGATCAAACTAGGAAATCTCTTTGACGATTGCCTTTAAGTTTGTGTTTTTTGAAGTACGTAAGAACAGAGAATGGTAGAAAGAGATAACTTGAAAGCGAAGTAAAAGCATTAAATGCAACAAACGTAAAAAGAAAGTAAAAATTGCATTAAGATGAGAGAAAGAAAGATGGTTCACCAACACGCATACAATGTAATCTGTTTCACTCGTGTTTCGCTTTGACTTGGAAGTTGAGTTTCCCAGAGTTTTTTGTAAAATGTGGTGACCCCGATTTCCTATTACAAAGGGGTATTTATACTCCTAGGAACAATCGTGGGGGGAAAGGGTAACTGCCTCCTAAAACTACGGGAGAGTAACCGCCCACTACTTGCTGCTCTGCACTTTCGACTAACCCGTTGTCAACCGCTTGACGAAATGTCGAGCCCAGCTCTGTCGAAGTGTTGTGTCCTCTCTTGTCGAAGGTTTCTTGCATTACTTGCTTCATAGCTTTGAGAGTTAAGCTTGTCGAAGCTCACTTGCACTCCTTGCACATTATGCGCCTTTCTGTCGAAATCATGGTGCACTGACCTGAATATTGACCTATGGCCCACAGAACAATATTAAATGTGAAGTCAACCCCATTTAAAGCTTCATTTATGTACTGTCGAAATTTTGAGGTAACACTGGGTTTGAAAGATTGTTTGTGTTTCAAGGTTTGAGGTTTCTAAATTTTAAAAATTCTTTTGGTTTTGAGATGAAGATGCCCAACAATTTTTTGTGTATCTTAAAATATTGTTTTTTTTTTTACTTTTTGGGACTTTTGGACATTTTTTAAGGGTTGTAAAGCTAATATTTTTGAATTTTGATTTTTATTAATTTTTTGACATATTATTTGTGTTGAATAAAACAAAGACCAAACTGAATATGCGACTTAATAAATTAAAATACAATTAACAAGAACTCGGACAAAATTGGGGTATAACAGCTGCCCCTCTTTATTTATATTTTACTAGAAAAAGGTGAAGTGTTTTCAAATTTTGAGTAGAAATAGAAATAAAGATAGAATAGACGTCAATTTTGTCCGTTTAAGAGGAAGCGAAGGGTTTAAGAATGGGGGAGGAACGATTAACACTTGGCGCATTAACCGCGAACAAAATGAAGGATCGCTCGGGATCTGAAGGAGCACTAAGGCTCTGAAGGGCCACTTGGGGCCTTGAAGGAGCACTAAGGCTCTGAAGGACCACTCGGGGTCTAGAAGGTTGCCTAGGCCTTAATAGAGGACCATCGTGGTCTGAAGGAGCGCTACTAGCTACGGTACTAGTAAAACGGTCTAGGGGCCTTTATATTCGAAAGGCCAGGGTCAAGATCGGATCCGGCCCGATATGTTGACCAATAGAGGACGTCCACTATGTCTTAGGCTGACACAGCTAGTCTGAAGGACCACGCGGGGTCTGGAAGGTCCGTCGGGCTCGACTACGACGTTTGCGACCTGGGCCACTTAGGGCACTGAAGGAGCGTAGTGCTCTGAGGGACCACAGGGTGCGAGGATCAACACGGTGATACGTGATATGATATGAGATCAACGCTTAAAGCGCGATATTAGAGGAACACAATATGGGGATCGACACTGCCCTGCATTTACCCGAACATACCTAACGAATGCATTTATCGAGAATGGAAAAGCAATCTTCGTTTGGCATATATATAACAATGCAATGTAATGCACGCACGGGCAGTATATGGTGAGGTGATTAATGAATTGCAGAATGAATTTTTCTTTTTTGCTTTTCTTTGTTGCTTTTTTTTGCTTCTTTTTTGGCATACGATGAATGCATGAATGCGAATGTGAATGTGATGTAAATGAAATGCTTGGATGCAAATGCTATGGTGCATGGCGTGATGATATGAAATGACTGATTGAGCTGCAGAAACGTTTTTGATTATTTTTTTTATTGATGAGATTCGAGACTTTGGATGCGAGAAGCAGAGGTGAATATTGATAATTCTTTGGAAAGATTAGATTTGAATCAAACTTCGGCAATCTCAAGGTTGTCATTTCCGCATTAATCGATGTGAAAAGGTACTTGACTCAATTTGAAAACTTGCTTAATTCTCTCTTTTATTACGATGCCCCATGATGACCGAAGTTTAGGTCCGCAAAGTTAGCTAAGTGGATTTTAGCAGCACATGATCAACTTGTGTTCTCTCTCTCTGAAGCATTGTTTAGTAAAGACGTATATTAGTGCAAGTATAGATGAATGAGTCAGTTAACTTGGGGTTCTAAAGGCCTAGGGTGAGGACAGTTGTGGCACATGAATAAGTGAATGACTGACTGGTCTTTGTCAAGGTCATGAAAGGTGGGTTTTCCCAAGCCAAGGAATGCAGGACTGCCCCAATTTAGATTTGATGGGGGTTATTGAATAACTTGCCTCTGTCTAGTGGTGACAAGCTAAGGGTATAGAAGATGATGAATTGGGAATGCATTGGCTTTGGAATGAAAGGCGGAAAGCAAAGGACTTATCTCAACGTATGGAGTTTGGTGTTGCCCCAATCGTAGTAAGGACAAGGTTGCCCCGACTAGAGTGGAAGCATATAGGGTAATGAGTTGAGAAATTGCCCCGGTATGGTTTTGTTGATGTGGATATAACAAGGGGACGAGATGGGTGTATGGTGAATGTCCTCGTTTGTAGGTGGAGTGAAGAGTGACAGGATTGCCCCACTTGGAACGGTATTTCGAATGGTTGCCTTTAGTGAGATTGGAAAAGGTGACAGAGTTAAGGTTATGGGTTTGGTCAAATATGGTTGTATAGATTGGGTGTGGTGTGGGATGGACGCTGGACACATTTCCCCAAGCTTAAGTGGAACAAATGGTGAAAGGGATGCCCCAATTTAGGATCTAGGTGACGATCCTAGCGTAAGCCTTTTGGTTGTCTTTAGAACGACTCTCAGGCTATGATAGTTCTGAGTTTACCGTGATGAAATCTGCACTTGGTGATCACTAAACCTTGCCTTTATATCAATGGAACTTGAATGAACCTATGGAGTGCAAGCCCTTTTTGATTTCTTTATTTTGAGTTTTTTTTTTTTCAGATACATTTTTTTTAGCAAACATATTGTAAATAAATAAACTTATTTGTCCTAAGATTAAAACTTTGAGAAAACAAAAGCAATCGGTCATTGATCGGAATGGAGTTTTGGAGTTGTAATGTGGTTGATGGTTAATGGTTTATGAAGGAAGGGATAATTGGGCTCAAAGAAGTGATAGCACATAGGATTTTTATTTGGTGATGTAACTTGGCTAACGGGTAATGATTTTTGAAGGAAAGGGTTATTAGGCTCAAATGAGTGTTTGAGGTTTTATTGAGACAGTAATTGATGTGTCTCATGGTAGAATGAACCTGTTTAGGGTTGTAACGTGGTCAAGGGTTTATGGAGGATAGGATATTGAGGCCAGATGAAGTGTTTGAGGGTTTATTTCAGACAAGGATCTCTTATGTGTTTAACCGGAAGAAGTATCAGCTCATAATTGTACCACTTTTGCTTTTTCATGGTTTTTCGATCCTCTTTTTTTGATTTCAGTTTCTTTATTTTTTTTTTGATTTTTTCTTTTTCTTTTTCTTTCTTTCGAGCTGAGTGACTTGATAAAAATGATACACCATTTTTTATGTGGAATTGATCCTTGTCTAGGGTGATTGAAAGTTTCTTTGGATTTTGGCTTAAGGTGGGTAGCAAAGGTTTTTTCGAGGACATGGGAAGATGGTCAAAGATGGTCAAACTTCATTTCAAATCATGATTGCTCAATTTCTCAAAAATTAACTCAAGGACAATAATTTACTTATTTTATATACTTGCACTTTTTCTTTATTTCCTTTCATGCTCTAATTTTTGCTTAGGCTGCTCTTACGAGTTTTCAACCTAACGAGCTTCTTTTGATTTTTTTTGTAAAGGACTTGCACCAAGGGAATACAATGTTGACAAGGTATTTTAGAGATCACAAATTTGCCCCAGTATGGAGGACCTAAAGTGTTATTTCATCAGTGAGAACAAACCAAAAAGTTGACTAGGTAGGGGAGTACGTACTTTAGGGTGGTCGGGGTGGGATTAGACTTGGACGGGGGCGATGACAAGGTAAGGACATTAACTGACTCAAACAAGAATGAAGACACATGTCACACATAAGTTACTACATGAATGCTTCGTAGAGAGTTAACACGAGTTAAAACATGAAAGAAAATTTTGGCGGACCATTTCAGTCATTCATCATGGGGTGGATAAGATGCAATGCTTTGATGTGAACGTGCTGCTAAAATTTGAATGCCTTGAAACACCTTGAGCTTGCAGCGAAGTATGGCTAAACTTTTTCCAAAAAGAATGATTTATTTCACAAGAATGTCTCACCTCTCACCACTTTTTTTCTAAAATTATGCTAATGTTTTTTTAATGCATGATGTAACTATGCTAATGAATGTGCATGAAATGTGAATGAAATGATAATGTATGTGCATGAAATGATAACATATGATTTTATTATCACGTTTGGGAATTATAAACTTTTCATTGGAGAGTAAAGTTCAAAATTTAATTTTGACTTCAGCGTGCACGGCTTCTCTCCAAGGTAAAGATTTTAATTCTCTGACGGTCATAAAAGTGCATGCAACAGTAGATGTTTATTTGCTGTATTTTTTGTAGTGCAAAGAAAAAGAAAAAATGCATGTGGTATATTTTCTAAAAAAGTAGTAAATAATAATTTTTGGTTTTTTTGATTTTTTTTGTTGATAAAAGACGGTATGCATAAATTTTTGTTTGAATGCAAGGGTATGAAGCTCCTTTGTGACCCTAGAAAGGTATCTTACGGAGTGGGTCTAAGGTTTCTTTTATAGTGAGCCTCACAAGGGTAGTTCTAAAGAATCCTACACAAGGTTCCTAGAGCCAAGGACCCCAGTCAAGAATACTGACCCCAACAATAGGCAAGCTATTAGAAGGGATAACATCCTTAAAAGGAATTAAACTCTAGGTGAGATTTTTGTGACCACCCAACGAGACGACGTCGTCCATGAGCCATCACTACACAATCTCGTTCTAACTTAGGGTACACTCAAGTCCGGGTAGAGGACTTTTCTCACATGTGTGTGTAGAAGTGTAATTGTGAAGTGTGTGTAGGAGCAATTTAAAAACAACCCAAAAGCTGCAAACAGACAAACAAGCATATGTACACAAATATCGTCTTCTATCCTAGGGTTTATATATCACATAATATGCAAAAAATAAATAAATAAGGGAAGGGTAAAATATTAATAAAGTACAACTAATTAGACTAGGTTTTGACTCTCTAAAAAGTTAATTCCCCAGTGAAGTCGCCAGCTGTAGCGACCGAAAAATCCGGCAAAGGATTCTTCGAAAGGTTCAAAAGGAAGCCGCCACAGAAATTCTAGTTTAAGTGCAAATTCGGGAAATCCCTTTAAGTTTGGACAAGGGGAGTTTAAGGTTCGGTAGCCGTTATTCGTGGTGAAGGTATTAGCACCCCACGACATCCTTTGGTCTAATTAATTGTAGTTTATTATCATTTTACCCTTTTTATTTATAGTGAAAAAGACTTAATTAAATTTTTAATTTTTAGTGCTTGACAAGAGTGGTCTCTTGCTCCTACGTACCTCCGGATGCAATGCAGGAATCAAAGCTACGTAGTTCTTCCTGAAAAAGTTTGTTGGTTGGTGTTTTTTAATGTAGGGGTCCTAGGACTCTTTGAACTGCATCACCATCGATCCTAGGATCTTTGACTAACCGGTTGTACAACCGACACACAGTCCCTACTTTTTGAAAGTATTTTTGAGGTTTTTTGAAAGAAGTTTGTTTGATGTGAGGTGAGTTGGTTTTAGAATAGGTATTCTAGAACCTATTTGAATCTGCACAACTCATTAGTTCTAGAACGCTGACTAACCCGGTTGTACAACCGACTTAGTCCCCTATTTTTTAGAAAAAGTGATTTATTTATTTACTTATAAATTTTTAGGATTACTGAACTGTATAGCTCATTGGTCCTAGAATGATGACTAACCCGGTTGTACAACCGACTTAGTCTTTTATTTGATTTTGGGGTAGAAAAAATATTTAATTGTTGTTTTTGATTTATGAGAAATTATTTGGGTTGAAGAGAATTAAAAAAATGAGAAGAGGGGTTTAAACAGTAAAAAGGGTGTAGATAGCTGCAGGGAGTAGTATTATTAAAAATGGGGTGCGGATAGCAGTGCCCAATCCATATGGTTCGGATCTATGTGCAAGGTGGGCTTCAAAGAGATGTATGAAGTAAAATGTGGGTGCAACTAGTAAACTGAACATCTAATAAAAATAAATAAATATATACGGAAACAGGTGGGAATATAAAACAATAATTAAAACACACAAAAAAAACCTAATCTTCAAGCCTTATGTGCCGCCACAAGCACACACAGAGAGAGAGTAGCTCTGCGAAATTTAGGAGAGGAAAACGGCGAGATTTCCGGCGAGTTCGAGGGAAGAGAGAGAGACGTGAACCGAGCTTGCGATGGGGAGGGGGTTTCGCGGTGGTGGCTCGGTTTGAAGGCGACGACGCGGTGAAGGACGACGTCTGGCCATCCTCGGACGGAGATGATGATAGTGATGCTGTGAACGGTGACAGTGGGCTACAACACAGGTTTGATGTCTAACTTTTCTTTTGCCACTTTTAGTCTTTTCATCTTTTTGTACTCTATACTCTTTTCTCAGGTCCGTTCTTTCAACTCTTTTTTTTTACACCTCATAAATCTCTTTCATGAATCCATTTCCACCAATAAAATAACTTGTCTTAATCCTTTGCAACTATCCTGATCTATTCTGATTTAATTAAAACCTTGGTTATTCACTTCTTGATCTAGACTTTGTCCTTTAAAAATGACTAATCAGTTACACTGTTTTTTTTAATTACATTCTTTTTAACTTTTCTATTTGTTGTTGATGCCTACTATTTGACTTGCAATGATGAGGATAAAATGAAAAGCAACTTGCTGAAAAAAACAATATACGTTTTAACAAGACAGGTTCATCAGATGCATGGATTTGAATACGGATATATCTATTTTCAGATCTAAGAATATGCGTGTTAAAACCAACCTAAATTCCAGCTTCTGAGATGACTCCTTTTGATTGCTCTATGACCGCTATTGTTGCTGTGTGTGATTGCTGCTAACTTTCGACTGCTACTGCTGGTTGCTCAAACTTTTCTCAGATCTCATATCTCAAAAAAACGTGTTTGGGTGATTAGGGTTCCAATGTGAAGCCCTAATCCTTATTTCTCAGTAATATTTGCAGCTGCTTGTGTCTTTTTTGACTGAGGCAGACTGCCTATTTATATTAGAGAATTAGGTTTTAGCAATTAATGTTTGATTTACCGTGATTTGGTTTATTTTTCAAATGCTTGGAGAGGAAGATTAGGGTTTTGGGAGAGCCTGAAGATCTAAGCCCAATTGTTATTTGGGCTAGAGCTGTGTTTATTTTGTAT
Source organism: Oxytropis ochrocephala (assembly GCA_020916435.1). Taxonomy (NCBI): domain Eukaryota; kingdom Viridiplantae; phylum Streptophyta; class Magnoliopsida; order Fabales; family Fabaceae; genus Oxytropis; species Oxytropis ochrocephala. The sequence continues at coordinate 84,647,251 of CM037092.1, read as the reverse complement.
TTTTTTTATTATTTTCGGATTCCATTTTTTGTGTATCTTAAAATATTATTTTTTTTTACTTTTTGGGACTTTTGGACATTTTTTAAGGGTTGTAAAGCTAATATTTTTGAATTTTGATTTTTATTAATTTTTTGACATATTATTTTGTGTTGAATAAAACAAATACCAAACTGAATATGCGACTTAATAAATTAAAATACAATTAACAATAACTCGGACAAAATTGGGGTATAACAAGGTGTCACGACCATCAATTATGGCTTGTGGCTTTGTTGAAAATGATTTGACATCAGGTAAATTATATTCTGATGTCAATTGCGATTCACATGGTTAAATGATTTTAGTATGAAAACAACAGGAAACGTGTAAAAGCTTATGAGAGATTTTGTTAGTTCTTTAATACAAAAGTATAAAACCGCTTCCAAGCTTGTTCTAATGAATAATTGGTTCAAAACTTGCTTACCAATCTATTCGGTGATGAGTGAAAACTTAACTAAGTAGTGGTTCATACTGTAAGATATCATTATCTGAAATCACTAGATTTCTGAAATAATGGATTAAGATATATTTTGAAACTAGTGGGAGGTTGTTGGGAGATTTCCAAAATATATATTTGGAAAGATACAACTAGTTAAATAAGATTAATGATATTACAATAACATGTTAGTGTGTGGTTCTATTGTTGAGTTTCCTTGTTTAAGCCTCCATGGCCTCGGTTCAAATCATGGATAGGTCATTTCCTTTTTGTATATTAAGAAAATAAAAAGGAAAACTCGGTTCTGCAGGACTTGACCACATTCAAATTACACAAAGCTAACAGATGCAAACCTTAACCGCTGAGACAACCACTGTGTTCTGTTATTTAATGAACGAAAATCGTACTTAATGGTTTCAGTTGAGAATTATAGAGACTCTTTTAAAAGTGGTTTCCTTTCACCGAGTTACATGAGTTAGTATATAAATACAGACATTTTTGGGCAAAAAATAAGACACGAAAATACATGCTTGGTTTAAATATGTTTTTCGTCCCTGCAAATATAACTGTTTCTTAAAATTTTAAATTATTCATTTTGGTCCCTGCAAAAAGTTTTTTTATTTAAAATAGCCCTTCCAAAAATTAAAATTATTCATTTTTCAGGGATGAAAATGAATATTCACTGTATTTGCAGGGACCAAAATGAATAATATTAAATTTTGCAAGGGCTAATTTAATTGAAAAATTTTGCAGGGACCAAAATGAATAATTTTAAATTTTACAAGGACTATTTTAAAAATAATAATTTTGGAGGGACTAATTTAAAAAACAGCTATATTTGCAGGGACGAAAAACATATTTAAACCTACATGCTTTCATGATCCAATATTCTGCCCAAATTATATCTCAGTCATTTCTTGTTTTATCTAGTGGAGGAGAGAAACTAGAGAAACTTTATTCTGTAAACTACCATTAATCGATACGCTTGGAGTGAGTGTACAATTCACTTCAAGAATTCCAAAGTATCCTGAAGGGGATTCGTCAGTTTATCCATTTGCATCCAGTTTACATAAACTGATGGGGGACGAATCAAACCTAAAGCTTAGTGTTTAAAGACACTTTGAAATTTATTTGTGCAATCATCTTCACGTTCTTCTTCATCTTCTTTTTGTTCAAGTATTTGCAGCGGTCCTCCATAAGACCCCACACTGATAACTTGTGAGAGGTGTGGTGGTATAATAGACATAAAGTAATATTAATGATTTGAAGTTGTTTTTTTAATTTGTTTCCTGGGTTTAAAAGATTGTTTGTGTTTCAGGGTTTGAGGTTTCTAAATTTTAAAAATTCTTTTGGTTTTGAGATGAAGATGCCCAACAATTTTTTGTGTATCTTAAAATATTGTTTTTTTTTACTTTTTGGGACTTTTGGACATTTTTTAAGGGTTGTAAAGCTAATATTTTTGAATTTTGATTTTTATTAATTTTTTGACATATTATTTTGTGTTGAATAAAACAAAGACCAAACTGAATATGCGACTTAATAAATTAAAATACAATTAACAAGAACTCGGACAAAATTGGGGTATAACAGCTGCCCCTCTTTATTTATATTTTACTAGAAAAAGGTGAAGTGTTTTCAACTTTTGAGTAGAAATAGAAATAAAGATAGAATAGACGTCAATTTTGTCCGTTTAAGAGGAAGCGAAGGGTTTGAGAATGGGGGAGGAACGATTAACATTTGGCGCATTAACCGCGAACAAAATGAAGGATCGCTCGGGATCTGAAGGAGCACTAAGGCTCTGAAGGGCCACTTGGGGCCTTGAAGGAGCACTAAGGCTCTGAAGGACCACTCGGGGTCTAGAAGGTTGCCTAGGCCTCAATAGAGGACCATCGTGGTCTGAAGGAGCGCTACTAGCTACGGTACTAGTAAAACGGTCTAGGGGCCTTTATATTCGGCGCAAACCCGGGGTCAAGATCGGACCTTAACCGATATGTTGACCAATAGAGGACGCCCACTATGTCTTAGGCCGACACGGCTAGTCCCGAAGGACCACGCGCGAAGTGCGGAAGGTCCGTCGGGCTCGACTACGACGTTTGCGACTGGGCCACTTAGGGCACTGAAGGAGCGTAGTGCTCACGAGGACCACGCAGGGGTCCGAGGATCAACACGGTGATACGTGATATGATATGAGATCAACGCTTAAAGCGCGATATTAGAGGAACACAATATGGGGATCGACACCGCCGTGTTTACCCGAACAAACCTAACGAATGCATTTACTGAGAATGGAAAAGCAATCTTCGTTTGGCATATATATAACAATGCAATGTAATGCACGCACGGGCAGTATATGGTGAGGTGATCAATGAAATGAAGAATGAATTTTTCTTTTTTGCTTTTCTTTGTTGCTTTTTTTTGCTTCTTTTTTGGCATACGATGAATGCATGAAATGCGAATGTGAATGTGATGTAAATGAAATGCTTGGATGCAAATGCTATGGTGCATGGCGTGATGATATGAAATGACTGATTGAGCTGCAGAAACGTTTTTGATTATTTTTGTTATTGATGAGATTCGAGACTTTGGATGCGAGAAGCAGAGGTGAATATTGATAATTCTTTGGAAAGATTAGATTTGAATCAAACTTCGGCAATCTCAAGGTTGTCATTTCCAAACACTGATGTGAAAAGGTACTTGACTCAATTTGAAAACTTGCTTAATTCTCTCTTTTATTACGATGCCCCATGATGACCGAAGTTTAGGTCCGCAAAGTTAGCTAAGTGGATTTTTAGCAGCACATGATCAACTTGTGTTTTCTCTCTCTGAAGCATTGTTTAGTAAAGACGTATATTAGTGCAAGTATAGATGAATGAGACAGTTAACTTGGGGTTCTAAAGGCCTAGGGTGAGGACATTTGTAGCACATGAATGAGTGAATGACTGACTGGTCTTTGTCAAGATCATGAAAGGTGGGTTTTCCCAAGCCAAGGAATGCAGGACTGCCCCAATTTATATTTTTTTATGGGGGTTAGTGAATAACTTGCCTCTGTCTAGTGGTGACAAGCTAAGGGTATAGAAGATGATGAATTGGGAATGCATTGGCTTTGGAATGAAAGGCGGAAAGCAAAGGACTTATCTCAACGTATGGAGTTTGGTGTTGCCCCAATCGTAGTAAGGACAAGGTTGCCCCGACTAGAGTAGAAGCATATAGGGTAATGAGTTGAGAAATTGCCCCGGTATGGTTTTGTTGATGTGGATATAACAAGGGGACGAGATGGGTGTATGGTGAATGTCCTCGTTTGTAGGTGGAGTGAAGAGTGACAGGGTTGCCCCATTTGGAATGGTATTTCGAATGGTTGCCTTTAGTGAGATTGGAAAAGGTGACAGAGTTAAGGTTATGGGTTTGGTCAAATATGGCTGTATAGATTGGGTGTGGTGTGGGATGGACGCTGGACACATTTCCCCAAGCTTAAGTGGAACAAATGGTGAAAGGGATGCCCCAATTTAGGATCTAGGTGACGATCCTAGCGTAAGCCTTTTGGTTGTCTTTAGAACGACTCTCAGGCTATGATAGTCCTGAGTTTACCATGATGAAATCTTCACTTAATGATCACTAAACCTTGCCTTTATATCAATGGAACTTGAATGAACCTTTGGAGTGCAAGCCCTTTTTGATTTCTTTATTTTGAGTTTTTTTTTTGAGATACATTTTTTTTAGCAAACATATTGTAAATAAATAAACTTATTTGTCCTAAGATTAAAACTTTGAGAAAACAAAAGCAATCGGTCATTGATCAGAATGGAGTTTTGGAGTTGTAATGTGGTTGATGGTTAATGGTTTATGAAGGAAGGGATAATTGGGCTCAAAGAAGTGATAGCACATAGGATTTTTATTTGGTGATGTAACTTGGCTAACGGGTAATGATTTTTGAAGGAAAGGGTTATTAGGCTCAAATGAGTGTTTGAGGTTTTATTGAGACAGTAATTGATGTGTCTCATGGTAGAATGAACCTGTTTAGGGTTGTAACGTGGTCAAGGGTTTATGGAGGATAGGATATTGAGGCTAGATGAAGTGTTTGAGGGTTTATTTCAGACAAGGATCTCTTATGTGTTTAACGGTAAGAAGTATCAGCTCATAATTGTACCACTTTTGCTTTTTCATGGTTTTTCGATCCTCTTTTTTTGATTTCAGTTTCTTTCTTTTTTTTTGATTTTTTCCTTTTCTTTTTCTTTCTTTCGAGCTGAGTGACTTGATAAAAATGATACACCATTTTTTATGTGGAATTGATCCTTGTCTAGGGTGATTGAAAGTTTCTTTGGATTTTGGCTTAAGGTGGGTAGCAAAGGTTTTTTCGAGGACATGGGAAGATGGTCAAATATGGTCAAACTTCATTTCAAATCATGATTGCTCGATTTCTCAAAAATTAACTCAAGGACAATAATTTACTTATTTTATATACTTGCACTTTTTCTTTATTTCTTTTTCATGCTCTAATTTTTGCTTAGGTTGCTCTTACGAGTTTTCAACCTAACGAGCTTCTTTTGATTTTTTTTTGTAAAGTACTTGCACCAAGGGAATACAATGTTGACAAGGTATTTTAGAGATCACAAATTTGCCCCAGTATGGAGGACCTAAAGTGTTATTTCATCAGTGAGAACAAACCAAAAAGTTGACTAGGTAGGGGAGTACGTACTTTAGGGTGGTCGGGGTGGGATTAGACTTGGACGGGGGCGATGACAAGGTAAGGACATTAACTGACTCAAACAAGAATGAAGACACATGTCACACATAAGTTACTACATGAATGCTTCGTAGAGAGTTAACACGAGTTAAAACATGAAAGAAAATTTTGGCGGACCATTTCAGTCATTCATCATGTGGTGGATAAGATGCAATGCTTAGATGTGAACGTGCTGCTAATTTGAAAATTTGAGTGCCTTGAAACACCTTTAGCTTGCAGCGAAGTATGGCTAAACTTTTTCCAAAAATAATGATTTATTTCACAAGAATGTCTCACCTCTCACCACTTTTTTTCTAAAATTATGCTAATTTTTTTTTAATGCATGATGTAACTATGCTAATGAATGTGCATGAAATGTGAATGAAATTATAATGTATGTGCATGAAATGATAACATATGATTTTATTTATCACGTTGGGGAATTATAAACTTTTCATTGGAGAGTAAAGTTCAAAATTTAATTTTGACTTCAGCGTGCACGGCTTCTCTCCAAGGTAAAGATTTTAATTCTCTGACGGTCATAAAAGTGCATGCAACAGTAGATGTTTATTTGTTGTATTTTTTGTAGTGCAAAGAAAAAGAAAAATGCATGTGGTATATTTTCTAAAAAAGTAGTAAATAATGATTTTTGGTTTTTTTGATTTTTTTTTGTTGATAAAAGACGGTATGCATAAATTTTTGTTTGAATGCAAGGGTATGAAGCTCCTTTGTGACCCTAGAAAGGTATCTTACGGAGTGGGTCTAAGGTTTCTTTTATAGTGAGCCTCACAAGGGTAGTTCTAAAGAATCCTACACAAGGTTCCTAGAGCCAAGGACCCCAGTCAAGAATACTGACCCCAACAATAGGCAAGCTATTAGAAGGGATAGCATCCTTAAAAGGAATTAAACTCTAGGTGAGATTTTTCGTGACCACCCAACGAGACGTACGTCCCGCAGGCCATCACTACACAATCTCGTTCTAACTTAGGGTACACTCAAGTCCGGGTAGAGGACTTTTCTCACATGTGTGTGTAGAAGTGTAATTGTGAAGTGTGTGTAGGAGCAATTTAAAAACAACCCAAAAGCTGCAAACAGACAAACAAGCATATATACACAAATATCGTCTTCTATCCTAGGGTTTATATATCACATAATATGCAAAAAATAAATAAATAAGGGAAGGGTAAAATATTAATAAAGTACAACTAATTAGACTAGGTTTTGACTCTCTAAAAAGTTAATTCCCCAGTGAAGTCGCCAGCTGTAGCGACCGGAAAATCCGGCAAAGGATTCTTCGAAAGGTTCAAAAGGAAGCCGCCACCGAAATTCTAGTTTAAGGGCAAATTCGGGAAATCCCTTTAAGTTTGAACAAGGCGAGTTTAAGGTTCGGAAGCCGTTATGCGTGGGGAAGGTATTAGCACCCCACGACATCCTTTGGTCTAATTAATTGTAGTTTATTATCATTTTACCCTTTTTATTTATAGTGAAAAAGACTTAATTAAATTTTTAATTTTTAGTGCTTGACAAGAGTGGTCTCTTGCTCCTACGTACCTCCGGATGCAATGGAGGAATCAAAGCTACGTAGTTCTTCCTGAAAAAGTTTGTTGGTTGGTGTTTTTTAATGTAGGGGTCCTAGGACTCTTTGAACTGTACAGCTCACTGATCCTAAGACGCTGACTAACCCGGTTGTACAACCGACACAGTCCCCTACTTTTTTGAAAGTATTTTTCAGGTTTTTTGAAAGAAGTTTGTTTGATGTGAGGTGAGTTGGTTTTAGAATAGGTATTCTAGAACTCCTGAACTGTACAACTCATTAGTTCTAGAACGCTGACTAACCCGGTTGTACAACCGACTTAGTCCCCTATTTTTTAGGAAAAGTGATTTATTTATTTACTTATAAATTTTTAGGATTACTGAACTGTACAGCTCATTGGTCCTAGAATGATGACTAACCCGGTTGTACAACCGACTTAGTCTTTTATTTGATTTTGGGGTAGAAAAAATATTTAATTGTTGTTTTTGATTTATGAGAAATTATTTGGGTTGAAGAGAATTAAAAAAATGAGCAGAAGGGTTTAAACAGTAAAAAGGGTGTAGATAGCTGCAGGGAGTAGTATTATTAAAAATGGGGTGCGGATAGCAGTGCCCAATCCATATGGTTAGGATCTATGTGCAAGGTGGGCTTCAAAGAGATGTATGAAGTAAAATGTGGGTGCAACTAGTAAACTGAACATCTAATAAAAATAAATAAATAAATAAGGAAACAAGTGGGAATATAAAACAATAATTAAAACACACAAAAAAAACCTAATCTTCAAGCCTTATGTGCCGCCACCAGCACACGAAGAGAGAGAGAGTAGCTCTGCGAGATTTAGGAGAGGAAAACGGCGAGATTTCCGGCGAGTTCGAGGGAAGAGAGAAAGACGTGAACCGAGCTTGCGATGGGGAGGGGGATTCGCGGTGGTGGCTCGGTTTGAAGACGACGCGGTGAAGGACGACGTCCGGCCATCCTCGGCCGGAGATGATGATAGTGATGCTGTGAACGATGACAGTGGGCTACAACACAGGTTTGATGTCTAATTTTTCTTTTGCCTCTTTTAGTCTTTTCATCTTTTTGTACTCTATACTCTTTTCTCAGGTCCGTTCTTTCAACTCTTTTTTTTTACACCTCATAAATCTAATTCATGAATCCATTTCCACCAATAAAATAACTTGTCTTAATCCTTTGCAACTATCCTGATCTATTCTGATTTAATTAAAACCTTGGTTATTCACTTCTTGATCTAGACTTTGTCCTTTAAAAATGACTAATCAGTTCCACTGTTTTTTTTAATTACATTCTTTTAACTTTTCTATTTGTTGTTGATGCCTACTATTTGACTTGCAATGACGAGGAAAAAATGAAAAGCAACTTGCTGAAAAAAAAAATATACGTTTTAACAAGACAGGTTCATCAGATGCATGGATTTGAATATGAATATATCTATTTTCAGATCTAAGAATATGCGTGTTAAAACCAACCTAAATTCCAGCTTCTGAGATGTCTCCTTTTGATTGCTCTATGACCGCTATTGTTGTTGTGTGTGATTGCTGCTAACTTTCGACTGCTACTGCTGGTTGCTCAAACTTTTCTCAGATCTCAAAAAAAACGTGTTTGGGTGATTAGGGTTCCAATGTGAAGCCCTAATCCTTATTTCTCAGTAATATTTGCAGCTGCTTGTGTCTTTTTTGACTGAGGCAGACTGCCTATTTATATTAGAGAATTAGGTTTTAGCAATTAATGTTTGATTTACCCTGATTTGGTTTATTTTTCAGATGCTTGGAGAGGAAGATTAGGGTTTTGGGAGAGCCTGAAGATCCAAGCCCAACTGTTATTTGGGCTAGAGCTGTGTTTATTTTGTATTTTTTTTATTATTTTCGGATTCCATTTTTTGTGTATCTTAAAATATTGTTTTTTTTTATTTTTGGGACTTTTGGACATTTTTTAAGGGTTGTAAAGCTAATATTTTTGAATTTTGATTTTTATTAATTTTTTGACATATTATTTTGTGTTGATTGAAACAAATACCAAACTGAATATGCGACTTAATAAATTAAAATACAATTAACAAGAAATCGGACAAAATTGGGGTATAACAAGGTGTCACGACCATCAATTATGGCTTGTGGCTTTGTTGGAAAATGATTTGACATCAGGTAAATTATATTCTAATGTCAATTGCAGTTCACATGGTTAAATGATTTTTGTATGAAAACAACAGGAAACGTGTAAAAGCTTATGAGAGATTTTGTTAGTTCTTTAATACAAAAGTATAAAACCGCTTCCAAGCTTGTTCTAATGAATAATTGGTTCAAAACTTGCTTACCAATCTATTCGGTGATGAGTGAAAACTTAACTAAGTAGTGGTTCATACTGTAAGATATCATTATCTGAAATCACTAGATTTCTGAAATAATGGATTAAGATATATTTTGAAACTAATGGGAGGTTGTTGGGAGATTTCCAAAATATATATTTGGAAAGATACAACTAGTTAAATAAGATTAATGATATTACAATAACATGTTAGTGTGTGGTTCTATTGTTGAGTTTCCTTGTTTAAGCCTCCATGGCCTCGGTTCAAATCATGGATAGGTCATTTCCTTTTTGTATATTAAGAAAATAAAAAGGAAAACTGGGTTCTGCAGGACTTGACCACATTCAAATTACACAAAGCTAGCAGATGCAAACCTTAACCATTTGAGACAACCAGCACGTGTTCTCGTTATTTAATGAACGAAAATCGTACTTAATGGTTTGGTTGAGAATTATAGAGACTCTTTTAAAAGTGGTTTCCTTTCACCGAGTTACATGAGTTAGTATATAATACTGAGACATTTTTGGGCGAGAAAATAAGACACTAAAATACGTGCTTGGTTTAAATATGTTTTTAAATCCCCCGCAAATATAATCTGTTTCTTAAATTAGTCCTGCAAAATTATTTTTTTAAAATAGTCCTGCAAAATAACTTTTTTTAAATACGTCCTTGCAAAAGTTTACTTTTAAATTAACCCTTGTAAAATTTTAAATTATTCATTTTGGTCCTGCAAAAAGTTTTTTATTTAAAATAGCCCTTCCAAAATTAAAATTATTCATTTTCGGGGATGAAAATGAATATTCAACTGTATTTCTGAGGACCAAAATGAATAATATTAAATTTTGCAAGGGTTAATTTAATTGAAAATTTTTTGCAGGACCAAAATGAATAATTTTAAATTTTGCAAGGACTATTTTAAAAATAATAATTTTCTGAGGACTAATTTAAAAAGCAACTATATTTGCAGGGACGAAAAACATATTTAAATCTACATGCTTTCATGATCCAATATTACGCCCAAATTATATCTCGATCATTTCTTGTTTTATCTAGTGGAGGAGAGAAAGCGGAGAAACTTTATTCTCGTAAACTACCATTAATCGACACGCTTGGGTGAGTGTACAATTCACTTCAAGAATTCCAAAGTATCCTGAAGGGGATTCGTCAGTTTATCCATTTGCATCCAGTTTACATAAACTGATGGGGGACGAATCAAACCTAAAGCTTAGTGTTTAAACACACTTTGAAATTTATTTGTGCAATTATCTTCACGTTCTTCTCCATCTTCTTTTTGTTCAAGTATTTGCAGCGGTCCTCCATAAGACCCCACACTGATAACTTGTGAGAGGTGTGGTGGTATAATAGACATAAAGTAATATTAATGATTTGAAGTTGTTTTTTTAATTTGTTTTCTGGGTTTGAAAGATTGTTTGTGTTTCAGGGTTTGAGGTTTCTAAATTTTAAAAATTCTTTTGGTTTTGAGATGAAGATGCCCAACAATTTTTATTTTTGTGATGAAATAATATATTAAAATGTTTTGTTGGAAATGCCAAATAAGCACTCTTATGTTCATGTCATCATCGTTAGCATGTCATGTCACTGCCGTTAATGCCATGTGGGCTTGTTTAGAATGGAAAATTACAAAAGGATTAATGGTGTACATGTTACGTAACTTAAAGGACCAATTCTTACAATCGAATAAATTAAAGGGCCCTTGGGGATTTTCGCACATTAATATTTGTAATTATTTATATCTAATAGAATTAGAGATATAAAAAACAAAAAAATATATTAATATATAGGTTCAAAGACTACATGAGTAAGCCCTCAATTTCGTCATTATATTTTTAATATATTGTCTTTTAAAAAGGAAGTATATATGCGTGTGATACAAAGGTGTACACCAGTTCTAAGATAAATAATTAAACGCAAATCAAAATGCTTAATTTTACTACTTTTTAGCGAGGTTGCCACGTGATTTAAGAGACCTTTAAATAAAAAATATTTTATAGTTAATTTATTGATTTAATAAACAAGGTAATTATTTGTTTCTATTAATCTAATAGCTGAAACGTGTTTTCACACTAGAAGTGAAAAAGACAATTGAGTGGGCTTTCTAGGTCTAACTTTGTTGTTGTGGTTACAATTGCAAGCCAAACTCTGATATCTACAGAGATGGAGAAATTTGCGGCTGTGAGAAATGAAAAGGTTAGCAACCGTATACCTGATGATCTTTCTTTCTTCATTTTGTCGAAATTGCCTCTAAAATCTTTGAAGCGTTTCTCATGTGTACGCAAATCATGGGCCCTCTTTTTTGAAACCCCTTATTTCATGAGCATGTTTCGGAGCAATTTCCTATTCAACAACCACTCTTTCAATGTTGATAGATCTGCCCTCCTAATTTAAGCTATAATTAGTGATCCTGAAAATTTTAGTGATGGTGATAAATATGTGTTATTTTCTCTTTCTGGTGAGAAGTATGAGAATCTAAAAAAGTTAGATTGGCCAAATCCATTCCAAGAAGATGACCCTGTTTTTGATATTTTGTGTTCTAGTAGTATCAATGGCTTGTTTTGTCTAGTTAGCTATTCTCAAGGGAGATTTGTATTGTGGAACCCAGCTACACAGGATTCAAGGTCATTCCTCATAGCCCCCAAGAATTTGAATCAGATATTAATATTCTTGTTGATCGACCTGGATTTGGTTATGATTATGTAAAGGATGACTATAAGTTGATTCAACGGGTAACATACTTTCTAGAAAATGACAGTGGCACTGTTGGATATGAACACTCTTGGGAGATATATAGCCTACGAAGTAACTCATGGAGGATTTTTGATGATGATGATGATGATTACATTTCAAATTATGAAGCGAATGGAGTATACATGGATGGAGTATATCATTGGTGGGGTGAATGTGATGAAACCTGTGAAAGATATCTGGTGTCGTTTGATTTGAGCAATGAGGTGTTTATTACAACACCCATACCCTCAGATGAGGATGATAGTTTGGATTGGGACTTGTGTGGACACATCTAATGGTGTTAAGTGGGTCCATTGCACTAATATCAAATTATGAAAATATTACTACTTTTCATATATCAATTTTAGGGGAACTTGGTGTAAAGGAATCTTGGACAAAATTCGTTATTGTTGGACCTTTACCTTGTACTGACAGTACTTTAGGAGCAGGAAAGAAGGGTGGCCTACTCTTTAGAAAAAAAGAAATATTCTTCAAACGTGTTATTTTATAAAGAAAGCTTTCTTCCGATCGGAGAAATATATATCCCATGAAGCTAGTGTAGTGGTTGTACTACCTAGCCTTTATTCCCAAGGAGAGGTTTAATCCCCGTATGAGAAATTGTTTAGATTTTGTTGCTTTTACCTAAGAGCTATATCATTATGGTTGTAAGGATTTTACTCTGTACTCAAAGTGACTTTTGATTAGTTTCTCGGCTCATATTTATTAGCAAGTATAACATAAAGTAAGAAACCATTTCTTGTAAATGAATGAAAGGATTTAATAATATGAATCTTTGTTTTATCGAACATATTTTGATTGTTAACTCTCTTCAAATATGTCTTGTTTCCTCTTTCTTGTGAAAAGTATGAGTGTTAGAAAAAATTAGATTGGTCAAATCTATTAGAAGTTTCTCTATTAAATATTTTGGGTTGTAATAGTATCAGTAGCATGTTTTTTCTAGTTAGATACTTCCAATGGAGATTTGTATTGTGGAACCCATCATCCATGGAATTCAAGGTCATTTCTCGCAAGCACCATCAATTTTTACGAGATATTGACACTGATCAACCTAGATTTGGTTATGATTATGTTAGGGATGACTATAAGTTGATTCAACGGGTAACATACTTTCTAGAAACTGACAATGGTATTGTTGGATTTGTAAAATTTTAGGAGATATATAGCCTACAAAGTAACTTATGTAGGATACTTATTGATGATATTCCTAATTATAAGAGAAAGGAGCTTACATGGATGTATTATGTCATTCGTGGGGTGAAAGTGATGAAAAATGTGAAAGATATCAGGTGTCATTTGACTTGAGTAATAAGGTGTTTATTACCCTCAGATGAGGATGGTAATTTGGATTAGGGATTTGTTTGGACACATTTAGTGGTGTTAAGTGGGTCCATTGCACTAATATCAAATTAAGAAAATATTTCAACTACTTTCACTAGTGCGAGAAAAGACTTTTAGTATCGGTTATTTTGCACTTTTAGTATCGGTTATCTGGCGATACTAATTCTAACCGATACTAAATGTCGACATTTAGTATCGGTTAAATAACCGATACTAAATGTGACTTTTTTAGCATCGGATTTTCAAAAAACCGATACTAAATGACGTTTTTTTGGTGTTTTTATGTCTTGAAAACATACTATTAGTATCGGTTATTTAAATATCAATTTGTGGTGAACTTGGTGTAAAGGATTCGTCAACAAAAATTTTTATTGTTGCATCTTTAGCTTTTATTGGTAATACTTTCGTAGAGGGAAAGAAGTGTGATATACACTTTAGAAAAAAACAGGTTAGGCCTTCCTCTATTGATTTAAGTACCTTGAAGATTGGAGACTTTGACATTGGGGTAAAGAAATATTGTTGTAAGGTAGTATTTTATAAGAAAGCTTTGTAAGGAGAGTTTTAATCCCCATATGAGACAAATTTTAATTTTTTTTGCTTTCATCTAGGATGACATTGTATTTAATATTTTGTGTTCTAGTAGCATCATTGGCATGTTTTGTCCAATTAGCTACTCCCAATTGAGATATGTATTGTGGATCCCAACTACCTAGGAATTCAATTAGGTCATTCCTCACAACCACCATCAATTGGTACCAGTTATTGATAATGAGGCAGATCGACCTGGATTTGGTTATGTTTGCATTAGGGATGAGTATTAGTTGACTCAGTGAATAACATACTATCTAGAAAATGACAATGGCAATGCGGGGTTTGTAAAATTTTGAGAGATATATAGCCTACAAAATAACTCATGGAGGATACCTAATGACGTTATTCCTAATTATAAAGATCAAGGAATGTACATGGATGAAGTATATTGTTGGTGGGGTGAAAGGGATGAAACCAGTGAAAGATATCTAGTGTCATGTGACTTGACCAATGAGTTGTTCTTTATTACAATCGTACCCTCAGATGAGGATGATTGTTTGGATTTGGGATATGTGTGGAGACATCTAGTGGTGTTAAGTGGGTCCTTTGCACTAATATCAAATTATGAAAATATCCTTACTTTTCATATATCTATTTGAGGTGAACTTGGTGTAAAGGAGTTGTGAGCAAAATCTGTCAAATGCTTCTCACATCGGGAATATAATATCTCATTCATTCTCATAAGATGATAAAATCAAAAGGAGTCTCAAACAAACTTTTTGAAGAATTCATTAAGCATCTTATGGAAGAATCAAGTTGTAAGTACAAGATTCTATGCCCTTGGAATGACAAATGAAGTAGGGAGAGAACTCAAAGAGCGTATACAACATTGAAGTTGAATATTTCATATGCTCATCTCTTTAGAAGATACAGTAACTGGAACCATCTCCTTGAACACTAGGGGAAATCATAAGGTCATGTGTAGCATACACAATCGAAAAGGACAAGTTTCTATAGTGAGATAAGTAGCTTAGAAGATCTTCAGAAGATCTTCAGAAGATATTCAGAAGACTCTTTACGAAAAAGCACTTCAAAAGACAGAGTTCAGAAGACACTAAATATGACATGTTCAGAAGATACATCACAAGTCATCATTGTACAACCTTGTCACCAGTCCAATCCTTCATAAAACAACACTGATATCGTTTTATTCAACACTCAGAAGATTGGTATTCAAGTGTTAGAAGTCATTTACGAAGCACTTGAGAAAGTTCAGAAGCTACAGTATTCAGAAGCCACCGCTCAGCAGACTCGAACGGAAACCTCCTACGACAGTGTACAGACCTGCACCGGTGCATAAAGTCGACCCGGGTTGCATAAGAAGCTCACAACGACTATTAAGAGTCTTGGAGGAATATATGCAACGAATCTATTGAGTAAAAAACTCTATAAAATCCTCAATGGATGACCACGTTCAATGTGTGAGAGTAGATTGCAAGCCTACACCAATTCTTCCTTTCATATGGCTTCTCACATAGCTTCTAAATCCCTCATTAAGCTTCTGAAGATCGATCATCTCTCTCAACCCTACTCAGTGATCTTACAAACCTATATGGGAATATTATCTGAGTATGTAATAGCCTTGCAAAGCATAAAATGATAAATGCATGGTAATCATCCAAGCTAAGGTAGTTCCCAAACACTACCTTATTGATGTACCTTCTTAAAAAGACATTTGTTGCTGAATTATTAATAAAGAAGGCTAAGTAGGTTCTTAGGGCTTAGTGTCTTCCTAACATGGAATTGTTTGTTGTAAATGTTAGTGAAGATACCTAAGGTGTTTCCTTAGGGGTGTTACACTAGCTAGATCTATAGAAAAAAACTAGTGGAACGGTTGATAGAGCTGTGATTGGCTTGTAAACCCTTTGGAAAATAGTGAAATTCTCACTTGGTGTAAGGAGTGGACGTAACCACCATAAACTCTTGTGTGCTCTTTACAGCAGTTCTATATGGTCTACTACTGTGAACACTCAATTTTTATCGGTATTTTTAACTTTTTTGGAAAATTACGAAATATTTGCTTTTTGCGTATTTTAGTTGTCAAATACGTATTGTTGCTCGTTTTTGCATTTTTAGTCAAACAAAATAAAAATAAAATAAAATAATATCATTCAGAAAATTACAAAAAAGATAATTAGATTTAATTAATTGTGTTACAATGTGTTTTTACAAAAATCCAAAAATAAATAAAATAACAAATAGAAATTAGGGTGCTCCAATTTGCTCCAAGTCGCTAATGGGCACGGTCCACACTCAAATCTGAAAAAATGAGATTCAAGGCCAAGTCAAACGAAAATTAAATGTCTGACCTAATATTTTAATATAAAAACACAGTCAAGGTCAGTCAAAGGGGGGGTCCAGACCAGAACTTTCGAGAAAATACCACACAAAAAAAACCCTAATCACCAAACACTGGAGTTTTTTTTTCTTGAGTTCGTTCTTCAGAAGCTCGAGAAGCAGATACGAAATGGTAGATCTGAGATGTAACAGAAAAGAAAGGAGATCAGATCAGGGGAACTTGAAATAGGATCAGTAAAAAAATATAGAGGAGAAAGAACGAACCTGGAGAAGACACACTCTCCACGAGGTTCGTACTTTACAGACGTTGTCGCCGGCAATGGACGGCCGCGTCTTCCTCCCTCTCAGTCTCGTTCCTATTTCCCCATGCCCTGATCTCTCTTTTCCCATTTTTTCTTTCTTCACTCTTTTTCTCACTCTGTTTCTCACTCTGTTTCCTCTCTCGGGAACTCAATTGTGAAATGATATTTGTTTGTTAACTTGGCTAAAAGCCTGAAATGATACGGTAGGGTCTTCACATAACCCAACTTTTTTCCTATATATTTTTATCAGTTTGTTTTTTTTACCACAATGACTAGTTTAGTCTAGAAAACAAATAAAGAAGGTAATATGAGGTTGCTTGACTTTCATCAGTATGTCTGCGCCCCATCCCTTCCATGAGGTGAGATCTGACAAAACCAGAATCCCCCCCCCCCACGTGAGTTGTCTTTGTTTCCCTGTTTATTTTACGTTTCTATTTTAAAATATTATTCTATTCTATTTTATCTTATATTATTTTGTGATTTATTATTTGTTTGTCACAAATATCATTGGTGACATTTATTTACTCATAAAAATAATAATTAGGGTTTGACTTAGATGTACATCTTATCAAATTCACAATTTTGATTTAAGGGTCTTTAGTTGTACAACTTGGACCTTAAATCCCTTTAAAAAAAAATCCCGCAACACTGGTTTAAGAGACTCGAGTTGTACAACTTAGATCTTAAACCCCTTCCAAATTAAAATCAACCAACAAACAAATTTTCAGGAAGAACTACGTGACTTTTGAGTCTCTCATCGCACTGAGAGAGAGTACGTGGCGAATTTCCCAAATTAGTCATTTTTCAATTTCTCGTAAATAACTATCTTCGTTTTCTACCGAATTCTATTAAATCTTATTTTGGGTAAACAAATAATTAAACGGCGTAGTAATTATTTGCACAAATTAAATTTAGGGTAACTGTCTTAGGACAGATGTGTTAGGCGTGCAGTGAAACTTTTTTTACCCATTCCCTTCGCATAACCGACTCCCGAATCCAACCTAGTTACGCAGACCATTAATTCTTTCAATTAGGTTTTTCTCAATTTTCCTATTTTTAATAAATTGGGTGGCGACTCTTTAAATTCATAAATTTGAACCGTCAACGTCGAGATCCAGGTCACGACAGATGGCGACTCTGCTGGGGATAGTGAGAGTCAAGCCTGGTATGTTTGATTGTGCAAAATGGTTATAAGGTACGCTTTATTTACCCCTATTAGCTTTCTTATTTTTTTCTTTCTATGTATATATTCATTTTATATTTATATTGTGTTTGATATAAACCCTAGGCTAGAAGACATTTGATGTTATTGGCTTTTTGTTTCTTCTTGTTATTGTATTATTTCATTAAGATTTGAGGTTTGCTCCCTTCACACACTGAGAGTTGAGCTCATACCCTAGCCACAAAAAACACTAAAGTTAGAACGAGGATAAGTGGGACTCATTTTGGATGTACATCCTATGTGACTTCCATGAACTCCTCATCTAGAGCACGATCCTTCTTTGCGGGTACTCACATCCGGGATGTACATCCTGTTGTGTTTAACTCTCTAAAAGGGTACTTGGCTCTAGAGACCTTATATCTCCATAGGATGTAGTTACCACCCTGTGAGTACTCACAATAAGGACATTAGACATATAGGTCCCAATGGCCAGTAGCATGGGCGAACCAAATTAGGCCACAAAGGGAGCTATTTTTCCTCTTATCCTTGTTTTGATTGTGTATATTTTTCTCGTTATCGCTCATTAGTTCACACAAAAAAAAAACTAAAAATTATGTTGCATTTCATGAATAAAGAGTATATAAAAAAATATAATCATATTGCATTTCATGCATAAAAAACATAAAAAATCATGTTGCATTTAGAAGTTCATTTCATCTAAAAAAAATTAGGATTTACCGCGCGTATCATTCATTTGTATTGCATAAGTCCTTAAAAAAATTGCAGTTAGTGTACACTTTCATTTCATTGTCATTCATCATAAAATTTCTCCATTTTTTTGCTTTGTATGTATGCCAAAAAATTTGCATATCTTCATGAGTAAATAAGCAAAGCACATAGCATATTCCCTTCAAGGGGCAAAAAAAATTTTGCATTACTTTTTTTTCATAAAACAATGAAAAAATATAACAAAACAAATGCATGTTGCATCTTAGGGTGAGTGCCTGCATTCATATCACACATTTCATAACATATTGGCTTCTTTGACCCATTCTCATGTAGCATTTTTTTTCTGTTTAAAGAAAATCAATAAAAAAAGAGTTTTGAAGTCATTAAGTCTTCATTCATGTTAAATTTTTGTGCTTGCGTGAAAATGGATACCAATGAAGCTTATACTCATGGAATTGGATCATTCTCTTGAAAGTTGTTGGTAAGAGAAGTAGGGTGAGAGGACAAATATCATGGGGAACTATACCGGGGCATATTGGAAAAGATGAGTGGAAAATAGGGAGACATAAGGTTGTGGCAATCAGTTCTTGAATAAAGAGTTCAAAGCCCAAAAAAGAGAGGATTGTCATTAGCGCTTGTTTAGTCATGTAAGCTTGAAACTAAGTTAACTTCGTTGAAGCTTTACACTAATGGATTTGCATGGATTTAAGAACCCATTTCCATCATTTCCCACCCATGTTCCCTTAAAACACTCACCCATTTTCGAGTTCTTGCCTCAAGTGATAATTCATAAAGCCCTCTTGATTGTGTCATTCAAATACGAACAAGTGAGCAAAAATCAAATCTCAAAGGTCCATTTCCCCAAAAAAAAAACAAAAAAATAGACAAAAAAAAATATAAAGAGCAAAGAATGTGTAAAAGAGTGATAGTTATTTCGAAATTAAATTTTTGAAAATGCGGAATCATGATTTCAAATGAAGAGTGGCCATTTTTTTTCTCTATCCCATAAAAAGAACCCTCATTGTCGCCTTTGAGCCTGCAACTTCCATTCACTAAACCCTGAACAAGGATCAACACTACAATAGAATTTAGTGCATTCAGTATTCCAAAGTTATGAAATCAAAGAGATAGTGGAAAAAGTTCAAAAAAGTAAAAGAGAAAAATTAATAAAGCCCGCAAGGTAGAAAGCAAGTATTATCGGTCTTGGCAAAAGTTAGGCACAAAAGAAAAGTAATGAAAAAGCATAGAAGTGAAAAAAAAATAATTAAAAAAAATGTGAATGATTTGAGGATTGGGAAACACAAGAGGAAGCTGAATGCACTAAAGATTCATGATCCATTCCCATAACCCATTACCCATATCCAAAAAACATTTCTTTAAGCCTTCTAGACATTTTTCTTCCATAACTCATAGCCCATATCCATAAAACATTTCATTGAGCCCTCGATTCATTCTCCTTCCATAAACCATAAACCATAACCCAACCCATAAAGCATTTCTTTAAGCCTTCTAATCACCTTTCTTCCATACACCATAACCCCTACCCGTAAAGCATTTATGGGAGCCTTCTAATCATCTTTCTTTCATAACCCATAACCAATAGCCACATTACAAGCCTCCAAAAGTCCACTCTGATTGATGGATGATTGATTTCATTTTCTTAATGTTAATTTTGAGATAAATCATTTGCTCCTTTTAAATTATTCTTTTCTCTAATAAAAAAGGAAGAAAAAAAGAGAGAATCCCGCTAGATTGAAAACCTGAAAGGGCGGTCTAGGCAAAAATTAGGGATAATAAAAAAATAATAATAAAGCCCGCTAGATTGAAAACCTGCAAAGGCAGTCTAGGCAAAAATTAGGGCACAAAAGGGGAATGAGATTTACAATGAGAAGTTGTGCAGTTCACTGAAAGAGTTTCTCCTACCTATGCCAAACAACAGTGTACATTGGGGCAATTTTTGTGGAGGATAAGCTTGAGAGTCTCGAGAGACCCCACGTTTGGAAAAAAATTTGTAAGACCATTGTAGGAGTCAAAGAGTTTCTTGCTACACCATATGGTATTCTGTCGGGGCAATGCCCTTCACTAGAGTTAAGCAGTAATCTTGCATGATCCTATATCGGTCAAGCTTTGATTGCCACGTCAGTACACTTGTGTGGGCAACAACTTCTTACCAATACTGGGGCAAAGCTGGTACATGGCCCTTCATGAGTCAACTTTGTTTTGTACACCCGTGTAGCCTTCTCTTGGGGCCATTCCCTTTTACCAACATTGGGGCAAAAGTGTTTGCATAACCGTGAGTTAGATTTTGTTTGCTACCTCTGGTAGTCTCTCCTGTGGTAAAACTTGTTTCCAATACCCAGCCAATTCCCAGCAAGTCAGGCACCTCAAGTAATGGAATTCCCAATAACTCAAGGTTTCCACAATAACTTTTTCCTACCATCTTGTGTCGCCTTTGTCTTCCCTATGTTTTTCCTCCGAAATACCCTCTACTTTCAAACCAAAAGCCATAAACACAAAATCACAGCTCTCAAATACCTGTGAGTCCATGCATGTTCGTTAAGTAATGCTTCAAAAATAGTCAACTTGGAATCAGTGATGTGATTTAGAGATCTAATGACGATCCATGAGAAAAAAAAAAGGAGAAAAAAAGAGCGAATGTCAAATTTGAAAAGTGTTGTGCGAGAAGTGATCAAAAAGAGAGAAATGGTCTAAGAAAGCTAGCAAGGTGGGGATAATCTTCCATGTGAGGACAAGCTTGATTGGTTTCAAATGAAAAGCTTGATTGGTTTCAAATGAAACATACACAAAGAAAAAAAGCGTTTTAAGTGAATCTAATTTTTCAAAACGAGTGCATCTCAATTTCAACTCAAAGACTCATGCATAATTCATGCATTTCATGTCATAGTTTGCATACATTTCATGTCAGTACTTTGTAAATAAAGTAATAACAACCATCCAAAGCAAGGCGTGTATTGCATGCTCTAAACTTCGTGCTATCGGTTCAGCCCTGGCATTTCCATTCTCATCCCCGTGCTATCGGTTCAGCCATGACACATTCTTTCATGCTACCGGTTCAGCCCTAGCATTTCCCTTCTCATCCCCGTGCTATCGGTTCAGCCCTGGCACATTCTTTCATGCTACCGGTTCAGCCCTGGCATTTCCCTTCTCATCCACGTGCTATCGGTTCAGCCCTGGCACATTCTTTCATGCTATCGGTTCAGCCCTGGCACATTCTTTCATCTTCTCGGTTCATACGGCATTGTCTTTAAATTTCATGCTATCGGTTCGCATACGGCATTGTCTTGCTTATCGGTTCGCCTTGGCATTGTCTTTATTTTTTTGCTATCGATTCATACGGCATCGTCTTTAAATTTTCTTGCTATCGGTTCATACGGCATTGTCTTTAATTTTCATGCTATCGGTTCCGCCCTGGCATCGTCTTTAAATCTTCTTGCTATCGGTTCTGCCTTGGCATTGTCTTTAATTTTCATGCTATCGGTTACGCCCTGGCATTGTCTTTATTTTTATGCTATCGGTTACGCACTGGCATTGTCTTTATTTTCATGCTATCGGTTCCGCCCTGGCATTGTCTTTAGTTTTCATGCTATCGGTTACGCTTTGGCATTGTCTTTAATTTTCTTGCTATCGGTTCCACCCTGGCATTGTCTTTAAATTTTCTTGCTATCGGTTCCGCCCTGGCATTGTCTTTAATTTTCATGCTATCGGTTACGCTCTGGCATTGTCTTTATTTTTATGTTATCGGTTCCGCCCTGGCATTGTCTTTAATTTTCATGCTATCGGTTACGCCCTGGCATTGTCTTTATTTTTATGCTATCGGTTCCGCCCTGGCATTGTCTTTAATTTTCATGCTATCGGTTACGCCATGTCGATTGTCTTTATTTTTATGCTATCGGTTACGCCCTGGCATTGTCTTTAATTTTCTTGCTATCGGTTCCGCCCTGGCATTGTCTTTAAATTTTCTTGCTATCGGTTTCGCCCTGGCATTGCCTTTAATTTTCCTGCTATCGGTTCTGCCCTGGCATTGTCTTTAAGTTTCATGCTATCGGTTCCGCCCTGGCATTGACTTTAATTTTCTTGCTATCGGTTCCGCCCTGGCATTGTCTTTAATGCTAACGGTTCAGCCCTGACACTGACATTTTTTCTTTCATGCTAACGGTTCGGCCCTGGCATTTGTCTTTAATTTTTGATGCTATCGGTCTTGCCGTGGCATTGTCTCTGTTGTAATATAACACTGGCACCGCACCTTCAACAGCACCGGCTAAAATTGAGGTTCATATTTGTACTCATTTCTTACTTTAATTATACAATGAAACGTACGTTTTTTGTATTATATCGGAAGAAAATGAGCACAGAGGGGCAACTGTGAACACTCTTTTTACCGGTATTTTTAACTTTTTTGGAAAATTACGAAATATTCGCTTTTTGCGTGTTTTAGTTGTCAAATACGTATTGTTGCTCGTTTTTGCATTTTTAGTCAAACAAAATAATATCATTCAGAAAATTACAAAAAAGATAATTAGATTTAATTAATTGTGTTACAATGTGTTTTTACAAAAATCCAAAAATAAATAAAATAACAAATAGAAATTAGGGTGCTCCAAAGCTGCTCCAAGTCGCTAATGGGCACAGTCCACTGACTCCAAATCTGAAAAAATGAGATTCAAGGCCCAGTCAAGCGAAAATTAAATGTCGACCTAATATTTTAATATAAAAACACAGTCAAAGGTCGATCAAAGGGGTCGGACAGAACTTTTGAGAAAATACCACACAAAAAAACCCTAATCACCAAACACTGGAGTTTTTTTCTTGAGTTCGTTCTTGAAGCTCGAGAAGCGAATCTGAAATGGTAGATCTGAGATGTAACAGAAAAGAAAGGAGATCAGATCAGGGGAACTTGAAATAGGATCAGTAAAAAAATATAGAGGAGAAAGAACGAACCTGGAGAAGACACACTCTCCACGGTGTTCGTACTTTACAGACGTTGTCGCCGGCAATGGACGGCCGCGTCTTCCTCCCTCTCAGTCTTGTTCCTATTTCCCCATGCTCTGATCTCTCTTTTCCCATTTTTTCTTTCTTCACTCTTTTTCTCACTCTGTTTCCTCTCTCAGGAACTCAATTGTGAAATGATATTTGTTTGTTAACTTGGCTAAAAGCCTGAAATGATATGGTAGGGTCTTCACATAACCCAACTTTTTTCCTATATATTTTTATCAGTTTGTTTTTTTTTTACCACAATGACTAGTTTAGTCTAGAAAACAAATAAAGAAGGTAATATGAGGTTGCTTGACTTTCATCAGTATGTCTGCGCCCCATCCCTTCCATGGGAGCCTGCGTATAAAAATTTATCTAACTTGACACATGAACCTAATCCATATATACACATATGGACATACCCAAGTATATAAGAAGCTTTCAAATTCAAATGTTTTTAACAAGGAAATTACAAATGGTAATAGTGAGTTTGAAATCCTTTGAGATAATAGAATGAATAATCATGAAATTTGGGTGTTCGATAAGGCACAAGAGTTGGCATGTCAATATATCTTCAAGTCTGTTTAATGAATATTGGCTTACAGGATAATGTATCAACTGTATTTATATATAAATTAAGCCAAATTAATATTCTACTTCAAAGTGCATAACACAACTTCTAATTAATCTTTCTAGATGAGACAGTCTCTAATGACTAATAAGAACCAAAACCAAATTTCAAGACTAGAACATGACTAATAAGAGACACCATACCAAATTCAAAAGCAGAGTTATAAACACTATCGAGGCCCGATGCAACTGAGCTTTGGATGAATGAGAATAAGAAAGTATTTTGGAAGCTATGTATTTATACTTCTGTGGATCCAAATAATTTGGAGCAATGAGTATACACCTCATCTGTTTTACATGATGAAGTTGTAAGCATGTGAATCCAGTTACAACGGTGCCTTATGTTCCCTTGAGTTAGTCACTAAGAAGAACAAAAGATTACGGAGGAATGAGCGAGGAGCCAATGAACAAGGAAAACAAATATACAAGTAGTAAAATCATATTGCATAAGTGTAACAAAGAAGAACCATGTAAAAGTAATCAATGACTGATCCTTACACCATGTACATAAGTGTAGCAGTAAAATCATATTTTAATAGCTACTCATAGTATATGGCCAAAACTTCTTGGAAACCCATTAAGTTTAAAACAACATCGAAAAGCAAGTTATTACTAGTTACTAGATATGTCAGAAAATAAAAGTGGAGGGCAAAAAACAGCGGAACAGAGAGTTCAAAGAAGAGATCAAAAAAAGGAAAAAGCATGATAGTGGCACTGGGTGAAATGAACTTAAACTCTGAGATAGAGAATTAGAGAACTACTCACCCAATCTTTCAGATAAACATAGAACAGTAAACTAGTAACTAGTTACTAGGTCAAATAAGTATAAAAGAAAACCAAAATGGGATAACATGAGATCTTTGCACTTATTCTATAAAGCCTTCCATAGCTTCTTAAGACAACAGCTATCACTTTGAAGTTTTACACGGCAACTTATTTATCAAAAAATCATTCTAAATAATCAATAGTGCAACCCTCCTCAGCATTCAGTTCTACACGGCAACTTATTTATCTAAAAACCTATAGTCATTCGTTGTCAATTAATAGGTGTTTGGAAGTATATATATTCATGATTCTATTACTAGTAGAAGGTGTTTAGTAGTAGATAAATTTTCCTTCTTTGATATATCCATTATTACGCTATTCACTACTAGAGACTAGAGAGAGAGAAGTATATAAAGGCGTTAGTTGCAATTATAATACTAGAAGGCAAGCGGTTTGCATCTTTTCATTTTTAGTCAAACCAATACTATAAATTGTGATAATAGAAAGCGAAGCTTGAATTTGAATTACTCCACCTTGCAAGTTGCACCGTTTCTTTTTCTAGGCATTGGGAATGAATGTTAATAAAGTAGTTAGTAGGGAACATGGGAACTATGAGAGAAATGAATCGCATTAATAACACTATTGATTTCAAGAAATTAAAATCGAGTCAAGAAATTAAAATCAGTCACACTATACAATAAGGCACACACTTGATTGTTTGATTACTACATTATACTTTGCGAAATGAACAACATAATGATTGCGCTCAAAACAATGAGATACCAATAATGGAGCTAGATGAAATCTAATGAGTACCTTTATACTTGCAAATTAAGGAGAAGATTTGTTCTCCAATTCACACGAATCTGAATCACTTGCTCTGTAACTTTGAATGCAAACAAAATAAAAATCAACAGAACATATAAAACCAAATTCATTGATTGAACACAAAAAGAAGCACTACCTACTGGTTGTTTTTGCTTACATTCCAAACTGAATTTCGACTTCTTGATGCTTTACTAATCCAAGCATGTCCCTATAAACAAAGTTTGTCACACATTCTTATCGCGAAACCACAACTTTTCCAGTGAGAGAACTTCATTCCCAAATCCCACCCAATTGAGCAAAATTCAAAACAAAAAGATAATAACTAGAACAAAAAAGATAATAACTATTTCAAAGCAGAATCAAACTATTTCAAGCGAGGATTGCACAAATACAATCACATACTCCAAGAATTCACCATGAGAATCAAACTATTAACCTTCACAAATAGCCACAAAATCCCTAAAACTCTAGAAGGGAATCATACACTTGCACTTCAACAAATACTTAGGGTTTAATCATAACTCAAAATTAGAAATCGGAAGAAGTTAATAACATTAGGGTTTATTCACAAATCGGAAGAAATTGATTCGGGAAAATGAGAAGAAATCGAAGTATATGCAGTTGAGAAGAAATTGAGTTGAGAAGAAAATCGAGTTGAGGCGAGATCGAGATGAGAAGCACTACAGGTTTACACTTTTCACGCCGAAATCCAGAAGCGGGTTTACTCTCTCACTTAGAAATCGAGTGAATTGTGGAAAGCCGGTTTGAGAGAGAGAGAAGGCGTTGTGGCTGCTGAGGAAATGCGAGGGAGGAGAGAAGACTTGTGGGTTGTGGGCGATGGAGGAGGACGGAGGTTAGATGGAGGAGGGCGGGGGAGTCGGCGAGGCGGAGGGGAGTCGGCGAGGCGGAGGTGAGTTGGCGAGGCGGTGTTATGTGATGAGAAAGAAGTAATAGGGTTTAGTAACTCACGCGACAAATAAAAATTATCATTGACATTTGCGGCGGGTTTGCGACCAACCCTCCGTCGCAAATTAGCGACCAGCATCCATTCGTCGCAAATTAGCGGCCGGCATCTATTTAAAGTGGCAAATTTAAGCGGGATTTTTAGCGCTCATGTCAAACATCTCTTTTCGTCGCAAATCCGTCGCAAATTAGCGACGGACAGTCCTCCGTGGCAAATATTGGTGGCAATACAGGGTTATTCTTGTAGTGACAAATATCATTGGTGACATTTATTTACTCATAAAAATAATAATTAGGGTTTGACTTAGATGTCATCTTATCAAATTCACAATTTTGATTTAAGGGTCTTTAGTTGTACAACTTGGACTTTAAATCCCTTTAAAAAAAAAATCCCGCAAAACTGGTTTTAGAGACTCGAGTTGTACAACTTAGATCTTAAACCCCTTCCAAATTAAAATCAACCAACAAACAAATTTTCAGGAAGAACTACGTGACTTTTAAGTCTCTCATCGCACCAGAGAGTACGTAGGCGCGGGGTCTCCCTGTCAAAGTCAAAATTAAATTTCCCAAATTAGTCATTTTTCAATTTCTCGTAAATAACTATCTTCGTTTTTTACCGAATTCTATTAAATCTTATTTTGGGTAAACAAATAATTAAACGGCGTAGTAATTATTTGCACAAATTAAATTTAGAAGTAGCTTGTCTTAGGACGGATGTGTTAGGGTGCGATGAAACTTTTTTACCCTTCCCTTCGCATATGTAGGCTCGAATCCAACCTAGTTATGCGGACCATTAATTCTTTCAATTAGGTTTTCTCAATTTTCCTATTTTTAATAAATTGGGTGGCGACTCTTTAAATTCATAAATTTGATCACATCAGCGTCGAGATCAGTCACGACAACTACACATAACAACTTGTACTTAAAGGAAATCTTCTCTCCACTCCATTGTAGGAGTATTCGTATAATCCCACTATTGAGCTACCTTATATCGTCTAACCTACAGCCATCTCATCTTCCAATTTGAGCAATACAATGAGAAATCCAAAAGTCACTTGTGTGGGAAGATTGAACATTACCTCATAACCTTATTATCTTCTCTACACCATCCAATATCTAGGCTCTTAGAGTTAAACACACTTAACAGTGTGACGAGAAAAATATTCTTGATGATGTGATGATGAACGAAATGCAAAGAACATGTTTCAGAAGGTTGCCTTTCAAAGTATATGCTTCATGAACAAATTGATGTTATAAAGAAGGGTTAAGAAGACTGACCAAAAAGGTCACGGGCAGATTGAAAAGAAGTGAACAAATAAGTAGACAAGAGCTGAAAAGGTACAATATTTGAATTCAATTTCAAATATTGGAAAGTCAGAACTTCTTAGCAAACATCTGTTACAAAGGTGTTCCAATGCATATATATATATCTTGCAAGCTGGTGAACTCATCAAGTAGACACTAGGGAAATTGAGGTAAAACTTCATTTATGACTATTAGAGTTGAGATGATACTTACAGATCGAACATGCAAAGATCTCTTTGCAAGTCTCAAGTAAGCATCTTCTAAAGGATAGTAGTTAAAGGACGTCATACATGCTAAACATTTTGGATTAAAAAATGCCCAACAAATTACTTTCTAAGATATCAACTCACAATTGATGAAAATGTTTCATAAAATTCAACACTTAGTTGCAAAAACATTTTAGAAACTAATACTATATGATCATGCACCTTGCTAAATCCTTTCTATCTAGTTAGTCATAACTGAGAGATAATCAGAGTACATGCTCACATATGATTCTCATTCATCATTATGCTATGTCATGCATCAAATAACCAACAATGTATGTTCATACTACACCATTTTAATTGATTGCATATAATGATACTACACTGATCCTGAGAAGAGGTACACTAACAGTTTAAGGACTCAATAAGTCTTGGGCACCAAAATTATTCTTTTCTTCTTTTGAAGAATTACCAATCAAATGTCGCGAACAAATTAAGCTCGAAAGAAATATGTGATGATAAGAGGAAATGCAAAGATGAAATCAGTAATGAAGTTGCATATTACAAAAAAAAAAATATGAGGAGAAATGAGCTAAAAAGACAAAAGTGAAGTAGTTCATAAGTCATCATCAACTTAGCTCAAGACAACACAAAGAAATATCTTCACTCAGAAGATATATGTTATTGAGGTAAATAACATTGTTTTTGACCGGAGTAAATAACATTGTTGTAAGGTAGTATTTTATAAATAATTAAAATTAAAATTAAAATTTCTTCCGATTAGAGAATTATATATCCCATGATGCCAGTGTAGTGGTTGCCTTTATTCCCAAGGAAAAGTTTTAGTCCACATATGGGACAGTTTAAAAAAAATATATATATATATATATATATATATATATATATATATATATATATATATATATATATATTGCTTTTATCTAAGTACTTTGTGACTGTGGTTATTAGGATTTTACTCTGTATACAAAATGGCTTTTGATTAGTTTTCTCATCCGAACCGGCCGGCATTACTTTAATTGATTTTCAAAATGTTTTGATCAAATTATGTGGAATTATGATTTTTGTGAAATTGTGATGTTTAGAGAATTTTATCAGAATTAAGTATGGCATTTGATTTGATTGTGTGTTTATTTAAATTGAATGAATAGGATTTAATTGTGGAATTACAAGTGAGATTAGGATTTTAATTCTTTAGTACCTAATTAAAAAGGGACTATTTTGCAATTGTTAATCATTGCAAAAAGGCCCCTAAGAGTACCCCATGATCTAGTAGCCTTATAACCTATTTTAATGTAGCATAGCATGAAACTTAGAGTGGATCATAATAAGGACCAATGACGGATCTTTATAGGGACGGGAGGATGTCACGGTACCCCCTAATTTTTTTAAAATTTAGTATATACACACATATATTTTATACACAAAACTAGGTTATATGTAATTAAGCGAACACTATTCAATAAAGGGCTTGAATGGTGAAGTGGTTAGGTGTGGCATTAACAATGAGTTCAATACCTGCATCTTGCTTTTCTTATTTTTGCATTCATGTTGATATACTTAAAATTTACCACTAAACCAATTTTAGATATACTGCAAAAAAAAATTGTATATATTTGTTACAAATGTGGCACCCCCCAAATTTTTCCCCAAGATCCTCCACTGATAAGGACCACAACCATAACTACTTCCAGCTGAAACCAATAATAAGACTCAACCTTCTCTTCATACTCTCATTCGATTCTTAATTTCTCTCTAAATCCCTTCACTATCTTCCATGCTCAATACCACATTTCTCTCCATCTCTATAAGATTGAACCGGATCCATTCTACCTATTTAAACCCATATAGCTGAATATATCATCCACATTCTTGTTTGAATGTGTGGAGAATGAGAGAAATTGAAAGAAAACAAAGAGCAAAACCTCATTGCAGTTGTGAGATTCCCTTGAGAAGTTGAAACGATCGAAGGTAGAATTGTACTTGAGAAGGAGGAAATTCGTGGGTTAGGAGGCATCAAAGAGAGCATCATCACATTCTTCCCCAACTTCCACACAACTAGTTTTTCTGCACTTCTTTTTCTTCATGAATTCATTTTCTGCTCATTGTGAAGTTGAAGGAAGAGTTTGAAGTGCTAAAAGAAGAAAACCTAAGGTTGAAGCTAGAAATGGGTGTTTTGGGAGCAAATTTCGTGACCATGAGGGAGATAGGAACAAGAGTGTGTTGCTGGAAATTTTCTAGGCAAAATCAGTTTCAACACATGCACTTTCTTTCAAGACCTCAAAATGGTCTTGCATGTATGAATTTTGGATAGAATTTGAAATGGAGAGAATAAGGGCAGCTAGAGGTATTTGCAAGCTTGAAGTTGGAGATGGAATTAGAGTTTGAATGTACATTCAAGTTAGTCAAATTTTGGAGAAGACTTAGGCGCGCTGTCAAGAATTCTTGTGTTAGGGAAAACAACATCCATGTGAGTTCCTCACCCCCTTCCCCATTTTGGTCCTTTAAGCTATTTTAAAGCTTCACTTTGATTCTTTAAGTTTTTTATAATTTTTATCGTCTACGTTTTAAATTCGTAACACATAAATCTTTTTTTTTAGACATTTCATTCATTTGAGTTAACAGGATGTTGACATGTCAGTTATGTCTTATGTGTCATAGGTAATAGCTAGTTTGACGTGGCAAAAACATGTGCAGCTTAGATTCTTTTTAAATAAATAATCTAACCATCATCTTCTTCTCCAATTTCTTCTTAAACCAAGCCCTGAATTGCTTAATCCATAACAAGGCTTCCCAATAAATAGGTTTTGGGCCTAAACAAAGAGGATTTAGGGTTTGACTCATCCCAATCTAAGTCATAATAACATGGGTAGAAAAATGTCAATCTAGATCATTATCTTTTTATTGTTTAAAAATAATAGTAATTGCATCTGAGTTAGTTTTAGTATCAAGTGTCGGTTAATTTTTTAAACCAAGTCTTAGTTTTTTTGAAGATAACTTTCATTAGATACAAATAGGAACATTACAAGCCAAAGGCACATTACGAAGACTTGATAGAGAGTGTAGTTGCTCATAACTTGACCACTGTTGGTTTCCTAGAGTTTGAGCTAGACCTACAAGCATATGGGCAGACCCATTATCAATTCTCTTAATATGAGCTACATGAGGTGAATCAAAATCAAGAAGGAGGTGCCTGTAGTCCTAGATAAAGAGATCAATGGGTGCTCTAAAATGTTTTTGATTCAAACACTCCATAACCACAACTGCATTAGTTTTAAAAGTTGGTCTCCTTTACAACCAGAATAGCCCATCTCAACCCCAAAGTTTCTGCAATCTGAGGTTTTATAATAACCATTTCCCTCTTACAAGCTGCAAATGAAGCAATACCCTGCTGGTTTTGGATCATCAATCCTCAATTGGTGTTTCTAGCACTGATTGCATCAATAGAAATAACATGGCTGGGAGGAGTATTTGGAGGATTAGGTTCTCAGGGTCAGTCACACGGGTAGTGAGGGCTTTTGTATTTGCTATGTTGTACTCAGAGACATAATCAATTGAGGATTGAGCAATTAGGATTGGATTTGGCACTTCATTCTCGAAAACATTTGGTTTCTTGCAAACCAAGTACTCTTCAAAGCAGCACACAAAAGAGCTGTGAGCCCAAGTTATCAAGCAAGTGAGACAGCGTAGTAGCTATGAGTAAACATCAAATGTCGGGGATAAGAGTGCTAAGCTGGGAGGCAAACAGAGCAAGCTTCATAATTGGGCACTGAATGATCAAGTGTTCAGTATTTTCCATCCCTTCATTGCATAAAGGGCAGGAGGTATCCAGGGAGATGCCTTTCTTGTTGATATTGCACCTAGTGGGAAGGATATCTTAGCAAGTCTCCAGAGATAGTTTCTGACCTTGGTTCCCAAAGGGCTTTCCAAATCCCCGGATTTTGTATGTCAGGATTTGAGGAGCTAGGAAGTTGTTTGGAGTTCTCACTACAAAGAAGGTGGTAAGCAGACCTAAGTGAGTACTCTCCATCCCTTTCCTAATGCGAAATGAGTTTGTTTGCATGTAACCTAATGGATATTGGAATATTGAGAATTTGCTTGGCTTAATAAAAGGAAAAACGACCTAGGATCATATGTCTCTTCCACTGCTTAGTGTTTTCATCAATAACCAAAGTCCCTGGTTCCAAAGATTGTTGAGGGAAAAGAATATTGAAGCCTGGCTGCTCAAAAAGCCAATTGTCCTGCCAAACTCTAATCTTCTTTCCATCCCTAAGTTGTGATCTTGCCCCATATTCAACTGTTTTCCTTGCACAAAGAATGCTCCTCCAAGCATAGCTTGGTTGGAAGCTAGTGCCAACATCAAGGAAATTATCCTTGGGATGGTATCTACTCTTGAAAATTCTTTTCATGAGGGAACCCTACTTTGTTATTAACCTCCAATAGTGTTTTCCTAATAGGGCCTTGTTAAAGTCACTAAAACCCCTTAAGCTCGTGCCACCTAATAGGAAATGAGAATCAGTCAACAGGTCAAAGTCAACAAGTCAAAGGATCTGCCACATCAGCAATCTGACTAATGAGACACGATGTTATTCACACTAAAGCCCACATCACTCTGTCGAAGATTCACTATTTACTTTCCCTTTTGTAATGCAATTAGGTTAGCTTGCTTCAATAGCAAATTCTGTTAGTCACCAACTGAATCAGTTGTAATTCTGTTTTGATTCAGTTATGGTGAACTAGTATATAAACTTGATTGTAATTCATTTCAGTTCAATCAATGAATATCAGAAAATTCCTCACCTTTATCTCTTTCACCACCTAGGTTCTTGGCTCTAGCCAGCTTGTCCCTGCTCAACTAGTGGATTTTCTTTTGCCCTTCAATTGTGCCCCACCAGAATTTGGCAAGCATTACCTCAACTGCATTCCAAGTACCTTCATGGAATTTGTAGAAGTTCGTGAGGTAGTTTGGTATTGCTTTAGGCAAGCTGCTTTGATGAGAGTCTCTTACCAGCTTTAGACAAGAACTTCTCCTTCCACCATTTCAACTTGTTTCAAATTTGGTCCGCCACAAAGGAGAAGATAACCTTTCTAGACCTTCCAAATATGATTGGAAGTACACGGTATCTTGTATGTGAGTCCACGGTATTTACCCCCATCCTATTACAGATGATTTCTTTGTCCTATCATGCACATTTCGACTGAATGAGGACTTAGATTTCTCCACGTTGACAACCTTGTAAGAGGCCCTTTGGTAAGTGGTCAAAATTTGAAGAACAATATCAACTTCATTGGAGTTTGTTCTTGTGAACCAAATAGCAGGTGGGATATTTGTGGGGCATTCCTTCCAGTTTTGATTCCATGTATTGCGCCCTTTTTCATCTCATTGTGTATCAAACCAAAATAGAATTTAGCTCAAAGAATGAAAATATAGGGGGAGAGAAGATCACCTTGTCTTAAACCCTTCTCAGGAGTGAAGCTGCTACTAGGTTGGCCATTGATGACAATTTGGTATGAACTGTTGAGATACATCTCATAATGAGGTAGGTTGCTAGTAGTGAAGTCTTCAAACTCTCAGAACTTCCTTCCATGTGTTGCTAGCAGTGAAGTCTTCAAGCTCCGGATCCATCGGCTTGAGGGCTGCAATTTTGTGAATACATGATCAAGAACCAGAAATCCACCTCCTATTAATGGCTTCCACATGTACGCCTTCTATCCTTGGACCAACGTTCCTCAAACCTAAAAATCTTTCTCCTCCTTTTTCTCTGATCAGATGAAACATCAACATGAAGCAAAACAGCTGCACGATCAGAGCCAAACCCAGGCAGATAGGTTACCTTTAAAGGAGAGAATTTGTTTTGGAATGCCCCATTAATTTAGCATAGACTCTCTCAAGTCTTCATTGAATATCTTCATCCTTGCTTATGCCATTGGAAGGGTACCCTCAAAACCAGGTCAGTAAGTCCATAATCCATCACACATTGTCTGCCAAACTAAGGATTAAGAGATTTAGGAGATATTTCCATGGATTAAGAGATTATAGGATTTTATTTGGGAAGAAATTGGAGAAGAAGATGATGACTATATTATTTATTAATATTTCATGAGGAATCCAAGTCAAATATGTTTTTGTCACGTTAAACTAGCTAGTTGTTACTTATGCCATATATATAATTCACGTCAACATCTGTATGTCGGAAAAAGGAATTTATGTATAACTAATTTGAAATGTAGAAGTCCAAACTAGGAAAAAAAAACTTAATTTACCAAAGGGAAACTTTAAAATAACTTAACTACCAAAATGATGGCCATTTACTTTTGTGTGAAGTTCACTTGTGTTCAAATAGTTTTCCTCTAAAAGTTAACCTTTATTCTTTGACCAACAAATAAATAAATAAATACTTAGCATGGCTTACTCAATACGCATACATATATATCTTACCGTCTCAAAGAGAAGAAAGAAAAGTTATCTGTTCTAATATCTACAAACCAAGCTCAGCCATGGTTGAAGATGAAGAAATAATAGAACAACTACAACATCAACAAGAAACAAAAAGAAGCAAGAAGAGAAAACTCCTTCTTCTAGTCATAAACTCCATCCTCTTAGCCATAGGAACTTCCGGTGGCCCACTAGTAATGCGTCTATACTTCATCCATGGCGGTAAACGTGTATGGCTCTCAAGCTTCTTAGAAACCAGTGGCTTCCCCATAATTCTCCTTCCCCTAACAATCTCTCATATCCACAACCACCTTAAAACTAAAAACCCCAACAACGTTAACAACATCATCTCCATGAAACAACCTTTGTTCTTTGCGGCGGTAATAGGTATCTGACCGGTCTCGGCGACTACCTTCTGGCGTGCGGTGTAGCTCGTCTTCCGGTGACAACTTTTTCGTTAATTCAAGCTTCTCACCTTGCTTTCACGGCTGGGTTTGCTTTCCTTCTTGTGAAGCATAAGTTCACGGCGTATTCGGTTAATTCTATTGTGTTGTTGACACTTGGAAGTGTTGTTTTGGCAATGCATTCTTCGAGTGGGGATCGTTTGGTTGGTGAGTCGACTCGGGAGTATGTTATTGGTTTTGTTATGATATTGGCTGCTGCTGCTTTGTATGGTTTGGTTTTGCCGTTGATGGAGTTGGTTTATAATAAGTGTCGCCAAACTGTTACTTATTCTTTGGTTATGGAAATTCAGTTTGTTATGTGCTTCTTTGCTACTTTGTTCTGCACCATTGGGATGATAATTGACAATGATTTTAAGGTTGCTCTCTTTCTCTGCCTCCCCGTGTTGTATTATTATATATATTTTTTAATACACTTTTGGTTCATCATGTTTCATCAAATTGGCAATAACCAGGTAGGTCTGAGTGGCAACTAGCGAGGAACCACGCTGAGAGCAAGCAAAGTCGGGTATACACACAGTGGTCGATTAGGTTCTTGGCGTAGATTAATTATAAATGAAAGGCGGTGAGATCTGCGCATGACACAATAAAAAAAAAGTTGGCAACTTCATTGCATGGGTGGTGAAATTTTAAATGTGATTATTGAATTTGGGAAATAATTAATGCAATATTTTCAGGTGATTCCAAGAGAAGCGAAGAATTATGAGCTTGGGGAAACTAAGTACTACATTGTGCTGGTGTGGAGTGCTATAATGTGGCAATTTTTCTTCTTAGGAGCAATAGGGGTTATCTTTTGTGCTTCATCTTTATTGTCTGGTATTATAATTGCTGCGTTTCTTCCCGTTACGGAAATATTGGCTGTTATTGTCTACAAAGAGAATTTCCAAGCAGAGAAAGGTGTTGCTTTGGTGCTCTCTCTTTGGGGCTTTGTGTCTTACTTTTATGGTGAGATTAAACAAGCAAGGAAAAAGAAAGAAACAGAGCTGCCTCAAAGTCAAGTTGTAGCTAATTGATTTCACTTTCACTCTCTCCTCTTGCTTTTGAATTGTCAATATTGTTGGGCAGCTTGTCCCCAGTTTGAGGATAACCACAAAAAGTGAAGCCATTTTCTCACTCGTGGACATATATGTCCAAATCCAAACTTCATATAACTTTCAGAATAAGGATTTGTCAATTTTCTGTGTATTATTCAACTATTCACTACTATTTTATAATAGATTTTTAGCTCTTAAATACTTGGATTAAGTGCCAAGTGTACACAGATGATTACATCATAACAGCTGTATTTGGAAATTACAAACGGAATGGAGAATTCACTAGCAAGTGTCAGTAGTAAAATCTCAACAGAAATCAACCATCCAGTACCTATCAATAGATCCACAAGTTTTTTTTTTTCGTCGGTAGGCGGAGTGGCAAATCCACCCTAAACTCATACATAACTATGAGGTCTCGAGTTTAAATTTGGAAAATGATATCCAGCTATGATATCAAATTTCTTTAGGTTGAAATTTAAGTTTCTGAGATAGATCTTAACAAGCTTTTTAGATAGATACTAATGACAGCAAATATTCAACGAACTTACGTATGCATGTTTTTTATTAAGCGTTTTACATTATAGTTTAAGTGGTAACTTTTCTAAATAATTGTGTCACAACTATTCAGGTAATAAAAATCAGTGCATAGAGCTTACAATCTTCATTCGTTGAATTTCAGAATGTAATTTGAAGCTTAAAATATAACATCAAACAGACCATTGGTCAAAAAAAAATTAATGGACGAGCAAAAATATATTGTGAAAAAATTACACGGGAAGTTTCCAGCTTTGATTTGAAATCCCTGATAACATTAGCATAAATCAAACTGAAAGAATTATCATCAAATAATTTCCACCATCGTTTCACTGGCAATCATATTCTTTGATAGTTCGATAACATAAAAATGGACCTACCACCAAGAAATAACATCTTTCAGCTATACAGCTTTGATTTCTATAATCCGTTCACTTTATTCCCGTATTCAATAAATAGATGTTAGAAGCTACTTGCTCCACACTATCCAAAATATATCTGCCATAACGGGACAAAGTGAGTAATAAGCAAAGTGCATTCCAAATTATTAGCGTAATCAGTCCTAATAAGAACTATCAATTACTGTCCCAATATGATAATTCAATCCTATACTAGCTAATTGTTAACCCTGAGAGGTATATTTGAACATCATGCACATATAAAGGGGCTGACATGGGGTGAGTGGCGTAAGTGGAAGAGAACCGGTTATGCTTTGGTATTTTACAGTCTTTTTAGCAGGGGGCAAGGAGTGTAACATCTCTTTGAGGAGCTTAGCTCCCGCATCGCTAGGCAAACTCCTCTAGTTGTGATATTTTTCCAGTAAATATGACCCAAATACTCTGTTTCATCTAGACCAGAGTTTATGCTCTTCTTTGACACATCTATATATAGCAAATAAAATGGGTGGGGGTGGAGAAAAGAAAATCTCCAAGCTACAAGATAGGTTTAGGATTATTGAAGAAATGATTGTATACCTTGTATTGTACATGGTCGAAGGGACGAAGGATACAGCAGCTATCAGATGAATTTCACTTTTGGGAAGTCCACTGCAATCATGTTTTAACTTTGAACAAGCTATCAGCTCGACATTTTGTTAATGAAGATAAGAAATAATATCAGCACAGATATTTCCAACATAAACTTTGGACCCGCCGTATATTCAAGGATTTGCTGCCACCTGTAAGTTCAACCAGGAGATAGCTGCTGGTAAAGCCTGTTATCCATTTTGGATCTATATTACAATCAGATATCACTCGAGAACATAAATGAATAACACCAAAGAAAACTTGAAAATCAAGCAAAATGCAACGAAGATTTCAAATAAGCTAGTTTAGACAAACTTATGTACAAGCACCAACAGATAAAGAAGTATCAAAGAACCATGCAATGATTGAGTTTTTAAGCAGTAATTTCTTATGTAACTTGAAATTATCTTTTGTAACTTAACTTTTTGGAAGCTCTTTCATATAACTTTGCCATAACTACATGTAAGTTTGTAAGGACTTTTCATAAGTGAAGAATCATGAACTTATTTAATCGAGAAGCTCCTATATGCAAGAAGCTAATCCAAAGAAGCCTACATTTAGTATATGTGATCTTGGGATTCATATTTAGAAACAAGAATTTGTAGGTAGTTATAGGAACATGTATACATTATTCCCGTTCTATTACCACAAATGGCTATAGGTTTTAGGCAAAACGAATGCTTTACAATATTTTTTCTTCAACCAAGTGATTTTAAGCTCAGCGTTTCAACTCTATATTTACAATAGTACTATGTCAGTACTGAAC
The DNA here is from genome assembly GCA_020916435.1 of Oxytropis ochrocephala. Classification (NCBI taxonomy): domain Eukaryota; kingdom Viridiplantae; phylum Streptophyta; class Magnoliopsida; order Fabales; family Fabaceae; genus Oxytropis; species Oxytropis ochrocephala. The sequence goes on along the minus strand of CM037092.1, from coordinate 84,609,050 downwards.
TACTGATTGCTTGCCACATTCAAAAGCTATGCCACCATCAAATCTTAATGAAAATAAGGCAACTAAAACTAGTACAATATAGAAGGAAAAGATAAAGGGAATACCAATTTCCTTCAAATATTGAGCTATTTTCTTCCTTTATTTCCTCCTTCGCAAATTCTTCAAGTATCGCACGTTGCCGCTCGTTGATTGCACTATTACAGAAGGAGTGGACCAAAAGTCAATTGATGCAAATGTTAACGTTGCAGTAAGCAGCTCATGGTTATGTATAAAGATGAAAAAATGGAAATGGTTAGAACTTAATACAAGTATCAATTTACTATGGCATGAAAACATTAATTGAAGTCAAATTAGATACTTTTTCTGAGATGTAAAAATCGATGCGAGTAAATACCCAAATTGGCCCCTGGTAAAAAATGCGGTGACCAACTTGGTCTTTGAGTAAGTATAAAAAATGTAGATCAAAGTAGTCCCTAATAGGGATTAGGGACTAAAATGTCCCTAAAAATTATCTCAAAGACCAAATTGATATTTTTCATTTCACGGGACTAATTTGGTCTCTACATTTGTTGTTAGGGACCAATTCTAAGAGATAATCTAAAATCCTCTACCAAATTTATGATAAAATAATGATGTGACCAGATATGGTTTAGATATTCTCACAGTGACACAAGAACCTACATGGGAAAGTTAACACGGAAACGCACATACTGATCCCCATGATGTATAAGGAACCCATGTTTTGGCAGTCCTGCATCAACAACCATGTGGTAAATATCCTCATCCAGTATCATAAGAAATAAAAGACAATAAATCTCTCCAAAACTGTCATGAGAAAGGGGAACTCTTCATTTAACCTTTGCCTCTAAATACTAGCAGCTGTCCTGGTTGAACACCCTTGGGTATCTGAGGGATCATAATTGCACAAAATTAGATAAAATAATTCAAACAAAGCAGTTATCCAAAAAGTATTTCTCACGCAAGTTGTAGTAAGTATCAATTTGATGAAGGGAACAATATAGCCTGAACAAGCCAGGCTTATTTTTTCTCCCACCAATAGATATCCATTGTGAACAAAGATTTAGAACAAAAACTTTGGAATACATGGTTGGAATACATGGTACAATGAATTTCAACAGTCAGCGGAAAAATTCTCATTTTGTCAAAAATCATTAGAGGGCCCAGTGGGTATTTAGTAACCTGAAAAAAATTGGCCCTAAAATGTCTTACCCATATGGGCTTCATTTCCAATAGAGAGATTAGATAATGTGACCAATTAACATAACATTCGCAAATGTATATTTATGAAGTAATTAAGAGAGCAACTTCTACTAATGTTGGGTGTTCTTTTTATCTTATCATTTATTTGTTACAAACTTCTACTAATATTGAATTCTATGAGCACTTACGAAGGAATTACATTTACCTCACTGAAAGAGACTAGTGGAGATTTGAACCCATCAGAAAATCACTCTACTTAATATAAGTCAAGCACATCAGAAAATCATTGATGCAAGTGAAAGTAAGGGGTATGCTAATAATCAGTGTCCTACTACTTTCAATTTTATTGTGCACCCTAACATTGAAATGGGCAACTTCCACCCCACAAGCTATTTTGTACAATTTAAAACAAAAAGTGACAAAGTAAACCTTGTCTTACTTTTACTTGCATCTTCCCTGATAGAGTAGGCACCTCAACTTTACCGCCAAGAATAGCCTGTAAAAGTTAACACTTTGTGCTATTAATAACACCGATAGAGTAAGGTAAAATAACACTAATATGATATGATTAAGGGGATACAAGAAATAGCACAGAAAATAACCTACGATAACTAAAGTAACCTCCTTTACATGTTATCTGTGCAAATTTGTTCCACAGGACCATTAGAAGATAGGGAAAACTTATTTCACATATCTTTTGAACTCAAAACATACATCCACTTCTTGAGTGTACGGCTCTATGAAATAAGTTTCCTTAAGGTAAAATAAATTCCGTGACCTTACTGTTCTCAACTCAAGTAACAGGAGGGGAACACTGTTGGGGCTCTAGAGTTTAGAGAATCCCTAGGAAATAAAATACAACGACAATCACGACTTTACCATTTTATTTATAAAAATGTACTCATGTTATGCGAAGGGGTGGGTGTTCTTTGAATACACAGTCTATTCGAACATAAATGAAGCTATTAGAGGATAATGAATACTAATGTTAGATCCAATTGTATGTGAAGTTAGTTAGTTTAGTTAGTAAAGGAATCTGTTATAATATCAGTTGAACAGTTAATTCTGTAACTGTCGCTGTAACTGTCAGCATAGTTAGTTAGTCTATTTAGATAGTCTAGCTATACTATATAAGTAACTTTGTACTGTTCCATTAATCAATAAGGAAAAATATCTCTTTCAATGAAATTCTCTGATTCTAACATGGTATCAAGAGCCATTTTCTAACCACCAGCGTGGTTCTTTCTCTTTTCTTGCGTTCATTCTTTTCTCCCTCCTTGATGGCTTCAACTCCACTGTCACCACCGTCACCGGTGGTGCGCCCGATTAATTCTCAGCCACCTCTTTCGTCCTTTAACTACAAGATTTCTGTCAAATTAGATGAAAATAACTACTTAGTGTGGATGCAACAGATTGAGCCGATTCTCCGAGCTCATCGTCTACACCGATACTGTGTTTCTCCCACAATTCCACCTCGGTTTCGGTGATGATGATAGAAGCGAAGCGTTGAGAACCCAGCATACACCGAGTGGGAATTACAAGATCAACTCATATTGCTTTGGTTGCAATCATCCACTTTCCCGGCGATCCTTCCCCATTGTCATCGGCTGCGGCATACCTTTGACTACGGGAAAACATACATCAAGCGTTTCAATCGAAGGCGAAAGCACAAGCTCGTCAATTACGTCAACAAGCTGCATGCCGTCAAGAAAGGAACAAACACGTATGCGAATTTCTTTCCAAAATCAAACACATCGCAGATTCACTGCGCTATCGATTGGTGAAATTTGTCACCATACAAGATCAAATGGATGTGATCTTGGAAGGATTGCCGCGCGATTTTGAATCCTTAATCACGCTAATAAGCGGCCAAGATTGATTGGTTTGATCTCGAGGAGATCAAATCTGCATTATTAGCTCATGAACAACGGCTCGATAAGGCTAAATTTCTCGAAGAAGCGTCTCGCTAAATCTCACTCAATCGAACACCAAAGATGATCGAAGCCGTCGAAATTGCATGTCGATGCTAACGCCAAGCAACTTACACAAGCGAGCACTCCAAATTCGGGGAAATCCCCAAGCGCGCAAACCCAAATTTTTGGGGAAGAGGAAATTCTTTCAATCGCGGCGAGAGGAGGGCGCTATGGTCGCCGAGGAGGACGCGGCGGTGGCCGTTCTAATGTTCGGTGTCAAGTTTGCGGCGTAATGGTCATGAAGCTACGATTGCTATTCAGGTTTGATGCTTCATATGGTTCTACGCCAGTATGGTCCACCTACCGGTGATCCTTATCAATACATCGCCCGGGAATGCCTCTGGCGCGACAAATTGGCAACACTGATACTGCGGTTCCTACTCCACAAGCACATTATCTGTGACCTTTCCTACACACCTGCCTTTGAATAACAACATGGATCTGGTAGCTTACCTGACATGTCAACTCACTGCCCGTTTGCTCAGGTCTTTCGCTCCACCACCTCCTCACTTAGAGAATATTTTCTGAGCAATGGTATGAGGTTACCAGTCCAATCATCGGTAATTTTGCATTTCAATCACTACACACCCACTGACACACTTTATATCTTAGAATGTGCTTGGCGTTCCAGCTCTAAACAAAAACACGATTAGCATCGATGTAAATTTCTTGAGATAATAATGCACATGTTCTATTTTATCCTAATCATTACTTGGTAAAATCTCGGGTCAATGACCAAGTTATTTTACAAGGAAGGTGACATCAGGGTCTCTATCCTCTCCATTCAAGTCCGAGTTCTCGATTATCTGTCAATACAATGAAACTACATTAGTGCTGTTTCTATGAACTCTGTCAACCACGACCCGATAGTGTTAGTGCGATGTAGCAAAATCTGTCATGTATTTTAATTGGCATAATAGACTAGGACATCCTAGTTTAGACACTGTGAATAAAGTTTTGAAGCTTTGTAATATGACATCATTTCCATATAATGAAAGGAATTTACGTGTAGCTTTGTTGTCTCGGTAAATCTCATCGATTGCCTTCCCGTTTATCGAGAAAGCAGTTTATAGTGAACCGCACGGCTTGTGTATTGTGATCTTTGGGGTCCTTACTATGACATCTTCCATGGGATTTAAATACTATATTTCATTTATTGATGCATTTAGCAAATACACATGGATTTATTTTTTACATGAAAAATCAGAAACCCTTCACCAAGTTTCTCATTTGATCTTGGCATTGTTCGCAGTGTCATATGTCCCAAACTCACCACCAAAATGGTGTTGTGGAAAGAAAACATCGTCATATAGTAGAAAGCAGTTTGTCACTTCTATCTCATTCTTCATTACCTTACCATTTACGGGATCATGCATTCCCTTGCTGCGATCTATCTAATAAGCAATTGCCACACTGCTCACTCACCTCGCATTCCTCTCCAAACCCTATTTAAAGCGCGACTATAAGTTTCTCAAATCATTTTGTTTGTGCATGCTATCCTCTCTTAACACCATATAATAACCCTTGAAGTTTCAATACAGGTCAAGTGAATGCATCTTCCTAGGTTATTCTTCATCTCACCATGGATATAAGTGTCTAGATAGCAAATCGAAGTCGTCTCTATGTGTTATGTCATATTTAATGAAAATCATTTTCCATTTCAAAGTAAAAACTACGATGCTAATCCACGGACACCAAAGCACATTCTAACCTTACTATCTGGACACCGCTTGAACATCATTTCCAAATCCGTGAACACTACACTCGGCCCTCTCCTTCAACTACCTCATTCCGACCAAATCTCACACCGGCGATCTACTCTGTTTCACAGCGATAACCACCGAGACCACTCACCTCGGCCATCTCACATAACCACACATGTTCGGCCTAATTCACCACCACCCCTACTACCTTGGATGCCTGCAGCACCATTGACCCTAACTCACCATCACCCTCACCACCACCTCCTCGTAACTCTCGTCCTATGCGGACAAGATCCAAAGCAGGCCATCTTAAACCTCCCCTATTTCCAACTATAAATCTCACTACCACGGAACTAACACATTGGCCCAACAAGCCTTAACCTCCCCTCATTTGGATCTTTGCAATGCAAAGTGAATTTGATGCTCTACAAGCCAACCATACTTGGGACTTGGTACCTCTGCCAGCAGGAAAGAAGGCCATTGGGTGTAAATGGATATTTCGTATTAAACAGAATCCAGATGGCACAATCAGCAGGTATAAGGCTCATTTAGTGGCGAAAAGGTTCCTTCAAAAATATGGACGGGACTATCTTGATACATTCTCTCTCACGTTGTCAAACCAATCACCATTCGGGTTATTCTTACTCTTGCTTCTCACTCAAAAGTGGCCTATTAATGGATAAGTAGAATATTAATAGATAAGTGGAATATGAAATATGTAGAATATTAATAGATAAGTGGAATATGAAAGGTTGGCACTTGTTTCATATGATATGAAAGGCCAATAGTTAAATCAATAGAATATTAAAGGCTGACATCTCTTGTATAAATAGAACCTTGTACTCACTTCCGATCAATGAAAAGCAGAATATGAAATTCTGCGAATTAGAGTTAGTTAGAACTACAAATCTATCATGGTATCGATGTAAGCGTAAAGCGACTTCCATCTCGCCACCACCAGTGGCGTCGTTCTGATCGTCTTCTTCGATTTCGCAATCATCTTGACCTTTCTTCTACTTTTTCATCGATGGCGCGTCATCTACGAATCTGCCGTCACTCAAAGCCGTTCAAATCTTTTCAATATCAAGTTTGAGAGAAGTTAGCAGGTGATAATCTTCCTCTGCGGCTCCAGCGAGTGGAAGCAGGTTCACTGCGTCGCGCATAAACTTCATCGTTTTTGCGTTTCTCCGAAGTTCCGACGCATTACTTGGCGATCTTGATCGTCTTGCTGGCGACATTGAGAATCTGCGCATATGTTGAATGGGAAGCTGCGAGGATCGATTCTTTGCTGCGTGGCCGATCCTCATTATCACCTTGATTCGCCGAGGTAATCGGATGTCATTTGCGTTCGGCTTTGGGAAAAAAATTCATCGGCATTTCGCGCGCGCAAAGACAAAAGCGCAAGCCACGGCGGCCGTGCGGTGCATAACACGAAGAAAGGTGAGCGTTCCATAAGCGCGAATTGGCGCGCGCGCTTTAAAGCGATTGCGATGCATTACTCTATTGGCGAGACTATTTCTTTGCGAAACGGTATGATGTTGTTCTTGAGGCTTGCACTGTAGAATATGAATCTATTACTACCACTTTTGTCGGCCTGCAAGTTCTGCATCTATGTCGGTCAAATATATCGAGAGACATCTTACATAGAATGGAATGGATGATTGCGAGGTATTTCCACCTCTTCCGATAAACTTGAAATTTGTCGAAACATGGCGGTGACTACTTTGAGATCCCCTACTACATAGAAGCACGATTGGTGCTCTGCGGTATATTCTGATCCACAAGACCGAACTTGGTTACTCGGTTAATAAGGTGTGCGATTCATGTCTCGACCTCTCACCTCTCCTTTGGATAAATTTGTAAAAAGGATCCTCAGATATCCGAAAAGTACAATTGATCATGGTCTCGCGCTGCGACTGCAACTATCGACCTTCCGCGCCATCAATGATACTCTTGTGATCTTGATTGGGCTTCGACATAGATGACGGAAGGTCCACATCAGTGCTGCATCTACCTTGGCGAGATGGAAGTCGTTTCGCTTCTGCGATACCATGATAGATTTAGAGAGTTCTAACTAACTCTAATTTGGAGAATTTCATATTCTGTTTTTCATTGATTGGAAGTGAGTACAAGGTTCTATTTATCTGAGAGATGTTGGCCTTTAATATTCTATTGATTTAACTATTGGCCTTTCATATCATATGAAATAAGTGCCAACCTTTCATATTCAACTTATCTATTAATATTCTACATATTTCATATTCCAACATCTATTAATATTCTACTTATCCATTACTCCCCACAAGCTCAGTGGAGTGAACAAAACTTGAAACATTGAGCTTGTCACGTAGGCTGAGAGATCGCGACTTTTGCTAGGGGTTTTGTGAGAATATCCGCAAAGGTGAGCCTCTCTTTGGGACATGGCAAACAATCGGACTTTTCTTTGAGAACCTTCTCACTTACAAAGAACAAGTCCACTCCATATGTTTAGTTTAGAGTGCAAGATAGGATTATGACTCATTCTGTGATAAAGACGGTTATCACGAGAAGATAACGGTGTAGAATGAGGCACTTTTCATTTCGTGTAGCAAGATTGAACCCGTAAAAGTTACGAGGCGTGCAAAGTGCGAAGACTCGTATTACGCTCAAGACTTTAGATTTAGCAACAAGTGTTTGTTTCTTAGACCACCATGATATTAGGTTAGGCCCGAGATATATGCAAGCACCACATGGACCTTACATCATCGATATCACTTGCCCGATCTGCATCACAATAGGCTGCATGAGAGAGAGAGGGAGCAGAGCGGCGGGCGTAGAAACAAGACCAAGATCTAAGGACCCCTTTAGATACCTCGGAATTCTCTTGCAAATGACCCGATGAGTGTCGTGTGGTTTGTGTGTGAAATTGGCAAGCTTTGTTGACAAAGATAGCCAATTTCGGTCGAGTAATGGTAGCATATTGAAGTGCTCAACTATAGAAGCGATAGAGGATGGATCGACCATATAATCGGCACCATGTTTTGAGAGTTTAAGCTTGGCGGGAAGTGGTGTAGATATTCCTTTTGCATTGTCCATGCCCATTTCTAGATAGTATTTCTTTGAGGTACTTTGTTTGAGTAAGAAGAAAATGACCATTAGAAGTAGCTTTCACCTCAATACCAAGAAAATAATCAAGAGCCTCAAGCTTGTTTGAGAGCAAATCTGATGAGTGAGCACATCGATAGCAGTTGCCTGTGATGATGGGAGAAGAGCGGTGATGATGATATCATCGACATAGACAAGAGTATATATCGTGACCATTGTGAGCATAAACCAATAGTGAGGAATCACATTTGCTAGCAACAAAGCCAAAACTAATTAGAGTTTTAGTGAGGCGTTCATACGAGCCCTAGGTGCTTGTTTGAGACCATAAAGAGCCTTATGCAACTTGCATACAAGGACTTGTCACCAATCTCAAATCCTTGTGGTTGAGACATGTACACCTCTTCCTCGAAAACCATTCAAGAATGCATTGTTAATGTCGATTTGTTTAAGAGACCACTTGTGAGTTAGAAGCGAAGTTAAGATGATTACGACGATGGTGGCTTTATTACGAGGAGCAAATGTTTACGAATAATCATGTGCGCTTCTCTTTGGTTGAATCACTTAGCTACCAATCTAGCTTTGTACTTATTAATGGTACCATCCGAATTCTCTTTGATCAGAAAAATCCACTTGCGCCTGTGACTTTTCTACGGCGGGGAAGTGGAACAAGGCTCCAAGTACCATTTTGTATTAGAGCATCATACTCACTCTGCATAGCTTGTTTCCATTTGGGGCAGGACAAAGCTTGATTCACTGAATTAGGCTCAGTTGTGGTTAAGAGAAGTGTAGGGTGAATACGGGGTGAACAATGCCATTTTGGACTAGTGATCATAGGATGGGTGTTGGTAGGTAGGTAGAGGTGGCAGAGGGGCAGCAGGTGACTGTGGTGCAGAAGGTATGGAGGGTGCAGGGGAATCTGGATTTATAGTGGAAGAGGCTGTTGAGGGCAGAGATGTAGTATATGGTGAGTTAGGAGAGGGAGAGGTTGCTGGAGGATTAGGGAATGTTGTTGTTGAGCAATATTGAAGGGAACAACACCTAAGGGTTGCAAAGTACATGGTGTGGCGGGTTGTTTTGTAAGTTTAGTAGGGAATAGATTAGGATATGGAAAAGCATTCTCATTGAATATAACATCCTTGGAGACAAACAACCTTCCTGTGGCATCAAGGCACTTGTAACCCTTGTGGTTTGCTGAATATCCCAAGAAAATACACTCTGCAGAGCGGAATTGAAACTTTTGATTGTGATAGGGCCTAAGTAAAGGAAAACAAGAGCAACCAAAGACCTTAAGAAAGCTAAAATCAGGAGGTTTTTGATAAAGGGTAGTATAAGGAATGGAATGTTTTTGGTGAGGAGATGGAAGCCTATTTATAAGGTAAGCAGAGAGGTATGGAAAGAGTGATCCCGAAAAGGATAGAGCGAGGAGGCTTGCGATAATAGAGAGACCCGTATCAACAATGTGTCTACGTTCCATGCGCGAATTCTTGCGCGCCTTAAAGCGATTGCGATGCATTACTCTCTATTGGCGAGACTATTTCTTTGCAGAAACGAGTATGATGTTGTTCTTGAAGGCTTGCTGTAGAATATGAATCTATTACTACCCTTTTGTCGGCCTGAGTTCTCTGCATCTATGTCGGTCCAAATATATCGAGACATCTTACATGAAGCTGGAATGGATGATTGCGAGGTATTTCCACACCTCTTCCGATGAAACTTGAATTTGTCAAAACATGGCGGTGACTACTTTGAGATCCCCTACTCTATAGAAACACGGTTGGTGCTCTGCGGTATATTCTGATCCGCAAGGACGAACTTGGTTACTCGGTTAATAAGGTGTGCCGATTCATGTCTCGACCTCTCACCTCTCTTTGGATAGGCGTAAAAGGATCCTCCGATATCACGAAAAGTACAATTGATCATGGTCTCGCGCTGCAACTGACCGCAGCTATCAACCTTCCACTTGCCATGATACTCTTTGTGATCTTGATTGGGCTTCGACATAGATGACGGAAGGTCCACATCAGTGCTTGCATCTACCTTGTCCAAACTTAATCACATGGTGGTCAAAAAGCAAACATTGGTTGCAAATCTGGTGAAGCGAGAATATAGAGTCGGCTCTTGCAGCTCTTTGAAGTACTTTGGATCAATCTCTCCTACATGAACTCAAAATAACTACACCGGCTCGGTTATTTCTTTGTGATAAGCAGTCTTGTAGCTCTCACTCCTGACCAGTGCTACACTCAGGACTAAACATATGGAGTGGATATATTTTTTTGTCGAGAGAAAGTTCTCAACAAATCCCTTGTTGTCACCTATGTTCCTTCATGACTTCAAATTGCGGACATTCTAACCAAATCTCTCAAAGCAAACTCAATTTACGCCGGTTCGGACACAAGCTCAGTAGTACTAAATGCTTTGAGCTTGAGAGAAGAATATTAGAGGATAATGAATACTAATGTTAGATCAATTGTATGTGAAGTTAGTTAGTTTAGTTAGTAAAGGAATTTGTTATAATATCGGTTGAGCAGTTAATTGCATGAATCATCCTTCATGCTATCGGCATAGTTAGTTAGTCTATTTAGATAGTCTAGCTATACTATATAAGTAACTTTGTACTGTTCCATTAATCAATAAGGAAAAATATCTCTTTCAATGAAATTCTCTGATTCTAACAGAAGCTAAGAGTCATAGTCAGATTTTGGAGAAAATATGATGGAGTGCAACTTCTGGTTTCACAGGGCTTACAAATCATTTTAATGTGTTCGCGTCACTAACCACATTGCTGACTACACCTGCTAGCAGAAAGGTGTCTGCTCGGTGCTCCCCCTTTGTGTGCAGAAAATCAAGGTTGTTTAGATCTTTCCCATCTTTAATCAGATGATAGAACATTGTAAATTACTGGAAGGGCTAAAAGGTAGAGGGCCACTAGACTATGAGAAACCACTAAAATATGTTTAGTTCTGATGGGTTATTTAAGGGACTTGGTTAATTAATCGGAGTTTGTTAGAACAAATGACACGTGGCCTATAAATAAGAATGAGAGTTGGGATGAAAGAAAGCAGGAAATTAGTAAGATTAATCAGTTGGGGGAGTTTTAGGTCTCTCTCTGATCCGGTTACTATCAAGTTCTCACCTGCGTAAAGCTAATGTTAGAGTCCACATAAATATCTGCACCATCCCTGACGAAGACCGGATCCTCAGCCACCTATATCAACAGGGGAAAAAATTATGCTTCAATAAGAATAAGAATATTAGTACAGAACTAATAACCATGTAAACAAACATATCATACTAGTGATTATCTAAAAAATAAAATAAAAAAACATATCATACTAGTAGAGAAGAAAGCTTATTCCTGTTTAAAAGAGCAGTATATAATCTTCTAAAATGAACAGAAATATTCCATGAGATATGCTACTATGTGTTAAAGGTTAAAACTGGTGTCTGCACACACGTGAACAATATGGATGTTACATAACACATGAGACAGTTCTTTTAAATAAATATGGAGAAGGTGAACAATACTTTGAGAAGTAAAATTGAACACCTTTACATGCTAAACGGGTAGAAAATGTTGAACACACACAATTACATGATCGAGGAAATTGAAGCACTTATATGAAGTTGCATTACCTGTCTTAACTAAGCTATAGTAAATTAACTATGTATCCAGCGAAAGGGTTGGACAATATTTTTGTCAACAGCCTTGAGAAAAAGAAACTGGTATAATTTATTTATATATTTGTAATTTTTATTGATAGTATAGCTGCTATAGTGGTTAGGGTTTTTTCTAATTGCATAAAATTAGGAAATTCAAAATTTGAAAATGAAATTTTGTAACTAATTCATCACTTGCAGCATTTATTTACACTCATAAATGGCATGATAATTTACGAATGACCTTTAACATTTCTATTGCCATGATAAATCTTTTTAGGTGAATATAGGGTCCATTTATGCTGTCAAATTTGTCTTTAAAGTGACATCAACATGGTCCTTAGAAAGGGAAAAACTGATTGCAATAATTATCATTGAAGGACCAACTAAGAGAAACAGTATTATGTTGCATATATATTCTAAGGACCGTATTAGAGAGAACACAAAAGTGTAATTAGCTAGTTGACTTAGAACTAGAAGTTTCCACTTCTGTTCACTTAGTTAGGTTGCACAGTAGTTAGTTGCAACAGAATTACTCTTTGTATCTCAAGTATAAATACTTGATTGTAACAGATCTCAAACAGAATACAAAATACACAATTCTGAAATTCTCTTTCTTCTCTCTTCTCTCTCTCTGTAAGAATCTATTATGGTATCATAAGCAAAAAAAAAATTTTCCACCTCCGTGGAGAACGATCCAAGCTTCCGCAACCAAATTTCATGGCGACAGGACCGGAAATCGGAACACCGGCGCAAACGACGCCGTCGCTAATAACTCCAGTAGCGGCGAATCTACCTCTTTCAACTTTCTCCTACGAGATTACGGAGAAGTTAGATGACAAAAATTATCTTGTATGGCTTCAACAGTCGAACACTGTAGCCCGCGCGCATAAGCTTCACCAAGCCTGCGTCGTGCGGAGATTCCTCCGTTGTATTTGGTGAAGTTGATCGTGCATGCGGAATAGAAAATCCTGCGTATCACGCGTGGGATCAACGAGACCAACTTCTCATGGCGTGGCTTCAAGCCTCACTTTCGCCGTCAATTCTTCCACGTGTTATCGGTTGCCGTCATACTTGGCAACTATGGGAGAAAGATTCATCGAGATTTTCATTGAAGCTCAAAGCGAAGGCAAAGCGATTGCGCACCGAGTTACGTGACTTCGAAGAAAGGATCGAAGTCTATTTCGAGTTTCGCAAGGTATCAAGTCCGTTTACGATTCTCACGAATTCAATCGGTGAACTGTCACCTTGCGGGAACAACTCGACGTGATACTCGAAGGTTTGCGCCTACTTTTGAATCGATAGTGATGTTGATTAACGATGAAGTCCGATTGGTTTGAATTTGATGAAATTCAAGCGCTCGCTCTCGCTGCTCATGAGCATCGTGTTGATAAGCAACAACTTCGTTGAAGAAAGCTGCAACACTCGATCTTACACGGACATCAAGCTGCGCACGAGTTCTTCACCGCAAGTTCACGTTCATCGCTCGCTTACGGAGAAGGTTCTGGTGTATCACACCCTGCGTCTACGCAACAATTCTCCAATGACAGTACTCGTGGTGGCTATGGAGGATATTGTGGTGGCCGTAGTGGGCGTGGTGGGCGTCGTGGTGGCGGGAATGGTGGCCGGAGCAATGTGCGATGCGAGTTTGCTAGCCCGGTCGTGATGCTTTGGTATCTTTGCACGGTATAATTCTTCCTTTGTTCCTCGATTTGCCTATGTCTGCTGCTAATTTTGGACAAACTTTTGCTTATCCTAAACCTACAAGCACACTACACCTTATAGTTGGCTGCGCACCTCACCCTGACCTCGAACCACGAGCCTATTACACCTTTGCTCGGGCATCGCGACCTTATCCAACACCTCCGACCTATCACGCATTTCAACCTCAAGCATTCTTAACAAATGCATTCCCTACACCTCAACCATGACTATACTCTCACCAATGCTAGCCACTGTTCCTCAACCTAAGCGGTGTGGAGACTCTGCTGCTTTGTTCATCTTTGGACCTAATCTTCCACCTCACTGCAAAGCACCATCGACCCTTTGGTTTAGAAGCAAGTATTCCTCGGTGATGGTCGAGAGTCTATTGGGATCATGCTTTTCATACAAATTTATTTATCTCATAAGCAGTTACTCTTTGCCCGTAATCCATCAATTCCTCTTCACACACTCTTTAATAAGCAACCAGATTTTTCCTTCCTTAAAACCTTTGGTTGTGCATGTTATCCATTACTTAGACCATATAACAATCATAAGTTGCGATTCGAGTCCTGCAGAGTGTGCATTTTCAGGTTACTCTCTCCTCTCATAAAGGCTATAAATGTCTTTCATCTACCTGCAGTCGTCTATTTGTATCCAAAGATGTATTGTTTGATGAACATAAATTTCCTTACCAATATAGGTCCACAACACTGCTTGCACCTACCCCTGTACCTAATTCTGTCACTATCCCTCTTGGTATTGTATCCACACCAATGCCATTTCTTCATTTCCCATTTGCATCACCTCGACCGATCCATTGCCTCACCAATCTCATTAGTGATGCCTCCCGAATCACCTTAACTCACCCCTTCAAGCTTCTAATACATTTATACCACACGAACCTCCTCACCTAGTTCTACATTACCATCCACGACCTCAAGTACTATTAATCCAAACTCGACCTCACCTTCACCTCACCTCCTCATAACACTCACCCTATGCTTACTAGATCAAAAAGCAGGTCATTCCCGACCTAGATTATTTCCCCACTCTTCTCCTTACAACCACCTTTGAACCTCCGATGTTCACCGAGCATTAGCTAGTCCACCTTGGCAGCAAGCAATGGAAACCGAGTTGCAAGCCTTGAAGAATAATGAGACACGGTCTCTGGTGCCCCCTTCCTCGGGGTAAGGCTGCGATGGGGTGCAAATGGGTCTTTAGACTAAAAGAAAATCCTGATGGTAGTATCAACAAATACAAGGCTCGTTTGGTAGCTAAGGGTTATCTTCAGAAGTATGGGACTGACTATACCGAGACTTTTTCACCAGTTGTGAAAACACATCCTTTGTGAGAAGCCCATTCTCACACACTTGCTCTAGACGAGTGGCCATTAAAGCAAATTGATGTGAACAATGCGTTCTTAAATGGTATTCTTAAGGAGGATGTATACATGTCTCAACCACGGGGTTTGAGGTCAGCGATAAGATTTCTTGGTATGTAAATTACACAAAGCGATCTATGGCCTGAAACAGGCCCCTCGAGCATGGTATGAGCAGCTCACCAAGACTCTGCTTAGTTTTGGCTTCAAGCAAAGCAAATGTGACCCTTCTCTCTTGGTGTTTACAAGTGGTGGTCATTGTGTTTACATGTTGGTGTATGTTGATGATATTATCCTTACGAGGTTCTCTCGCCTCTAATTCAACAGGTTATCAACAAACTTAATTCGTGTTTCCTTTGAAGCAACTTGGTGATTTGGATTATTTCTTGGGAATTGAGGTAAAGAGGTTGTCTGCTACCACTATACAGCTGTCTCAAGCTAAATACATTCGAGAGTTGTTGCATAAAGCTGATATGAGCAATGCAAAAGGAATTTCTACCCACCTGCTGCCTTGACACTAAATTGTCCAAACATGGGTCGACTACTTTGATGATCCCGCTCTCTATAGAAGCATTGTAGGTGCATTGCAATATGTGACTATTACACGCCCGAGTTAGGTTATGCGATCAACAAGGTGTGTCGGTTCATGTCACGACCTCTTACTTCTCCTTTGGATTTGTTGTGAAAAGGATACTCAAGTATCTTAGGGGTTCTGTTGATCTTGGAATCACGTTTAGAGTTGCTTCTGACTTCCTCTCCTTTGTGTCTTAGGCGTTTTGTGATCTTTGGTGGGCATCGGACATTGATGACGGAAGGTCTACTTGGTGCTTGTATCTCATCTTGGGCCGAATCTCATCTCATGGTGGTCAAAGAAGCAGGACCTTAGTTGCAAAATCAAGCTGCTTTGAGCGAGAATACTGAGAAGTCTTGCTCTTGCTGCGGCTGAAGTTTTGTGGATCCAATCCTTATTCTGAGGAGCTTCAAGTGGCAATTCTGCACTTTATCATCTATTGTGACAATCAAAAATCAGATTGCTTTGAGTCATAATCCTATTCTACATTCTCGAACAAAGCATATGGAGCTTGATATTTTCTTTGTTCGTGAGAAAGTTCTCAACAAATCTTTCTTTGGTGGAGTATGTTCCTTCTCAAGCACAAGTTCACGACATCCTTACAAAGCCACTAGCCAAGCTCGAGTTCTGCTCTCTCCGTGACAAACTCATGGTGCTACCCACCAATGAGCTTGTGGGGAATATTAGAGAGAACACAAAAGTGTAATTAGCTAGTTGACTTAGAACTAGAAGTTTCCACATTCACTTAGTTAGGTTGCACAGTAGTTAGTTGCAACAGAATTACTCTTTGTATCTCAAGTATAAATACTTGATTGTAACAGATCTCAAACAGAATACAAAATACACAATTCTGAAATTCTCTTTCTTCTCTCTTCTCTCTCTCTCTGTAAGAATCTATTAGACCGAAATGGATATCCACTATATAAGGTTTGTTAAGATGAATATTAGCTTTCCATCTGAAGATACTATAATATGAATGCTAAAATTTGAGAGAAGTTAAATTCGTAAAAAGGGACTCAATGAAGTAAATATAAAAGGACCAAGGAGACAGAATTATATTCTTTTTCCATCAGATAAGAGGTGTGTTTCAATTTTTCATATAGAAGCGTTTGGTATCATATGATCCTGGTTTTACGTTTCTATTACACTTATGAATTACATGAGGAAATATATATTGAGGAACGTAGCATGTAATTTATCTTTCAAAGATTAATATCTTCTACAAAAACTTTTCTAGGACATCTAAGGAAGCATACTCCTCCCCCGGCTTGCCAAAATAATCATGTGCACCAAATGAGTTTAATTCGTCTATTTCCATTTAAAAATGCAAATTTTAGGTGAAACTACATATTCATAGATCAACAGGTAAAGAACGAGTGAACTACAGTGAATATTTGGACAGAAAAACTTTGCCTTTATTTTAATGTATAAACTTCCATGTCGACCACCACTTCCAGCAGCATTCCCACCTTCTGGCACATGGATTGTATCTCCCGAATCCACACCTACCAGTTCATTGAAAGCAATAGTAAGTTTAACAGAAAATCTCCACCGTTTATGAATAAACCATTAAAAAATGTATAGCATAAGGTAAAACAAATCGAGGTAGGAATAGGATAAGTCCGCATCATTTATAAACCTTTCAATTTCTAAAAGATTCTAATTCTAATTTATAACAATTGAAACTTTAATAGAAACCAAAGGTTATCCATTACAATCAACTTAAAATTGAGTATGAAGGATGAAAAATAGGTTGAATTGATAATCTGTCGGTAAAGAATTTCCAATGTGAATAATAAGACCACAATAATAATCAAGCCTTATCTCACACAACATAGATATATTGAGGAGGTGTAGCCAAGCTACAGTTCGGTAAATTTCATCACATCATGGAAACTAACCTGCTGGTATTGTAACAGTAATCTCTTTAATCCCTTCAACAACACCAGATCCTCCACACGACATACAAAATTCCTGCTCAAAATAGACACAATATATATTTATACAGAGAACCGACCTCAAGTGTACTTGATATGAAATGAAATTTATTGAAGACCTTAATGATATGGCCAGATCCTTTACAAGTAATGCATGTCGATGTAAATGGTGGGATTGTAACCTGGCAGAAAATCATGACAAGCGAGAATAAAAGAATGTATTAATAATTAATAACTCAAATACCACAAAATGATACAGTCTCGCTCATGGCCTGAGTCTTGTATAAAAATATTTATGAGATACAAATTATAACATTGATCTTTAAAAGCACTTACTCGACCTAAGCCCCTGCATGTTGGACAAGCTTTTGGGGTAGCATTTAGTGGATAGCCCAGTCCATCTGATTTAATATAAACAAATTGATTGGCATCAAATAGAATGGTTATTATATCAAGGGGCAACAAACGTACTGGCTCACTTCACTACAAACAGGTGTCACAATGGACCACATTTTACACATCTAGCGGGTCATACTTTTATCTATTTCCTCACTAAAGTTCTGCAGTTGATAGATATTCTTGTCACAGCCACAATTTAAAATGCAACACAAATATTGGTAAACCTCATCCAAAATATTCTGATCACTAGTAATACATGTATATCATAGACTAAACGCTCCATAGAGGCAAGAGTGAGCGGAAGGGAGAAAAGTTTCCTTAAAGCCAGAGCGGCCACAGCTCAGGCCTAAGTTCTACCTTTCGAAATTACAAAATAGTTTTTATCAGATTTTTCCATGAAAGATTCATTTCAAACAGAATTGCATTACGCTGGTTGCTAATCAGCATACCTTCTGCTATTTTGAAACACAGATGAGAATCTGTAAAACTTCAACACAACAAAACCTAGGTTCTATTTAATGCCAACCCGACCCCAAAAAAATGGTCTTGCCTTAACCACTTGTTAAACGGAATATAAACAAGACTTTGCACTAAACTTCTTTTGCAATCAAAATATGCAGACAATAGTTTAACATTGCATAAAACTAATAAATAATACATGTACTTCCAGTATAGATAAATTTCTCCCCAGGACTTTCCTGATACCCAGAACATATTAACTTTACTCACTGCAATAATCACAGGGAACCGAGGCATCAAATGACACATGTTTGGTGCACCCTCTCGCGGCTTCTGAGAAAGTAAGTGATAACTCCACCTATTGGCAAAGTAACAAGCAAATGGTTAAGCTTGAAAATAGTAGAAACATATTTCAAACAATGACAGAAAAACTAGAGTTAAGATGACCTCTATATTTGACGAGAATTGGGTTGTTGCTTCTTCAAATATCTGTCAAGATCAAGAATATGAAATTTCCTTGCAAAATATATAAATTGAATGAATAAAAGAATCACAAAAAATGAGAGAAAAATTTACCTCAGAGAATACTTTATGAAATGAATCGGAAAAATGAGAACGATAAGCATTTCTAAACCTTTCTGCATCAGCATATTTGTTATCATATTCTATATTCTCTGGACCGTCAGTACGCATCTTAAATTGAAAAACCAGTTTGTGGGAGAAAAGTGTTAGTTAATTAAATATTAGAAATAGGAATGAAGGCTATGAATTACACATATTTTCAACGGTCTTACTCGACAGAAGATCCAGAGCAACACAATAGAGTAACTCAACTACCATACCAAATTTGAAATTTTAATAGCATACAGGAACTCAAATAACCCTACCTTGTCATACTCTGTCCTCTTTTAGAGTCTCTCAATGTCTGAAATTACCAAACAAAAATCCAAGTGAAAATATCATTTTGTTAATTAGTTTAGACAATGACCAGCCTAGCTAGAAGAAGGGAGGGCTAAATATGTATGAGAATGTGAGGAAAAAACTGAAGATTTAAAAGTTGATGACAAAGACCTCATATGCTTCTCTTATATCTTGAAATTTCCTTTTGGCAGATGGATTATTCTTATTTGCATCTGGATGGTACTTTTTAGCAAGCTGCATGGGGCAGAAAAATGTGTCATAATACAGTATAAGCTAAAGGAAGACCTTCAATTTTCAAATATCAATGTCTGAGGAGTGTGATGTGTGATGACAGAATATATTAAGGCTGAAAAATAAAATGCAGAACGAAAGACTACTACAAGCCATACTCCTTCAATATTATTGTGGGAAATTATTAACCCTTTGCATATTAGGTTTTTGTTATTTTGAATAAATTCTATTTTAGATAAAAGAAGAATTCACTTAGATGAAGAGAACATAATTACTATATATTCGGAGTGTAAGAGTATAAGACTAGTGAACTTTAGTTTGTATTTTAGATAACCTGTTATAGGCTGTAATATTGTTTCTTTCTTTCTAGTGTTGACCTGCTACTGCAGGTAATAATTCTGTTACAGTGGCATGCCTATATATAGCATCCACTCTGTGTAAACAATCAATTCAATCAATTCATTTCTTCACAATGTTCAAACTAGTTCTTTCCCTCTTTCTAAATATCTCAACACGGAGGATGAGGGATTAACTTAAAATGAATGTTAAAAAAAAAAATATCAAAAAACAGTGGAGTGAAGCTGCCCAATCCCTCAGCATAAGTTGGGGAAACACTAAAAAGACAGTGAGCCCCAAATAGAAGCCAACCACCTAATTTGTCAAAAAAAAAAAAAAAAAGAAGCCAACGACCTAAACTTATCCCACAAATCCGCTTCTGTGACTTTACTAATGCACACTTTAGAGGTTATGTGACAAAATTTAGCTGACCAGCTAGATTAAACTATCTACTATCACTTTTGTTTACAATTCACAGCATTGAAAACTTATTCCCAGTTGTATCTCTCAGCATGCATGACACTTCAGTGAAGTGTCACGCATGCAGTGACTTCAGACTCTACTATTTGAAGTAACAATCTGTTGATCACCCAGAAGCTATTAAAGAAACGAAAAGGAGAATGGCTATGATATGACTACCATCCACAGTAACTTTTTCTCTCAAAAATTGGAAACAAAAATGAAGTTAATGAAAGTTGTAATTTTTCTTACAATTCAAAAAAAAAAAAACAGTACAATGAAATGATGAACCATAAAAGACCTTGGAATCCATGACTATCACATAGGAAGAGGAATACAGGCACACAACGTTATTTCACATAAGTCAAACATTTTATTTTTGTCTCTTTATTCTAACAGTAAAAACTAGAGTTAAAATATAAGCAGTGCTCAATCAAACAAAATAACTACAAGTTCATCTGCTATATTGCTAAGACAACTGCGTCTAGAATAGATCATCTAATTTCCATTGCTATAACTCCTACCAAGTGAGAGACGATCAGAAGCGAAATTCCACCTCTCCCACTAGAAGTATTCAAGATGAAAACTGAATCATCCCCATTCCCATTCCCCCCAAATGTTGCAATTTTCCAATTGACTTTATCATTACTCTATTCTAACAAGCATAACGTTGATCAATCAATATAGTTTCCCTACCAAACAAACAAGTGGTTGTTAACAATCACGCACCGAATGAAATGCCTTCTTTATCTCCTCTTGACTAGCATTTTCAGGAACACCAAGAATCCGATAATAGTCTCGTTCAGCTGAAGATGAATATCCTGGAAGAACACAAGCATAACAAATGAAACCAAATTAAAATCTCAATATCTTTGAACATCATCAATAACTAGAAACAATGTGCTTCAAGTTTGACTCAACAACCTGTGGCTTGAAAATAACGATAACTCAATGGAATTCTCGGAATTAGAGACTCCTCCTTTTTCGTAACAAAACTGCAACCGAACAAAGCTAATACACAAAATATTTGATTAAAATTTAATCAACAAAACAGTATCAGAAATATGGAAATGGTAACTACTAACAAATTAGAAGAAACAAGAGAAATTCGAAACCTACTTCGTGCGAGCAAAAGCGATTGGCGAGACGAAAAGAACTTCTCGAATGAGTCTCCTTTATCAACGAGTGCTTGTGAGGAAACAGACGAAAGAAAATGGCGCCGATACTGCATTGGAAAAATTGATGAAGTGAGAAACGATGCATTAGAATGCGATGAAATTGAATTTGAATGGTTTTGGGATATTTGTGTATTCACTCACCGGCTTAAACCACGTGAACCTTCTCATCCGCGTCAAGTGATTGTGGATATAGTGTGATATGGTTGAGGGAATAAAGCCCTTGAGTAAGTGACTAGGCTTGAAGAAAATCGAACGGCGATTAACTATCTCCGATTTGCTGTAGATTCCGGTGGCGCTGCTCTCAGGTCTTCGGTTCTCGGGGTTTTAGCAAATTGAAAAAACCTTTAAAATATAGTAGATTTTTTTTTTACGGAAAAAATACTGTTTTTTTAACATTTTTTTATCCGAATAAACTTATATCATTCCAAGATCGCTTAAATATCATTTTGGCTTAAATATGATTTTACCCCCTGTAAATATGGGGTATTTTGCTTTTACCCCTGCAAATTTTTTTTTTTAAAAAACCCCTTGCAAAATCAATTTTTTTGGTTTTAGTCATTTTGTTAGATGGACGTTACAAAAAACATCTATGTGACATTTTTAATTACGTTTTTACCCCCTGCAAATAGGGGGTGTTTTGCTTTTACCCCCTACAAAATTTTCCATTATCCTCTCTCCCCCACCTCATCTCATCTCTATCTCTCACTTCTTATCACTATATTCTTCTCCATTCAACTCTTACTTTCACAATCAAATCCTTAATATTCAACAGAACAAAATGGTCCAAACCTCAAACTTCATCTCTCTCTCTCTCTCGTTCTTCACCACCATTATTTCTTCTCATTCCAAATCTCAAAATAGAACTCATCTTCTCTTTCTCACAGAACCAGCACACAGTTTAATTAAACCACACACGTTTATTAAACCCATAAAACCTTGATTTTGAGATGAAGAACAATCCATAAAACATGAAACAAACCCTAAAATTAGAATCGCAATAAAAGTTATGCTCATGGTTTGCTGGTTCTGTGAGAGAGAGGGAGAGAGAGACGAAGAAGATGAGAAGATGGGTTCTGGTTTGATATGGAAGCGTTGGTTTGTGTTAGAGATGGAAAAGTTGATATGAGGTTGGGTGGGTGCTGAGGAAGAAGAAGGAAATTTAATTTTTTGTTGCAGGGGGTAAAAGCAAAACACCCCCTATTTGCAGGGGGTAAAAACGTAATTAAAAATGTCACATAGATGTTTTTTGTAACGTCCATCTAACAGAAGGACTAAAACCAAAAAAGTTGATTTTGCAAGGGGTTTTTAAAAAAAAAAAATTTGCAGGGGGTAAAAGCAAAACACCCCATATTTGCAGGGGGTAAAATCATATTCAAGCCTATCATTGTTGGTCCTTACAAAAGGCTTAAATATCATTTACCCCCCTGCAAATATCACCATAATCCATTTACCCCCTGTAAAATAAAAAGTTTTAAAATGCCCCTTGCAAACATAAACTGTTTACGGTTACCCCCTACAAGGGGGTGACCGTAAACGATTTATATTTTGCAGGGGGGTAACCGTAAACGGTTTATACTCATTATACACTTAACACTGTCAATATAATCTAACAAAGAGGGGGTAGCAGTAAATGAGTTTATATTTGCAAGGGGCATTTTAAAACTTTTTATTTTACAGGGGGGTAAATGAATTATAGTGATATTTGCAGGGGGTAAATGATATTTAAGCCCTTACAAAATGAGTGAAAATTCACTTTAGTCCCTGTAAAAATATCTTTTAAAAAAAGGTCCCTACAAAATGTTTTTTAATTCATTTTGGCCCCTACTTTGATTTGTAAGTTAATTTGGCACATTTTAACACAACTGTAAACATTGACGTGGATATTTTGGCACTCGTTGACTGTCATGTCACTTAAGACAAATATTAAATGTCTATTATACCTACCCAACTTCAATTTGGAGATAACTTCAATTTAGGGCATAATAGGAATTTAACATTTGTTTTAAGTGACATGGTAGTCCATGTGTGGTAAAACATCTACGTCAACGTTGCCAGTTGTGTTAAAATGTGTCAAATCAGATTAAAAATCAAAGTAGAGACCAAAATGAATTAAAAAATACATTTGTAGGGACCTTTTTTAAAAAAATTGCAAGGACTAAAATGGATTTTTGCTCATTTTGCAGAGACCAAAATGATATTTTAGCCTTTCAAGATCAATAATGTTTGTTACACACATATGAGCACCGTAGTGAATTTCGGAGCTACCATAGGAGCATAGTAGTATTTTTAATGTTTTTAACATTAAAAATACTACTATTTTCTAAAACTTAAATATGTTTTTCATCTTGAGTGACAAATTTTATTTTTAGCATTTTTTTTGGGTACACTCTTCAGGAAGCTTCTCAAGAAGAGTAGGCAGTAGTGAGAAGCTTCTCAAGATGAGAAGACACAAGCCATATAACTTCTCAAGGTGAGAAGGGCCAAGCTAAGAAACTTCTTAAGGTTAAGAAGACTCATGCCACGATGTATCATAAGATCAAAAGACTTTGGAAGAATAAGAAAGTTCATTAGTAGAAGCTTTGGGTTATAAGAAGACTCTGAATAATTAGCTTCTCAGAGCGTCAAGAAGATACCTCAGTAGCTTCTTAAGTAAAAGAAGACACATAGTTATATCTTCTCAAGGATCATAATCATTTATGAAGATTAATAAATGCCTAAGAAGATTTGGAGTCTATCTAAAGGAACGTAACATCCTTTATGTTGTATTCGAGTTAAGTTGATACAATCTTAAGAAGCTTGGTGCACTATTGCAAGTACAGTTTTCCTGCAAAAGTGCAAGAACTTTCCAACAAAAGTTCCAACGTCTATATTGGCTTTGGAGACCCCTTCCAATGGCTCTTTTGGGGTTCTAAACTCTATAAATACACTATGGAAGACCTTATTCAAGATTAAGAGAGAATATTCACAATATTGGCTATCTTCTTAAGTAGCTTCTTAATTAAGAAGCTTCTGAAGCATCTACCTTCTCTCATACACACTCAGCACATACAACATATTTCTAGGAACCTTTTTGAGTGTGCTTATAGCTTTTTGTCAATTGATTTCATTATTTTACAAAATCTATTGTATTCCCATCCTTAACCTAAACGTATTTTGTATAGAAGTATCTTCTTAACAAGGCATAGGTTTGTTGTATTGTTAGAGAAGTTGTCTAAGTAGGTTCTTAGGGTTACAGTTGCTAAGATTGTGAAAGAAAACTAATGTTAAAGTAGATAGACCTGTAGAAGAAAACTATCAAGTGTTTTGGCCTAGGTTAGCTTGTAAGTGTAAACAATTTGGAAAATAGTGAAAATAGGTGTGAGGAGTGTGGAGTAGCCCTTATTTATTTTGGTGAATCACTATACTTTCTATGTGTCATTTACTTTTTTGCTTATAGTTTATTCAAATCTGCACTTTGCTTTAAAAGGAAAATCTCTTTTGCACTATTGTAAGAAGACTGTTTCAAGAAGCCTCTTAGCTTCTATGAGTATATCTTCTTGCAACATCTATTTTTGTAAACTCAACATTCTATTTATTCTCTAAATCACATATCATTCACAAACATCATTACCTTTGTAAGAAGCAAACATATAGTTCACACAAATATCTATTAAGACTCTTCTTACAATAACTAGCTTCTGAGAAGATATCAGAATACAGTAGCTTCTAAAAGATTATATATCTTCTTAGAAGGCTGTCTTATATCTTCTTCAGAAATTTTGTGTCACAAACTAATTTTAAAATGGGTCACAATTAAAACCTCCCATTTCTTGTGACTTAACTTGACCTTAAACCCAACTCATATTGTTTGTCCTAAGCAGTCCGAAGATAAAAACACAAAACTTAAATTTAAACATGTTTTCTTTTCATGACGACCCTTATTAACTTTCCCACTTAACGCCTCGTACCAAAGTGTTGAGTGTGTGTGGGAAGTGGGAAAGTGGAAAAGGGAGCAGGAAAAGAAAATGCCAAAAAACAAACCAAATTGAACCACATGGCTAGGGGTGGGAATAGGCTGGGTCGGCCTACAGAGGCCTACGATCCAGCCTACATCAAGCCCAGGTCAGACCAGACTTTTTTTTAAAATAGATAATGCTAAGACTTTTTTAAAAGCCTATTTTGGTAAAAAGTCAAAGCACTGTGCCATCGAAAAAACCTTTTAGGCCTACCAGGCCGACCTATTTGAATAAATATTAATAATATATTTTATTACTACTATTATTATATCAAACTTTCTACTTTGTGTTACATTATAAACTTGCATACATTTTATGTTTATTCAAAATGATGGCTTATATCAATTTTAATATATATATATATATATATATATATATATATATATATATATATATATATATATATAAAGGTATTATTATAAAATAAAATATAAATAAAATGTCCTATAAGGATAATTCTGATTGACAGCGCTTCCGGTTATTGTTGTAATTTTTTTACTAAATATTTCTAAAGTGGGAAATAAACTATATTTATGTTTGATAAATATTTATGTTTGATAAAATTTCTTTTTAACGGATATATATTTTTATCCCTAGATCCGTTTTGTCTTTTAAGCTTAGCTATATGCATAAAGATTAACTTTGGTTTAATTATATACTAGGGTTAAGCCCGTGCGTTGCACGGGTTTATTTAAAATGTTTTGTTTTTAAATATTGTTTAAAGTAATTCAATTAATAGAGTTTTTTAATTTAAAACTGCTTCATATAGAGCCTCCAAAATACTCCTAGTTGTTTTAGTTAATACTAGGGGATAATCCCGTGCGATGCACGAGTTTATATAAAATATTTTGTTTTAAAAAAATATTAAGGATATAATTAAAATAGGTATAATTATAAATAAAGGAACACCAATTTTCATACCATTTATTAATATATTAATTTTCAAACTTACATAGAGAAAATGAAAATTCAATTTAATATAAATAATTAGTTTAGTATTATTTGATGTTAATAAATATTATAAAGACGGTTCATATTGTAATGATTAGTCGGCTTAATAGAATTACTATGAATTATTAACGACTTCTCTCTTGCAATAGACCAAATTAGACAACAATTCGGAAGTTTTCTAATTTAGAATAAGTTTTGAAATTGTTTTCTAATTTATGTTTCAATGGTGGAAGTTTTCAATTAAATAAAGGATTCTAAAAAAAATAAGAAATAAGTAAGCACAATATGAGTGCAAAATAGTAGACAATGCTTACAAATACAATCAAAAAACGTTATATAAAAAAAATTAAAGAAAACGAAATACATTGTTTTATTTACATTATGAAAATGATGTTATGAAGTTTAGCATTCATTCATACGACTAAGGTTTCGTTCTTTCATATATACCATATTTACTTAACTTAATATTTTTTTGATTCCAACCAATATTGTTGGCTACGGGTTAGGATCCTCTCCATTTCTCAAAAGAAATAGATAGTTCCATTTGGAGAGATATAGACACAAAAACTATGGTGGGCTATAGAATTAAATGCATCATAACAATTAATGTTATGACTCACCATGATTTTTGTGTGTATCTCTCTCCAAATGGACACTTCCATTTCTTTTGAGAAATGGAGAGGATCCTGATCCGTTGGCTACTAATAATATAAAACAACTATGCATTTACGACGACGATAAACAACCATTAAAATTTAATGATAACATAAAATGACAATTTAGTTAGGGTCACAAACATAATAAATTTATGATGCTACAAATTTGTTGACGAAATATTGTTAAATTTTTGATGTGGAATCTTTTTTTTCCATTCAGATAAATCTTGTTGAATTTCACTCTCGGTCTTTTGTTGGATATTTCTGATTCTTCATTTGATTGCAACCTGGAAAATTAGATATTTTTTGTTAGGTAACAGTTTTTAACACAAAGGAAATTAGATTTCTCTACACGTCACCTCACTAGTGGAAAAAGGACATTAAACAACACCATTTAGTATCGGTTGTTTGAACAACCGATACTAAATGTTAACGCGGTGGCAATTTTGAAATTAAATGAAAGTTTTCAATTTTCACGCCTACATTTAGTATCGGTTGTTTAAACAACCGATACTAAATGTGTATCACAAACCGGTTGTTTAATCAATTTTCAATACTCATCAGACTCTTAGTATCGGTTGTTAAAACAACCGATACTAAATGTGTATCACAAACACATTTAGTATCAGGTATTAACACCCGATACTAAAGGTCCCTTTCTATTTTTTCGCGACGCGTTAACCTGCGAGAAACCGCTGCTCTCTCACTTAAACACGTTTTCTCACTCTTGACTTTCTTCTCAAGCTCTCTCTCTCTCCTCAAACTCTCCCATCCCCAAACCCACCTTCTTGCTCACCATTGGACTTCCCACCACCCTCTGTGAAAGCATCAATTTCTTCATCCCATTCATCTTGGCTCTAAACCTTCGGCGAACCCTAAATCTTGGCTCTAAGGCTCGCATATTTTTCGTTGATAGTCATCGTCCTATTCATCTTCATAACCTTAGTGACCAAAATGACGTCGTCGTTGTGCTTTTCACGCAAGACGATGAGAAACAAGCCGATCTGGCATACGATTTGAGTTCCTCTCACCGCTCTCACTAACGCCTCCACTAATATCGACTCGATTACGAACTTGATTCCGATTCGAAGATTCGATTGATTCCGATGAAAAGAGCGAATCTAGAAGAAAAAAAAAGAGGAAGAGAGATTCCGATGACGGAGAAGGTGAAGAACCAGAACGAGAACAAGATCTGGTTAAACTATATAGAAAGAGAAAGAAAGAGGATCTTGTTCATACATCAAACCGAGCAAGTTCAAAGAATTTGTAATGCTCAAAGAAATTTTCAAGTTTATTGTTTATGCTATGAAATTAAAATGTATATAACTGTTATTTCCATTTCACCCTTTGTTGAGGTTCAAAAGGATATGAAGCTCAAAGGGTTGGAAGCAAACCCAGGTTCCAAGAATCACGTTGTTAAGGTCTAATTTATGTTTCAATTTCAGTGATGTTGTACTGCTTTTATGCTACTTTTAGAATTGTAATATATTTTTTTCTCTCACTATAATATAATTTGATAATGTAGGAAAATGATGTTGATGTTGATAGCTATTCCATTGAGATTGAGAGATTAAGAAATGATCCGGCTATAGTAGATACTATGACTGTTCAGGAACTTAGGAAGACATTAAAGTGAGTAAATGCAGATATTTTCTTATCTTAAAAAGTAGCTATTGTTTTTGTTCTTGTAACAAGCAATATCGTTGAAGATTTGAAGTAATATCTTGGGAATGGTTTTGAATTCTCAAGAATATTAGGGTCCCTGCGAAAGGTCGCAAAGATGATCTTTTATCTGCCTTGAAGAGTTTCTTGGACAATAACATGGGTGGTATAGAATTCTGTTAGGATTTTTGTTTCTACCACTCCTTAAAAACTAGCTCAAGCTGTATAATTCCAATGGCTAAAAGATCTCTGTCTTTTGCAGGACAAGATTCTCAAATTAGAGAAGAACAAAATTCTGAAAATACATCCTTAGAAACGAAGGCTGAAAAGGTATCTGCTTTTCATGACTTTTCTTATTTTGTGGTTTCTTTTATGCCTTTATTTGTCTCGTGACTCGTCAATTTTGGTTCAAGTGTCGTTTATGCAATAATGGATCTTCTATGAGTGTTTGTTATCAGATATGAAACCTTCCAGGACAAAAAGAAAAGTATCATCGGATGTTGTTAGCGTTGTAGCAAAATCAGAGGAAATCAGTACAACCACTATTCAAACCGAAACATGGACAGTTCTTGCCCACAAAAAGCCTCAAAAGGATTGGATTGCATATAATCGTAGGACTATGAGACCCCCACCTCTTACTCGGGATACAAAATCATCAAGCTTTTGTCTTGGAATGTCAATGGATTGAGAGCTAGCATTCTTTGAAATTAGAGGATTCTTCTCACAACTTGCCCAAAAAGGAAGACTTTGATGTCTTGTGCTTACAAGAAACTGAACTGCAGGTAGAGTATTGGGGTTGGTTATGCCTTGAAGGTTACATTTTCTAACAGACCTCATTTTATGTTCTCTATCGGCCATGATGTCTATGTTTATGTGAAAATGTATCGTGGTCATGTTCTCTTCTATTTACCAATGTCTGATTTTGCTAATAGGAGAAGGATGTCGAGGAAATAAAACAGCGACTCGTTGATGGCTATGAAAACAGCTTTTGGACATGTAGTGTTTCTAAGCTTGGTTATTCTGGAACAACAATAATCTCAAGGGTAAGTTGACTATATTCATTCTGCCTCCTCATACTTGATGGAAACATTTGTTTCTAATATTGATTTTCTATTAACTGGAATGCTGGTAGATAAAGCCACTTTCAGTTAGATATGGCTTAGGTATATCTGATCATGATAGTGAGGGTAGAATTGTGACGGCAGAGTTCGATACGTTTTATTTGATATGTGGATACATCCCTAATTCTGGAGATGGCTTGAGAAGACTGGTACTTGAATTCAATTACTTTACTTTTATAATTTACTGCACTGTTAGATGTACTACTATTTGCCTCACAACCATTGCTAATATTGTTGATTTTATGTTCTCTGCTTCATGAATTTCTGGCTGTCTTACTTTATCTCTTGTTGTTAGTGCATTCTACTACCGTGGCTCTCTTTTTTATGGTTTGTTTTTAAGTGTTTCCTCTATTTGATAAGTCATTATTGTAGTCAATGGTTGATTGATTATTGCTAAAGATGAGTGATAGGTTGGTAATGTTTGTCCCCTGTTTTTACATTGTGAATATCTTTTATCCATCATCATTACTTAGGAAACATGCCAGGATAACATCTTGAGCTACAATTCACCGTTAGATCACTAATATTTACTAATATATTCTAGAGATGTACTACTATTTTCCTCACGAGTTAGATCAACGCATGCGGACTCTTCTTTAATCTATGTTTTTAGATTAGTTTGTTACAATTATTTGTTGCTTCTTTGTACAATTATGTGTACTTAGATTGATTTATAGTTCATGATGGATATATTAGTTTATTCTTTGTACAATAGCTAGTTCATTTATTTGTTGCTATTTTTGTTTATTATTGAAGCTTGCCCTTTAGGCTCTTATTGTCCACGTGCAGAACTCAATAAAACTAGTGGAGTATGTGAACCGTAAGTCCTTCCCTTTTAGGACTAGTTATTGTGCATTCATATTTTTGGCATACTTTAATATTTATCGCCAGAATCAATCTGCGAGATATCGTTATCGATTACCTCTGGAAAGGGTAATCATACATGTGGGGAGCGAGATATTTGGGCGGATATTGGAAGTAGTAGCGGTATTACATTCACGTGCAGATCATTTTGTCCATCCACAATGGTAAAAAATCCTTGCCATAAGGGGTATGATTGATAGGCCGCAAGTGCACGGTTTCTATCTCGTAGTAAAAATGTATCGATCCACAGGGAGTTAAGCAATTACCAATCTAATTTTTAGTTTTGATTAGCTGAAAGGAATAATTTTTAGAAGAAGGAATGATTGTTGGTTTTAAATTCAGAATTATAAAAACGTCCTAGGATTGTGGTTTCGTCTCAATGATAGAAACATTTCACAATCCCTCATCCATTCTCTATTTTATTTAAAGCCTTTTCTAAGGACAAAGTATTCAATGGTAACTCATGTTTCTTTCGGAATACAAGAGTGTGTGCCTCAAACAATAATCAAAACCTATTCTCATGGTTGATTATTGCAAGACCCCTTAAGTACAAACCTTGTTGTCCCAAGACTCTCAAAACTATTCTCATGTTTTGATCATCTTGTTTAACCTCATAGTTCTAATATCAAACTTCACCTTTCGGTACCTTGTTTGATATTTGAATTATAGCTTTGAAATCGATGAGGTTAAATTAGATATAAAAACTTCAATAAAATAGAGTCTAGACTTGGAATTGTTTAGGGATCTATCATTGGATTATTCCCACAATCCCAAGACTAGAAGGATCTACTCACTCATGATCATTGTAGACAAGGACTTAGAAGAAGAATAAAGAGACATAAAGGATAAATAACAAGAATTGTAAATGATGAAAATAAGCGAAAGCGATAAAGGATTTGAATATAAAGTTCTTGAAAATAAGAACAGAAATTAAAAGTGCAAGAAGGTAAAGAACATGAAAATAAAAGAACAAAAGCTTAAGAGAAATGCAAGAACTTAGATAAATCTTTTAGAGTGAGTTTACAAGTAAGAATAACATGCCTAGCACTCAGAATTTCGTGCTTATTTATAGGCCTTTGAGTCATAAAATCTGATTAAGAATCAGTTACAAGAAGTGAAGGAAGAAAAGTAACAACAATTGGAGGAAGTTGGAAAAACACGACCATGTTTTATAACACTGGCAGACATGTTTTATTACACTGCTAGTGTTTTATTACACTGCCAGTGTTTTTCTGCAGAATTAGATTTTGGCTCTTCAGCTTTCTAGCGAAACATGGCCATGTTTTATAACACGGCCAGCCGTGTTATGGCCTGTTTCTGGCTATAAAACTCCCTCTTTTCTTGCCTCTTTTTGGTTCTTTTGGTACTTCTTTCCCTCCTTTTGCCTTGGGATTTCATTCCTATGCATTAGAAGCTTAAATTCCCTTACTTTGCTCAACACTTATCCTGAAAATAAAAACAAAACAAAAGGTAGTAAAATAGCTCTAGAATTGAACTAAAATACCAAACAACTTACTTAAAATAAGTACTAAAAAGACAACCAAAAATGGACTTATCAAACTCCCCTATGCTTAAATCCTTGCTTGTCCTCAAGCAAAACATTACAATTTATTTGGCAAATCCTTGAATGAAAATTATCGGCTTAGCACATGAACTAGAAATGATCTGGTGGTATCTAACAACATTTTTCTTCTCAGCTTATGACACTTTTCTGTTGAGCTTTATGTGCAGAGAAGATCAGTTTTGTGGTACTAGAACAACAAGTTAGATATCAACAGCCAAATTCCCTAGCACCTTTTGCTTGGGTCATCCACTTATATGCAAACAATGCAATTGCTACACTTGGTCTCAAAGGAGTGCCTCTTTTCCCAATAGCCAATCGGTCTCAAAAGGGTACTCAAAGTATTTCCCTAGTAACTTATGAAGCCTCAAAAGGGTACTCAAAGTATTTCCCTAGTAACCTATGACCTCAAAGGGATGTTGGGCTAAATTGTTTAGATTCTCTTTTTTTTTTCTTTTCATTTTCATTTTATTTTATTTTTTCAACTTCTTTCCATTTTCTTGCTCTTTTTAAGCAGCCCAACACAGACATTTCTCCAGCAACCAAAATGCAGTAAGTGTCACCAAGGGAACTAAGTGGCTTTTTTTCCAATCTTTCTTAGACATCCTAGTACCAGAAACCTATCTTAGCAGTGTGTGTGTAAACCTAATGATGAAGTACCAACAAGCATATCTAATAGCTGAACTCCAACCAGAACATTCAAATAGATGAAAATAGAAAAATTTATCACAGAATTGCCATAAAAAAAAATTACTTCGAAGATTCACAAGGATCTATTATATAGGAGGAGATGATGACTCAACTACCAAATAAAGAAGAAGAAAAGACTAAAGTCACCCCCCCATGCTTGGACTAGACATTGTCCTCAATGTATAAAAATGAAAAGCACATGAGAAGGGTAAAGAAAAAGCTCACATTGACTAGTATTTGTAGCTTTCCTTTTTATTCCAGCAAAGCAAAACAAAGGTAAATCTGTGGGTTGCCTCCCACGCAGCGCTCTTTTAATGTCATTAGCTTGACGAGTATGGTGATTATCCTGGATCCAACCTAGAGATGCTTGTCCCTTTAACTTTCCAAACCATAAGGGATTTTGAACTCTTCATATTTTCCTCTATATGTGACATGTTTCTTTTAACATCATCTATCCATGTGGGCTTTGTGAAAACATCTTTTCGACGAGCACGTTTTACCACTTTACTCTTGATCTTTTGTAGGGCTTTGTTCTCTTTCAAATCATTAGGTTTAAACTTTGATTCAATAATCTCCTTGTTATCCTTTTTGGATGAAAATTCAGGGCATGCTTCTAGTAGGCAGGTATACTCGGATGCCAAACCCTCATCATCACTCGAGAGTACACCAACCAAGCACAACTCTAATGGATCATCAAAGTGTGCTTTGTTTGACTCTAACAAATCAATCCTGCAACAATATTCTCAAAGGAATGTTGTTTAATAGATTTAAATAAATCAAATTCTACCTTTTCATCACCAACATTGAATGCCAACTTACCATGTTTGACATCGATTATAGCTCCTGCAGTGGCAAGGAAAGGCCTCCCCAAAAGTATTGGAACTTGGGAGTCCTCCTCCATTTCCATTACAACAAAGTCAGCTGGTATAAAAATCTCTCCTACTTTAATAGGAACATCCTCAAAAATCCCAACCGGATATTTAACGGAGCGGTCAGCCAACTGTAAAGTCATTTTGGTGGGTTTCAACTCTCCTAGATTCAACCTCTCACAAAGGGATAATGGCATTAAGCTCACACTAGCTCCTAGATCACACATGGCTCTATTTATGGTCTCACTCCCTATCACACATGGTATGGAAAAGCTTCCCGGATCCTTAAGCTTTGGAGGCAATTTGTTCTGAATAATAGCACTACATTCTTCCGTTAGAGCAATTGTCTCATTGTCATCTATTTTTCTTTTCTTAGATAGAATTTCTTTCAAATTTTTTGCATAAGATGGCATCTGAGACAAAGCATCTGTGAACGGAATATTAATGTAGAGTTTTTTCAAAAGATCAACAAATTTTTTAAATTGCTCATCAAGCTTAGTTTTTGCAAACCTTTGTGGGAAGGGAATTGGTGGCTTGTATGGTGGTGGTGAGACATATGGTTTTTCTTTCTCTGTCTCTTCTTCTAGCCCCTCACTTTCTTTTTCACTCACATTATTTTCTTTCTCTTCACTACCCTTTGGTTCCTCTAATTGTTTCCCACTCCTTAATGTGACAGCATTTATTTGGGCTTTAGGATTTGGTTCAGGCTGTCCAGGAAATGTTCCAGTGGTTCTAGAGGATGAAGCGACTTGTTGAGCCACTTGAGTAATTTGGGTTTCCAACATTTTGTTGTGAGTGGAAATAGAGTCAACTTTTGATGTTAATTTTATGAGAGTGTCATTCAAAAATCCATTTTGGTTTTTAAACTCTTCATTTTGCTTTGTTTGTGTTATCACAAAATTTTCCAATAAAGTTTCCAAATTGGATTTGTTATACCCCAATTTTGTCCGTCTTCCTTTTTGTTTTAGTCATTTATTTTAGTAAAGGCGTGTTTCGGAGTCGCATGGTTACGAGAATTATTAGGGGAGATTCTCGGTTACCAACTCAAGCCAATGCCAGTCGCTCCATTCAAACTAACTCGAAACACCATTTTAAATTAGGCACGCGCGCGAATGATCGATCTTTTCGCGCGTTCTTCGATTTAATGTCTGTATTCGAGTTTAATCGAACGTGAGCGAAGTCGACCCAAATTCATTTTTCTCAAAGTTGGCTTAAATTCGGACTTAAGAATGTGATTCGAGTCAAATCTTTTAACGCGCCCATTTCTTCTAGTTTTGGTCTAGTCATAGCTCGGTTGTCGAGTCCAGGTCGTTCTCGTTTTTTATATTTGGCCTTTTTCCTATTACTATTTTTATTCGCATTTTGTTTATTTAATTTATTTAAGCACTTAGTAGTTCAAAATGTCAAAATTCAATTTAGTTTAATTTACAATGTTTAAGAGTCCAATAGGCCTAAAAATGTCAAAATTTAACTTAATTTATAATTTAAAAACAGTATAATAAGTCCAAAAATACCAAAAAGTCCAAAGATACAAAAAAACATATATCCAAAAAACCAAAAAAACAAAATCCGAAAATAGGCAATAAACAAAGAAATTAGGGTCTCTCGTGCAAAGAAATCCAGTGCTGCAATTCTTATTTGGGCTTGGATCAGACACGGAAATCATCCAAACCCAGTCAAAAGTAATTAATGCTCTGACCTAGTTTTTGACTATAAATAAACAAATCCAACAGCAGTCAAAAGACACAGAATTCAGCATAGAAAAGCTGCGAAAATCACCAGAAAAATAATGATTAGAGTTTCACATCGAAACCCTAATCCAAAAAAACACTGTTTTCGAGTTTTCGGGTCTTAAGGGAGGAACAATAAAGATCAATAGGAGCGATTTAAAGTGGTCACTATTGTTCAAACAGATACATAAGGAGTCAAAACAGAGGCTGGAATAAAGGTAGGTATTACTAAATGCATTCTCAATTCTGAAATTGATGTAATAATGTTCAAATTTCATAAATCTGTTTGTGTCAAAATATATGCATGTGTATTCAGATCTGTCAAAACGTGTTAATATATATTCGTGTCAACAAATCAGTTTATGTCAAAGAAATATATATACGCATGTATGAAATTCGGATTTGTAAAGACATGCTAATATGTGTTCATGTGCTGTGTATTGTCTAAATAAAATATAGCCACTCGTTTATGATCATAAAAAAATCAAAATACGTTTTTTTTGAACAAATAAGAATCAGATCCGTTAAAAAGGGGGTCAAGAATAAATTAGTAAATAAACAGAGACAAAAGGGGTAGAAGAGAACCAGACCAGAGAAAGCTCTTAAAAATCAAACAGAAACAAAAAAAATCACCTCCGGCGACGCTCCAGTCGTCTTCTCCGGCGAAGCTCCGGCGAGCTCGCCTGCAAACCGACCCAAAACCGTAAAAGAAACCACCTTTCCACCACCACTGAAACCGACCGCCGCTAAAACGAAACCCATGGCCACGAACTCCTCCAAAATCGAAGCTTCCTCCGAACCCGAAACAAAAACAAAGTGGGTCGAAACAAGGAAGGGAGAGAAACGAAAGAAAGAAGAGCGAGAAGAAAAGAAACTCACCTTTCGGCGCCACCCCTGTCACCACCTTCACCGCCACCCTCACCACCTATCACCGAAACGAAACCGCCCTCTCTCCCACTTTAGGAACCGATCGTCACTCTCTCCCTAAAACCGCGAACCCTTCGCTTTGTAGCCTCTCTCTCCCCCGGATCTTGGCCGAAAATCTCGCTCTCTCTCTCTAGGTCTTCATGGGTTGCAGTTAGCAGTGGGTAGTAGGAAGGAGGAGTAAATTAGGTCCGATTGTTTAGGGTTTGTCATATATAGTGGGCCTTTTATTTTAATTATTTTTTTATTATTCGAATGCTAATTACACCCTTCAATTCACGCGCGCGCCTTCCTCAACTTGAGCCCGGGCCAGCATTCGGGCCTCCGATGCGATCTGGCCCGGGCTATCCTTTTCACACTCCATACTATTTATACACCCCTGCGACTAATAAAACCCGATTTACTATATTTCACCTGTTTCGTTTTTTTAAATTCTTTTCCAATAATAATATAAAATTTTTCTCGCGAAATTAAATAAAGCAGCTAAGTCGGTTGTACAACGGGTTAGTCATTATTTTAGGCCAATGAGTGCATGATTCGGTAACCCTACAAACCTAACAAATAAATTATTTTTCTAAAAATAAAGCGGCTAAGTCGGTTGTACAACGGGTTAGTCATTATTTTAGTGCCAATGAGTGTATAATTCAAGAACCCTACAAACCTAACAAATAAATTATTTTTCTAAAAATAAAACGGCCAAGTCGGTTGTACAACCGGGTTAGTCATTATTTTAGGGCGATGAGTCATGCAGATCAAGTAACCTACAAACTTAATAAATAAACCATTTTTCCAAAAATAGGGATTAAGTCTATTTATGTCTGATCGGGTTAGTAGTCGTTCTAGAACTAATGAGTCAGATTCAGAGTTCTAGAATACCTATTCTAAAACGAACCCACCTCACACCAAACCACTTTCTTTCAAGAACCCTAAAATTATTTTCAAAAGTAGGGGGCTAAGTCGGTTGTACAATCGGGTTAGCCAGCGTCCTAGGAATCAGTGAGCTGTACAGTTCAAGGAATCCTAGGATCCCTACATTAAAAAAACACCAACCCACAAACTTTTTCAGGAAGAACTACGTGGCTTTGATTCCTCCATTGCATCCGGAGTACGTAGGAGCGAGACTCAACCCTCGTCAAGCATAAAAAACAAAAATCTAAATAAGTCATTTTCTTTACGAATAAAAGGGTAATAATTAAATAAATCTTAAATTAATTAAACAATAGGATGTTGTGGGGTGCTAATACCTTCCCCACACATAACGACTCCCGAACCCTAACAACGCCTTATCTTAAAACTTAAAGGGATTTTCCGAATTTGCCCTTAAACTAAAATTTGGTGGCGGCTTCCTAAAGAACCATTTCGAAGAATCCTTTCCCGGATTTTTCGGTCGCTACAGCTGGCGACTTCACTGGGGACTTTTTTCTTTTTTAAGTGGGTCAAAACCTAGTTTAATTAATTTAGGATCAAATTCGATTTTACCCTTTTATGTATTCATTTATTTATTTACTTTTGCAATAATTATGTTATTTGTTTATGTAAACCCTAGGGTAGACGCATTTATATTTTGTATGTTTGTTTTGTTTTCATGCGACTTTGGGTTTATTTTGCTCCTACACACACTCGCACTTCTACACTTCACACACGTGAGAAAAGTCCTCTACCCGGACTCGAGCACAAACCTAAGTTAGAGCGAGATTGCGTAGTGATGGCCTCATGGACGACGTCTCGTTGGGTGGTCACGAAAATCTCACCTAGAGTTTGATTCCTTTTAAGGATGCTATCCCTTCTAATAGCTTGCCTATTGTCGGGTCGATGTTCTTGGATGGGGTCCTTGGCTCTAGGAACCATGTGTAGGATCCTTTAGAACCATCCTTGTGAGGTTCACCATAAAGAAACTTTAGATCCATTCCATAAGGTACCTTCCTAGGTTCACAAAGGAGCTTAACACCCTTTGCATTCAAAACAAACATCGATTGCATGTCGTCTTTTTACAAACAAAAAGAAAAAAAAAAAAAAAATCAAGCAAGAAAAATCAAATTTTTATTTTTTCCACAAAACACATGCATTTTTTCTTTTACATCATATGAAAAATACAGAAAATACATATCACATGCATGCAAAAAATATGCCACATTACATGCATTTTTTTTTCCTTACATGCATTGTTTTAATTTGCTGTCAGGGAATTGTAAGCCTTTTTTTTGACAAAAAGAAATGGATCAAAGCATCAAGAAAACTGTGAAATTGAGAATCAGACAACCAGACCTAAAAAGCTTGCTTGACCTAAGCGACAAGATGCCATCAGGGCGACGTGATTCCTTCTCTAACAAGTACGGCAATATTCTGAGTCTCCTCAAGATCAATGTGCAAGCAGAGGCCCTTACTGCTCTAGCCCAGTTCTATGATCTACAACTTCGGTGTTTCACTTTCCAAGACTATCAGTTGGCTCCAACCTTGGAAGAGTTCGAACAGATTCTGGCAATTCCCACTGAGAACAATAAGCCCTACCGATATGCTGAAAACAACTCTTGGGTTAAAGGTTTGGCCGGTATCCTCAAAATCAATGCATCAAGTTTAACTAAAGAAATGGTGGTAAAAGAGAAAATGGAAGGTCTACCCAGAGAATACTTGGAAGAAGTGGCTTCGGTTTTAGCTGGTAAGAATGATTGGGTTGCCTTCGGTGACGTCCTAGCACTCCTTATCTATGGGATAGTTTTGTTCCCTTATGTTCCTGACTTTGTTGACTACATGACCATTGGACGTCTTTCTAGCATTCAAAACTAGAGGACGTAATCCTACTTCCGATTATCCTTGCCGACATATATTACGCTCTCCATGATCGCCACGACAAGAAAGCGAGGTGTGCTCATATGTTGCTTACATATCTTTATCGTATCGTTGGTTTGTCTCCCACATCTTCAAGAGTAACTATCACATTGAAGCTAAAAGCAAATCTGACTGGAAGCAATACATCACCAACCTCAGGGGAAACGACATAACATGGTGTTCTCTTGCTCGAGACACAAATGAGTTTATTTACCAATGTGAGGGTTTCCCAAATGTCCTCTCATAGGAACTAAGGGTTGCATCAATTACAATCCCGCACTTGCCTTGAGACAACCGGGTTATCCGATGTCGCATCCGCCTCCAACGAGAATCTTTGACCGCCTTCGCACTCGGACAAAAGAGGTTCGAAGATCTTAGTATCTTTGAGAAGAATCGATCGTGCATGGGGGATGAGTACTCAAGAAAGGTCGCCTTGAATTGGGTCGCAAGAGGGAATTAATGTGGGGAAGGTTACCTTCGGTGGGTTCAACTCGAGTCCAAGAGGTCAAACTACCCTTAGTCCCCGCACTTTCATTTGAGCGTAAGTTCCGAACCTACTCCTATCCTTAACGAAGAAGTTGAGAAACTCAAGAGCTCCTTGGCAAAAATCGAACAAGAGAAAGTGAACTACGAGCTCGATTAGAAAGAGCTCTTCAAGAAAAAGGGAACATGTGGCAAGAGAATGCTCTCAAAGATAAGCGCATCATCGACTATGTTAAGGAGTTGAGCGCGAGCAATAAAAACTCTTTGACGTGCAAAAATGTCTCAAAGGCGCTAATGATGAACTCAAGGCACGTAACCAAGATAGAGATAGAGCTATTGACAAAGCCTATGCATTTGAAACACAAATGAATAGATCCAGAGCGGTGAGAAAGACTTGCGAGGTCAACTAGAAAGAATGAAAGCTCACTCGGAGGGGTTAGTTGCGAGTACGAGAGCAAACTTGGGATCGAAAGGAAGGCTAAAGGTGTAGTGCTAGGAAGGCTTGAAGAATGTCAAGCGCCCTACAACAACAGATTCAGACACACCATCAAGCAAAGAGTTTCACGACATCGTGAGTTGCTTTGCAAAGAGACCGAAAATGACCTTACTCACCTTAAGTCCGAATAGAAATTTGGATGATCATTGCACATTTGGAAAGAGAGGTTCTCATGCTTGGCCGATTTGGGTAATGAAGCTATCGAGAAGTTCCAGAGCGCCCAAAGCGGTGAACTCATTATGACTAGAGAAAACACTCCCACTAAAGTTGTTAGATTTGTTAAGTTCTCAGAGGAATCTTATTGAAGTACTCCAAATTAAGGCGCGTGTGCCCGATGATAAGAAAAGGAAAAGAGCTTGAATGTAGTTGTCTGATTATCAAACATTATGTTTTCACATTTTATTAATGAATGAACTCCTTTGATTTTTGATCTAAGTTTGCGTTTTATTTGTCGAAACAATGGCTTACAATTCCCCGACGCGATGCATTCCATCATACATTCGCAATTCATGCATACTCATACTCACGTCATACATTTTGAAAAAAAGCGAGAAAAAGGCAAACCGGTTCATCAACATCGTTATTGGACCCGTTCTCAAGCAAAAAGATGGTGAAGTTCAAGACAACCGTGCACTAAAGGCGAGAATGAGAAAGTTGAAGGAGCGGATGACCGAAATGTTGGGCCCGAAAGACCGGATGGCCAAAATGATGGAGCTTCGCCAAGAAGAACGACACGAAGAAGGGCTTCATTTGGAAACATCGGGAACTGTGCCACAAACGCATTCCCGTCCTCCTAACCCCAACGCTCGTGGTGTGCAATGGTCTCAATGGGGTTTACCACAGGGGTTACACGCCTCCACAAAAAGATGATCGTTGTCTATGGAGGAGATACTTCGAGCTTGTTGCCAAGATCAAGATGAAATAGCAGGAAACAATGTGACTGATGAGACGGAACAAGTTCAACACAAGCCCGGTGGCGCCACCCATGGATTTTCTCAAATCCCCGAACCTGACTTCAAGAATCATACTCGCCCTGTCATGGTTCCAGTTCCTCATCCCTACCACAATACGGGTGGCCTTTCTCATGGCTACCAAACTGAAGATCCTCAAGCAAAAAATAAGCTGCAAATACTAGAAGAGCGTCTAAGAGCTGTGGAAGGATCCAATGTGGGAGTAGGGGATGCATATGACTTATGCCTCGTTCCCAATGTGATCATCCCTCATAAATTCAAAGTGCCGGACTTCGACAAATATCGAGGGGCAACCTGTCCTCGTAGTCACCTGATCATGTACTGCAGAAAGATGGCTCAGTTTGCACGCAATGACAAACTTCTGATCCACTACTTCCGGGACGGCTTTAGCCGAGCAAAGATCAAGCCGGGTATATGCAACCCGAGCGCACTCACATTCGGTCTTTGGAAAGATCTAGCTGACGCTTTTTTAAAGCAGATAAGTATAACATTGATATGGCTCCCGATCGGACGCAACTCCAGAATATGACCAAAAGAGACAATGAGTTGTTCAAGGAATATGCCCAAATTTGGAGAGGGTTAGGCGCGCACAGTACCACCACCTGTTAGAGAAAGAAATGGTTGCCATGTTCATGGAGACTCTTCCGTCACCTTACTTCGACAAGTTGATCGGAGGAGTGTCTTCAAACTTCTCAGACATGGTTACCATAGGGGAGAGGATAGAAAGTGCAATGAAAAATGGAAAGATTGCCCATAGCTCCACAGGAACCTACAAACTGGAGAAAAAGCCTTTCTCTGGATATCCAAAAAGAAAGAAGGAGAAACAAATGCCATCACAAAAGCCCCTACAGCACTCCCCTTCACCAACCTTTCAACTTCACCGCCCAAACACAACAAGCCCCACCTCCCTACCAAAATTACAGAACCCAAAATTACCCTGTAAAGAAAACACATCAACTTTGACCCCATACCCATGTCTCACACATGAGACTCTTCAATCACCTCATTAACAATAACCTAATCACTCCCGACCAATGAGACCACTCCGGCCTCCTTTCCCAAGAGGTTACGATTCTACTTGTTGCTCGTGGATTCCACGGCTGGGCAATAGGCCATTCAACTGAAAACTGCAAAGCGTTTAAATATGTAGTACAAGAGCTAATCGACTCCAAGATGTTGAACTTCAAAGAAGACGGTCCGAATGTGGCCACAAATCCTCTACCGGGGCATGCAAATCCATCTGTCAATGCTATTGGAGGAGAATTCTTGATCAAAAAGGTGGAAGACATCAGGACACCTTTGGATACCATACATGCTCAATTGTGTCATTTCGGAGTCATCATGAAGGGATGCACCGACAAAAGTGTGTGTACTGACCCTTACTGTATTGGATCTTGTGAATCATTCAAACGGGTTCTTCAAGACCTACTAGACCAGAGCATAGTGCAGATGGGTTCCGAAGAAGGAGAAGGTGTGTATACTCTCCAGTCAAGCAATATCCGTGACCACTAGAGATCCGCTACAAAACTGACACAAAATTGGCACTGGCTATGCCGAGGCCCATCACTATTCAAGTGCCAACTCCCTTCCCTTTCAAAAGTACCAAGGCGGTCCCCTGGAATTACGACGTTCAAGTTCAAGTGAAAGGACTTCCAAGCAACCCCGATGTCACTAATATCTCGGGGACTAGCGGTATGACCGAAGTGGGCGCATCTATACTCTCAAGAGCTCGGTAGGAAAAGTCAAAGGGAAGAAGAAGAAAGAGTCCGCAAAGGCAAAAGCAAAGAGCCCGGGTTTCATCAAGGAAGCACAAGCAAGAAGGTGTTGTCCGAGCAAGAAGCCGGTGAATTCTTGAAACTCATGAGGTGAGAGAGCGAGTACCAAGTGGTGGACCAACCGAACCACACTCCCGCCAAGATATCTTTGCTATCCCCGCTACTCATTTCGAAGCTCACCGTCGCCGCACTAATGAAAGTACTCAACGAAGCACACGCCGCTTCAAGACATCCTTTGTTTGCCACCTAGACGGGATAGTAGGGAATATCGTTGCAAGCAACTACCTCACTTTCTGCTGACACGACGAGATCCCGGTAGAAGGAAGAGGGCACAACAAGGCCTTACATATTTTCGTGAAATGTGGGGAGTATGCCCTCGCCCGAGTGCTTATCGACAACCCGGTTCTTCCCTCGAATGTCCCGCCTAAGTCCACTATGGAAAGGCTAGCCGTGGATTGTTCCTATATGAAGCCCACTCTACACTAGTTAGAGCCTTTGATGGGTCAAAGAGAGAAGTCATTGGAGAGATGGAGTTGCACATGCATGTGCAGTCCGTAACTCTTCATAGTGGTCTTCCAAGTCATGGACATCCTCCTCCTATAGTTGTCTCCTGGGAGGCCATGGATCCATTCTGCGG
This sequence comes from Oxytropis ochrocephala, assembly GCA_020916435.1. Lineage (NCBI taxonomy): Eukaryota > Viridiplantae > Streptophyta > Magnoliopsida > Fabales > Fabaceae > Oxytropis > Oxytropis ochrocephala. The sequence goes on along the minus strand of CM037092.1, from coordinate 84,565,628 downwards.
GAGCTGTTCCATCATCTTTACATCAGAAGCTCAAGTTTGTTGTGAATGGCAAGTTAGTAGTGGTTTTTGGGGAAGAGGAGCTGCTGGTCAATAAGTCATTGTCATACCCCAATTTTGTCCGGCTTAGGTCAAAACCCTAATTTTCCCCAAAAATAAATAAGTAGAAGAACAAAGAGCATCATGTATTGCATTTAGGTTTTTAAAAGTCATTTCCAAGTTTCTAAAATCATTTTTGAGTTGGAATACACTTTTGGAGCAAATTAGAGTTTTTAGGTCAAAGGTATTTTGGTCATTTTGCAAAAAGGGTAATTTCTCGGGAAAAGCCATGGAACATGCATTTTTGAGTCCTAAAAGTCATCTCATTGTTTTTAAGATGATGTTTGGAGTTGGAAGACATGTTTTATGCAGAGAGTTGAGTTTTGGGGCAAAATTACGGTTTTTGACCAAAAAGGGCATTTTGGTCATTTCACTAAGACCAATAATTTCTCAGTAAAAACCACTATGCATCTCTTGGGGAATTTATTTGGGTCTAAAAGGGTGGAGGTTGTGCATTTTTGTGCACCATTGAAATATTTTTGGCATGGAATTCAAGTTTTGAACAAAAGGGCAAAATGGTCATTTCCTTTGAGGTGGGGTCAACAAAATCAATTTTGGGATTGGTGAGGTCATGGAATTCAGAGCCCAATCATGGAATCATAGGATAGGGCCCAAAATGGCATGAATAAGAAAGAAAGATCTAGAAGGGAATATTCTACATTTTGAATGATGAAAGGATAAGGATTAGTACAAAAATGACAACTTGCAAGTTTTCCACTCATTCTCTCACTTGTGTGCTGCGAATTTCCTCTCATTTCCAGCCCATATTTTGTGCTTTTTCATGCCCATGATCCTTGTGAAATGATCCTTAGCCATTGATTAAAATTTTTGATCAAATCCTAGGCCATAACTCAATGTAAAAAGACCTAAATGCCCCCAACAATTTTTGCTCTCCAAGACCACTCCAAAAACGTGTACAACCAGCTGATTTGTGCTTCTTGAGTGTCCCTAATCCTTGTGCATTGCAATCTTGACCCTCCATTTAAATTCTATCTCAAATCCTAGTGGTTTACAAAAGCACATTGTCACAAATGCCCTTAAAATTGGTCCTCATATAAAAGCCCAAAATTAGAGACTCACTCACACACACTCTCATTTTGCAAACCTAGAAGAAAAACCTCTCCTCCTCTCCTCCTCTCTCAGCCGAAACCATCTCCCTCCTCTCACCCTCCATTAATTCACCTTCATTCACCAAAGCACCTTAAAAACTACCTCTCACAACCTTGCCTCTTCCCTCTCACTCAAAAAAACACAAAAACAATTCTTCTCTCCCTTATTTCCAACACAAGGCCGTAGCCATCTCCATCTTCCCTCTCCTCTATTTCTTCAATTTCTTCTTTCTCTCTTAGGATTAAGGTAAAACCCTTGATACCTTTGCATCATCTTCAAGCATTTTGCATTAGAAATTATTTTCTTCTCTTCATCTCACATTTTCTTCATTATTTAGCATCTTTATCATTTTCATTTTCATAATGTAGCTTGTTGTTGTTGATGGGTGAAATTTGGCATTTCACCCTTAATAAATAGATTTTATGGTGCTTTATTGTAGTTTTGTTGTCATTTCACTAAACAAAAATATGTTCAAGTTGATTGTGTATTTTTTCATTCAATGTTGTCATGAGTATTTTACTTTAGTAGTAAATGTTGTTATTGTTAGTGGTTGATGATCTAGTCATGTGATTTACCACTAGTGCTTAAGGCACTTTGATTTATGTGGAGAAGATGACTAGAAAGGATTCAACCCATTATATTTGATTTTATGTTTCTTGAGATTCAAATTTAGTTTAGTTATTGTTTGATGATCTAGTCATGTGATTTACCACTAGTGCTTAAGGCACTTTGATTTGAGTGGAAAAGATGACTAGAAAGGATTCAACCCATTATATTTGATTTTATGTTTCTTGAGATTCAAATTTAGTTTAGTTATTGTTTGATGATCTAGTCATGTGATTTACCACTAGTGCTTAAGGCACTTTGATTTGAGTGGAAAAGATGACTAGAAAGGATTCAACCCATTATATTTGATTTTATGTTTCTTGAGATTCAAATTTAGTTTAGTTATTGTTTGATGATCTAGTCATGTGATTTACCACTAGTGCTTAAGGCACTTTGATTTGAGTGGAAAAGATGACTAGAAAGGATTCAACTCATTATATTTGATCTTGTCTTTCTTGTGATTTAAATTTAGTTTAGTCTTGTTATTGATTGATGATCAAGTCATATGATTTACCATTAGTGCTTAAGGCACTTTGATTTAAATGGAAAAGATGACTAGAGAGGATTCAATTCATTATATTCGATTTTATGTTTTCTTGTGATTTAGATTTAATTTAGTTTTGATTCTAGTCTTAAATGGTTTATTTGTTGCTCTTTGCAAAATAATGGTTAATTTTATTGTTAGCATTTTATTTTGGTATTAGAGGTTGCTAGTGTTGCTAGCATTGATGATCTAGCAAGATGATTCATCACTAGTACCTTAAGGTACTTTAATCCAAGTGAAGAAGATTGCTAGAAGGGATTCAAATAGCTTATTTGATCATTTGTTCTTTTGGATTATCAAATTAGGTTATTAATGTTCAAGTTTCCAAGCATAAGTTCACTTTCTACCCTTCTTCCCTTACATATATAGTTTCGCCTTGAGCCCATTTTTTAGGAGTTTTTCTTGTTAATTGTTGTTCTTCATGTATTCATGTTTGTTCATGTAATTAGGTTAAGTTTGATGAAGAAATTTGTGGGTTTAGGTATATATATGGTTTGGTTTTAGCTAGGTTTTTGATACACCCTTTTGATTTTTACCTACTTTTGTATATATATGGTGAATAATTTGGAAATGAGTTGTTTGAGCCCTTACATGATAGATATGCCACTGTTTTGAACCCTTCATGAGTAAAGTTTGCACTTGTATAAATTGTTTGCAATTTGAATTATGATCCCATATTAAATTGTGTTGATTTTAGTGCATTTACCTTGTTAAATTGCATGTAATAGCTTTGGGTTTGACTTGAACTAGCTAGGTTTTGGTTAATTCTTGTTACTCTCTTGTGAATGCATGATATTTGGGGTTTGATTGTGGGGATTAAGGGGTTTCGGCCTTAAGGTTAGAATTTAGGGTTTTGGAGTCTTTTACTTCTTTGATTTGTATGAATGAGATATATGACTTAGTTTGATAATTATTTTGTAATATAGCTTGATATGTTAGAACTTGAATCTTGTATTTTGTTCTATGATTATGAATTTTAGCATAAATTAGCTTAGTGGCTTGGTCCTTAGGGATCTCGGCCTATAGGCCCTTTTGTATATGTTTTGTGCTTGGTTAGGAATTAGGGTTTTGTTGCTTTTTTAATTTATTAAGGTGTAATTGTGGTTCAAAATAATTTTTCTCAAGTTGTTAGGACATGAGTTGCTTGTCATTTGTGGATAGTTTAGCATGATCCAATTTCTTACCCTTAGGCTAGTTGTTTAATTGTTGATACTTTAATGTCATTCTTGTGCATTCTTGTTGCAAATAATAATGGGCATGCTTGTGTCCTAATTATATTGTGGATTATTTTGTTTGCAATTTAACAAGTATTGCGTTTTGGTTTTGACTTAAAAATTGATTGAATGTTCTACTTTCTTTTCTTTGTGGCCAATGCCACCCTCAAATTCTTTTCCTATCCTTTCTAATAAATCTATTTGTCAAAAAAGTTTTTTCAAGAGTCAATACTCTTTAAATCATTCTCAATAAATTAATCAAATCTTTTGAGGTCAATAAATATTTTTTCAAAACTCATAAGGAGGCAAGTCGGACGTCACGGTAGGTGTTGTCTAGCGTCCTAAGACTCGAGTCATGCAACTCAAACGTCTTTGGATACTTGTGAGTAATAAAACAAATAATTAATAATTTCAAACCCTTTTTCTAAAAAAATCAATCAAAAGATCATTTTCCAAAAGTAGTGGGGCACGTCGTCCAAATGCAAAATTTGTCTTTGTTCTAGGTCTATTGGACCGCATGCGGTCTAGGACCGAAAACCCCTACAATAAAAACACCAACACACTTCTTTCCTAAAAATCGCAAAGCCGTCTTGGACGCACAAACGAGAACTACGTAGCTTTGATCCTCATCTCGGTGTGAGGTGCGTAGGAGCGGGTTCTCGTCCGTCAAGCACGCTTTTAAAAATCCTTGTTTTGTTCCGCTTTTCAAGGATATCCAAAAATATTCTTTTCTCGTTTCCAATAAAATATTTTCTCAATCAAAAGAAAAGAAAAGAAGTAGAACAATCGTTTCAAATCAAACATTTCAAAACCACACATCAAATTAAAGGTTCCTTTCGGTAGAAAGGAGAGTGCAGTGCTTATACCTTCCCGTACCTAACCCGATTCCCGAACCTACATCTCTTGTTTTGAAAAGACCACCCGCCTTGTATAAAAGAGCGTTTTTCAATGTTTTCGTCTCAAAACTAAAATATTGGTGGCGGCTTCATATTTTCCCACGTTGTACATTGAGAAGTCCAAACCGGATTTTTCGGGGTGCAACAGCTGGCGACTTCACTGGGGACAACTTTTCTTTTTTTTAGAAAAAAAACGAGGGTCAAGCCTAATTAATTTGGTGCGTGGTTTAAATCGTTTGATTTGAAAATTTTTCGTTCTATCTTTTCTTTTCTTTTTCTTTTTCTTTTCTTTCTTTGTCTGTAAATGCTTAATGGCTTCTCTTGCATCATTGTGTACAATTGTGTTGCATTCATGTGCATTTGTTTATTTCTACACTTATTTCTTGTTTCTTCTCCTATCCCTTTCTTTCTTTACTTATGCACCATATTCCCCTTATCTCGCATGTCCCCCTCTTCTTCGCTCCCTTTCTTTGGTAAGTTCATGCATTTTTCCCCTTCTATTATGATCCCCTCTTCTTAGCTCCTCTTCTTAAGGTAAGTAGAGTTTTAGATGTTTGTTAATACCTTAGGGTAATTTCTTGCTTAGACTTGAATGATATGTGCAAAACCCTAGGGTAGACGCACTATCTTTGTCCTGGATGTTTTCGGATTTTCTTTGCAGTGTGGGGGTATATGCATCATTATGCTCCTACACACACTTTCTTTGTTTTTACCCTTGTGTGACTTTTTGGTGAGACTGACCTCTATACCGGGCTAGAGTATATCTTAGGCTAGAACGAAGTCATTAGTGGTCGCACACTGGACGTCACGTCTTTTCGTGTGGTTGCGAAGACTTCACCTAGAGTTTGGCCTTGTTCGAAGGGCTCATCACTGGACGCACGTCCCCGCCGTCGGTGCACTCGGATGAGGTCGTTGGCTCTAGGAACCTTATTTAGGGCTCTCTTGTTAGTGCTTACCTCGAAGTACCCCTAAAAAAGCCTTAGATCCTGTCTCCTAAGAAACCCTGTAGGACACAAAGGAGCTTGCATACCCCTGCATCGAAATTTTTGTGAAAATAAACCAGTGTTTTCAAAAAAAAAAAAAAAAAAAAAAAAAAAAAAAAAAAAAAATGTATAAATGTCCAACTTTTGAAAGCTGTTATGTTGAAATTCAAACATCAAGCATTCATGCATTCATGCATTCATTTCGCATGCATTCTCACCGGTGCGTGGAATTGTAGGTATCGGTGGAAAATGGATCGAGAATTTGAAAAGAACCCATCAAGTGGAATTTCAAGCAACAAGATGTCCAAAGCTTGGTCAAGCTCGGCAATCAGTTCCCCTCGTGGCGAAAAGAGGCTTTTCAGACCATGTATGGCAATCTTCTAGACCTGTTGGAGGTAAATGTCCAAACAGAAGCCCTCACCGCATTGGCCCGATGATTTGATCCACGAGTATCATTGTTTCACTTTCCAAGATTACCAGTTGGTCCCGACCCTAGAAGAATTTGAAAAGATCTTGGGCTTTCCTATTGCAAACTGCAAACCGTATTCTTATGTGGAGAAGTACTCATTAGTCAAAGCTCTAGTCGGTATCCTTCAAGTCAAGGAAGAGGTCTTGGCTAAAAATGTGGAGGTTAAGGGCCGAAATGGGGTTTATCAAGGAGATTCTTAGAGGTTGAGGCAGAAACCTTGTTTGCTAAAAAAGATTGGAAAGCATATTCGGATGTGTTAGCTCTGCTCATTTACGGGGTGGTCTTGTTCCCAAGTATTGAAAACTTTGTTGATGCTGCAGCCATTGATGTCTTCCTTGCCTTTAAAAGTCGGGTCGAGAATCCTACTTGGTCATTTTAGTGATCTATTTTACTCCCTTTGTGATCGCCATTCCAAAGGAGGAGGTATGGTTATGTCTTTGTTTACGTTGTTCTACACAGTGGTTTGTCTCTCATATGTTTAGGGGACACATTGAAGAGAAGAGTAAGGATGAATGGAAGCGGTTCATTGCTAGCATGAGAGGGTTGACATTACGTGGTGTACCTTGGCGGGGGACGATCGGATGTTATCTATGAGCTTAATGGTTTCCCCAACGTCCCTCTTATTGGTACCAGAGGATGTGTCACCTACAGTCCTGCTTTGGCATTAAGGCAGTTAGGGTACACGATGACCAGTCCACCCCCATCTGAGTCTTTAGCTGGTTTTGTGCTGCCTGACAGAGGTTCAGGAAATCTGGGTTTACTAAGGAAAATTGTCCGCGCTTGGGACAGGCCAGTAAGAAAAGGTCGTGTTGATCTGGGATGTAGAGGCACGAATGTAGAAGGGGATTATCTGCAGTGGGTCCGACGTCGGGTTCAGACAGTTAAATTGCCTTTCAAAGTTGTCCCTCTAATTGAAGCTGAAGTTCCCCCACCTGTTCCTATCCCTAATGAAGAAGTTGAAGGACTTAAGGCTGCTTTGCTCCAATCTCAGCAGGAGAAGCAAGAGTTACAAGTGCAAATAGAAAAGTTGTTGCAAGAAAAGAGGAGTTTAGAGCAAGAAAATGAGCTCAAAGAGAAGCGCTGGTGATTACAAAGAAAAGGTTATTACTAGGAAACCGAAGGCTACTGAAATGCAAGGTAGCCTCAAGAGTGCCAACAATGATGAAATTCAAGTTCGAGAAATCGAGATAGGGAATGAGCATTTGAGGATGCCAATGCATGGAAAGCCCAGTTGAATGTTTCTAAAAAGTTAGAAAAGAGCTTGCATGGGCCAATTGAGGAAGCAAAGGCACAGCTGAAGGCCCTCACTGCCGATTATGAGAAAAGACTCCAAGATGAGATGCAAGCAAAGGAATTGGTGCAGGAGAGGCTTGAGGATTTCGAAGCAATGTTCCATGGGGAGCTCAGGAGGTCCACAACCTTGGAAAACCGCGTAAGACACCAGGATGGCTTACTAGAGAGGTTCGGGGCTGAAATGGCTTATCTCAGGGAAGAACACCGTAGGCTGGATGACCACTGCGGATGCTTGCAAGAAAAATATGCCTACTTATCCAAGTTATGTTATGATACTGTCATGGGCGTTCCTAGGCGCTTGAGGGATGCTGAGCGTGCTATAGATGTATTCACTACCCCAGCAGAGGTTCGAAGCTTCATTGCATATGTCAGAGGTCTGATTCAGGAAATGAGGGGTCGGGCAGATCGTCCCTCCACTTCGAGGAAGAGAAAGAGAGATCAGTGCATGGACATAGCTGTTGTTTGAAATTCCAGTTGTTGTAATTTTCTTTTAATGCTTTAAGAACTCTTTGTAATGTACTCTTATCTTTTCAGTATGAATGAATGAAAGAATTGTGTGTTTCAGCTTAAGTATAAATGTATGGTTCGTTTCATATTCTCGATCCTCGTTGCTTGTCAAAAAAAAAAAAAAAAAAAAAAAAAAAAAAAAAAAAAAAAAAAACGTGCAATTCCCGTGGCACCACGTGAGAGAAACGCATCCACATTTCATGCGCATATATTTATGCATCCATTCATTTCACGCATTCTGGCACTCATAAAAACATTTCTTTCTAAGTTCGGAGAAAAAGGCAAGTGGGTTCACGACACGGTATTTCACCCAAGCATAAGCGAGATCGATGGTCGGAAATCAAGATTTCGAGATCGAAGACCTGGGTCAAGAAGAGTTGGGTGTAGAGATCCTCAACCCTGAGCAGCTGGCTCAGGAGAATCAGATTTTGAAGACAAAAGTCGGGGCTATGGAAACCCAGATGGCCGAGATAATGAGTGCATTATGAGTTTGAGGAGTGGGGTTCTTCGCTTTGGAGCCACCGCTGTTGTGAATCCCGAAGGGTCTGTTACTTTCGTTGCTCCTCCGGTGATCTCTCGAAGTTATGATCGCTCACACTTTTCCCACGCGCCGGGTCGGTCACTCTCGAGGGGCGAAGGCGCGAACAATGCACAAATGTACCCACGGGAATGCCCATTGGTTATATGTCGTCCATTCTTTGAAGCTATCCCCGTGGTGCCAAGTCAACTCGCTATAGTCACACCTAGTGGAGCTAACATTGGACCGCAAGTTCCCGCCCCGGCCTTGGTGTTGCGGCCGACAATGAGTTCGTCGAAGATTGTTCCGGGTTTCTTGTGAATCCTCGAACATTGTCCATCCTATGGGAAGCCCCGCCGCGTATGGGGTTACCATCACACTGGGAATTATCGGTAGGGTCATTTGTTTGAGAACACCCAAAGATAAGGATCGGTATCATTTGCTCGAAGAACGCGTTTAAGAGTCAGTAGAAGGATCAGTGCTAGAGCTAAAGATGCCCGCGATTTGTGCCTTGTCCCGTGATGTTGTCGTACCTCATAAATTCAAAGCGCCGGACTTTGATAAGTATCGCAAGACCGGTGTCCTTCTAGCCATTTGACGATGTATGTTAGGAAAATGGCCATGTATGCTCATGATGACAAGGTGCTCATTCACTACTTTCGAAATGTACCTGGACCGGGGCATCGTTAGATCGGTATATGCAAACCGCAATCATCCGACATTCACGCTTGGAAAGACCTTTCAAGCGTTTTGAAACAAAGATCAAAGTATAATATGGACCTTGCTCCCAGGTCTCGGATTCGCCATAAAGACATGAGCAAAGGGGATAGAGAGTCCTTCAAAGAATATGCTCAAAGGTGGAGGAGCATAGCATTTGCTCAAGTAAAGCCGCCATTGACCGAAAAGGAGATGGTGTACATGTTTATGGAAACTCTTCCGTGGTCAGATATGACAGTTGGTGGGGAGTGTCTCATCCAGTTTCTCGGACATGGTTGTCATCGAGAGCGTTTAGAGCATGGATCGTAGTGGAAAGATTGCGGAGGATTTGGCAATTCTAGTGGACCAAAGAAGCCCTTTTCCAATTTCCCCAAGAAGAAGGAAGGAAACCAATGCTATTATTATCGCAGTGGGAAGCCCATCTTTCGATTCTCCTCAAAGAACAAAGCACCACTAGCCGTCTCACCAACCACAAAGCAGTTAACTCGGGCTATAAAACCCGAATTATCAAGAGAGAAGGCGTGTTAGCTTTGATCCAATTCCAATGACCTATACGAATTGTTCAATCACCTTATTGCAAAGAATTTGATCAAAATCCGCCTCGAAGCCCATGCAACCCCCTTTCCTGGGGATACAATGCCGATGCCACTGTAGCTTTCATAGCGGAGGAGTTGGTCACACGGTGGAAGGCGCAAGGCTTTCAAGCACGTAGTTCAAGATTTGATTGATGCCAACCGGCTTTCCTTGGCCGAGCACCCAAGTACAACCATCAATCCACTGCCGGGACACGAGGCACCATCCACTAATGCAAGAGAAGATTCGTGGAGGCGCATAATGATAAAATCATTGAATGTATTGAGACTCCTCTGGAAAGTATACATGCTGAACTATGCCGTTGTGGGGTTATACAGAAAGGGTGTGTATGTGTTGATCCTGTATGTGTAGGTGCTTGTGAAGTTTTCAAGTCAGTTTTGCAAGACTTGATGGATCGTTATGTGGTCCAAGTGGGGGTGTTTGAAAAGGAGGAAAGTGTGTTGATGATTAATGATGGCAAAGAAGCTAGGAAGCCAATTGAGATATGGTATGATCCAAAACCAGCCCAAGTCAAGCCTCAGCCGGTGGTTATTGAAGTCCCTGCTCCATTCCCTTATGAGAAGGACAGTGCTGTGCCGTGGATTTATAGCACCCTGCCTCCGGTGGAGGTTTCTCCAAACACTTCTGTTACAAATATAACTGGGACAAGTGGCATGACAAGGAGCGGCCGGATGTATGCTCCTGAATCCTCCAAGGAAGCCGAAGATAGAGCCCGTAAGGGTAAGGAAAGGGAGGCAGAGAATATTCAGAGGAGGAAAGGGACAGAGCCAGAAAATGATGAATTTCTTAAGATAGTGAGACAAAGTGATTATAAGGTGGTCGATCAGATGAACCAAACTCCCGCAAAGATCTCGATGGCTGTCTTTGTTGATGAGTTCGTAACATAGAACCGCTCTCATGAAAGTGTTGAATGAAGCCCATGTTGCTCAGAATATTTCTGTTGGCCAGTTTGACGAAGTCGTTGGTAATATTGCAGCTGCTAATCACCTGACCTTCACTGATGAGGAGCTTCCCCCAGAGGGAAGGAAGCACAATCAAGCATTGCACATCTCTGTCAAATGCGGGGATTTCGTGTTGGCTCGGGTCTTGATTGACAACGGTTCATCTCTGAATGTGATGCCCAAGTCAACCGTAAGCAAGCTAGATGTCGATTGTTCCTTTATGAAGCCAAGCTCAACTTTGGTGAGGGCATTTGATGGATCAAAGAAGGAGGTGATAGGGAGATGGAGTTCCCATTCAAATAGGTCGAGAAACATTCTATGTTAATTTTCAAGTCATGGATATTTCTTCTTCATACACAATGCTACTTGGGAGGCCATGGATCCATATGGTCGAGCTATTCCTTCCTCTCTCGCATCGGAGGTTAAGTTCAGTAGTCAATGACAAGATTGTGGTGGTGTACGGAGAAGAAGAGATGCTAGTTAACAAGCCTTCCCTTTCCGTTATGTGGAGGCAATGAGGAGTCTCTGGAAACTTCTTTCCAATCTCTCGAGATAGCCAACGCCGTGTTTGGTGGATGTGGATTGTCATCACCCGTGATAAAGCCGTCAAAGAATGGAGAAATGGTCGCAAGAATCATGATGGACCAAGGTTACCAGCTAGGACGTGGTGCGGGAAAGGCAGACAGGAATCCTTGCCCCAAAGGCGCTTAAAAGAGAACAAAGACCGTTGTGGGCTTGGGTACTGCCCTAGTGAAGGTGAAAGAGGAAAGATGGCAGATGAACGAAAGCGTAGATGGTTGGCCAAGCTGAGAGGTCAAGACCCCTGGTCAAAGAAGGTTCCAATTTGTGATCTCTACCGAGTTTCGTGGAGTGCGGATATCTTTGAACCGGATCGAGATCACCGCTATTGAGGATGATTCGAGAATGAAGAAGCGCGGAGCCGCTTTAGTCCCGTCGCAGCTGGGCTACAAAGGAGCTCAAGAATTGAAGAATTGGGAAGCTGCTTGACCGCCCATTACCTTTAGTTCAAAGTAATGATTGTAATGCACACCTTTGGCTCGCCCAAGGCCTTAGGGTAGCTTGTTAGGGCATGCATGTTTTTTATTTTCAACAACATTATCATCAATAAAAACGCTTGTTTTGAATTTCATCAATAAAATTTCTTTTTCTTCATTTATCTCTTTATTTTCTTTTCGTTTTGTTATGTCTGCTTTCGCTTTTCATTCTAGTGTCCGCTTCCCGAATGCGGATCAAAAGTAATTATCTCTGAAAATAACAAAGTGCAACAATTCCAATTATGACTTTGATCATCCAATTAACCAAACCAAGGGGATGTTGATGGCGGGAAACTCCTCCTAATTAATGAGATTAATAGAGCAAGAAGAGAAGATAATTCAACCTCATGGGGAGTCGATTGAGATCGTCAACTTGGGTACAGAAGAGGATAAAAGGGAAGTTAAGGTTGGTACCGCCATGGAAGATGGTGAACGCAAAAAGTTAATCCAGCTCTTGCATGATTACGCTGACGTCTTTGCATGGTCGTACAAAGATATGCCAGGGCTAGATACTGACATTGTGGAACACAAGTTGCCGGTTAAACCGGAGTGCCCTCCAGTCAAACAGAAATTAAGAAGAATGAAGCCAGAGATGTCACTGAAAATCCGGGATGAGGTAAAAAAGCAGTTTGACGCTGGGTTTCTAGCAGTTGCAAGGTACCCACAGTGGGTAGCCAATGTCGTTCCCGTACCGAAGAAGGATGGCAAAGTCAGAATGTGTGTCGACTACAGAGACCTGAATAGAGCTAGTCCCAAAGATGACTTCCCCCTGCCTCACATTGACATTCTAGTAGACAGTACAGCCCAGCACTCATTGTTCTCCTTCATGGATGGGTATTCAGGGTACAATCAGATAAAAATGGCTCCGGAAGATATGGAGAAAACCACCTTCATAACTCTTTGGGGCACATTCTGCTACAAAGTGATGCCTTTTGGACTCAAGAATGCCGGAGCAACTTATCAGAGGGCAATGGTGACGTTATTCCATGACATGATGCACAAGGAAATTGAGGTGTATGTGGATGATATGATTGCAAAGTCCAAGACTGATGAGGGACACATTGTTAATCTACGGAAACTCTTTGAGCGTCTACGGAAGTTCAAGCTCAGACTAAACCCAGCAAAATGCACCTTCGGTGTAAGATCCGGAAAGCTTTTGGGATTCATCGTCAGTCAAAAAGGAATAGAAGTTGATCCAGATAAAGTTAAAGCAATCCTTGAAATGCCAGTGCCAAAGACTGAAAAAGAGGTTCGTGGTTTCCTTGGGAGATTGAATTACATCTCGAGGTTCATATCCCAATTGACCGCCACCTGTGAGCCTCTCTTTAAACTGTTGTGCAAGAATCAGAAAGCAGAATGGAATGATGACTGCCAAAAGGCCTTTGAAAGAATTAAAGATTATCTGCAGAACCCGCCAATTCTGATGCCGCCGGTGGCTGGTAGACCGCTTATATCTGTATTTAATCGTGGCTTTGGACAACTCAATGGGGTGTGTACCGACAAAGATGATGAATCGGGAAAGAAAGAGCATGCCATCTACTATCTGAGTAAAAAGTTCACCGACTGCGAGACGAGATATTCGATGCTTGAAAAGACTTGTTGTGCCTTAGCCTGGGCTGCCCATCGTTTAAGACAGTATATGTTGAGTCATACAACCTGGTTGGTATCTAAAATGGATCCGATCAAGTACATTTTTGAAAAGCCAGCCCTCACAGGACGGATCGCTCGGTGGCAGATGTTATTATCAGAATATGATATCCTGTATGTCACGCAGAAAGCAATCAAGGGCAGTGCACTTGCTGAGTATTTAGCATGTCAACCAATTCAAGATTACCAGTCAATACAGTATGATTTTCCCGATGAAGATATCATGGCACTATTCGACGAGGGGAAGTCTCAAGAAAGTGAAAGGTGGAGAATGATTTTCGATGGCGCATCAAATGTATGGGGACACGGAGCTGGGGCGGTGTTGATTTCCCCTAATAATCGTTTTGTTCCAGTTACTGCCAGATTGAGCTTTTATGTAACCAATAACATCGCAGAATATGAAGCATGCATCTTAGGCATGCAGGCAGCCCTCGAATGGAAAGTTAAAAGGCTAGATGTGTATGGGGATTCAGCCCTGGTTATTCATCAAGTAAGAGGCGATTGGGAGACCAGAGATCCCAAACTGATTCCTTATTGTGATTACATGCAAGAGTTGATGAAGTCTTTTGACGAGATCACCTTCAACCATATCCCTCGAGGTGAAAATCAGTTGGCCGATGCATTGGCAACACTGTCTTCTATGTTCAATGTTAGCTGTGACAAGAGCTTGGCCAATATCAGAATTCAACATCGGGACTTGCTCTGCGATCACTAATCGCACAAAGAATAGATGAGGAGCCCAAAGAGAAGCCTTGGTATCATGACATCAAGCAATACATCACTAATCAAGAATACCCACCTGGGGCATCAGAGAATGACAAGAGAACTCTCAGAAGATTGTCAAGGAATTTCTTCTTGAGTGGTGAAATTCTCTACAAAAGGAACTATGATATGGTTCTCCTGAGGTGTGTTGCCAAAGAAGAAGCTGAAAGAATCATGAAAGATGTGCACGAAGGTTCGTTTGGAACCCACTCCAGCGGACACACTATGGCTAGAAAAATTTTGAGAGCCGGCTATTACTGGTTGCAGATGGAGTCTGACTGCTACAGTTTTGTGAGGAGGTGCCACAAGTGCCAGATCTATGCTGATCACATTCATGTACCGCCTGCTAAGCTGAATGTTTTGACTGCGTCTTGGCCGTTCTCAATGTGGGGCATGGACGTCATAGGTCCAATTGAACCCAAAGCGTCAAATGGGCATCGTTTCATCCTGGTCGCCATTGACTATTTCACAAAGTGGGTTGAAGCTGCCTCATATTCAAGTATAACCAGTTCGGTGGTTGCCAAGTTTGTCAAGAAAGATTTGATTTGCCGTTACGGTCTTCCCAACAAGATCATCACTGATAATGGGCAAAGAACTTGAACAAAGAGAATGATGAAGGGACCTGTGCACCGAAGTTCAAGATTCAACATCACAAGTCATCCCCGCACTGGCCCCAAGATGAATGGGGCGGTTGAAGCGCCAACAAGAATATCAAGAAGATAGTGCGAGAAAATGGTGGTAACCTACAAAGACCGCACGAAATGCTCCCTTTTCGCTTTGCATGGCTATCGCACTCAAGACGTACATCGACTCGGGCAACCCCTTTCTCCCTGGTATATGGGTCAGAAGCAGTGCTTCCCATTGAGGTTGAAATACCTTCCCTGCGGGTACTAATGGAAACCAAGTTGGAAGAAGCAGAGTGGGTACAGGCTCGGCTTGATCAGCTAAATCTCATTGAGGAGAAAAGAATTGCAGCCTTGTGTCATGGGCAACTGTATCAGCAGAGGATGAAAACTGCTTTCGACAAGAAGGTTCGTCCCCGAGAATTCAATGAGGGAGATATAGTACTCAAGAAGATTCTCGCCAATTCGCAGTGATCCTCGTGGAAGTGGACGCCCACCTATGACGGGCCATACGTGGTCAAGAAAGCTTTTTCCGGAGGAGCGCTGATACTCACAAATATGGATGGCGAGGATCTGAAAAACCCAGTCAATTCCGATCAAGTGAAGAAGTATTATGCCTGAAAGAAATAAGTGAAAAAAGAGAAAGATAAGCCCAGTAAAAACAGCTCGCTAGGTTGAAAACCCGAAAGGGCGGCCTAGGCAAAATCAGAGCGACCCGGTGGATTGAAAACCCGCAAAGGCGATCCAGCAAAAATTAGGGTCGTAAAATTGGGGCATGAAAAGTAGACAAAGGCATACAACACCCGAAGGTCCGGTTAAGAGGATGGTCAAAGTCATGGAAACAAATGGTTGGCATCGCCCCACGAGATGGACAATCGTAAATTAGCTTCTCTCTTTTTTCGTCTTTTTGTAGTTTAAACTTTCAAATGTATTGAGCGATCGGCGTAACCTTCAGCACGACCGCTTCTACATCAATAAAGTTCAATCTTTCTCATATCTCATTTGCTATTTCCTTGTTTTTCTCGCTTCAAAATAAGCGTTTTATGATGATGATGACGTGGATCTCAGAAACATGTGCATAAATCATAAAGCATCACAATCATTGCGAAATTTCTAAAAGTCATGGAAAGGAAACAACTTTTCAAAAGCAAATTAAGTTCGCAAGTAAACAATTACGCTCGTAATCATCCTCAAATGGTAAAATTATAAAGCAAATCGCACTTGGCTCAATACGCCACCACAATCTTAATCATTCTGCGGTCATGTCACGGGTTGGTCGAACCAGCAAAAAGAAAAGCCAAAAGAGCAAAAGAGCAAAGAAAAATAAACGATCAGAAAAAAGAAAGCTGATCCGGCAAAATCATTCAAAGAAAGAAAAAAAAAACAAAAGAAGAAACACACAGTCAGAAAAAAGAAGGCTAACCAAAGAAAATTAAAAAAGATGAAGAATCAAGAATAGCATCTCACTGCATTCATCATTCCACTAAACCATCGCACCACATGCATTCGCATGACATGCCCTTGCATAACATGCCTTTGCATAACATGCATCCATATCCCATACACCATTCTTTGCATCAGCTGACGTATGCAGGTACTTCAATCTAGTGCGGCAAAGATTGATCATTTCGATCAACCAACCAACGGGATTCGTGAATCCCTTCAGACCAAGTGTCCCTTCAGACTAAGCGCCCTTCGTAACCCAAAGTGTTCCTTCAGGACCAAGTGTCCCTTCAGACTTCACCTCGTATTCGAGCTGCGAGTAAGTCCTTCAGACCCCATTGGGTCCAGTCGAAAAGGATAGCTGTGTTGGCCTAAGACGTAGCGCAGTCCTAGAGAAGTATCGAGATCTAGACTTGGTATTGTCTCCCCTGGCCGCTCTTGAAGACCACCTCGCCGTTGGCAAACTCGGATCGCGGCGCGTTCGTTAAAAGGCTTTTAGCAGCCTCGAGGTGTCGGTTTTGCGAGGGTCAGGTACTTTCTTTACTGCTTTCTTTATCGCTTTCTTTATCGCCTTATTTCCTGTTCTGCTGGCTTACTGAGGGTTAGCACCAATTTATTTCCTGTTTCGCGGACTTACTGAAGGTCGGCGCTTCTTTTTTTTTTTTTTATATAATAAAAAAAGAAACGTGGGGTATAATTTCTGAATTCTTTGTCTTTATTTTGTCTCGGAATATGTTTCGGCCAATTCATATTCTTTGCTAAAATCCAGACAAAGAATAAAGAAAGAGAAAAAGGAAAAGAAAATTCGGGTTTTTCCCAAGTGGACAAAATCGGTATAATTTCTGAATTCTTTATCTTTATTTTGCCTCGGAATATGTTTCGGCCAATTCATATTCCTTGCTAAAATCTAGATAAAAGAGGCACCATCATACCCCAATTTTGTCCTGGCTTAGGTCAAAACCCTAATTTTCCCCAAAAATAAATAAGTAGAAGAACAAAGAGCATCATGTATTGCATTTAGGTTTTTAAAAGTCATTTCCAAGTTTCTAAAATCATTTTCGGAGTTGGAATACACTTTTGGAGCAAATTAGAGTTTTTAGGTCAAAGTGGTATTTTGGTCATTTTGCAAAAGGGTAATTTCTCGGGAAAAGCCATGGAACATGCATTTTGAGTCCTAAAAGTCATCTCATTGTTTTTAAGATGATGTTTGGAGTTGGAAGACATGTTTTATGCAGAGAGTTGAGTTTTGGGGCAAAATTACGGTTTTTTGACCAAAAGGGCATTTTGGTCATTTCACTAAGACCAATAATTTCTCAGTAAAAACCACTATGCATCTCTTGGGAATTTATTTGGGTCTAAAAGGGTGGAGGTTGTGCATTTTTGTGCACCATTGAAATATTTTTGGCATGGAATTCAAGTTTTGAACAAAAGGGCAAAATGGTCATTTCCTTTGAGGTGGGGTCAACAAAATCAATTTTGGGATTGGTGAGGTCATGGAATTCAGAGCCCAATCATGGAATCATAGGATAGGGCCCAAAATGGCATGAATAAGAAAGAAAGATCTAGAAGGGAATATTCTACATTTTGAATGATGAAAGGATAAGGATTAGTACAAAATGACAACTTGCAAGTTTTCCACTCATTCTCTCACTTGTGTGCTGCGAATTTCCTCTCATTTCCAGCCCATATTTTGTGCTTTTTCATGCCCATGATCCTTGTGAAATGATCCTTAGCCATTGATTAAAATTTTTGATCAAATCCTAGGCCATAACTCAATGTAAAAAGACCTAAATGCCCCCAACAATTTTTGCTCTCCAAGACCACTCCAAAAACGTGTACAACCAGCTGATTTGTGCTTCTTGAGTGTCCCTAATCCTTGTGCATTGCAATCTTGACCCTCCATTTAAATTCTATCTCAAATCCTAGTGGTTTACAAAAGCACATTGTCACAAATGCCCTTAAAATTGGTCCTCATATAAAAGCCCAAAAATTAGAGACTCACTCACACACACTCTCATTTTGCAAACCTAGAAGAAAAACCTCTCCTCCTCTCCTCCTCTCTCAGCCGAAACCATCTCCCTCCTCTCACCCCTCCATTAATTCACCTTCATTCACCAAAGCACCTTAAAACTACCTCTCACAACCTTGCCTCTTCCTCTCACTCAAAAACACAAAAACAATTCTTCTCTCCCTTATTTCCAACACAAGGCCGTAGCCATCTCCATCTTCCCTCTCCTCTATTTCTTCAATTTCTTCTTTCTCTCTTAGGATTAAGGTAAAAACCCTTGATACCTTTGCATCATCTTCAAGCATTTTGCATTAGAAATTATTTTCTTCTCTTCATCTCACATTTTCTTCATTATTTAGCATCTTTATCATTTTCATTTTCATAATGTAGCTTGTTGTTGTTGATGGGTGAAATTTGGCATTTCACCCTTAATAAATAGATTTTATGGTGCTTTATTGTAGTTTTGTTGTCATTTCACTAAACAAAAATATGTTCAAGTTGATTGTGTATTTTTTCATTCAATGTTGTCATGAGTATTTTACTTTAGTAGTAAATGTTGTTATTGTTAGTGGTTGATGATCTAGTCATGTGATTTACCACTAGTGCTTAAGGCACTTTGATTTATGTGGAGAAGATGACTAGAAAGGATTCAACCCATTATATTTGATTTTATGTTTCTTGAGATTCAAATTTAGTTTAGTTATTGTTTGATGATCTAGTCATGTGATTTACCACTAGTGCTTAAGGCACTTTGATTTGAGTGGAAAAGATGACTAGAAAGGATTCAACCCATTATATTTGATTTTATGTTTCTTGAGATTCAAATTTAGTTTAGTTATTGTTTGATGATCTAGTCATGTGATTTACCACTAGTGCTTAAGGCACTTTGATTTGAGTGGAAAAGATGACTAGAAAGGATTCAACCCATTATATTTGATTTTATGTTTCTTGAGATTCAAATTTAGTTTAGTTATTGTTTGATGATCTAGTCATGTGATTTACCACTAGTGCTTAAGGCACTTTGATTTGAGTGGAAAAGATGACTAGAAAGGATTCAACTCATTATATTTGATCTTGTCTTTCTTGTGATTTAAATTTAGTTTAGTCTTGTTATTGATTGATGATCAAGTCATATGATTTACCATTAGTGCTTAAGGCACTTTGATTTAAATGGAAAAGATGACTAGAGAGGATTCAATTCATTATATTCGATTTTATGTTTTCTTGTGATTTAGATTTAATTTAGTTTTGATTCTAGTCTTAAATGGTTTATTTGTTGCTCTTTGCAAAATAATGGTTAATTTTATTGTTAGCATTTTATTTTGGTATTAGAGGTTGCTAGTGTTGTTAGCATTGATGATCTAGCAAGATGATTCATCACTAGTACCTTAAGGTACTTTAATCCAAGTGAAGAAGATTGCTAGAAGGGATTCAAATAGCTTATTTGATCATTTGTTCTTTTGGATTATCAAATTAGGTTATTAATGTTCAAGTTTCCAAGCATAAGTTCACTTTCTACCCTTCTTCCCTTACATATATAGTTTCGCCTTGAGCCCATTTTTTAGGAGTTTTTCTTGTTAATTGTTGTTCTTCATGTATTCATGTTTGTTCATGTAATTAGGTTAAGTTTGATGAAGAAATTTGTGGGTTTAGGTATATATATGGTTTGGTTTTAGCTAGGTTTTTGATACACCCTTTTGATTTTTACCTACTTTTGTATATATATGGTGAATAATTTGGAAATGAGTTGTTTGAGCCCTTACATGATAGATATGCCACTGTTTTGAACCCTTCATGAGTAAAGTTTGCACTTGTATAAATTGTTTGCAATTTGAATTATGATCCCATATTAAATTGTGTTGATTTTAGTGCATTTACCTTGTTAAATTGCATGTAATAGCTTTGGGTTTGACTTGAACTAGCTAGGTTTTGGTTAATTCTTGTTACTCTCTTGTGAATGCATGATATTTGGGGTTTGATTGTGGGGATTAAGGGGTTTCGCCTTAAGGTTAGAATTTAGGGTTTTGGAGTCTTTTACTTCTTTGATTTGTATGAATGAGATATATGACTTAGTTTGATAATTATTTTGTAATATAGCTTGATATGTTAGAACTTGAATCTTGTATTTTGTTCTATGATTATGAATTTTAGCATAAATTAGCTTAGTGGCTTGGTCCTTAGGGATCTCGGCCTATAGGCCCTTTTGTATATGTTTTGTGCTTGGTTAGGAATTAGGGTTTTGTTGCTTTTTTTAATTTATTAAGGTGTAATTGTGGTTCAAAATAATTTTTCTCAAGTTGTTAGGACATGAGTTGCTTGTCATTTGTGGATAGTTTAGCATGATCCAATTTCTTACCCTTAGGCTAGTTGTTTAATTGTTGATACTTTAATGTCATTCTTGTGCATTCTTGTTGCAAATAATAATGGGCATGCTTGTGTCCTAATTATATTGTGGATTATTTTGTTTGCAATTTAACAAGTATTGCGTTTTGGTTTTGACTTAAAAATTGATTGAATGTTCTACTTTCTTTTCTTTGTGGCCAATGCCACCCTCAAATTCTTTTCCTATCCTTTCTAATAAATCTATTTGTCAAAAAAAGTTTTTTTCAAGAGTCAATACTCTTTAAATCATTCTCAATAAATTAATCAAATCTTTTGAGGTCAATAAATATTTTTTTCAAAACTCATAAGGAGGCAAGTCGGACGTACGGCCGGTGTTGTCTAGCGTCCTAAGACTGGAGCTGTACAGCTCAAACGTCTTTGGATACTTGTGAGTAATAAAACAAATAATTAATAATTTCAAACCCTTTTTCTAAAAAAAAATCAATCAAAAAGATCATTTTCCAAAAGTAGTGGGGCACGTCGTCCGTACGGGCGGGGCTGTCTTTGTTCTAGGTCTATTGGACTGTACAGTCTAGGACCGAAAACCCCTACAATAAAAAACACCAACACACTTCTTTCCTAAAAAATCGCAAAGCCGTCTTCGGACGCACAAACGAGAACTACGTAGCTTTGATCCCTCATCTCAGTGAGGGTACGTAGGAGCGGGTTCCTGTCCCGTCAAGCACGCTTTTAAAAAAATCCTTGTTTTGTTCCGCTTTTCAAGGATATCCAAAAATATTCTTTTTCTCGTTTCCAATAAAATATTTTCTCAATCAAAAGAAAAGAAAAGAAGTAGAACAATCGTTTCAAATCAAACATTTCAAAACCACACATCAAATTAAAGGTTCCCTTTCGGTAGAAAGGAGGTACGGGGTGCTTATACCTTCCCGCACTCTAACCGAACCCCGAACCTACATCTCTTGTTTTCGAAAAGACCACCCGCCTTGTATAAAAAGACGTTTTTTCAATGTTTTCGTCTCAAAACTAAAATATTGGTGGCGGCTTCATATTTTCCCACGTTGTACATTGAGAAGTCCAAACCGGATTTGGGTGCAACAGTCATCCTCCGCCCGCTACATCGAGGCAGCTGAAGAATCATTCGAAACCGCTTTCCAAGCCCTGGAAATCGCCAACACCACCTTTGTTGGAGAAGGAACCCCGATGCCTAAACCAAGATTGTCCAAGGCCGCCATGATGGTTGCCAAGGTCATGCTGACCAATGGGTTCAAGGTTGGAAGCGGCCTAGGGAAGACTGAGCAAGGGATTCAGACGCTGATCCAATTGTCTGACAACAAGAACGGATATGGGATAGGATACTGGCCTGGTCGCAATGATAAGAATAGGGTCTACAAAGAAAGGAAAGAGAAGAGAATGGCAAGGCTCGGCGCGAGAGCCAAGCGGTGAAGAAGTTGCTCATTTGTGATATCAACCAAAGCTTTGAAAGCGGGAATTCTAAACCCTAACCAGATTGCTGCAGTTGAAGATGATCCAAGTACGGAGGACGGTGTTGTCAACCTTGTACGCCTGTGCCCCGCAGATGAAAGGCTGAAGAACTGGGAGATTGTCGATTTTCCTGTAGTTTTCAATTCAAAGTAATTTTTCTGTAATGCAAATCCTCTGGCTCTGCCCAAGGCCTTAGGATAACTCAATAAGGGCACACATGTTTTATTCAGTATCAAGTATCAATAAAATAACGTTTTGAATTCTTCAATAATTTTCTTCGTTTCTTATTTATTCGCTTCGCTCTTTCTTCCACCTGTTTTCATTCCGTCAATTTTCGCTAATGCAGATCTAAAAATTTTGTCTTTGAAAATAACAATGTCGGTAATCCATATCATAACTTTGATCATCCCATTAATCAAACCGAAGAAGATGTTGAAAATGACTGGGAAACCCCTCCAGAGTTAATGAGAATGATGGAACAAGAGGACAAAGTGATTCAGCCCCACGAGGAATCAATTGAAACAATCAACTTGGGTACAGGTGAGGACAAAAAGGAGATTAAGATCAGAACTACAATGCCAGGTGCCGAGCGGGAGAAACTGGTTAAGCTCTTATTTGACTATGCCTGATATTTTTGCATGGACATACAAAGACATGCTCGGACTAGACACCAACATAGTCGAACATAAACCGCCAAATGAAGCTCGAATGCCCACCGATGAAACAGAACCGAGAAGGATGAAGCGGAAATGTCATTGAAAATCGGGGATGAGGTTAAGAAGCAATTTGATGCCGGATTTCTAGCGGTGTCCAAATATCCTCAATGGGTAGCCAATATTGTCCCGATCCGAAGAAGGATGGGAAGGTCCGAATGTGTGTCGACTCATCGGATTTGAACAGAGCCAGCCCTAAAGATGACTTCCTCCGCCTCACATTGATGTATCGTGGTAGATAGCACAGCGCAACACGCTCTCTTCTCCTTCATGGATGGATACTCCGGATATAATCGATCAAGATGGCCCCCGAGGATATGGAAAACCACCTTCATCACTCTATGGGAACCTTCATTACAAAGTCATGCCATTTGGGTTGAAGAACGCTGTGCCACATACCGCAGAGAGCAATGGTAGCACTATTCCACGATATGATTCATAAAGAAATAGAAGTCTATGTGGATGATATGATCGCAAAATCCAAAACTGATGAAGAGCATATTGTTAATCTGCACAAACTCTTTGAACGCCTAAGGAGGTTCAAGCTCAGACTAAATCCAGCCAAATGCACTTTCGGAGTAAGATCAGGGAAGTTGTTAGGATTCATAGTCAGTCAGAGAGGAATAGAGGTAGATCCGGCCAAAGTACGAGCAATTCTTGAAATGCCGACACCTAAAACTGAGAAAGAGGTTCGTGGTTTCCTCGGAAGATTGAATTACATTTCCAGGTTCATATCTCAGCTAACATTCACCGGTGAGCCAATCTTCAAGCTATTGTGCAAGAATCAAGAGACAAAGTGGAATGACAACTGTCAAGAAGCCTTTGAGAAAATCAAGAGATATCTCCAGAACCCGCCAATCTTAATGCCACTGTGTCCTGTGAGACTCTCATCATGTATTTAATGATTCTAGACAATTCGATGGGTTGTGTGTCAGCAAACAGGATGAGTCCGGAAGAAAGAATATGCTATCTACTATCTAAGCAAAAAGTTCACAGAGTGCGAGACCGGATACTCATTCTTTGGAGAAAGCGTGTTGTGCTTTAGCTTTGGCCGCACGTCGACTAAGGCAAGACATACATGCTAAGCCACACGACTTGGTTGGTGTCCAAAATGGACCCGATCAAGTACATCTTCGAAAAGCCCGCACTCACAGGGAGAATTGCTCGGTGGCAAATGCTACTGTCCGAATACGACCTTTTGTATGTCACTCAGAAAGCAATCAAAGGCAGTACATTGGCCGAGTACTTGGCACATCAGCCTATCGAAGACTACCAATCGATGCAGTGTGATTTCCCAGATGAGGATATAATGGCCCTGTTGGAAGAAGGAAAGTCTCCAGACGATGAAAGGTGGACCATGTCATTTGATGGTGCTTCAAATATGTGGGGGCACGGAGTAGAAATGTGTTAATCTCCCGCATAATCGCTTCATACCATTCACAGCCAGACTGAGTTTCTATTGCACCAACAATATCGCCGAATATGAAGCATGTACTTTAGGCATTCAGGCGGCCCTCGAGTGGAAAGTTAAAAGACTCGATATATACGGAGACTCGGCTTTGGTCATCCATCAACTAAGAGGCGATTGGGAAACAAGAGATTCCAAATTAATCCCCTATCGCGATCACATCCTAGAATTGGCCGAGAAATTTGAGGAAATCTCCTTTCACTATTTCCCTCGGGAAGAAAATCAATTGGCTGATGCCTTAGCAACTCTGTCATCGATGTTCAATATCATGGATAACAAAAGTCTCACATTCCTGAAGATACAAAATCGTGAGCTACCAGCACATCATTGCCACGCAGTCGAAGAAGAACCCGACAGTAAACCTTGGTATTATGACATCAAACATTATATCACAAACAGAGAATATCCTCCTGGTGCCTCTGAAAATGATAAGAGAACACTAAGAAGGTTATCAATGGGTTTCTTTTGAATGGTGAAATGCTCTACAAAAGGAATCATGATATGGTCCTCCTCGGATGTGTAGCAAAAGAAGCGAGAAAGAATTATGAAAGATGTCCATGAGGATCCTTCGAACTCATTCTAACGGGCACACTATGGCAAGAAAGATCTTGAGGTCGGGCTATTACTTGGTCAACAATGGAAACAGATCGTTTGAGCGATGTGAGGAAATGCCACAAGTGTCAAGTTTACGCCGACAACATCCATGTACCACCAAAGATCTCTCGAATGTTCCGCCGGCTCCCGCCGTTCTCAATGTGGGGAATGGATGTCATCGCCCCATTGAGCCTAAAGCATCAAACGGGCACCGCTTCATACCGGTTGCTATCGATTATTTCACCAAATGGGTTGAAAAGCGCTTCTTATACAAGTGTGACAAGGTGCGTGGGTTGTCAAGTTCATAAAAAGAGATCTCGACCGCCGTTACGGTCTCCCAAATAGAATCATCACGGATAATGGGACCAACTTGAACAACAAAATGATGAAAGAGTTGTGCGACGACTTCAAGATACAACACCATAACTCCTCCCGCATGGCCAAAGATGAATGGGGCGATCAAGCGGCAAATAAAAATATCAAGAAGATTGTGCGAGAAGATGGTAGTGACTTTCAAAGAGCGGCATGAAATGCTCCCTTTTGCTTTACATGGGTACCGAACTCACCGCGACTTCGACAGGGCAACACCGTTCTCACGGTGTATGGAATGGAAGCAGTACTACCCATCGGTTGAAATACCCTCACCACGGTACCGATGGAGACAAAATTAGAAGAGGCGAGAATGGGTTCGTGCTCGCTTAGATCGATTGAACCTCATCGATGAGAAGAGGCTAGTTGCATTGTGTCGCCGGGCGGTTGTATCAACAAAGGATGAAGAGAGCCTACGATAAAAGGTTCGTCTAGACAATTTCAAGAGGGGGACCTGGTGCTCAAGAAGATCTTGCCTATCCAAAAAGATTCACGTGGGAAATGGACCCCTAACTACGAAGGGCCTTACGTGGTAAAGAAATCATTCTCTGGAGGATCCCTAATTCTCACAAATATGGACGGCGAAGACCTCCATCTCCCAATCAATTCTGATGCAGTCAAGAAGTACTATGCCTAAAGAAATTATACAGAAAAAAGAAAAAATGAGCCAAGCAAGAATAAGCTCGCTAGGTCGAAAACCCGAAAGGGCGGCCTAGGCAAAAGTTAGAGCGACCCGGTGGATTGAAAACCCAAAAGGGCAATCCAGGCAAAAATTAGGGTCAAGAAGTTGGACCAAAATGCTGAGGCAGACCACATTTCTGAAAGTCGAATGATGATTGGTCAAAGGCGTGAATATGGGTATCCGACAAAGTTATTTCAAAGGACATTAGCCACCAATAAATCTGCTTAGTATTCTAGTTTTTCTGTTTCTTTCAATTCGGTTACTGATGTAATCTTTCGGTCAGTGTGCCTTCTGCATACTTGGCTTCCAATATTAATATCAAACACTTTCCTTTCTCTTTCATTCTCCCTCATTTTGAAATGATGTTTTTTTGGTAAATGATACTGAATTGCGAAACATGTGCCATAATCATAAGCATTACGATCATTACGAAATTCTTGAAAATCACGTAAAAGATATGATCTCTCATAAAAGCAAATACAAAAATGAACAAATGCACCCACAGTCACTTCAAATGAATCACAACACGCCCCAGCATGTCAATCTCGCGATACAAATATACCAGATGATTTTATATCTCACGCCAGGAATCCCGCGAGTTGATAGAACCAGTCAAAAAAGGGGACTGCCAAAAAAAAAAAAAAAAAAAAAATCATTCCACATCTCATGCATCATCCCGCCAAATACCATTCATCAAATACCTTACAATACACTCATGTGCCATGCACCGCATCATTAAAGGTTTCACTCAAGCACACACCCTCACTAGGGGCATCCAAACATAATGCCACACTATATAACAGATCACCGAGATCCCTCAGACCCCGAGTGGTCCTTCAGAGCACTACGCTCTTTCAGTGCCCTAAGGGGCCCAGGTCGCAACGTCGGAGTCGAGCCCGACGGACCTTCGCAGACCCCGAGTGGTCCTTCAGACTAGTTGTGTCAGCCTAAGACACGGTGTACGTCCTTCATGGTCAACATATCAGTTCCGGATCTGATCTTGACCCATCATGGCCGCTCGAGTATAAAGGCCCCCTCAGACCGTTTAATTAGTACCGTAGCTAGTTGCGCTCCTTCAGACCACGATGGTCCTTCAATTAAGGCCTAGGCAGCCTTTCAGACCTTAAGAGGTCCTTCAGAGCCTCATCGCTCCTTCAGACCTTAAGCGGTCCTTCAGAGTCTTAGCACTCCTTCAGGTCCTTGATGACCCTTCATTTAGCTTCCGGTTAGTGCAACGAGTGTTAACCCTTCCTTGCTCCTCTCAAACTTTCCACTTCCCCCTTAAACGGACAAAATTAGCGTCTATCTTATCTTTATTCCTATTTCTACTACGAAAGTTCTAGAGCTCAGCACTTTCTAGTAAAATATTAATAAAGAGGGGCAGCTGTTATACCCCAATTTTGTCCGTCTTCCTTTTTGTTTTAGTCATTTATTTTAGTAAAGGCGTGTTTTGAGTCGCATGGTTACGAGAATTATTTAGGAGATTCTCGGTTACCAACTCAAGCCAATGCCGATCGCTCCATTCAAACTAACTCGAAACACCATTTTAAATTAGGCACGCGCGTAATGATCGATCTTTTCGCGCGTTCGATTTAATGTCTCGTATTCGAGTTTAATCGAGCGTGAACGCGAGTCGACCCAAATTCATTTTTCTCAAAGTTGGCTTAAATTCAGACTTAAGAATGTGATTCCGAGTCAATTCTTTTAACGCGCCCATTTCTTCTAGTTTTGGTCTAGTCATAGCTCAGTTGTCAGGTCCGGTCCGTTCTCGTTTTTTATATTTGGCCTTTTTCCTATTACTATTTTTATTCGCATTTTGTTTATTTAATTTATTTAAGCACTTAGTAGTTCAAAATGTCAAAATTCAATTTAGTTTAATTTACAATGTTTAAGAGTCCAATAGGCCTAAAAATGTCAAAATTTAACTTAATTTATAATTTAAAAACAGTATAATAAGTCCAAAAATACCAAAAAATACTATTTAGTTAATTTTACAATTTTAAAGCTCTTAAGAGTCCAAAAAGTCCAAAGATACAAAAAAAACATATATCCAAAAAACCAAAAAAACAAAATCCGAAAATAGGCAATAAACAGTAAATTAGGGTCTCCAGCAGTCCAAATTCAAGCCGCTGCACTATTGCTGTTTGGGCTTGGATCAGGACCTGAAAATCATCCAAAACCCAGTCAAAAGTAATTAATGCTCTGACCTAGTTTTTGACTATAAATAAACAAATCCAACAGCAGTCAAAAGACACAGAATTCAACATAGAAAAGCTGCGAAAATCACCAGAAAAATAAGGATTAGAGTTTCACATCGAAACCCTAATCCAAAAAAAACACTGCTTTGAAGTTTTTGGTCTTAAAGGAGGAACAACAATGATCCAATAGGAGAGCGATTGCAAAGTGGTCACTATTGTTCAAACAGATACATAAGGAGTCAAAACAGAGAAATTTGGAATAAAGGTAGGTATTACTAAATGCATTCTCAATTACGAAATTGATGTAATAATGTTCAAATTTCATAAATCTGTTTGTGTCAAAATATATGCATGTGTATTCAGATCTCACAAAACGTGTTAATATATATTCGTGTCAACAAATCGGCTTTATGTCAAAGAAATATATATACGCATGTATGAAATTCGGATTTGTAAAGACATGCTAATATGTGTTCATGTGTTTGTGTATTGTCTAAATAAAATATAGCCACTCGTTTATGATCATAAAAATCAAAATACGCTTTTTTTTGAACAAATAAGAATCGATCCGTTAAAAGGGGGTCAAGAATAAATTAGTAAATAAACAGAGACAAAAGGGGTAGAAGAGAACTGCACAGAGAAAGCTCTTAAAAATCAAACGAAAAAAAAAAATCACCTCCATGACGCTCCGATCGTCTTCTCCGTGGAAGCTCGCGAGCTCACTCGCAAACCGACCCAAAACCGTAAAAGAAACCACCTTTCCACCACCACCAAACCGACCGCGTAGCTAAAACAAAACCCATGGCCACGAACTCCTCCAAAATCGAAGCTTCCTCCGAACCCAGAAACAAAAACAGTGGGTCAGAAACAAGGGAAGGGAGAGAAACGAAAGAAAGAAGAACCGAGAAGAAAAGAAACTCACCTTCGCCCACGCCACCCTGTCACCACCTTCACCGCCACCTCACCACCTATCACCAAACGAAACCGCCCCTCTCTCCCACTTTAGGAACCGATCGTCACTCTCTCCCTAAAACCGGCGAACCTTCGCTGTAGCCTCTCTCTCTCCCCTGGATCTTGGCCGAAAATCTCGCCTCTCTCTCTAGGTGTTGCGGCGCCGCAGCAGTGGGTAGGAAGGAGGGAGTAAATTAGGTCTGATTGTTTAGGGTTTGTCATATATAGTGGGCCTTTTATTTTAATTATTTTTTTATTATTCAGAATGCTAATTACACCCTTCAATTCACGCGCGCCTCCTCAACTTGAGCCTGGGCCGCATTGGGCCTCTAGATGCGAACTGGCTATCCTTTTCACACTCCATACTATTTATACAGCCCCCTGCGACTAATAAAACCCCAGTTTACTATGTTCACCCCCTGTTTCGTTTTTTTTAAATTCTTTTCCAATAATAATATAAAATTTTTCTCGCGAAATTAAAAAAAAAGCGGCTAAGTCGGTTGTACAAAAGGTTAGTCATTATTTTAGGCCAATGAGTCATCATGATTCAAGAACCCTACAAACCTAACAAATAAATTATTTTTCTAAAAATAAAGCGGCTAATCGGTTGTACAACCGGGTTAGTCATTATTTTAGGCCAATGAGTCATGCTGATTCAAGAACCCTACAAACCTAACAAATAAATTATTTTTCTAAAAATAAAGCGGCCAAGTCGGTTGTACAACCGGGTTAGTCATTATTTTAGGTCGAGTGAGTCAGATGTTCAAGAACCCTACAAACTTAATAAATAAACCATTTTTCCAAAAATAGGGATTAAGTCACTGCATATCTGATCGGGTTAGTCGGCGTTCTAGAACTAATGAGTCAGATGATTCAGGAGTTCTAGAATACCTATTCTAAAACGAACCCACCTCACACCAAACCACTTTCTTTCAAGAACCCTAAAATTATTTTCAAAAGTAGGGGCTAAGTCGGTTGTACCTGTCAAGTTAGCTTGGCGTCCTAGAATCGATGAGTCATCAGATTCAAGGAATCCTAGGATCCCTACATTAAAAACACCAACCCACAAACTTTTTCAGAAGAACTACGTGGCTTTGATTCCTCCATTGCATCCGGAGGTACGTAGGAGCGAGACTCAACCCTCGTCAAGCATAAAAACAAAAATCTAAATAAGTCATTTTCTTTATGAATAAAAGGGTAATAATTAAATAAATCTTAAATTAATTAAACAATAGGATGTTGTGGGGTGCTAATACCTTCCCACACATAACGAACTCCGAACCCTAACAACGCCTTATCTTAAAACTTAAAGGGATTTTCCGAATTTGCCCTTAAACTAAAATTTGGTGGCGGCTTCCTAAAGAACCATTTCGAAGAATCCTTTCCCGGATTTTTCGGTCGCTACAGGATTTTTGAGGAGTGAATACCTTTTGATTTTGGAAATTTTGGAAACCAGGGGGTGTTCTATTTGCTTGCTGAAAAGGGGTGTTGGATGGAGGATTTTTATAGGAAAAATTTGGATGATTCCTCCATCCGTAATTATAAGTATTTGAAAAAGGATCCCCTTTTTGAGAAAAGATTGTTTGCTCATTAGCATTAGGATTTGACCCAAGTTGGCATTCAGCCCCGGTGTGGCCAACAACACCACATACCTCACAGGGTGGTGTAGGGGAAGGAGAAGAAGAAGAAGGTGAGACAACACTAACATTGAGTTTTTCAAATTTTTGAAAGAGTGCGTCCACCTTAGAATTTAAATGGTCAAGAGCAGAAACTTCATACTTACCTGGCTCTTTCTTTGATGTGACTAGAGCAGTGGCAGCTCTGTCACTTGTCCATTGGTAGTGATTCTGAGCCATGTCTTCAATCAGAGCATAAGCTTCTTCAATATTTTTGTTCATTAGAGCTCCACCTGCAGCTGCATCAACAGTCATTTTTGTGGTATACAACAGACCATTATAAAAAGTGTGGATGATCAACCATTTCTCTAGTCCATGATGGGGGCAAAGCCTTAGCATTTCTTTGAAACGCTCCCATGCATCATAAAGAGACTCCCCATCATTCTGAGTGAATCTTGTAATTTGATTCCTCAGTTGAGCCGTTTTGCTTGGGGGAAAGAATTTCGCAAGGAATGCTTGCTTTAGTTGATCCCAAGTTGTGACAGACTCATTAGGTAATGAGTGAAACCAAGCTCTGGCTCTATCCCTTAATGAAAAAGGGAAAAGCTTTAGCCTTATAGCTTCAGGAGTCACTCCATTCAATTTCAGAGTGCCACAATATTCAAGAAAAATTGAGAGATGAAGATTTGGGTCATCAATAGCAGAACCTGCAAATTGGTTTTGCTGGACCATAGAAAGTAAAGACGGTTTAATTTCAAAATTATTAGCATCAACAGTTGGATGCACAATAACAAAGATGTGGCTCCGCCAGAGGCGCTATGCGTACTCTTTGAGAGCACGATTTGCATTAGCTGCCATTTCTTGGTTATTGCGCACTTCTCTTCTTCTTCTATGAAAGTATCTCTCAATCTCAAGAATTTGTTGAACAATTTCCCCAAGACTATGAGTTCTTCGCATTCAAGAAAAAGAGAATTCAGAGAGTTTTAAAACGAAAACAAAATTTCAGTCTAACCGGTACCAAAAAGTTGATTAATATCACTAACTCCTCGGCAACGGCGCCAAAAACTTGATAGGCCGCAAGTGCACGGTTTCTATCTCGTAGTAAAAATGTATCGATCCACAGGGAGTTAAGCAATTACCAATCTAATTTTTAGTTTTGATTAGCTGAAAGGAATAATTTTTAGAAGAAGGAATGATTGTTGGTTTTAAATTCAGAATTATAAAAACGTCCT
Source organism: Oxytropis ochrocephala (assembly GCA_020916435.1). NCBI lineage: Eukaryota > Viridiplantae > Streptophyta > Magnoliopsida > Fabales > Fabaceae > Oxytropis > Oxytropis ochrocephala. The sequence goes on along the minus strand of CM037092.1, from coordinate 84,533,955 downwards.
AGGATTGTGGTTTCGTCTCAATGATAGAAACATTTCACAATCCCTCATCCATTCTCTATTTTATTTAAAGCCTTTTCTAAGGACAAAGTATTCAATGGTAACTCATGTTTCCTTTCGGAATACAAGAGTGTGCCTCGAAACAATAATCAAAACCTATTCTCATGGTTGATTATTGCCAAGACCCCTTAAGTACAAACCTTGTTGTCCCAAGACTCTCAAAACTATTCTCATGTTTTGATCATCTTGTTTAACCTCATAGTTCTAATATCAAACTTCACCTTTCGGTACCTCGTTTGATATTTGAATTATAGCTTTGAAATCGATGAGGTTAAATTAGATATAAAAACTTCAATAAAATAGAGTCTAGACTTGGAATTGTTTAGGGATCTATCATTGGATTATTCCCACAATCCCAAGACTAGAAGGATCTACTCACTCATGATCATTGTAGACAAGGACTTAGAAGAAGAATAAAGAGACATAAAGGATAAATAACAAGAATTGTAAATGACAGAAAATAAACGAAAGCGATAAAGGACTGAATATAAAGTTGCTGAAAATAAGAACAGAAATTAAAAGTGCAAGAAGGTAAAGAACATGAAAATAAAAGAACAAAAGCTTAAGAGAAATGCAAGAACTTAGATAAATCTTTTAGAGTGAGTTTACAAGTAAGAATAACATGCCTAGCACTCAGAATTTCGTGCTTATTTATAGGCCTTTGAGTCATAAAATCTGATTAAGAATCAGTTACAAGAAGTGAAGGAAGAAAAGTAACAACAATTGGAGGAAGTTGGAAAAACACGGCCATGTTTTATAACACTGGCAGCCGTGTTTTATTACACTGCTAGTGTTTTATTACACTGCCAGTGTTTTTCTGCAGAATTAGATTTTGGCTCTTCAGCTTTCTAGCGAAACATGGCCATGTTTTATAACACCGCCACTGCAGTGTTATGGCACATTTACGGCTATAAAACTCCTCTTTTCTTGCCTCTTTTTGGTTCTTTTGGTACTTCTTTCCCTCCTTTTGCCTTGGGATTTCATTCCTATGCATTAGAAGCTTAAATTCCCTTACTTTGCTCAACACTTATCCTGAAAATAAAAACAAAACAAAAGGTAGTAAAATAGCTCTAGAATTGAACTAAAATACCAAACAATTTACTTAAAATAAGTACTAAAAAGACAACCAAAAATGGACTTATCAATGATTTTACATTTTTCTGAAATTTTTTCCACGTGCTTTTGCATAATATCTGTTCTAATATGTAATAGTCATATCTAATACTTTATTATAAGAATCTGAGCTAGTATATATATGAATTATTACAGGTATTGCAGAACAGGTATATGAATTAAGTGTTTCCAAGTCTGTTATTTGATATTTTTTTATGAATTGAAGTTACTAATATTGCATTCTTTTCCTATGGCCATTGTCACTCTCTATGTTATCAAGTTTGGGTAACTTTTGTGAGTAACTTTTGAACTTCCAATTTCTTGTATTGATGAATTTGTAGCATGTTAGAAGATGCATGTCCACTATAGTCCAGTAGAAACTGACTTTTCAATTTTCAATGTAGGTCGGCTTGTGTTTCATGTTGATTATCATATACAACTGTTCCGACCAAGTTCTTGCGACACGAGAAAGAAGAGAAGCAAAATCAAGAGAAAGAGCTGCTCAAAGTGTTAGAGAAACACAAACACGTGAAAAATGGAAGTCTGCAAAAGTTGTTATTTTGTTTTCTAAGCAATACAAATTCCTTTTGCACTTATTCCCTTACTTATAAAGTAGATGGCCATGTATGTAGCAGCTACTTTGTTTGCAATCATTTATCAATTATAATATGTTCTTTTACTATGATGTTGTTGTAAAATTTTAATTTACTGGAGATAGAAGTAAGATATTTCCAAGCCTACATTGATGGTGTAGACATTGTTTTTATTGAAAGTCCAATATTTCATTGTTAATTTGAGGATCATTAATGGACTTTTCATCCGTTGGTAAAAGTCACCAAAAATGGACTTTTAGTATCGGTTATTTAAATAACCGATGCTAAAGGTCCATTTTTAGACAAAGAAACACAATGTTGAAAAGACATTTAGCATCGGTTATTTTGAATAACCGATACTAAAAAGTGACATTTAGTATCGGTTATTTAAATAACCGATACTAAATGTCATTTTTAGACAAAGAAACATGTTCCCGGGTGTATCAAAGCAAATACGAAGCGCCAGCAAAGAAGCGGGGGCTGCGGCCCCACCCAACTCGATCGGCCCACACGCGCCGCTTGGAGCGCAATTCTCGCCCGGCCGAAATCTCCATAAAACGGTCGGACCTCGCAGAAGATATATACGCCATTCGCATATGGCATCGTGCACGTTCTCTAACCTTGTGCTATATGCCCGAGCGACCTCTCACTAGATCGTCGAGTGTCTTTGCAGTACCACCCGAGGTGCTCAACGCGTGAAGCGGGACCGGTCCTTTCACTCATTCAACGACCGGCCCACTTGACGAGACAACAAACACTTCAACACTTCATTGGTCAAGGTACGATCAATTGGCGACCACAGTGGGAGACCCGAGCGCTATCCTACTCCATTCATGGCTCCACGCGACCGGCCCCAGACGCGGGCCTCATCTCGACTCAACCCCTCCGGCGGCACCCTCAAGAAGAAACCCGGAGGGCGAAAGGCGCTGGACGATTCATGAATCTCAAGGGAATCCGCGACAAGAACCCTCGGTGCAGGGTCGCGGACCGATCTTGGAGCAGGTTCGACCGTACGCTCCACCACCGCCCGAGTTGATTGAGGCAGACATTGAAGAGCCATTGCCCGAGCATGTCACTCAGGCCGTTCTACAAATCCTCCAAAGCAAGAATCATGTGATCGCAGACAGAGACGCGCTCATCTCTCAGTATGAAAGAGGGTCGATTCCGGGCCGCCCACGTGCGGAAGACGGAGAACCCTCTACCCGCCGCCGACCGGCTCGAAGACACCGCTCCCCTCCTCGAAGGAGCATTTCTCGCCGAGAGAGCACTACTCATCGTTCTCCGGCAAGAAGAGGCAGGGCGCACAGGTCGCCCCCAAGCAGGAACGTGCGCAGACGCCGTTCGCTATCTTATGATGATTATGAAGATTCTAGCTACCGTCCTGACACCGGCCGCTCACCCACGAGGTACTCCTCCAATGAGTCGTCCGGGTCACGTCGGTCGAGAAGTAGATCTTGGGATTCTCGAGAAGAGCTGGAAGATTACAGAGATGGAAGAATCAGGGACGTTTCGCATCGGCCAAGGAGAGGCCAAAGCGAGCGACCTAGGAGGCCCCCTCCACTTCCACCAGCTGGCCCGTCCGGAGGATTTTATGGAATGCCGGGCAACGAGGCATGCCTCGCAATGCAACCCTTTGGGTCGAACGGCATTCAGAATGGGCACGGCCCGTTTTCCAGGGAGATCAGGCGTTACAAAATTCCGAGAGATCTACGCAAGCCGCCCAATCTCAACAAGTTTGACGGCCGAGGGGATCCAGACAAACATCTCTGTTACTTCAATAATTACTGTTGTTACAGAGAATTGGGATCGACCATGAAATGCAGGCTATTTCCCCAGTCGCTGGACGGCCGAGCATTGGAATGGTGGGAATCTCTTCGACCCAATACTATCTCCTCATGGGACGACCTGATCAGAATATTCTTGTCCCACTACACTGCCAACCGCTGCCAATTTCGATATGAAGAATACTTGGACTCTGTTGTTCAAGGAGATAATGAGACGCTGAGGCAGTATATCGACCGGTTTAACACTGAGGCCGAGTCCGTTCGAGACTTGTCAGACAAGGACAAGTTAAAATATTTGAAGCGTGGTATTCGGATCGGACCACCGGTTCGTAGAAGAATCACCCTTAACCATTACCAAGATCTCGCCTACTTCCTAGCAAGGGCGAACGTCCATATGGCATACGAAGAAACTTTGGCAGCAAAAAAGGTCGTCCGTGCACGACCTAAAGAAGAAAACAGCAAGCCGGCCAAAGGGCATGAAGGTCGCCGCGACAATCGGTCAGACTTTCGAGATAAGAAGTTCGATCATCGCACTCGGCTAAACACCTCTATTGCACAGATCTATAGCGAGTGCCAAAATAATGAATTTGTGGGAGTAAAGCGGCCCGATCCACTCGTGCTCAAGAAGGGGGCACGACCGGCTAAAAGATACCGCTGCGTTACCACAAGAGCAAGCGGTCATGATACTAACGATCGTATGGCCTCAAAGATGATATTGAAGAGCTCATTCGAAAGGCAAGTTGGGAAAGTATGTGAGGTCGGAGAAGGCGACCGACCTCGAAGCGAAGTAAAGAAACCGATCCGGACGGAGGAAAGGCGCTCTAGTTGTTTCAAGCGCCCAAGACAAAGACCGGTCCGAAAGATCGAGACGGCTCCACGGCCCGTGGTCGCATAGCGTTGCAATGGTCATTCACGGTGGAAACCCGTTGGACCGTAGAGAATCAAATAAAGCCACAAAAAGAAAGTGGGACGAGCTCGATGGTCGATTCAACATCAGCGATCCCACCGATCTCGAATAGACCCCATCTCGTTTGGAGATAGCGACCGCTGCGATGGCAGGCGAGCGCGCTTATGTTCATTGGTAATCGAGTGGTTATGGCCATCATGAAGTTCAAAAATTTCAGTCGGCCACTGCGGGGTAGCTCGGCCGACATCATGTTTGAAGGCTTGATTGACAAGATCAAGGTTGATCGGAGCGAGATAATTCCCAAAGCCGAGCCTACTCCCTAACGGGCTTCAATGGAGCGATCACCTACCGGCCGGGAACAATCGAACTCATGGTCACATTTGGTGGCGATAATCGAGATAGCACTTTGTATGCAGGGTCGGTCGCACGACGTTCCTCGTACTCCCCCTCAAATCATGCTATCGATGTATCATTGGTAGCCGACCACGGGCAAGCTAGAGGCCGTGGCGTCAACAGTACATCGAAGATGAAATTTACGACAAAAGACGACCGGTAGTTACCACGGCGCCGACCCAGAAAGCAAGAGCGGTGCCACGATGCAGATCGGCAAATTTGCGATGAGGTAGACCTTCGCCCAAATGTTGAAACTCTTGGTGAAGGCCATCAAGTCAACGTCACCGATTTGGATGCTCGGTATGATCCGCACGGTGACCAGAGGATAACGATGATGACTTAGCCCGAGAAGTGAAAAACAAAGTTGAAAAGGCCGAACCTCATGGAGAACTAATAGATGTGCGGTTGGGAGACGCGACCCAACAAAGATAGTTAAGCTTCGGTAGCGACCTACCGAGCAAGTAAAGCAAGACCTTGTGCAATGTTTGAGAGACTATGCCGACACTGCTCGCATGGCGGAGCATCAGACATGCCGGCATTCCTATCGAAGTAGCACGCCATCAACTTTCGATCGATGAAGAAATTCGGCCGGTCGCTCAAAGAAGGCGTACTCGAGCGAGGAAAAATCTCAAGCGCCGCAAAGGCCGTTGAGGACCTCATAAAGGCCAATTTCATAGAAGAGATCAAGTACACGACCGGCTATCCAATGTCGTGTTGGTTAAAAAGAAGAATGGCAAATGGAGAATGTGTGTAGAGTACACCGACCTAAATAAGGCATGCCCGAAGGATGCATTCCCTGTGCCCAGCATTGACAAATTGGTCGATGGTGCCTCGGGCTACAAATTATTGTCTTTTTGGACGCTTACTCGGGATACAATCAGATCACGATGTATCCCCGATCGACACAAGCGACCTTCATGACGGATCGGGGAAATTTTCAAGACAAGGTGATGCCTTTCGGCTAAAAGAAAACATTTGAGGCGACCTACGGCGAATGATGAACAAAATTTTCAAGAGGCGATCGGTCGAATCTCAGAGGTGTACTTGGACGACATGATCATCAAAAGTGTGACCGATCCAGATCATGTGAACGACCTGAGGGAAATCTTTGAGGAAGCGAGGAAGAATTCACTCAGACTGAATCCTGAAAAGTGTACCTTTGGGGTGAGTAGGCGGCAGATTTTGGGCTTCCACTTAACTGAAAGAGGGATAGAAGCAAACCCTGAGAAATGTGGGGCGATCGCGATATGAGGCCGCCCACAACTAAAAAAAGAAATACAACGGTGAATGGAATGGTAGCCGCTCTATCCGTGTTCATTCCCAAAGCGGCATGCAAGTCGCCATTGTTTAAACTCCTCAAGAAAGATGTAGATTTTGAATGGACCGACCAATGCCAGCGTGCATCGGATGAATTGAAGCAAGCTTTGACCAATCCGCCGATTATGACTAAGTCGCTGCCGGGCGAGACGCTATACTGCATGCTTGGCTATAACGGAAGAAGTTACGTAGCGCTGTTTTTGGTCGAGAGAATGCGATCTGAAACAAAATCCGGTCTACTTTATTAGTAAAGTCTTTCGCGAGGCCCGAAGTGAGGTACGAGAAAATAGAGAAGTTTGCTCTTGCACTCGATTGCCGCTCAAGATTGAGACCCTACTTTGTGGCCCACCGTGTCGTGGTAAGGACCCGTCACCAATCGAGCAAGTCCTTCATCGGCCGGACTGGCGGGGACGAATGATAAAGTGGGCGGTGGAGCTCGATGAATTTGGCATTAAATTTGAATCTAGATCGGCCGCAAAGCGCCAGGTGTTGGGCCGACTTTATAGTTGAAATGACCCCTATCCCAGAAGATCAAGCTGAGACGACTGGAATCTTGACGTAGATGGGTCGGCCAACAAGCAAAGGAAGTGGAGCCGGCCTAATACTAGAAAATTCTGAAGGCCTAGCTGTGGAGGTGTCTTTGACTTTCGCTTTCCATACATCGAACAATCAGGCCGAGTATGAGGCGTGCATAGCCGGCCTGCAGCTCGCCAGAGATTTCAATGTCAACCGGGTTGAACTTCGATCAGACTCCTTGCTTGTTGTCTCTCAGATCAAAGATTTATATGATGCTAAGGACGACGTGCTGAAGAATTACCTAGCCAGAGTAAGAGAGCTTCTCAAGCGTTAGACCGGGTGAAGTGACTCATGTGCCTCGGACCGAAAATGTTCGGTGACATTCTATCGAAACTTGCAAGTCACGAAGACTCCGGAAATCACGAAGTTTGATTCAGAGCGCTTCGCCGGCGTGTCGACCAAGCCAAGCCGATCGTTGGCCGTTACGTGTGTCAATGCGATTCGATTGGATCGCCTCTATCACGAGATACATTGTTGAAGGGGAAGAACCGAGCGATCCGAAACAAGCAAAGTTGGTCGAGCTTAGAGCGACCAAGTATTCGGTGATAGAAGGAAAGTTATGCGTAAGAGGATTCTCCTCTCCATTGTTAAGGTGTCTTCACGTCGGTCGGCCGACCATGTCTTTGAGGACATTCATGAAGGTGTTTGTGGAAGTCACCAAGGCGCTCGTTCCATAGCTAAGAAGGCTCTCAGGGCCGGCTATTATTGGCCGACCATGGACGAGGATGCCAAGAAGCTCGTCCAGAAATGCAAGAAATGCCAAGTACATGCCGATGTCCACATTGCACCTTCCACGAGTTACAAAGTCTTGTCTCACCTTGGCCGTTCTTTGGTGGGGCATGGATCTGCTAGGCCCGTTTCCACCGCTCCGGGCCGGTTCAAGTTCTTGATCGTGGCGGTAGATTATTTTACTAAGTGGATCGAGGTCGAGCCTCTTTGCAACCATCACCTCGGCGAAAGTAAGCAAATTCTTGGCGGTGTGTGTTGGCCGTTTTGGGATCCTCAAAGGTGATAAGCGACAACGACACCCGATTCGCGGACAAAAGGTTGAGAGAAATCTTGGCCGACTTAGGGTAAAGCAGCGTTTCACCTCGGTCGAGCACCCTCGCACAAACGCCTGCCGGGCGGCCAGCAGAGTTATCTACGAGGTTTGAAGCGAAGACTCGATGAAGCGAAAGGGAGGCCGGGTCGAGGAGCTACAATCCGTTCTTTGGGCCTACTGGGGACGACCCTCATTCAACGACCGGAGTCCCCTTCGACCGTATATGGGACCGTCTTTGTCATACCCATAGAAATGGGTGAAATCGAATTGGAGAACCTCAAATCCCCTACGAGTGGTTGACAACGGCGACCGAGCTATTCGAGAAGAATTGGACCTAATTGAAGAGCTGCGCACCAGCGTCATTAAGAGAGCAATTGATCAAAGCGGAAGGTCGCGGCCGGATACAATACTCGCGTGCAAAAGAGAGACTTCACGGTCGGTCCACTCGTTCTAAGACGGGCCGACGTAGGAAACAAGAATGCACGCCAAGCGGAAATCGCACCAAATTGGGAAAGTCCATACAGGTCATCAAAAAGGCGGAAAGGGGCTTACGAGTGGAAACCATGGATGGGGCGACTATCCCCGAACATGGAATGCAGAGAAACTCGAAAATATTACGTTTGAATGTAATGAACGATTTGAATGTAATGAACGACCGACCTATAAATGAAAAGCGTGCAGTGCTGCTCTTTTCCCACTTTGGGGTTTTTACAGAGGCGACCTTTACAAATATGATGTGTTCTTTACTTTCTCGCAAGAATGTATGACCCGGTCGCTCAAGATTGCCCATGGCAAAGAAGCGATCAAAGATTTATCAAAGTTGATCGATCGTCGAAACGATCTACCTCGAAGCCATCGAAATGGCCCCAAGGGTTAGATAACCCGCAAACTTCGTGTCGTCGAAGCGATGCATGGCGTGCGCAGCCGAGCCGACACAAACGAGCGGTCACCGAAGTTGACCGAACGCAGCGCCATCGAAAATGGCCCAAGGGTTAAGTTATAACCCATCGCAATAGGCGTCGAAACGACCTACCTCGAGAGATCATCGAAATGATCCCAATGGGTGCCATCAAATGGCGATCGAGTGCCATCGAAATGGCCCAACCAAACGCAAGCGTTCAAACAAGATTTAAAGCGGTCGCCGAGCGACCTATAAGTTCGAAAAAACTTAGACAAATAAATGCACGAAATACACAGGCATAACAACGCAAATTCAGGTAGATGAAATGAAAGACAAGTTAAAATATCGTTACAAAGTAGAGACGCCCGGTCGAAGCCGAGCGCCCAAATATTCGACTGCTCGAAGGCAGCATTTAAATTGTCACGCCCGAAGGCAAACTAAACTATTACAAAGATAACTCGCTCGCCGCAGCGGCTTCTAAGCTTCGAGAAAAGAAGCGTGGCGGGCGAACAACATTCCCCTGTTCATCTTTTTGCTCAGGCAGCATGATCTTGTTATCCGCAACATAATGGGCGGGATTTATCATTTTCTCATCAAAGTTGATCTTCAGATCTGCATTCAGTGCCCGCGCCTGAGAAAGAGCGTTGTAGAACTGCTCGATCGCTGCCTCCCTACCGGCCTAGGCTTTATCCTTCTCGAGGGATTCAACGTCAGCCTTCAGATTGTTCACCTGGCGCCAAGAAGTTCCTTGTTCCGCTTGGAGAAGTTTGCCGGTCTTCCTCACCCCTCAAGAGCGTCTTTCTTGGCCTTGGCGAGCTTGTCATACTTCACTGCGCCTCGGTCAAAGCCTTCTTAGCAAAGACGAGCCCTCGCAAGCAGAGATCGCCCAACTATTAGCAGTCGATTTAAGACAAAAGAACTAACAATTTGGGAAAGTAAAGTACCTTGACTTGGCGCAAGCTCGGTCATGATTTTATCTATTCCCAAGCAGAAGAAAGCGCAGACCTCCATTGGCTTCTTCCTGAACCACTCGAGCTCGACCTGCCCCAAACCCTCGAGCGAGAGAATAGGGATGTTGTCCTTAGCGGAATCCATGTTTCGGTCGTCAAGCCTTACCCGCTTTGCGAGCGATCGATCGAAGACAAAGGGACGACCGAGCAACTGGCTTTTTCCCTTGGCTCTTGGGGGTTGGGGGCACCTTTGAGGACGATTCAGGAACATCTCCTGGCCGAGGTCCTTCCCACTTCTTGGCCCCTGGAATGGTAGCAGGTTTCAGAACTGACTCGAGCACGTCCTCGTTTTACCGCCATTCTTTCTGGAAAATACCGAGTCATGAGTTAGAATAAAAGATTGACAGTAAAAATATAAAGGCAAAGTTCAAAAGCAAACCGATCTCGGCCTCCAGATCCCGGCCTCGAGCAAGACAAAGGGGCGGCAAGGTATGTCGCCCTGGGGTCCGGGCGCATCATGCCCGCTAACGCCTTGATCATCTCCGGGATTCGGTCGGCCTCTTGAGTCCTTGACAGAGTAAATGTGTCGCTTTGGCCTCCTGCAGGAAGTGAGCCTCGTTCCACATGATTGGGAAGTAAGGGGGACCAAGCATTCCGTCCGGTTGGACCTCCGATATGGCCTTACCGGCCTCCTCAGTAGGAACGATCCAAAAGTACTGACTTCTCCAGGCCGCTCCCAATGATTCTTGATATGCTTTGAAGAACCGATGATGAGTTTTTTGCATCTTAAAGGAGACCTGCTCCCTCTTCTCTTTGTTAGCCTTCTCCCGAGCCATTTCTCACTCAAAGAGAGTAAAAAACAAACATGATCGACATCGGCCGACCCAGCTTAGTCAAAAGGACCTCAAAAGTTTTCGTAAACGCCCATGCGTTAGGGTGGAGTTGAGAAGGCGACCGATGTGACGCAGGACGTCACGTTGAAATTCAGTAAAAGGAGGGTGATATTCATCCTCTCGAACACGAGCCGGTACATCGTGAACTTGAGGTTGGGAGAATAAGTTGCAATGTCTTCTCCGTCCTTCATACCTCTCACCCTCGGCCCGCGAATCGTCGGCGGCTCCGCAGGTCGGGCAAGGCAACATGGCCGAAGCGATAATGATGCTCTGTGAGAGCGAAGAGTTTCCGATACCCAAGACATGTCGGATACATCTCGGGCCACGCTCGCTTGAACTTCGCCGACCGCCCGTTCGATCCTCCGATGTTTACCTCCGCACTGAGTAGTAACTAGCGCGGGTGAACCACTTCTTCCTCGTGGACTTCTTCATTTCGGCGCCGCCCGCCTCCACCATCTCTTCGTCCGCGATTGGGGCGGCACTCTGCACTTCGTCGTCGCCAATGATCACCACGTCAACATCTCCTTCCTCTCCTTCCGCCCGAGAGTCGATGTTCTCCGGTGGTGGAGTGTTGCACGGCCGCTCATCGAGATGGACGGGCCTAGAACCAGAACTCTTCGAGCTAACCGATCCTCGACGGAAGAGTGAGAACTCGAGCTCGTCTTCGCTCGGCGCTTGAAGAACCAGAACCTTTGTCGCCCGAAGACGACTTAGACTCCTCCTCATGGGGGTTGGACTCACCCGGCCTCGACATATGTGTAGCAAAAGATTGGGGCGGTTTTCCAGGGATACGGGCGGTCAACTTCGTCTGTGGCATGCAAAAACACCTGTGATAAATGGATCGAGTCAGGTCGGTCGAGCAGAACACTCGTGAGAGGGGGCGATTTGGCCATCTCCCGACCTGACACCCCCTATCACAAGGCGTGGAAAAGTACGAAATACTTTCAAAATAAAAACTCAAGTTTAAAAAGTAAAAGTAGAGATCGATCCATACCTAGAGCAGATGTTGTGAATCGGTCGCGAGTAGACAGAATCAGCTACGGATGCAAGTCGGCGGCAGACGAGTCGGTCGTTGGCAGAGCAATTCGTGAAAGTGTGAAAAATGAACTCAGCTGAAGGGCTATTTATAGTACGGACCCATGGCGCGAAGGGGACCGGGAGGCGAAGCGTCGCAACGTTTCATCTTTCGCCAATGGTTGTCTCGCACAACCTCGGAAACACCAAACGCCACGTCTTAAATGTCGGTAAAGGAAGGCCAACCGTCGCGTCGTAGAAGACGGGCGGTGATTAGTGGGCGGTCGAAACCGTCCCATCAAGAAAGCAAACGGCCGCGTCCGTTTCGCCAAAATAACTTCACTCACGGGGCATCGATTCAAAGCCGACCCGCTCTTAAGCGACCTAGGCGGGGGCAAGCGTTCTCGGGTGTATCAAGAAATACGAAGCGCCAGCAAAGAATCGGGCTGCGGCCCGGCCCAACTCGATCGGCCCAACACGCCGCTTGAGCGCATTCGCCGGCGAAATCTCCGCAAAACGGTCGGACCTCGCCGCAAATATATATACGCCATTCGCATATGGCATCAGTGCACGTTCTCTAACCTTGTGCTATCTCGCTGCGAGCGACCTCTCACTAGATCGTCGGAGTGTCTTTGCAGGTACCACCCGAGGTGCTCAACGCGTGAAGCCAGGACCGGTCCTTTCACTCATTCAACGACCGGCCCACTTGACGAGACAACAAACACTTCAACACTTCATTGGTCAAGGTACGATCAAAACACAATGTTGAAAAGACATTTAGCATCGGTTATTTTGAATAACCGATACTAAAAGTGACATTTAGTATCGGTTATTTAAATAACCGATACTAAATGTCATTTTTTAGACAGCAAACACAATGTTGAAAAGACATTTAGTATCGGTTATTTAAATAACCGATGCTAAAAGTGACATTTAGTATCGGTTATTTAAATAACCAATGCTAATAGTACGTTTTCAAGACATAAAAATCACCAAAACAACGTCATTTAGTATCGGTTTTTTGAATAACCGATGCTAAAAGTGACATTTAGTATCGGTTATTTAACCGATACTAAATGTCATACATTTAGTATCGGTGGAATTAGTATCGACAGATAACCGATACTAAATGTGCAAAATAACCGATACTAAAAGTCTTTTCTGCACTAGTGCCTTAATGTTCTCCTCTTTTTGTGTGTTTTTGGAGTTTGAATGATGGGAGACCCATTTGAGGAACCACTTGGACCGTCAATATTGTCTCTTTCTCAATCTTATCTTGCAATCTAAATAAATTTCAACATTAAAATAACAACCACCTTTATAATAGGCTTTAGAATTTTACTGGTCGTAAAATATTTTCTTCCATGATTTTAAAAGTAGGAACGCATCTTAACTTGAAAAAAATAAATGTGGGTGGAACCAAGGATATTCAAGAGCTATTGAGGTAAGTTTTAATTATCTCCATTTCCATACTTTTAAAAAAGTTAAAACATATTAGTAGTGAAGTTGATATATGGTATGATTCGGTAAAGTATGTATGGAAATTGTTAGATAAATTCAATTTTTACATAAAGTGAACATCTAAATATAATCATGGTTATGAACCTATATACATACTAATAAAATAAACCTTTTATTTATTTTATTAGTAGTATTTATAAAGACTATAAAAATATGTAGAAAGTAAAACATAACAAATTATTCTGGGAAGAAGGTTAATACCTTGCGAGAAGGAAGAACTCCTTTATTTTGTGGTAATTGGCTGATGAGAAACAACTATGAAGAAGTAGAGAGAATGGAACTTACTTGTGGTGAGAAACTATATATATTCCCAATTTGAAACTGTAAGTCCATATTAATAGGGATATCAAGTGATTTACAAACGGTTGTACTGTTATTGTCATATAGAATTATTGGAACTTAGTTATGGTGGATATAAATGTAAATGGCAAGAGCAAGGGGTATAGACATTGGATAAGCTCAACATGTTCATTAGTTAACCAATTAAGTCAGGCCAAAGTCAGTTTTACTTTTCTTTTTAAAATAGTGATTAAAAAAATACATAAGCCAATTAATTATATGAAAGTGCACTTATCAAAAAAAAAAATTATATGAAAGTGCAAGGTACATCCTTTTGGAAAGGGAAACTTTTTTATCGATCAAATTGAAAAAATATGGTCAAATCATTAGTATACTTACCTAAGAGCCAAATACATTACATTCGATAACCTGCATAACTAAAAAAAAACATTCATATATTCATTAAAGGTGGCAAGAAAAATAACGGAAAAAATAAATTTGAAGAAATAAGTAATTGTAAATGGGCATGTAATCCTACTTTATAAATCAACCTTTCGTTTCATAGGATAATATTGATGCTTTACATGATTAATAGTAACAGTAGAAAAATATAGTGAATCACTATATATTATCAATTAAATCATTTCAATTCTAATTCTACTTCTAAATCTAATCTAAATATACATTATAAAATCAATTATGGAATATTAATAATTCAGATGAATTATAATAATTATGATTACAATAATTAGCTTTTCATTTGGTCTAAAAAAATAGCTTTTTATGCATGATATCTCTAATATTTAATGAAATTAAAAAAATTAATTTCAAACGAAAAAAATTAACTCATTAAATTTTATTTTAATACTAAACATTTTTTCATAAGAAAATATTATAAAAAAATCTCTAACGTATCACACTACCGAAAAAATTTATTTTTTTAATTTTCATAAGTTATCAATGGAAAGTCATGTATTTTTATACTTGTAATATAAAAAGTCATGAATTATATCCACTAAGAGTATCATTTAATAAGTTAGTGGTAATAGTAATCATGAATTTAAGTCTCCTTCATGTGTAAATTATAAGTAATATTAATATAATTAAAAATCTAATTGAAAAATTAATAAAGATGATGTGGAGCATCCTAGAGCTTGGAAAAAAGTTTCCTTTAGAGATTTATATAGATAGATCAGTTTCATTTGTTTTTATAAAAGTTTACGTTGAAATCTTTTAAAGTATATGGTCTCATTTTATAAGTCTTTAATTATTTGTTTTCTGTTATAAAAATAATTTCTTACCAATGGTTTTTCAGAAGATTGATTAGAATCACTTCTGATTTCACATAAATTAAGGATATAATCTTTCTCGTTTATTAGTAGCTACTTTACACAATATTGACCAAAACGTCTCTTAGTCAATCAATTTCATATAAAGTCTTGAGTAATAAACTCAATCTCATATATCATCAAGCTTTGAGCAATAACCTTAATCTCTATAAGGTAATTATACAAGTCTACTTAGATAATTTCTAAGTGACAACCATTCATAAATAAAGCCACCTATAGATTTATTCTTATGTGAATAAAACTTGGCTATCATCATAGTATCATCCCCGTCAAAAAAAAATCATAGTATCATGGATATTCACTATATTACCCAATGATGCAGCCTCTATAAATAATTGTATATAAATGCTTGGATAATTCCAAGCCACATCACTTTCAAAACATACTTATACGTGCAGGTCTGCTTAGATGATTTCTAAGTGACAACAATTCCATAAAATATTTACAGAATTCACAAGTATGTTAATGATGTCTCATACATTCAAATATAGTCCAAAATTACGAGAAATATGATATTTCTTCACAAAAATAATCTTTCAAAAGATTAGACTCATACATTCAAATATCAGTAAGTGAACTCAAAATATGGATATCAATATATCCAAAACAAAATTCCTATAACTGATAATTATTCATGTTATTTATGAATCTAAAAAACTTGTTATAGTCTGCCACTTGAACATGCCAAAAGATCATCCTTATCTAAAATATTTTCTCATTAACGATTAAATCTCATCAAACCTTCTGCATGTCTCTAAAGCAATTTCTCATAAGAGTAATCTAGTTACAAATATAGCATAGCATGGGAACACTTAAAAATTCAAGTTTACATAAATCATGAATCCAAAAACAACCCCCACAATGCCTCACACAACATATCAATACCAAAATCAAAAGTAATACATCACATATTAATAAAATGAAAATATCACTTCCAAATTGAAACTCTAAATAAAACAATTTGTTTTATATTAGCGATAAATAATTAGCAGATTTGTGCACATACAACTCCAACAGTGCTTGTTCATCACACCTACGACATATATCCTTATGCTTTATTTAAAACAAATAATTTTTAAAGAAATGCAGGTTGTATATGTGAGTAAAGCAAGAGGGTTCTACACACACAAATTGTTGCTTCAATGCATTCACAATTTTAATAATCTCGTATAGTAAGGAGGCATACCTTACCTCCATGCTCAAGTAGAGGGTTTCTTCACGAAAGAAACTCAATTTGCTGAGCCCATCAAACAGTGAATTTACATCTTACGTTCTGCAGCTTGGACAGGGGTCTTCTCACCCTCGTAGAATTGTTCTCCTCAGCGGATGAACTTTCTGAGGTGTGGCGGGAGAAACGTAAACCTCACCTTCAAAAGAAAGAGTGAGCTCACTAGTACGCATAAGCAAAATGACAACATCGTAATTTGCACTCGCTGCAACGTTCACTGGATTAATATTTGTCTCTTCCAAATCTAACTCATCCATAGTAGCATCATCGCCATCCATCAACCAAATAGGCCAACTACCACTAATCATTTTGAAGCTATGCATCAATTACAACAATATCCAATGAAAAATCCACAACATAGAATTAGGCCAATTCAATAACAGGACCCACAAACACTTGAATCTCTTCTCTTTACTTTCACCAACCAACAAAATGCACGTTCAATTCACTTTGTTGTGTGGCTGTGGGATAAAGTTAGGATATGTTATTGTCGTTGTTAACACCGTTGTTGTTGGTTGTGTTAGCCATAGAGATAAATTCTTCAGATTGTAGTGCGCTTTGAAACATTAACAACAGTGAGTACCTGCGAACACAACCCACGTTAGGAAAAATAATAGGGGCTGGCCCAGTGCATTTGTCCCCGAAGAATTTATCCGCCTCTACAGCGCAAATTCCCCGAGATACAACCGATCCTTCTCAATCACAGTAGCGATCGAGGTATCCGAACTGACAAGAATGAATTGGATATGTGACGGGAGATGAACGCAAGAGCAAGGTTTTAAAAAACGGAGCGCGACACAAAAAACGTCTGTGACAAAACGGTATCGGCATTTGCGAATTCTGTTATCAGTATCGACCGCTACAACAGAGTGAAATAGAATCACGAGTAAGCGATCGCGCGACGCATCACGTTATTGCGGCGCGACGACCGCTACGTACCATCGTTCATCAAAAACAAAGAGAATGAAGCAGTTTTGGGTCTTGCATGACGCCTCCAGCTCTTGCTTTGAGCTCTGATTCGTCTTCGATCTCCTCCTCGTTGAGCATCCTTCGATCTCTTCCCATTGAACATCCTTCGATCTCTTCCTCGCTGAGCATCCTTTTCTCTCTAAAATTCCAGACCTGGTGGTGTATGTGTGTCAATGGTTGTGTGCTTTGCTTGCATTTGATGGCACTATTGTTGAGTGGCTGAGTGGAACTCTTTCACCGTCAGGGTGAGGGAGATTATTGAGTGTGAGGATGAGTTCTGTAAGGGTGAGTCTCGTGAGGTGGGTTTCACCTTTCTTCCTGTGCTTTTTAGTGGGTTTTTATTTATTTATTTATTTTACTTTCAACGTTTTTTCTAGAAGAGAGGCATGTGGGTTTTTTTTTTGGAAAAAAAATTGAGTGGTGGGGTGGGCTTTTTGCAATGCAATATGTGGTCTGAATAGATTAGTAAATTACTGTGAGTTTGTGCAATGTTGTGATTAATTCACACCGCGACGACCGCAATTGATGACGCGACGTCCGAAACAGCCGAAACCGCGAAAGCCTTAACGCGACCGCGACCGCTATTTAGAACCTTGCCCAAGAGTATTTCATTAGAAAAGAGAGAATGATTTTTTCCATTCTATCATTGTTCCAAAATTCTCTTATCAAACCCATAGTTCTAAAAAAAGGAGTTTTCCGTTAAACAGTTATATAAAAAAGCTTCAAAAAGTTATGGTCATAAATATATATCTACACTAGATTTATACAAAAAGACCACATTTGAAATTACTTATTGGGTCATTTGGCAAATTGGACACTTGGCTTTTTTAGGGGTAAAATTGACTCAATTAATTGACTCACCACCCAATGTAAAATTGGTTTTCTTCGTTTACTCTCTCACTTCTCTCCCTCTCGCTACTCATCTTCTTCTCACTCTCAAAAATCTCTTCTTCTTCTTCTTCTTACTCTTTTCTCCTCTGAAACTTCAATCTTCTCACTCTTCTCTCACACAAACCCTAAATCCCTCATCTTCTACACCAAATTTGCAGGAATCAAACCAGAACCCAACCCCAAACCCCTCATCCTGATTTTCTGCGAACCCTAATCCCAGCATCAGAGTGAGAAGGCACCAGAAAAAAATGTTCATGGGTATTTCGATTCCTCTGTTCTTCTGTTCTACTTCTTCATTATGGTATTTCGATTCCTTTGTTCATCCAGAACTGATTTTTGTTTGTTTTGATTTTCATAGGTTTTGTGGTTTCGATTCCTCTGTTCAATTCGAAACCCCATCATCTTCAAATCGAACAAACCCTAACTTGAGGTAATTTTTAAACATGTGATTCGCTTTCTTCTCTTGGTTTTTGGTGTTCTTATGCTTTTTGTATTCTTAGGTTTTGTGTTTTCTCCTATCTTCAGATTTTGCTACTGTAACAAGTTAATGTTTTTGTTTCATGTTTTTGTTTCATGTTTGTTTGATGTCTGAGGTTGGGGGATTTTGATTCAAAAAATATACATTTTACAGTTTTGAAGTTATGTTAACTTTGGGTAGTTATGAGGAAATCGTTTCTATGTTTACACTCATGTTAACACAATAAACCTTTTGTGTTTTTTGGGGTATTTGTGGTTTACACATTCTTTGATCATGGTTGAAGATTATAATGGTTGTGGTTCTCTTTTATTATGACTTTATCCTGATTTCCAATTTCTAGATAGATGGTTATTGTTACCATCTTAATATTTACTCTATTACTTGAAAGCACGTTAAAATAAGACTTACATATGGATCTTGAATAATCATCGAGGATTGGGCATTTCATTAGTCTATTTCATTTTGTTATTGTTGATCTCTTTCATTATCGTGCTTAACTCATTAGTGTATAGCATGATTGTTATTGATCTTGCCTAATCAATTACTATACTATAATAACTTCAATGTTTCATTCTTTTGTTGTACTGTATGGCTTATACATCTTTTATTAAAGGGATGTCATATAATATTTGGTTTTTACAGTTTTCAATCTCTTTTTGTAATTGTTAAGAATGGTTTTAGTTATACTTGAAGAGTGTAAAGCAATTATTTTGTGAGATTTTGAGTTGGTCGAAACTTCAGCAAGCATGATGTGAGTTGTAGTTTCTCCGGTCTGTCATAGCTAAATACCTTTTAAATTGCAGTGCTATTCGCTTTATTGCAATTGCATTTTGCACTCGAATAATAAACTCACTCGACAACAATCTATGATTCTCTCACTTCTCACCAAATTTGTTTGCAAAAAGTTTCCTCTGATTTAGGTTTTGTTCCTCCTGTTATTACCTTTCGTTGAAGTTGGACATACAACTTGGAAGAGTTTGTTATTAGGTTCCCTTTATATTTGATGTTAGTATGTATTATTGATGTTGAAACTGATTTATAATAGCTGAATGTGTATTTAGATAACCATATCATGCTACTTAGCACTAATAAAGACTTTCTAAAATTTCCAAAACAAAATGATGTTGGATCTGATATTGACAACCTTAAATTTGAAATCGGAAACTAGCACTAAATCATTTGTGTAAATTAGTGATTTATGTTTTTGATGGAAAATCTTGATAATCATTTGATATACATTTGAAGCCCAATCTCATATTCTAAGTTTTGTATATGTTTATTTGATTAGTCATTAGTGATTTATGTTTTTGATGGAAAATCTTGATAATCATTTGTGTAAATTGGTCAAATCTGTTTCAGTATTCTCTTGAAATGGCAAGACCGGCGGACAACATTGTTGATGTCAACCCTAAGAAAGAACTGTGGAAAATTGATGTAAAGATAATTGATTTTTGGACTGTTTTGAACAGACAACAAGAAGATCATTATGAAATGATCTTTATGGATGCCAAAGTAAATGTTCATATTCCACACTAAATATGAATTCCCTCAATTACTTTTTTTCGTTTCCAAGGTAAATGATCATTATGAACTGTTTCTCATCGACCGATGCTAATTTTGTAGGGAGACCGAATCTACGCAGTTGTCCCGATAAAGGAAATGCAGCCTTTGGCGAAAGTCGGTTAAAAGAAGATATGACATGTCGTTTTCGAAATTTCAAAGTACATGCAAATGACTTCCAATTCAAAAAATGCACACACCCCTACAAAATGCTTTTCACAGCTGCAACTACCATGGAAGACATCATCCCTCTCCCGGAGATTCAACATCCAAAATATCAGTTCAAAGACTTTGAACAGATACTGAACAAAGATTATGATACGCTTGCACTATTTGGTTAGTTCTAAGTTATTATACTTATAAATAGTTACTTTACATATATTTATTAATATGTTAATTTATTAATATTTTAAGTACGATTTAACTTTGATTTGGTATTTATATTTTGATTTTCAGATTTCATTGGGGCTGTATGTCAAATGTTGTTCACTCCAACCGTCATAAGGCCATTTTGATGATGACTTTTTCATACATTAACTTATTTTGCTTTCCAAATGCACATGTAATTTTTTTGATATTTGGAACATACTTATGTTTGCAACTTTGATGCCCGGAACCATTACACTTCAAATATATGCTCTTTTTTTCAAATTTCCTTTTTCAAGATCAAAGAAATTTTTATCACCTTTTTTTTTTTATCTAATTACCTAAACAAATCTGATAACTTCTTTATTTTACTACTAACCAAACTACAATGTATTTTACTATTTTAAGGTCAATTTGAGTATAGTAATGCCACATAACGCGGTCAGCCCGTGCGGATGCACGGGTAATGTACTAGTTATGCAGTAAAAAGAAAACGGAATAAGCAATGAATAACCTTGAAACGGAAAAACGATAATAAGAATTGAATTTGAAACTGAATAATAATAAAGAAACAAAACGGAAAGAAACGTAAGCTTACTATTAAATTTCAAAGTAAACGTTGATAAGCAAAGATGTAGTTAATCACTTTAATATATATATACTAGGACGGTTACCCGTGCGATACACGGGGAGGTGATTAACAGGCCTACAGATGTAATTTCGAAAAAACATCAATATTTTATAAGCGGGGTATAAAAATACGCAACACATATATATAAGACGAAGAGGCAACAATAGCCATTGGTGGGATGATGCAACAATGTCGGTCCAAAAATATAGAGTGGGGGTATATTGGTAAACAGTGGGTACAAAATGAGGGGTAAATTTTGATAATTAAAAAAAGTGTTGGACAAAAAAAAATTGTCAGGGGTATGTCAGTCAAAAAATATAGAGTGGGGTATGTTGGTAAATAGTGAGGTACAAAATGATGGGTATATTGATAAATGGTGGGGTACAAAATATAGAGTGGGGGTATGTCGGTCCAAAAATATAGAGTGAGTGTATATTGGTAAACAGTGGGGTACAAATGAGGGGTATATTGGTAAATGGTGGGAATAAAATTTTCCCACCAAAAGTGGATAAAAAAAGTGTTGGACCAAAAAAATATTTGTCAGGTGTATGTCGGTCCAAAAATATAGAGTGGGGGTATATTGGTAAACAGTGAGGTACAAAATGAGGGGTATATTGGTAAATGGTGGGAATAAAAATTTCCCACCAAAAGTGGATAAAAAAAAGAGTGGGGTATGGTACAAAATATAGAGTGGGGGTATGTCGTTCCAAAAATATAGAGTGGGGTATATTGGTGGAAGCAGTGGGGGTACAAAATGAGGGTATATTGGTAAATGGTGGGGTACAAAATATAGAGTGGGGTATGTCGGTCCAAAAATATAGAGTGGGGGTATATTGGTAAGCAAAGTGGGGGTACAAAATGAGAGGTATATTGGTAAATGGTGGGGTACAAAATATAGAGTGGGGGTATGTCGGTCCAAAAATATAGAGTGGGGGTATATTGGTAAACAGTGGGGGTACAAAATGAGGGGTATATTGGTAAATGGTGGAAAAAATTAGTGAGGTACAAAATGAGGGGTATATTGGTAAATGGTGGGGTATAAAATATAGAGTGGGGGTATGTCGGTCAAAAAATATAGAGTGGGGGTATATTGGTAAACAGTGGGGTACAAAATGAGGGGTATATTGGTAAATGGTGGGAATAAAAATTTCTCACCAAAAATCCCACCAAAACTGGGGAAGTCAACGATTGTGTATTAATTAAGAGAGATAATAATAAATAAAAAAGATTGTTGGACAAATAAAAAATTTGTCAGGGGTATGTCGGTACAAAAATATATAGTGGGAGTATATTGGTAAACAGTGGGGTGCAAAATGAGGGGTATATTGGTAAATGGTGGGGTACAAAATATAGAGTTGGAGTATATCGGTCCAAAAATATAGAGTGGGGGTATATTGGTAAACAGTGGGGTACAAAATGAGGTGTATATTGGTAAATGGTGGAAAAACATTTTCCCACCAAAACGGCTATTAAAGGCGATTCAGCCTTAATAGTTCCCGATATATATATTATAATAATGATAAACCAAAACTAAATATTATATTTACTTTAATATAAATTATTCTCACTTTTGAAATATTTAATAAAATAATAAAATAAAATACAACAAATTCTTTAAAAGATTTTGTTCGATCTTGAATTAGATACTAATATCATTGATTGATTAACCTGTTCGTCTATTTACAAAGTCTTCACTACTCAAAGGTAGTAGTACTTTCGTGATTTTTTTGGTGAAATAAACTTTTAAATAGGCTTGCAAGCCTAGCCAGGCTTTCCAAAAGGCCAGACTAGGCCCCAAAAGTCGGCCTATCACAGACCACATGTCAAGCTCAGACCCATCATTTTTAACACAGACCAGACCCAAGCCATGCAAAACCTAGCTCGGCCCAACCTATTTCCACCCCTAATTATGGCATCATGCTAAATAACTACCCCATTTTGGACAAATATTTCTTGGGTATTTATAAAGAATAGTGCTTATGTATACATTTTATCTCTCCTACTTTTAAGTGTCTTTGAAAATAATATTTATCCAAGTAAAAAAGCAGATATTTATCCACCAAATTAAAAAAGGTGGTTACTAATCCATAGTTCCCGTGTAAAAGCTTAAGGTTTTTTCTAGGGTTTAAAGTTCCTCTTTAGGATTTGTTTCCATTTGGATCACCAATCTCGTTTGATATTCTATATCGGATCTAGATTATATCAAAGAAAGTTTCTTGATTCCATTAGGTTAAAGTTTTAGAACCGACTGAGGATCTCCTTATCTTTCTAAAATGTTAACCTTTTTACCTATTACCAAAAGCTTATATTCTGTCATAACATAAAACAATTCCTTCAGGAAAAGAAAAAAAATCAAAACCACTCAACTATTCACCCTTTGTACTCAACCCATCATCAAGTCAAAGGTTATCAATGTCAAATCCTAACCTGAAATTAGAAACAAATGATGCAAATCTTTGTTTTACAAACACCGACTCACAAAAAAATAAGAACATATACATAAACACTTCATTAATAGTCTAGATCTAACATCATCCATAGTTTCTAAATTCCTCCATCTACCAAATCTGGTTCTTTTTCTTTGACCTATCTCCTTTCTTAACCTAGTTTCAATGGCCTCCTCAAACCCCCCAAACAATAATCCTAACCAAGATCCAGAAGAGCTGCAGGAGATTCTTGTACCTGCAAAACCAGAAAATGTGTTAGTAGCAAAAATAACACTAGTTGGGAAACTTCTCACAGATAAAAGTGTGAACAGAAATGCTGTAAAAGAGGTTATTTCAAAGGCTTGGTCCTCTTATGGAGAACTCCAGGTATCTGATATGGGAAGAAATAAATTTATGTTTACGTTTGATGAAGAGAAGCATAGTAAGGAGGCTTTCAACAGAGCTCCTTGGTACTTCCTGAATCATTTAATGTGCCTTCAGTTTTGGATTCCTGAAGTTTCACCCCATGAGATTAACTTTGATCACAATCCATTTTGGATTCAAGTTCACAACCTACCTATGGAGTTCTTGAATAGTTTAAACACTAGAACTATATTGCAGAAAACAGGGCATATAGTAGATATAGAAGAATCTATAGTGGATGGTAGGATTCTTAGAACTTATATGAGGGCTAAGGTTGAAATTGATGTAACTAAAGCTTTGCCAACAGGTTGTTGGGTTCCTAGGAAAGATTTACCTAGGATTTGGGTGATCTACAAGTATGAACGATTGCAAGATCTGTGCTTTAATTGTGGAATTATGGGTCATGAGCAAAGAACCTGTAAAGTTCCTAGGATGAAGTCTGCCTATTGTTCTTCTATTCCAAAGTTTGATAAACACATTAGTACTCTTCCTTCTAAACCAATAGCAGCTATTCTTAAGGATCACAAGAAGAAATATGGTGATAGCACTAAGGATTCAAAGCAAAGAAGTTTTTAAAAGAGCTGAGGCAAAGTCACAAACTAAAAGCAGAAAGCATCGATCGTAAAGAATCTCCAGGGGAGAGGCATTCTAGGGAAAAAGATAAAATAGAATGGGATCATATGATAGCTAACTGTGGAGAACACTCTGAAGGAGTGCATTGGGGTAGAAAGAATCCTCCTCTTGAATTTAGAGAACCAATTGAAACTCCAAATAATGCTTACTTGGAAGAATATGAGATTTCCAGCTCTGATGAAGAAGAATATCCCATGCCACCAGAAGCTTTTATGACAGATGAGGAGTTGGCTGCATATAGAAAAAGAGATGATTATTTGGTTGGTGAATCAAGTAATTCTGCTAATCAAGAAACTATAGCAAATGTAGAGGTTATCAAAGATAATATTGAAGATAAGCAAGTCAATCAAGAAACTCTTAAGTGGAGAGATCCTCCTAAAATTCTCTCTAAAGTTCAAGTTGAGTATACTGTAGAATTCCCTGAAGATGAAGCAAGTACAGAAGAGGTAACTCTGAGTCTTAGAAAAGAGGAGGAAGATGCCCTGGCTTTGACCATTGTATCAGGTATGTCTTTGTTGAAGAAAAGAGAAAGTATTGTAGCAGACAAGGAAGAAGAAACTGAAGTAAAGAGACAGAAATCTATTTTACCTATTGAATTTGAGGTAGCCAAATCCTTCTCAGGGGAGTTTGGATCATTTTCACTAGGTTACAGAACAAAGAAAGAGGCGGCAGGTAAATCACTGCCCCCTCCATCCAAATGACTTGCATAGGGTGGAATTGTCAAGGTTTGGGGGCGGCCTCGACAAATAGGGAACTGAATGGTCTCATTAGGGACCAAAAGCCTGCCATAGTTTTTCTATCTGAGACAAGAGCTCGTAAAGAGCGAGTTGAAAGAGTAAGGAGAAAGTTTAAATTTCAACAATCATTTTGTGTTGAAGCTAATGGTACTAGTGGTGGTTTATGCTTGTTCTGGAATGATTATTATGACCTTCAAATACTGGAATCTAGCTCTAACTATATTCATGTTGTAGTAAAAGAAAGGAGATCTAATTATATGTTTGAGATAACTTTTATATATGGGCATCCTGTGTTTGCCTGCAGAAGGAGTTTATGGAGGAAATTACTAAGTCTAAAGCCTAGAAATGATGGGGCTTGGTGTTGCTTAGGAGATTTCAATGAAATGTTATCTAATCTTTGAGAAAGATGGTGTCAATGCTATAGAACCAATAAGAATGAATCTTTCGAGAAATTTTCTTAATGATGCAGAGCTTATGGATTTTGATTTGCAAGGTACTTGATTTACATGGATTAGTAATCCAAGAGATGGGGTTGTAACTAGACAAAAGATTGACCGTGTTTTGGCTAATTGGAGATGGAGGAATGCATTTCCTCATGCTAATGCTACAGCTCTACCTATTATTAATTCTGATCACTCTCCTATTGTTCTCAAACCTAGACCTCCTTTGAAGAGTGGTGTTTCCTTTAGATATGAATCTTTTTGGGAAGAGAATGAGGAATGCAGGGGAGTAGTTAAGGGTTCTTGGAATTCCAATCTTGCAGATCCTTGGCAGAATTTAAAGGTGAATGCTACTAATTGTAAACAAGATCTCAGAAAGTGGCACTCAAGGACCTACAAAAATGCAGCTAAAGAGATTATTATTTTGAAGAACTTCCTTGAGCAAGAACTTAACAAAGATCCTAATTTGGTTAACTGGAGGGAGGTTAATCTATCTAAAGCTGAAATAGATAGGTTATGGAAGCAAGAGGAACACTATTGGGGTCAACGTTCTAGAGTTAAATGGCTCAACTTTGGAGACAAAAATACAAGATTTTTTCATGTATCTACTATTCAAAGAAGAGACAGAAATAAATTGCTCAGAATTAAAGATGGAGAAGATGTTTGGCTTGAAGGTCAGAATGAAGTTTCAAATGGTATTTGTAAATTCTTTAGTAACCTTTATTCTGCTGAATCAATTTCCAACATTGAACAATGCTTACAAGTTTTACCTGCTTGTGTATCTGACTCTATGAACTATTCTCTTAATTGCCCTGTCACTTTGAAGGAAGTTGAGGAAGCTGTTTTCAATTTAGGTGCCTATAAGGCACCTGGACCTGATGGTTTAAATGGTCTTTTCTACCAAAAAAATTGGGAAACAGTTAAGAGTGTTGTGTTTGAGGCTGTTAATAAGTTTTTCTCTGAGGGTGTTTTGGGGGATGATATCAATTTCACAAATGTAGCCCTTATTCCTAAAATTCTAAATCCAGAGACTATTTCCAATCTTAGACCAATTAGTTTCTTTGTTCCTTTATGTCAAAAGTTATTTCTAAGGTGTTTGTCAAAAGACTTAAGCCTTTTCTCATCTTCTATTATAACTCCTCAAAGAAAGTGCCTTTGTAGGGGGTCGTATGATACAGGATAATTTGATAGTAGCTCATGAGGCCTTTCATTTCTTGAAGAAGAACTATGGGAAGGGTGGGAGAGGTCTAGCTATTAAATTAGATATGAACAAAGCTTATGATAGGGTTAGCTGGGAATTTCTTCAAAAAGTATTAGCTGCCTATGGGTTTAATTCTATCTGGGTGTCTAGAGTTATGGCTCTAGTTAGTTCTATTTCTTACTCTTACCAAGTAAATGGTTTTCCTTCTCCTAGAGTTGTTCCTCATAGGGGTCTTAGACAAGGGGATCCTTTGTCTCCATACCTTTTCATTCTAGTTTTTGATGTTTTATCTAGACTCATTTCTGATGCTTGCTCTAAGAATTTGTGTTCTGGTATTAAGCTAGCAGATACAACCCCTCCTCTTTCACACTTATTTTTTGCAGATGATGCAATCTTGTTTGCTAGAGATTCTAAGGAAGAGATTTACCAATTAATTAATGTTCTTAATGTTTTTACTAAAGCATCAAAGCCGAGAAAATAAATTTATCCAAGTCTGGAATCATTTGTGGGAAGAGATTGGATCCTAATACTAAAGCAGCTCTACATCTTATGACAGGAATTAGTATTTGGGACCTCCCAGGGAAATATCTTGGTATCCCAGCTCAATGGGGGGGTTCTAAGGTCCAAGGTTTGAGTTGGATCAAGGATATGGTGCTAGCTAAAATGGATGGGTGGAAAGGTTCTTTGCTTAATGCTGCAGGGAAAGAAATTTTAATTAAGGCTGTAGTTCAAGCTATTC
The DNA here is from genome assembly GCA_020916435.1 of Oxytropis ochrocephala. Classification (NCBI taxonomy): domain Eukaryota; kingdom Viridiplantae; phylum Streptophyta; class Magnoliopsida; order Fabales; family Fabaceae; genus Oxytropis; species Oxytropis ochrocephala. The sequence goes on along the minus strand of CM037092.1, from coordinate 84,506,544 downwards.
CTAGCTATACTATGGCAATTCTTCAATTCCCTAAAACATTTTGTTCTCTCTCATTTCACTGCAGATAGCTCGTTTCTGGTGGAGCTCATCAGGGAAAAATAAAGGTATTCACTGGAGAAATTTTGAAGAGTTATGTTTGCCTAAGAGTGAAGGAGGAATGGGATTCAAAGAGTATCAGAAGATCAACTCTGCATTATTATCTAAGCAAGTGTGGAGATTGATTAATAATCCTAATGTTTTCTGGGTTAAGATTTTGAAGGGTGTTTATTTTCCTAGAGGGGAATTTTGGAATGCAAGTGTGGGGAGAAGATCTTCTTGGGTGTGGAAGAGTTTGCAGCATGGTCTTTCTTTGATAAAGAATGAAGGAAGGTGGCAAATTGGTGTGGTCGAGAACATTCACATTACTAATGACAACTGGTTGGCATCTGGCTCTAGAGTTAATCTTCTTAACAATGCTACAGTTTCTAAAGTTGGGGAGCTGATTGGTCCTAATTTTGATTGGGATCACACTATTCTTCGTTCTAATTTAACTCCTCTATCAGCAATTGAGGTGCTCAAAACTCCTTTGGCACGGTCTTGATTTGGATGTGCTATCTTGGCCACATTCTAAGAATGGTGAGTATTCTCGTGAAATCAGGGTACAATTTGCTAGCTAAATCACAAGTGTTTCCCTCTGTTAAAGCTTCTTCTTCGGTTATTAATCAAAAAGAGCTTTGGTCTATTATCTGGAAGGCTAATGTTCCCTCTAAAATAAAACACTTTTTATGGAGAGCTATGAATGAATTTACTCGCTACTAAAGATGCTTTAAATAGGAAAAGAATTGCTAATTCCTCTACTTGTTCTATCTCGCCGCTTATAAAGAAACAGAGACTCTGGAACATCTGTTTCTTCTTTGTCCTTGGACTAGAGCCTTTTGGTTTGGTCTTCAACTCATCCCTACTCCTCTCCTATTGGTTTATCTACTTTGAAAGCTTGGTTTCTTAATATTTGTGTTGAGCAGCTACATAGTGATGCTAAATGTATTACTAAGCTCTTGTTTGCTCTTTGGAATATTTGGAAAATGAGAAATGAGGTTCTTCATGAGGGTAGAGCTCCTAATCCTATGGGAGTTATTCGAGAGTGAATATTCTTAGTTTAGAATATATGGAAGGCACTCTCAAAGGAGACTCTGACTACCAATAACCCTCCCCCACTCTTACGTGAGGTGGCTCCTTGTTATTGGAGGCCACCAATCTCACCTTTTGTTAAGATAAACACTGATGCAACATTTAATAAGGTTACAGGGGTTAGTTTCATTGGTCTAATCTGCAGAAGCTCAAAAGGAGATATTCTCACCTCTCTTTTCAAGAAGGTGTATGCAATGTCTCCGTTGATGGCGGAGGCTCTTGGTCTCCGTGAAGCAACTTCTCTTGCTGTGGCACTCCAGATCCAATCTTCCATCATCGAATCTGATAATAAATCCCTTATTGAGGCGTGTAATGAAGACAAGAGAATAGGTGAGATTCAGATCATTCTCAATGATATTAAAGATCTAAGATTGAAACTGAATAGAGTTGTATTTACCTGGACTAAGAGGGAAGGAAACTCTGCTGCGAATGAAATTGCCTTATTAGCTTCCAGAATCTTCTATCTTTCTTGGAGCACAAATCCTCCCAATTCTCTTCGCAATATCGTTTCATCCGATAAGAGGAGAGCTTCTTCTTGATTCGATCGTTATTTCTATTGTTGAATCCTTGTTTTTGCGTGCATGCGATCTGGTTTGAGGTCTTGATTTTGTTTCTGAAGCTTGAGAGGTGAAGAATCGAAGAATTGAGAAGTGTGGAGTGCTTCTCCTCGTTTAGGGTTTGTTGCCGTTTTTGGCAACTGTGTTATTTTTGCATGTCTTGTTTTTTTTGCTTGATTTGTAATAACTTTTGACATTTAATTTCTGTCCTTTCTCTACCTAACGGGTTGTGGATAGTTAACCCGGTTTGGTTAGCGTTTTGGGCTTTTGGATTAGTTAGTCCATTGCCTTTGCTTAGTTCTCTTCATCTTGAGCCCAAGTTGTTGTTTGGTGCCTTCTTAGTTACTCATTGAGTTGTATTTGGTTTGGGCCTTGCCCATTTGAATGAAAATCAAACAACTATTGAAAAAAAAAAAAAAAAAAAAAAAATAATAATAATAAGTTATTTGGTAAGATAATAAATAATGAGTTATTTGTTGATAAGGTAATAAGTGTAGTTATTTATGAAATTTATTTAATAATTTTTTTTTGGAGGTGTTGAATCGAAAAGATTACTTACTAAATATTATTTTAAAAAAGATACTTACTAAATATTACTCCCTCTGTTCCTAAACTTTGGTCTTTTTGGCCTCTTTTTTATTCCAAAACTTTGGTACTTTTGAGATATAAATGTACAATTTACCTAATTTTTCCAAATTTACCCTTTATTTTTAATTAATCTCCAAACTAAAACTAATAGTCACTATTCATAATATTAACTCATTTGGATTCCCAAATCAGTGGACTTCTGGAAGCCAATTATTTTTCTCTTTCCAACTCTTTCAACCGTCCACTATACCATCAATTCTTACTACTCTTTAATTGGTCAGATTATACAAAAACCACTAAAACTATGCAATAGTCCTCAAAAAATATGCCACCGTCCAATTAGTTTTAAATCTTGCACCATCTTCTTATATAAATTCCTCTTATATTACTGTACATTTTATACTTCAACTTCCAACTTTGCACTCACTTCATCTTGCTAAACTCAAATGAATAAAGAGGATGATGAAGAGTTTTTAGTTTTGTGTTGCTAAGTTAGTATTCATTTCATACGTTTGGGTTGCCTTTCCATGTTTTGATATCAATGGGTTAGTATTAATAGTGCAGCCTTTTCATACGTTTTTAATTTATTACCAGCCGCTTTTCTTTCTCTTCCCAATAATTCCAAAAAAATAAAATACAAATTGGGTATTAATGCTACAAATGGGTACTCTAGTCATTAGGTATTACAAATTTATGATTTCTTAATTTGTGTGAAACACTCTAAAAGGATCAAAGTTTAAGAACAGAGGAAGTAATATTAAAAAAGTTCATGTGTTGGCCCATTTAAACGCTAGAGCACCCCTAATGGTAGTTTCCTAAAATGGCTTTTCCTTATTTAAGAGAGTATCTTATAAGGATTAATTAGATAAATTGTAATTTTTATTTTCTTAATAAAGAGATGTCTCTTTATAGCTACTCTCTCTATTACTTTATAGGAACAATGGTTAGGAATTGAACCTTTGTTAAAGGTGTTTCCTTTGCTAGCTATCTGTTGGGTGCGATCAACAACACATTTTTTTGTCTAGTCTGGGACATTGGCACAATGATTCTTGGGTGTGGCTGGTTTCGTGGCAGAACTCAACGAACCCGCTTATTAAGGCAGAGGGTGACATTCTTAGTAGCATCTTACAGACGTCTCCCATTAGAGGTAAGAAGGATGAGTGGATTTGGCCTCACGATCCGTCTAAGCTATTTTCGGTTAAGTCATATTATTTCCAGCTGGTCCGAGACGACTACACCTCCAATGATACAGATCCTCCGAATTATTGGACGTCCTTTTGGAAAACAGCAGCTCCTTCGAAGGTTTTGTTGTTCGGTTGGCGGCTGTTGTCGAATTCTTTCTTGCGCGCTTGTGATTTAATTGTTGCACGTAAATATTCTCGCACACGGTGAGGACGCTATATGTCCCATATGCGGTGGAGTGCGTGAAAACTGCACCATTTGTTTTCCTCCTGTTCCTTCGCGAGTTCAGTTTGGTCTAGTGTCGGTGCACACAGAACATAATGGATCTATTTCATAGGTGCGGCCAATTGTGCAAAGGAAAAAAGTCCAAGAGAAAGAAACATCTTATATGGGTGACGACTTGTTGGAGCATATGGATCGCAAGGAACAGAGCTATTTTCAAGAATGAAGAACCAAGTGTCGATTCAGTTGTGACTCGTATCAAAAGCTATATTTGGAGTTTGTGTATTTATAAGTTGAATTGTAATTCCTCTATTTCCATTTCAATGTCGTGGACTAACCCACTCCAATGCCTAAACAATATGTAATCTAGATGGGGGAGAAACAGTGGGTTAGGTTGATTTTCCTCACTGTAGTGCAGTTTGTGTGAGGTACTCTTTTTCCTGCCTGAGTCTTTTTCCCAATGAGTTTTGGGTCAGGGAGGTTTTGAGGAGGCTCTCCCCCTTTCTTGCTTTCCATTGTAAGGGTTGGATACCCCTATGCTCCCTTCAATGAAATTATTGCTTATCAAAAAAATGATGTGAGTTATTTATTAATTAATAATAATGTGATGATGCCTAATTATTTATGGTACCTATTTAGTAATTTTTCTTTTTTGACCAAAGTATTTAGTAAATTTCTTAAAATTATTGAGTTGGAGAGATGTAGTGCTTATTAAAAAATAATGTTAAAATATTATAAATAATGATTGCTCCAATTCCTTCATTGTGGATGGTGTTAAAAGGGAAATATTATAATCATCATAAGTTGGCACGTAAGCTAAGTAGTGTGAGAGTGAAGAAGTCATTATTCCTGGACTCAAATCAAATACTGAAAAACGCTAACGACTTTTAGTTCTCTTTCTTTGTCTTTACATCAAAATTGCTCTTTTCTCATCTTCCTTCAATTGATTTATGTATAGCTTTGGTTGAAATCAGTAGCTTACAGAGATTGGAATGCAGAAACGGAAGTGGATTTCGTTAATTCTGCTGAGGAAGTTTCTCACTGCAGCCATATGTTCAATAGCTTTTCTCGCTCTCTTCTCTGTTCATCTACACATTGTTCCTTCTTCCAAAGATCACAAATTCAATGATAAGATCCACACTGTTAGTTTCTCTCATCTTCCTCTCTTCATTTTTGGAAATAAAGGATTTTAGGGTTTTTTGGTTTTTTCTTTTCTGTGAAGTTCCGCGATCCTCTACATTCGCTATTATTATTCTGTACAAGTATCTACTATAAATTTATGCGGATAATTTTGACCTTAATTTAGGGTTTTTCAATTGTTATTTCTCAACGCTTATTTTGCGCTTTGTTGACTTAAAGAGATTGATTGCTACTAAGTATTAACTGTTAACAATCTTAGAAAAGAAAGAAAGGACCTTTTTTTTAGATTAAAGAGGGCTTTTTTTTTTGACAATTGGATTAAAGAGGGCTAAAAACCCCGAAAGCAAGGAGTTTCACTAACTTTGGTGTATGCTGTATTTATTTTTTATGTAGATATTGGAATTTATTTGGGGAAGCTCTTAGTAACTAAAAGATTCCATTTTTGTTTTAGTTTTTGATTATCTGAGTTTCAAATTTTGGCAGCATCAGGACCTGCAAAGCTGGATACGAGAGCTAGCTCCTCCCCATTTATCCAAAGCTCCACTTCCTACTCCCAAGGTCTTCTGCTTTATTTCCAACAATAGCTTGTAATTGTTTTGGTGATCTCATCTGTGTACATTTTGAGAAAAAGTTATGTGAAAACAGAATCCTCTATAGCTAATACAAGTATCTTAAACCAACCAAAGAGCTTATTAAGTTATTATTGTTAGAATATAGGTTTAGCTGCAAACATGCATTTTTATTTATTTGTTTATTTCCTCTTTGTTCCCCATCAACTAGGTGGGGAATTTAGTTTGTGGTGTTAGTTTTTGTTTCTGTTGGTTCTACTTATTTCGAATGTTTATGGATCTCTTCTATTGTGTGATTATGACCTTAAAGTTGTTTTTATTCAGTTTTGGTACATGTCCAAAGATGTTAGTGTGTCATATTTTTGGGTGGATATATTTAGTTTATGCTAAGTAGCTATGCACTTTTGTTTTTTTACTTCTTTTGATTTGACAGTTGAATGGTTCAAGAGGTAATTCAGACTACGACAAGCTGTGGAAGCCTCCATCAAATCGTGGGTTTCTGCCCTGTACAAATCCTACTCCTAATTATACCAGTAAGAAACTTAAAAACAATTCTCGCAAGTTGCAATTACTAATATTTTTGGTTCTTACTTAGATTAATGAATTCATTCAGATCCTGCAGAGTCACGAGGATATCTTTTAGTTCATACAAATGGTGGACTCAACCAAATGCGTTCTGGGGTCTGGCCTCTCTTCCTTTCTCTAAGTTACTCTCATATACATGTTATTAACATCAATCTTGCTTAATTGTGTGTTATGTTGATGGATCATAGAATATTTTAATTTGTCAATCTTGGATGTCATATTCTGCTGCTATCAGAAGCTGAAGATATGTTCTTTTTGCTGCAGATATGTGATATGGTAGCTGTAGCTCGTATCATAAATGCCACTCTTGTGATTCCAGAACTTGATAAAAGATCATTCTGGCAAGATACTAGGTAATATTTTTAATATTATTTTTCTGTTACAGTTTCTCTCTATGTTGGGTTTTACTAAGTTGAAAAAACAAGATAATGTTGACTTCTTTGATTCTGTTTTTATGATTTTCTTTCAGTAATTTCTCCGATGTTTTTGATGAAGAGCACTTTATTAACTCTCTAGCCAATGATGTAACAATTATTAAGACGCTTCCTATAGAACTGGTTAATGAAACCAGAGTGGTCAAGCAATTTATAAGCTGGTCTGGCATGGATTACTATGAAAACGAGATTGGTAGTTTATGGGAAGAATACCAAGTATGTATGTTGAAAATCTATTTTTATATACAGTTCTATGCCATCATTCTTTTATTTTCTTTGTGTCCTAACATTTTATGCAATCATTGAAAAAATATAACTTCCTAAGGTTATTCGTGCTTCCAAATCTGATTCACGGTTGGCGAACAACAACCTACCTGCAGACATTCAGAAGCTTCGCTGTCGGGCTTGTTATGAAGCTCTTCGTTTCTCTCCTCGCATTGAACAAATAGGAAAAGTATATTTGGATATGCCAACTCATTGACCTTTTTGCTTTCTATCTACTATTTGGTAATGACTTCTGTATTAGTTTTATTTTTCATTCTTTTATACTTTCCTTGTAGTTGTTGGTAGAGAGGATGAGGTCAATGGGTCCATATATTGCTTTGCATTTACGTTATGAGAAGGATATGCTTGCATTTAGTGGGTGTACACATGATTTATCTCTAGATGAAGCTGAAGAGCTGCGGATCATCAGGTATGGAACTATGGATTCTTTGATAAGATGAATCATGAATCTCATGTCTTTACTCATATATTATGATTTTTGAATTTTTTTTGTTTGTAAATTTATAGAGAAAACACTACCTATTGGAAAATAAAAGATATTGATCCCGTGGAACAGAGGTCCAAAGGGTTTTGCCCCTTAACACCAAAGGAAGTTGGAATTTTTCTTACTGCTCTTGGATATCCATCAAAAACTCCGATATATATTGCAGCTGGAGAGATATATGGGGGTGAATCCCATATGGCTGAACTACGATCTCGTTATCCATTGTTAATGAGCAAGGTAAGGAATTGCAATACTGTGTTGCTTTATGCTGCTGATGCTTGATAGGGCCCTTTTGTTCAAGAATAGTACTGAGAATGTTTCTTTCATATTGAGCAATTTTGTCTAATGGCATTCTATCACAGAATCCATTGACAGCTGCATAAATAACTAGAATTTGTTTTTCCTTTGGAAGTGGTGCATATTGTTTTATAGCAAATAAAGTTTGATAATGGATTAGTATTTTATGCATCTCATCAATGTTAACTTGAAACATTCGCTATATGAATTCATAATTCATAACACTAAGCACTATATTAAGACTTTACAGAATATGTTTTATAATGTCGTGATCATCCTGGGATCCCTTAAAAAAATTTCAATTGAAGGAAGCATTTTCAAAAGATTGCGATGTTTTGAAATGGAAAACCCATTCTAAAATTAGAAGTTCCCTCCCTCCCATATTGTTTTAATGCATATAGGGAGCTTATATCGTAAGTGGGACATTGCATGGAGACTGTAAACTCCAAACTATGCAGAGTTTTGGTTAGTCAGATCTGTGTTTGGTTATGGTCATGTTTCTATCAAAACTCTGACTATCAATGGCAGGTACTGAGCTTAAATTGCAGAGTCTAAAGTATCAGCTGTTATGTGTAAACAATTTATAGAGTTGACCATGATAGGATCAATTCAGTATAAAGAGTAAAAAAGGAAAGGAACCATCAGGGAAAATGAGTTGAATCAAGGTAATTCAACTGAGATTACACTGTTATGGAAAATGAATTGCAGAAATGGAAAAAGATAATAGGCAACTTCCAGAGGTCTAACTCTCCCTAGGATTCCAACTGAATTCAAGCCTACCTCCTAGAATATTCCCTCCACTACTTAACCCCTACATTCTCTCACCTCACACCCTACACGCCTTGGCCTTGCCACATCAGCAAGCGCACCTTTAGTCAGTTACTAGGGAAATGATTCCCTGCGTCCCTTTTCTTTTTCCTCACATAAACCTTCCCAAACCTATCAGACCAGAAACCAGAATATAATCCTAGAAAGCACTAGGGTTGGACTTGATAATAAAGGATAATGATAGGTATCATAGGGTGTTGTAAGGTGTTGGTCATAGTTGGTTGTAACAATTAGGGGGTGAGTTAAGTAATTAGACCCATTATCATGTAAAGAGGCCCATAATAGTGGGCCATAATAGGGTAGTAGAGGTGCCTATAAATAAGAAGGTAGTGGGATAGGAATAAGGGTCTTTTGTCTTAGTCAATCATTGGTTACTCATTTGTAATGGAAAGGTTCATGGCACTCTCGTGTGACCTTGGAAGTACTATCAATGAATCGTTGTTCTTAATCTTTCTACCTCTTTGATCCCATTTCCTCTAGTTTCTTCGTATTACTAGTTGGTTCCTATCAACTGTATCGAGAGCGTTCGATCCAAGAAGAAAGATTCATTGTGTGCACAATGGATCCACGAATTGAAGATTTGATCGCGGGTTTTAAATCAACTCGCGATAAATGGCGGCGGAAGACAATCGAGAATCGCAAGCTTTGCAAAGCGACAATCAATGGAACTTCCCAACCGTGGCAATGGTAATCTCAATCTTGAAAAGAAGAGTCTTCGAGTGTTGAAACCAAGTGTTGGGTGAAACCAAAGAAGTCGCGACCGCAAATTTGGTCTAAAGACAACATTAGGCGAGCTCAAGAAGATGAGGGAATCACAACCATGGAAAACGAAGAGCAAAGAAACGCGGAAGAGTCGCAAACAAGGTGCAATTTCAGTGGAAATTAACTTTGATTTGAAGGTTCAAGAAAAGATTCAAGAAAGCGATGATCGTTGCGAGAATCAACCGAGGAAGAATGCTCTTCGACCGGAATCTTCAATCGCCAACATCGGTTTAAATCACCGGAGACAATCGTCTTCGCAAAACCTTCAAGATTCTCATTCTTCTCCTTTGATCCAAAGGAGCTTCAAAAGACAAAGGTGACACTATGCGATTCTCTAAGCTCTTCTTGGATCCACGATGCCTACAACAATCGGCGTTTTGTTTCGCGTTTACGTGGAGCACGATCCGATTGTGGGGTTGCTATTTTCAGATCGATATTTGCAAAGGTTCCTAAACGTATGATTCTCGTTTTTCGATCCCGTGGAAGTCACATGATCGGCGACTACTTGGCGGTGTTCATCATCCTCCGTTTTTTTCGGTGGTCTGTATTCTCATGCTCGGTTCCGTTTCGTCTTTGCCATCGTTCACTTTCTCTCTGCTCGTGTTCTCTGCTTTTTCCGCGTTCGTGTTTGGAAATTTCACGAGAGAGAAGCGGCGAAGAGATGAAGAATGGTGACTCGTTTCGCTTGGAATCCGTAAGCGGTGGGTTCTTCGCTTCCCATGTATTAGATTTAACAAGGAGGAATACTATTGGTCGTCTTCACAAGTGACTCTTGGGAAAAATTTTAGCAAATGGTGTCGACAAGCTTTTGAACATAGAAGATGCCGGGAGGGTGTTTGACAAAATGTCCCCGAAGTGGGTAAAGATTCTTGGAACCTTTCAACCGATGTTGAAAAAGGCTTGTCCAACTGTTTTGAAAGGTGGTAATTGGGGGTATCTTGATGTTGTTGTACTGAAGAAGCTCTTGTCTGGATTGGGTATTTCTTTGATGGTCCACCACAAAGTGCGATTCTCTACGATAACAATAATAAGTTAGATTTTCATGCTATTGTCCCTATGGCTACACACCGATGAACAGTGATTGGGTTGAGGAAGAGCAAAGAATATACGAAAACTTCGGGAGGAGAGGAGGTTGAGAGAGGAAGCTCTACGTGCAAAGGTTGAAAAGACAGCAAGAAGAATGAAAGCCGAAACAAAGGAAAAAACTTTGAAAAGTTTTTGCTATCTCAAAAGCATATTGTCTTCACCGAGCCTCTTGATGTTCAAGCAGGGAATCCAGTGGCGGTGTTTTATAACCCCTCCAACACAAATCTGAATGGAAAACCCGAGGTGTGGTTTAGATGTTCATTTAATCGTTGGTCTCATCAGAATAACGGTCCATTGCCACCTCGAGAGAGAATGTTGCTGCAGAGAATGGCACTCATGTCAAAGCCTCTGTTAAGGTTCCACTGGATGCCTACATGATGGACTTTGTATTCTCTGATAGTGAAAGTGGTGGAGTTTTTGACAACAAATTTGGAATGGATTATCACATACCAGTTTTTGGAGGTATTGTAAAGGAACCACCTTTGCATATCGTTCATATTGCTGTTGAGACGGCCCCAATTGCAAAGGTTGGAGGCCTTGGTAATGTTGTTACTAGTTTATCCAAGGCTATTCAAGATTTAAATCACAGCGTGGACATCATTCTTCCCAAGTATGACTGTTTGAACCTTAGCAATGTAAAGGACTTGGAATTTCACAAAAGCCATTTCTGGAGTGGGACTGAAATAAAAGTATGGCACGGAAAGGTTGAAGGCCTCTCTGTCTACTTTTTGGAGCCTCAAAATGGATTCTCTTGTGGCACGGAAGGTAATCACAATTGTGGCGCAGCGGTGTGTGGTGGGCTCATCGTGGGAAGCAACTTGTCAACAACGATTTTTCTTGTGGATTTGTTGTATACTTGTTGTAATTTTCCTCTTTCTTAGTCACCTTGAGGACAAGGTGAATGTCCGAGGGGGGAGTATTGATAGGTATCATAGGGTGTTGTAAGGTGTTGGTCATAGTTGGTTGTAACAATTAGGGGGTGAGTTAAGTAATTAGACCCATTATCATGTAAAGAGGCCCATAATAGTGGGCCATAATAGGTAGTAGAGGTGCCTATAAATAAGAAGGTAGTGGGATAGGAATAAGGGTCTTTTGTCTTAGTCAATCATTGGTTACTCATTTGTAATGGAAAGGTTCATGGCACTCTCGTGTGACCTTGGAAGTACTATCAATGAATCGTTGTTCTTAATCTTTCTACCTCTTTGATCCCATTTCCCTCTAGTTTCCTTCGTATTACTAGTTGGTTCCTATCAGATAAATTATCATAGTTATTCTGTTACTGGCATTGCAGAAACTACTGAAAAATTATCCCCAATATATTAGTGATTAAAAACTTGATTTTCTCTGCTGTTTCTCCTTGCGTCGCATCTCTTAACAGTTAATTAGAGAGGAAGATAATGTATATTATTTGTTCAACTAGCATAAAAATATAAAAAAAAATAAAGAAGAGTCAACTCCTGATGTTTTGGGCTAATAGCAGCCTGTTGAGAGGCATTGATATCATGCTGATTAACCTACCTGTGATTAATATCAGGAAAAGTTGGCATCTATTGAGGAGCTTGAACCCTTTTTTAATCATGCTTCTCAAATGGCTGCTCTTGACTATATTGTATCTATTGAAAGTGATGTATTCATACCCTCTTATTCTGGAAACATGGCAAAGGCTGTTGAAGGTCATCGCCGTTTTCTTGGACGTGGAAGATCAATATCTCCAGACAGGTGAGGCGGTCTTTACTCAAGCTGCAGATATATTTATCTTTTATGGTTGTTTAATCCCTTACAAAGCTGTTCGGTTTGTCATGTCTTTGTTTAACTAGGAAAGCCCTTGTTCGTCTTTTTGATAAACTGGATCAAGGAACAATAACCGAGGGGGAAAAACTATCAAATAAGATCATTGATCTCCATAGAAGACGGTATGTACTTCGAAAAGCCTTTACTGTAGATGTTATGATTGGTAGTTAAATCGGGGTACTATCGTGTATCGTTTGGCCACTTTTTACGAGGTAATGTTCGGACTAATTAAATTTGTCTGAGTTCATACCTAAAATAAAACGACAGCACCATAAGCAAAACAACATGATTCAATATATCATATATAAACTGCAAAATACTTCAAAACTCAAGTCATAAAAAAAAATGTTTTCAATCCTAAATAAACTACTTTCCAGTAGATAAAACAACACAGTAAACACACGTGGGTTGAGAAGGAAAGAATAAAATAGAAGAAAGAACAAAGGTAGTGGCTGCTGGGTTTAATAAAAAAACAGAAGCCAGAGCAACAGGGTCGTGCGACCCAACCCAGCTTGGCTCAAAAACCCGCGATGACCAGAATTGTCCGATTTGCCTTTGTATCACGACTCTGATACGGCGGCGATATACAGTGTTACAGCAACAGTACAGCATCATTTCCGATACACGCTGCAATTCAAATTGTTGAAGGTCCAGTTCGTATACGTATCATATGTATATATGTATGTTTATGGTTTTTTCACTCTTTAATTGATTGTTCTACTTATATGATTGTATATCATATTCATAGTTCCACTTATTGTTATTACTATAACATATGTCCTCTATGGCTCTCTGCATTGATCATTAGTGAACAGGTCACTTTGCTTTGAATGAGATCTATTTTTGAAAACTAGATCTTATCTCTCAACCTTCTTCATTCTTAAGAGGGCTAGCACTACTTACAGCAGATTTGCAAGAGTGATGGGTGTGATTATTAGCTTCAAACCGGATGCTTTTCTTTTTCTTTTTCTCTTTATTGTTATGTATGTACATATACATGAGATGAATTCGGTATTATCTATCTGGTTTAACCTATTGAAAAATCTCTTTATAATCTACTAATTTCATGATTTCATTTGTAATTTGTTGCACAGACTTGGCTCTCCCAGAAAGAGAAAAGGACCAATTTCTGGAACAAAACACATGGATAGGTTTCGGTCAGAAGAAGCCTTTTATGCTAATCCATTACCTGATTGTTTATGCCGGACAGAACCATCACCCCGAAACATCTCTCGCATTGTTTCGGTGGCGCATGTGTAATTTACACGGCAGAGTGTATATATCGATATGGCTTTTACACGTTTAGGAAGAAAAGAAAATAAAGGGAGGAAAAAGAAGACCATATTCAAGGTGTTGACATACCAAATTTTATGTAGGATGTTAACTTCTTGACTATTGGGTAGGATGGAGAGCTTTGATATTTATTTTGTGAACGTGATTTACTTATAGAGGTGGAGCTTTCAGATATGGCCAGGGATTCAGCCACATGCTATCTATCGTTCCACATTTTTTCTTACTCCTTAGAAGATAACTAATCACTAATGTAAAAACTTGATTTTAGTATTTATTTTATGTAAGTGATTCATGTGATTCTTAACTCTTCAATATGTGGTATTTTAGCAATTCTACATCTCTAATTTCACTCATCAAGGTAGAAAGCTGCACCAACTTCTTTCATTGTACTAAGCTTTGCGTGAAAAAGCATATTACCATTTAAACTTATTTAACAGTACTATATTGCTGGATGGTGAAAAATGAATTAAAATAGTTTTTTTTTGGATGGCATGGCAATTTATGAAAAATCTTGACAGGGGTTAAAATACAAACTGATAATATTTTTGAATTAATTTTACTATATTATTTTTTGATGGTAAAATATTTTCTTCGACTCTTAATATAGAAACTTACGGAAAACTGTTTGTCCTATTTTACACTACTATGTGATAAAAAAATATAAGCAAAATTAGTTATTTGTACGCATATTAAGATAAGTAGTTATTTATACGTTTTTTTTTGTATTCTCATTTAAAATTTAATTTGATTACCTAAATTATTCTTTTCACCAAAAAAAACCTAAATTACTCTGATCCCATCGAATTGCCTAAAAAATGTTTCTAGCTTTTCATGTTCAATATTATACTATCGTTAAATAGATTTTTTTTTTTTTTTGGCAGGAAATGCACTCTAAATTTTGAGCATAGATCCACTAACATTGAGAGCTCTAGCTATCTCTATCTTTTTCTCTTATCTCTTTATCTTAAATTATTATGTTATCCCTCGTTTTACCTATTTTGTTTAAAGATAAATAAAGTTAGAGATCTCAATATTAGAGGATCTATTCCACTAAATTTCTAGATTTGAATTAAGTGTCTTTAGGTTTCGGTACCTTTAAATTTATATTGGAGAGAGAAAAATGAGAGGAAAAATTAAATAAAATGAGAGAGTAAACTATTGAGGAGAGAGATAGACATAATTACCTAAAGGTATAAGTGTTTTTCCTGCCCTAGAGACACTCAATCCCTCCCCTCTAGAATATTATTCTCTCTCATATTATATTCCTCTTCCTTTTCATTGAATTCTGTCATCAAATTAGCTTAAGATTAGAGGATCCATTTTCGAGAGGAAAGACGATCAAGAGGGTGATTATAAAAGTGTTGTTTTTTCATGTACTACCTAGTCTATTAGTCTACCCTATCCAAAGTCCCCTTAAGAATGATGTATAAATAAAGAGTAATGTTATTTATCCAAAACTTTTCAGTTAAAAATAGCCAAAAATCACATTACAACACTAATTAACTATGTTTTTTAGGCCATTAACCAACCCGTCTTTTCACAGTTTTCTAGGTCATTGACTAAAACTTGGTTAATTAGTTAATGACTTAAAAAGTTTGGTTAATTATTAGTGTTGTAAAGTGGTTTTTGACGATTTTTGACTTTGGCTAGATAACATTACCTATAAATAAAAGTGTCAATTTTAGTAAACAAAATAACATATTTCAACACACTAGTTGTTGGGACTTATTTTACAATGGAACTAGGAAGTTTAATACTAGCAAGTAGCAACTAAAGAAACCCAATGAATTAATCTAGTGGAGCATGACAAGATTTATATTCGGGAGGTCTCAAATTCAAATCTCAACTAATCTCTTTGGAGATAGATAAATGTAATTACATTCTTCGTAAGTGTATAAAAAGCACGAAAGTCTTCTATACCTTGTACTGATGCATGATCCCATTACCCTAAAATTTATTAACCAAAAAACAAACAACCAAAGAAAGTTGAAATGTTGGGACTTATTATTGTGGTCTTCTTCCAAGGGGTGAATGATATGAAATCTATGGATTGGTTGAGAAATAAGAGAATCCAATAGCAAAAGGTTTAAGTGGATAATGTATAGCATATCATGATCACCAACCAGTGATGACCTGGAAGCAACACTCCACAAAAGATCTTTGCATTGCATCACCCTCTCTCTCTCTCTCTCTCTAGAGACACCCAACAATTTGGTAGTCGCAGCAATGGATGTCTCTTTCCTCTCAACTCTTCCTTCTCTACTTCCACTTGCTGCTCATAATCCAAAACTTACCACCACCAGATACCAACCTCGTTCAGTAAGTTTTCACTTTCATCTAGTTTGAATTCTTCGCATTACTGTCTGTCTCTTAACAAACAATGTAGTAGTAACAATTCAAAGTTTCACAGGTTCCTATTTGTTGTTGTAAAATCAAAAGCGGTGTTAGTGATACTGATGAAGATCAGTTCCATTGGAAACGTAGAGACATTCTTAAATTTGCCGGGCTCACCATTGGCTTGGTAAGATACTAACACCCATTATTCTTTGGAGTCCTAACAAAGTTTTTCCTTTTTTGTTTCATAATAAATGCGTATTACTTACTAATGCAAAATAGAATCATGATTTGACAATTCAATTCATGCTCTAACTATTTCATTTTTTATTTTATAAATTCCTTATGATATTTTATTCTCACTCTACATTGGTGGATTCATTTGAAATTGTGTTAGGTTTTTGAGAGTATTCTTCTTTTCTGGTCTTGAAAGTTCAAACCATGTTACTTCTGCATTTTATTGGTTGTTTCTTTTTAGGTTGTACAATTTTCTTTGGTTCATGGTGATGAGCTGTATGGTCAAAACAACAGCATTACATGACCCGATGTTAGGTTTATCACTAGTATCAAATTACTTAGTATTCTTTCAAATTGAATGGTCATCTAAACACCGGCTCGAACACCGGACACAATACTGACTGAGACACTACAATATGGATAATAATTTAGAAAATGGAAGTAATTGAAGTATCGTTGTCGGTGTCTGATAGGACATGTGTCGGACACACGACACACCTTCTTTCATACCAAACTCTCTAGAAACACCCACATTCTTTTGTGTAAGGGTAATCAAGAAAGATTGGACACTCTAATCTCCAAGAAGCTTCTCATTTATATAAATGTATAGCAACATTCCAGCCTTGTTTTAACTGCTGTACAAGGAGAAATTTCAAAATGGTTGTCCTTTAGGGAGATATGTTCCAAAACATAGCTCCCTCCATTTATTCTTTTGATACGATATCTGAACGTCGCAGAGAAGTATTTTGGAGCTATTAGGTACATACCCACAAGGTTTTGGACTCATTTAGATTGAGACTTTTCATATCAGCAAAACTGCTTATCAGAGAATTCATAGTCTTCATCAAGTGGCTCTAGACCCAAAATTTGGCAGCAACTGTCACCCCAAAGTTATAGACTCTTGAGCAGATTCACTTCTTAGCCATTATTCTATTATGTAATGTAATATTCCTTAGATTGGTTCAGCAACTGTCTTTGAAAATATCTATATTTTCATCATCTATAAAACAGCCTATATTACTATATAGCTTGAATTCTTTATAATGCTTATGCAAAGCTTGAAGTGGCTCATATTAGAACACATTGCACCCTCATATTTCACATGGCATTATCCTTTTGAATATACAAAGCAACAACTAAGTGGATAAGATTGATTTGATGATGAGTTTCGGTCAGTTTATCTGTTTGTAGGAATTGATAACAAGCTCTGGATCACTTGTTGGAATGGCTAATGCTGCTGACCTGATACAACGCGGACAGCGTTCTACATTTCAATGTAAGATCCTTTGATTCTACATTCTCATGTGACTATTAGTCATTTCAAATTCAACTGATCATTATTTTCAATGGAGTTCTAACTTATTATTTCTACAGCTCAAATTAAGGGAACACTTTATACAGCCATAAAGGTATATTATGCTGACTTGCATCTATTTAATAACAGTAAAATTTGTTTGGTTGTAGAATTCCCAATGTGAATATAATCTGATTTGACATTTGATTTCTTTTCAGGGAAATCCTGATCTTATTCCATCCTTACTAACACTGGCTATAAATGACGCTTTGACATATGATAAGGTGAGACACACATATGAACAGATACCTGTCTTTTGTCATTTAAAATAGATACTGATTGACATCTGCTTAAGTTTGTAGGCAACGAAATCGGGTGGCCCAAATGGCTCTATACGGTTCAGGTACTTAGTTTCCTTTGAAATAAACATTCATAATCATGAGACTACTAGTATAATCCAACAATGTTAGCATATATGTATAACCATAGAAAGATTCTTTAATTCGTATTATGAAACAGTTTGCTAAATAAGGTACACTGAGATGGTAGTTATTGCATCCAAAATTATAATTTTCTAGGCTTCTGTTCTGCCTCTCTGTCTGTGTCTCTCTCTAGCTGATAAATAAATATTAAACTTTAGAATCTGCGTTTAGCAAGTTATTCAGAAGCTAAGAGTTTTTCTCTTTCTTGGCTTGTATGCATTGTTTTTACTTCCTTCATAATCTTTTCTCTGTTTGTTTTTATAATTCTGCATGAAGCTCAGAAATAAGTAGACCTGAAAATAAGGGGCTTTCTGCTGCATTGAATTTAATAGAAGAAGCAAAAAAGGAGATAGATTCATATTCCAAAGCTGGACCCATTTCCTATGCAGATCTCATCCAGTATGCAGGTTATACTTTTTATCCCCTTTTTGAAGCTTAATACTTATTAACAATACACATGTTTCACATACATTTTTTTTGTTACCGTGTTATTGGTGTGCAATATCTACCAGCTTTGCCGGTGACCAATTTACGTTGTGGAGCTAGTTGACCACATGTACCCGGCTTTGCTGGTTTGTGTGGTTCTCTCCTTCCAACAGAGTTTTTGTCGCACTCAAGACTCGAACTTGAGGCTTCCGGTGCAATTAAAACCCAGTTACCGCTTGGATAGACCCTTGAGACCTTGTTTCACATACATATTCTAAATGGCTGTTGCTTGTGACCCGTTTTTGTAAAACCAATTTCTCATTAAGATGGCTAGAAGTTGTGGAGATACATTCAAATTTCTCTGACTTTCTTGACTTCATTTTTTGTAGCGCAAAGTGCTACCAAGGCTACATTTTTAGCTTCTGCTATTCGTAAAGCCGGTGGAAATGTGGAGAAAGGGAATTTACTCTACACTGCCTATGGATCAAATGGACAGGTTTTCTTTTAAACTTATCACCATAAAGATAATATTAAGCAGATTCAGTAAGGGTTATGCAGTGACACCAAAACTTTAGAAAATGATCCATGGTTTGATATGTTCACAAGAATTACACTGCATAACCCTTCACTACTTAAGCTTCCACTAACTCGAGCATGTAATGCATTCAATTTTTGTTGTGGATCAGTGGGGTTTGTTTGATAAGCAATTTGGTAGGGCTGATACTCAAGAGCCAGATCCAGAAGGGAGAGTTCCAATTTGGGAGGAAGCAAGTGTTAAGGAAATGAAAGACAAGTTCGTCGCTGTAGGCTTGGGCCCTCGTCAGGTACTTCACGTATTTTATCAGTATCACTATTTTGTCACCTGTATATTAGAGTAGGAATTGTGGTCTTGGTAATGTATGCTATAAAGTTCAACTTATACTAACAAGCATTTTCCTCCTCATCAATATGACTTTAAAATGATGAAAGCAATTTCATCTCGAAAACTAAAACAAAACAAATATGGTGAAATTGTGAAAGTTGAGTCATCAAGAATTCACCCTAGTAGGTTGTTAACTAAGAAATCCGTGAAGTCTTGTTGAACTATAATGTTATATGATGAATTGATGATTATGCTTTAAAAGCAGCTGCATCTTTAGACATTAATTTCTTTCTCTTGTGTTTGGCTAGCTGGCTGTTTTGTCTGCATTCTTAGGTCCTGATCAGGCTGCAACAGAGACCTTATTAGCTTCTGATCCTGACGTTGCTCCTTGGGTCCAAAAGTATCAACGGAGCCGCGAAACAGTCTCTGAGACAGATTATGAGGCAAGTTTATCTATCTATCTATCTATCTCCATCCAAAAAGTTAGCAGGACTTATGTTTACTTATTTTGTTTGCTGTTTCAGGTTGATCTGATAACCGCATTCACAAAATTGAGTACCTTGGGACAAAAGATTAACTATGAAGCATATACATATCCTCCCAAAAAGATCGACATTACCAAACTCAAATTGTAAACGACAGACCTTCCTTTTTATGTTTTGACTTATCCTTTTTTTTTAGTTTCTTAATAACTGAAAAATGTTGAGCATCTGAGTATTTTTACTCATGTATTGAGAGAGAGAGCATCTATGTAATTACACATGTATTAATTAAATTGAATGGAACTTAGCCTTCTGAGCATCTATGTAACTTAAGTTCAGTAGTAATTTATGAAAACTCAATGTGTCATGTGATATTCTGTATGTTTTTATTTGATGAGGCAGAATGTCATATCTTGTATGTAGAACAAAAGAGACAGATTCAATGTTGACACCTAAACATGAAAAGAGATCAGAACTCTAACTTAATAATGTTCAAATGTATGACTAAAGTTGTTGCATGAGACTCTCACCAAGGAACCGAAGCATCCTCTCACTGACAAGCATTTTCATGCATCTCCTCAATCTAGAAATCCTTCTCCTCAATTTCATTTGTTGTTCTATTTCCAATTTTGCTGATGTTGTTGTGTTTTTATTTGTGAGTTGTTTCATTTTACATCTCTTACTTTTCTGATTTTAAGTTCATGGTGTAGTGTTATTCAATTCAATAGAGTCCTTAATAAAAACTATATAGTGCTTTGCTTTTTGCTTCTATTAGGATCTAATGTCACAATAAGGTGTTACCAAGAACCTAAAACAAAACACAACACAACACAACACAGAGGTTTGAACACTTTGATTCCTCTGTTTCTTCAAGCAATTGCGTCGAGAAATGAATTATGTTCTGCGACTATAGGTTTTCTAACTCCTCCAAATAGTGTTAGGTTAGGTGAGAAGGACGTGTGATTTGAATTATCTAAATACAGAATTTAGAAACTTAAAGTTGGCCTCTTTGAATGTTGTTTAGCTTTTACTGTTTTATGGTTTTGGAACTTATTTAACTATTTACGTCTTAATTTTGAGTCTAAAAATTTGATTTCATATGTGCATATTAGAATGAGACCTATTTGAGAATTGATTAGATGCTACGTAGCTACGTGTTAGATTAACAATGTCACATGCCATTTAACATGTAATTAGTTACTTGTTTGTTTCTTGCTGTCAAATTTGATCATAGTTTTTTTTAATATATTTGTTTCATTCTATTAGCCATGTGTATTTGTTTACTTTATTAGCAAGTATTTATTTATTTATTGAATTTGCTCCTAGAATTTAAGCTATTTTAGTTCTCTCATCAAAGTAACACTGCACACCCCGTCTGATTTGAGGGTATGTATGCCCATGTGTCTATTAGAGGACTATTTGTGTACTTTGACAGTGTTGGAGCATTTGTTTGTTGTTACTGTAATGATTTAGATTTATAATTTTTTTTTCATCGAATTCTAATTATGTTCACCACTGATTTGTTTCAACCCCTACCATCACCACTTATATACCCCACCCAATAATTTCCTTCCAATTTTACCCTTCAATTTTGTCGAAAACAGATTTACCTACTAAATAGATAAATTTATTGTGTTAATTTTAGACAACGGATTTATCTATTTGTTAGATAAATTCGTAGTGAAATATCCAAAATGGATTTACATAAGAAATAGATAAATTTATTGTCTAAAATTAACACAACAGACTTATCTATTTGTATATAAAACGGAACTATATTAAAACAACTAAACTATATAGATCGATCCGATTTATTACAAACGGAATTATATAAGGTGTAAACGGGAAGTATGATGATTCCGTTAGTTTAAAACAACTACATAAAAACAAGAGTATTTAACACAACGTATTTATGATACTTCTGTTTGTTTTGAATATTTCCACTACAAATTTATTTAACAAATAGATAAATTCATTGTTTAAATTTAACACAACAGATTTATCTATTTATTAGGTAAATTTGTATATGACAAAAATGAAGGGTAACTTTTATCATATTAACACAATAAATCTGTATTTGACAATCAAGTGGGAAATCATGGATCAACCCAACAATAAGGGTACCAATTCCATACAACTAAGCTTACCTAATCCTGTCAGGAATGCTTATAAATGTGGACCCGACTCTCCAAAAAGTACGCACCCTCATTTCCTACATCACTCATATTCTCTAATACTGACTTGAGGGTCGAAGTGTCTTTGAGTTGAATTTGAGACCCAACCATGCACAAGAGTCCTACCAACTCCAGCCTCGGATCTACCCAAAGCAAGGGAAGGTACTGAACATTCCCTCATAACTATGCCAGTATTTTGCAGCTTATTACCTTCCTTGGTAATCTAATATCTATTTATACAAACAAACAACTTACCAAATTACAATTTTAGACATCTTACTTTTTTGACACATCACCACTTTTATTTTATTTATCATTTTTTTAATTCTACTTTCTCTTCCTTTCTCACTCACTCTCTTTCAATCTCGCATTTCCTAATATTTCTTACTTCTTACACATTATTAGTGGCCCCCACACCATTTATTTGAAAATATTTATTTTCTCAATTTTTTTAATCCACTATATAATCTAATATAATTAAATTAATATTAAATAATCTACAATTTACTTCTATTTAATATCTAACCTAATATGTATTTATCTATTTATACAAACAAACCACACTTAATCTATTTATACAAACAAACCACATTTAAATTACTCAAACAAGTCTCCGTATTTACTCGACAATTCATCTGGCTAAAGACAACATTGTAATTTACTATCATACTTTTCTCAAATTTCTTCTCTCAATGCATTTTCTTCTCACTCCCACTTTTTTCCTACTTTCTCTTAATTTTTTTCTCAAAATTCAAATCAAACTCACCAACTTTCTTTACCCACTATCTACTAATCTAATCTAATATCTATTTATACAAACAAACCATACTTAAATTACCCAAACAAGTTTCCCTATTTATTTGACAACTAATCTAACTAAGGGCAACATTATAATTTACTATCACACGAGATAGTTGCACTGATATATAAAATACCACGGGATAACAACACTGACACTAATATATAAAAGAACACGGGATAAATGCACAGATTATTTTTAAATGATACTTTTACATTTTTAGATTTTAATATTTATCTAATTTTTTATTTGAGACTCCTTTTTTAACTACTTTAAACTTGTCTTTTTTTCACAAGGTGTTATCCAGACTATTTAAATTATGTCTAAGTTCGTTCATGAATAGAATATGGCAGCACCCGTGCGTAAGCACGTGTATCCTACTAGTCTACTAATAAACTAAAATAATCAATCTAAACTACGAGATAAATGCACTAATATATAAAAACACGAGATAACTTCACTGATATATAAAAAACATGATATTAATATATCAAAAAAAGGAATACTTAATGACTATTTCAACTATTGAGTAATATTTAAAACACGGGATAACTGTACTGATATATAAAAAACACAGGATAACTATACTGATATATATAAAAAACAAGGGATAATTACACTGATATATTTGATAATCTACTATCTATCTTTTACTATCTATTATACTGTACTAATCAACAAAATAATCAATTGAAACTATGAGATAACTGCACTGATATATAGAAAAAAACATGGGATAACTATACTAATATGTAAAAAAACGAGATAACTGCAATGATATGTATAAAAACACTAGATAATCTAGATCGATGATATATAAAAACACTTCTTTGAAATATTTGTTAGTGTACCATCTATCTGTTACTGTCTACTAATCTATTAATCAACTAAAATAATCAATTGAAACTATGAGATAACTTCACTGATATATTAAAAAACACATGATAACTTTATTGAAATATAAAAAAAAAATACAGGATAATTGCAATGATGTATGTAAAAATATGAGATAGCTGCACTGATACATATATAAAAAACCCATGATAACAACATTTGCACTAATATATAAAAGAACACGAGATAAATGCACAGATTGTTTTTAAATGAAACTTTAAATTTTTAGATTTTAATATTTATCTAATTTTTTATTTGAGACTCTTTTTTAAATACTTTAAATTTGTCTTTTTTTCACGAGGTACTATCCAAATTATTTAAATTATGTCTAAGTTCCTTATTTAAATTATGACAACACCCGTATGTATACACGAATATCATACTGGTATATACCAAAAATCAACATCCCACAAATAAATCGCATCCATATTACCTTCCTGATGCAAATATTTCAGGACACGTTTACTAATTACTATGCATCCGCAAGTCAAACTTTCGAAACGCATAAATAGTTGCCAAGTGTACTTCCTAGAAGCAATATACGTTCTGAAAGCGTAATTCTAAATAGAGGTAATTTGGGGGAAAATATCAGATTCAGAAGATGTAGGTGCATGTTAATAAACTGGGGGTACAAAAAGCAACCCCTTATTAATTTCGGTGCCTAGAAGACCAGACAGCATTCTATCAGTGTAAAGAATCCAGTAAATAATAAGGCATATCTCTGGAAATTTCACCAGAAGCATTCCTGGAATTTGTACAACTCAAGCTGGTTTAAATAGACAACAGCAAAATTTCTTATTAACCCAATGCTAAACATTAAACATTCCCTGAAATGTTTCAAAGTTTGTCTCCGGGAGTTTTAAATGTAATACTGCAAGCAAATTGTGCAACTATTTCAGATGTATGCCACCTACAGTGGACCTGGGAATGTTCCATTCTCCCGTTGCTCATTCCATCTGTCGACCTGATCATGCGCAAAACAATGTAATTGGATTGTTAGTAAAATAGGTAGGAGCAGGAAAAGACGCTTAAATAGTTTGTGAAATGAACCAAATAAGCCAGAGAAAAGAGTACATATAAAAATCAAAATTGCATATGTATTTTACCAGATGGCAACAGCTGAAAAGTAATCATCATGCATCCACTAGAAATTATAGGGAAGTTGCGTAAATTGTTATATAAAAAAGATGACGATGTTGACCTCTAAAAGCCATGTAACTCATTATTTTGGGCAATTTCTATTGTGAATCTTAGTTTATTCAAGTGTGACTATGGAGCTAATTATTGTGAGGAAAAATAAATCCAATTTCAAAAAAGATGATGATCTTCATATCGAAGTGCTTTTGTGAAGTAACTGAAGCATGATTTACTTGAGAGAAGGAACATTCAAGATCTCAGAGAATACACTCATAGGAACTGAAACTTCCTTACAGAATGGATTAAGAAACCCAGAAAACAGAGTAGAAAGTTATTTGCAGAAATGAAAATTATGAAAGATAATACCCTCCTCACTACCCATCACCCCCTTCATAGTCACGTTCCCTTGCATGATTGCCTAACACCTTCATTCACAATCCCCACTTTACAGTTATCCATTCTGTAAGACCTATCCACTTCCTCTCTAACAGAACTTCCATTCTTAATTATGCATTCATGAATGTCCTCCCCCATGAAATATGGCCCTTCCAGCCTCCTACAGATCACCCACCGACAACGTTCCTTGTCGGTTTGTCTTTGGTGATACCTACGTACTCACTCTTTTACTTCCTCACTGATCTTGTTTGCTTCCTTTACGTTTGTTGCTATCTACTAGTATATGTTTTGCTCAAGTAATATGACATATTATTAACTATGAATAATTGCGTCAAAAAAAAAACTAAGAATAATTGTGATAGGATTTCAATGAATCAGTAAAAGAAAACAGAATCAAAGTAGAATAGGAAATGTTCCATTGATGAATCTGTGAGAATTACAAGTGAAAAGTGCAGCAGTGACCCAATAAAGAAGATACACAAGTGCAGTACTCTCTCAATGAGAGAGGAACTGACTCCAATGCCCAGCCCAAGCCTATGGTAAAACCAGCCTAATTCTCTCTCTACCATTCCCCTCCCTTTTATCCTCAGCTGCTCACGCAAATACTGTTAGTACACCATTTCATTCCACTAACTAGTTGCAATTACCTTCCTACCCCTCCTTACAAATAACTTTCCCAAACCTATTACCAGCATTCCTAACAATACTCCCCCCTTTGAAATTTCACCTTGTCCTCAAGGTGAAGGTATTGAGATAATAGCAGACTTAACGGTCTTCTTCTCGGAATTAGATAATAGCAGACTTGACGGTCTTCCTCCCGGATCCCATAGCTGGAAGCAAGATGTCCCAATAATGCAAGAAGTCGAGTGTGGTTCACCCGGATCCCATAGCTTGGAGCAAGATACCCAAGCAATGCAAGAAACTGACGAACTGCCTATGTCAAATACACAGTTGAGCGAGTCAAGGAAATTGAAGAAAACAAGCCAATGATATCCATAAGCAGTAGGTTTCCTAGGACAATTGAGCTGCCCCGGATCCCATTGTCGGATCAAAATTGTTAAATGCCCACACATCAATGTAGCAGCAACAAGCTCATATTCTCTGTTACTTTCTTGCCCACATTTCTTACATATTTCAACCAAACTTGTTGCCCAAAAGTCATTCCCATCAACATAAGATTCCACAACATGCACCTGCACTTGCATTTCTTTCCCATTTGGCAGCACCACAAAATTATCACCTGTAGTTCTCATGACAAGATTATTGAGGAAGATCAAGTTTGACAACACTGACAACAATGGTTCATTAGCCTGTGTTACAGGTGTATACATATCATTAGACACCAAATAATTCTCCAAAAAACCTTTCCACATCGAGTGAAACAGTGACACCACAACTTCAACTAAGCATATACCAAGTGCATCCAACCCCACTAAAAGCAACTGTACGTGTGGACCAGTGTGTACGTTGCCTTCAACATCTATGCTAATGCAATCACCATCTATTGCAGGCTCTGAGGCTTTGCAGTAAATGTTTTTGTTGATTGTTAGTAGTTGGCTGTTGGTATTAATTAGGTGGTTGGCTGTTGGTATTAATTAACTAGGTGGTTGGCTGTTGTATTAATTTAGTTAGTTGTATTTCTCTTGTATATATAGAGATGTAAATCCCACTCAAAGAATCAATCAAATATTCAGATTCAAGTTGGTACCAGAGCACACTGTTCGGTCCTTTCTTTTATTTTAAGGGTTTCAGCTGCTCACAGCGCTGACCCACTGTCTTCAGTTCTCAGAACAGTAGCCCAGCCATCACCTTCGCTGTCGACGTCTCAACCGGAGACACGCGCACCACCATTGGTCACAGACGGCGCCGATCTATCAAAACAGTGAAAGCACCGTCATCTGAATCGCCGCCCGCGCGCCGCCGCGCGCACGCGAGCCGTTTCGACCTTCCGCCGCGTGGACGCCCACGCGCCGCCTTCGTGGGTTCTTTTTCAACGCCGTTGGTTTGGTTGTGTTCGCCGGAGGCTCCTCTATCTGTTTTGACCCTGTAAACTCTCTGGGTCTCGGTTTTTGAGGGTGTTTTTATATTTTTCCTTGTTGCTGTCCTATTGTTCGTGTTATTGTTACACTGCAGCTGCTGTTTTTCTGTTAAAACAGCATTTTTTAGTTGCTGTTTCTGTTCTGGTTGCTGTTCCAACTCGTTTTCTATTCCATTATGGCTGAGAAGAAGGGTTTGATCTCCTTCGCTTTTTCCGGAACTCCTACTATCACTTCAGAGAAGTTGAATGGAAGGAATTATTTGGATTGGCGTAATGCGGTGGAAATATGGTTTTTGGGTCAAGGGATGTCCGACCATCTTGAGAAGAAGGCGGACGACTTCGCTGCCTCCGAAAGAGAAGAATGGAAGAAGGCTGATTATCAACTTTTGGCTTTATTGTTACAGTCCGTTGAGCCTAAATTAATGGTACATTTTCGTCCTTATAGGACGTGTCATGAGATTTGGAAGAAGGCGCAAACGGTTTATGCAAATGATATACAACGGTTATATGAAACAATTCATAATCTGGCAACACTGCAAATGTCTGATCTTGATCTGCCTTCCTATCTGAACAAGGCACAATCTATCTGTGAGGAAGCTAAATTGATGTTGTTAAATGAGGATGTGAAGAAGATGACAGAGAGACTAGACAATATGCTTATGGTGTTTGTTCTCCATGGATTGCACAAAGAGTTTGAATCGGTTCGGAACCAGACATTGACTAATTCTGACATCCCCACATTGGAGGCGTTATTTGACCGTTTGCTCGAGTCCCGCTCCGAAGCATCGGGTAGCACTAGTTCTCCATCGCCGATAGAGTCTTCAATATTGGTTTTCGATGTTGCTAACCGTGGAGGTCGAGGTCGTCGGTCGTAGAGGTCTGCCGGTCGTGGCGCAGAGGTGGTAGAGGAAATCTCCATTGCTCTTCTTTGTAAGAGGATGGACACACTCAAGATCGGTGTTATTCTCTTCATGGATTTCCGGACAAAGCGCTAATGTGGCCCAATCTTCGAGGATCTAAGCGGAGGCAGTCTTTTCTCTCGCCGGTGAATATAAGGAGTTCCTTCAATTTAAGGCAAAGACAACAAGCATTGTCCTCTGAAATACCATCGCCGCTTCGCAACTATACCTCATACGGGTAATTCTACGGCCTGTTTTTCCCATTCTCGAGTCCCTGGACCATGGATTGTAGATCTCGTGCATCGATCACATGTCCGTAATATTTCACTTCTTTCAAAATTATCTCCTCCTAAAACACCTCACACCATTACTTATGCCGATGGATCTAAGTCACGTGCAACCGGTGTTGGTCAAGCTTCACCCTTCCAACGTTACAATTAAACTCGTATTATTTGTACCGGTTGTCCATTTGATTTAATCTCTCGTTGGCAAACTCATTGATGATAATCGAATTGTGAAGTAACCTTTAATTTCGATGGTGTTTTTATACAGACCTGAGTACGGGCGCACGATTGGAAGTGGATCTAGGTCACGAGGTCTCTTCTATCTTCATTCATTTCATCCATTGTATGTCTTTGCCGATTGTCTTCGTAAACTCTTCATCGTCGCCTTGGTCATCCAAGTTTGGATAAGTTCAAGCGTATGGTTCCTCATCTTTCACACCTGGTCTACGGATTGCGAGTCATGTCAACTTGGTAAACATACTAGAGTTTCTTTTCCTAGTAGTGTCAACGGTCAGCTACTTCTCCTTTTGATATTGTTCATTCCGATGTTTGGGGTCCTAGTCGTGTTCCTACTATTTTAGGTTATCGAGATTTATGTTACTTTCATTGATGATTTTTCCGGATGCACTTGGTTGTTTTTATTAAAACATCGTTACGAGTTGTTTAATGCCTTTCAAACATTTCATTGTAAATTCAAAATCAATTTGGAAAGACTATTCGAGTTTTACGCAAATGATAATGCAAAAGAATATTTTTCGCACCCTTTAACTCTTTTTGACCTCCCACGGTATTATACACCAATCTAGTTGTCTCACACACCACAACAAAATGGTGTGGTGAACGTAAGCATCGTCATATTGTTGAAACTGCTCGAACATCGTTGATCAATGCTAATGCACCATTGAAATTACAGGGTGACGTTTGTATTTACAAAGATGTTATTTGATTAACCGTATGCCGCGTCTTCTCGTTTCTAGGTAATCAAATTCCTCGATCACTTTTGTTTCCACAAGATCCACTTTATATTGTTCCCCACGTGTGTTTGGTTCCACTTGCTTTGTCCATGACCTCACTCTGGTCGTGATAAATTATCCGCTTTCGATTTATCAAATGTGTCTTTGTTGGGTACTCTCGTGTTCAAAAGGGATATAGATGTTATTGTCCTAGTACACATCGTTTTTATGTGTCTGTAGATGTTACTTTTTTTGAGGACACACAATGTTCTTTGCCTCACCCGTCACTTCCAATTCGAGGTGCCACCTCCGGTGTTACACTGTACCTCTCTTTGATGTTCCTCGAGTTATAGAACAAGTCTCTCCCACACAAACTAATAATGAGTTTGGTATCACTTATGAACGTCGTCGTCAGAGGAACCTAGAGCCCGCTTCTTCCACCGATTCTCGTGACTCGAGATCCTACTTCAATCCCCTTCCTGCTGCGGTTCCTCCCGACACTTCCATTGACCACCCTATCGATTCAGTAAAGGTAAGCGGTCCACTACTAATCCCCATCCTATTTATAATTTCTTGAGCTACCACAGGCTATCTCCTTGCCACTATGCCTTTGTTGTTTGCCTTGTCCTCTATTACTATTCCTAAGAATGTTCAGAAGCTCTGTCTCATCCGGGATGGAGACAAGCAATGATTGATGAGATAACGACTTTGGAATCTAATAGTACATGGACTCTTGTCCTCATCCTACTGGAAAGTCTACGGTTGGTTGCTTGGATGGGTTTTTACAAAGTGAAAGTTGGACTCGATGGACAAAGCGGATCGGTGAAGGCCCGCTTTGGTAGCCAAAGGATATACTCGATTTATGGTTTGGATTATAGTGATACTTTCTCTCCGCTTGCAAAAATGGCATCTGCTCGTTTGTTTTTGTCTATGGTCGCTATTCGTCATTGGCCTTTATACCGAACTTGATATTAAAAATGCATTCCTCCATGGTGATTTAGAGGAGGAGATTTATATGGAGCAACCACGGCTTTGTTGCTCGTGAGTCGACCTTGTTTGCAAGCTTAGAAAGTCATTGTATGGTTTAAAACAATCACCTCGAGCCCTGGTTTGGAAAGTTTAGCAAAGTCATCCAACAATTTGGCATGATACGTTGGAAGTCGATCACTCGTTTTTCTTTAAGTGCTCACCCTTAAATAAAATGATCTATCTTGTGGTGTATGTAGATGATATTGTCCTTACGGTGATGATGAAGAGGGCATTGAACAACTTAAGCAACACTTGTTTAAGCACTTCCAAACCAAGGACCTTGGTCGTTTGCGATATTTTCTTGGAATAGAAGTTGCTCAATCCAAGCTTGGTATTGCTATTTCTCAGAGGAAATACGCTCTTGATATTCTGGAGGAGACCGGGATGCTTGATCGTAAGCTCCGTTGATACTCCTATGGACCCAAATGTAAAGCTTATACCTAATCAGGGGGAGCCCTATTCAGACCCAGTTCGATATAGAAGATTGGTTGGAAAGTTAAATTATCTCACTATGACCAGGCCAGACATTGCCTTTCCGGTTAGTGTCATTAGTCAGTTTCTTAACTCACCATGTGAGAGTCACTGGAATGCGGTTGTTCTGGATTCTAAGGTATATCAAAGGATCACCAGAAAGGGGCTTATCTATCTGAGATAAAGGTCACACTAATGTTCTTGGATATTCGGATGCAGTTAGGCGGGGAGATGCAAGTGATAGAAGATCCACTTGAGTTATTGTGTTCTCTTTGGTGGTAATTTGATCTCATGGAAAAGCAAGAAAGCAGATTGTTGTTGCAAGGTCAAGCTGAAAGTCGAGTATCGTGCTATGGCTAATGCAACTTGTGAACTTGTGTGGTTAAGGAATTTGCTTCAAGAGTTGAGGTTTTGCGAGATTGGTCCTATGGAACTTGCTGTGACAACCAATCGCTCTACATCTCTCATCAAATCCAATATTTCATGAGAGAACTAAACATATAGAGGTTGATTGTCATTTCATTCGAGAGAAGATTCTCTCGGGCATCATCAAAACTTCCTTCACACACTCTAATGATCAACTTGCGGACATGCTAACTAAGTCCTTACGGGGTCCTAGAATAGCATACATATGTAACAAGCTGGATGCTTCTGACATATATGCTCCAGCTTGAGGGGGAGTGTTGATTGTTAGTAGTTGGCTGTTGGTATTAATTAGGTGGTTGGCTGTTGGTATTAATTAACTAGGTGGTTGGCTGTTGTATTAATTTAGTTAGTTGTATTTCTCTTGTATATATAGAGATGTAAATCCCACTCAAAGAATCAATCAAATATTCAGATTCAAGTGTTTTTATAAGAAGATGGGTTTTCTTCTAACAAAGTACCTGAAGTAGAGGTCTCTTCCTTGGCAAGACATCCCAAATGCTTGCCCAACAATACACATGTTATAAATTTAGCCCTTATTTCAATGTATTTTAGTGATAACATGGGATAGACAAATACAGTAACTAAAACCATGTGCAAATTCTTTTATGATTTTATTTGGGTTTAAGAGGTTTTGGATTGGGGTCAAAAGAATTAAACCATTAATTGAACTATCTAAAATCCTTTTCTCCAAATCCCTTATAGCGAGAATAACCAATAAACAAACCTGTTCACCATGTGGAGCCTGGCCCACTAGAGTAAAATTGATATCCAATCCCCTTAGAGCCCATTTTGCCTTAGTTTCTGCCTCTCTACTCCCATCTTTATCTATTCCCTCTTCTTTTTCTATCACCCTCCTTCTGTTACTAGAACACATCAAAAGCATCAAGCTGCCACTCTTCTCATCTTGTTTTAGGCCACCTAGATCCCACTCATGGACAAGTGGAGACTCCACAATAATTGCAATCTTTGTTAATTGTAATGAACCATTGCTATAGCTCTTACCAACCCCCATTAGTAACTTGATTATTTTTCCCACTTCTTTGTACAGTGGCTGAAAACTTCTAATAGCATGGGTTGTCTTCCCATTTTTAAAGCATTCTACATACTTGCCAAAAGGACCATAGACAACTCTCAAGTGTGTTGGTGTAAGAAGTGAATCATCAAATGAAGAAGTTAGGAACCTGTGTTGTAGTGGGTAGTAGCGCAAGTTGATGTGTTGTTCCTTTCTATTTTTCCCATCCCTTTCTTCTTGAAACACCCCCTTTTTACTAGTCAATTGAGTAGAAATAATAATAAAAAAAGTTTGGGCTTGGCCCATAAGAGATGAAGTAGGATCCATTTTATTTAGAGTCCAGCTCCCTTCTACTGATTACTTTTAACACCCCCTATTTATATATAGGTAGCCAGAGTTACTAACCTGTAATTGGGCTGGTTTAAAAAAATGAAAGTGGGCTTGACCCAATGGCTTAAGCCTCAAATCCGGACCGATTCCTGGCACTCCTCGGCCGCAACCTTCTTCCCTTCCCTTTCTATCGCGTACGAGAGAGAGAAACACTCCATCCCATACCTGTCGCACCTCCGCCGAGGTTGCTTCCCAGTCCGTCGCCGGCGGCGGTTCTTCGAACGGCGTGTTATCCTCAACACCGCTCCACTCCTCTTTCTCATTCGTCCCTTCTGGCTTCGATTTCTTCCCCGCTTCCAGCTCACATTTCACTGTCGCGAGAGAGAAATTGCTTATCGAAAAGCGCTAGTCCACACCTCCTCATCGATTTCAACGGCGAATCCTCCAGCATCGTTTCTTCAGGTTGTTTCGAAATCACAAGAGAACTCTTACATTTCAGATCTGAGAAAATCCTCTCATTTTTCTTCTCTAAATCAGAAATAATTTCTTCATTCCACTGCTCAATCTGGATATATGTCGTACACAGGAGGTTCTTCATTCCATCCCTCTTCTTCTGTGTCTGTGTCGTACACG
Source organism: Oxytropis ochrocephala (assembly GCA_020916435.1). NCBI lineage: Eukaryota > Viridiplantae > Streptophyta > Magnoliopsida > Fabales > Fabaceae > Oxytropis > Oxytropis ochrocephala. The sequence goes on along the minus strand of CM037092.1, from coordinate 84,473,682 downwards.
GGAGGGCCTTCAAAAGCCTGTTCGGAATCTTCGAAGCTCTGTTCCAGAAAGTCCATGGCAGCATTCTTGATCTTCTTTTGAGCACCCGGGATCGAGTGCTCTGATACCATTGATAGGATTTCAATGAATCAGTAAAAGAAAACAGAATCAAAGTAGAATAGGAAATGTTCTATTGATGAATCTGTGAGAATTACAAGTGAAAAGTGCAGCAGTGACGCAATAAAGAAGATACACAAGTGCAGTACTCTCTCAATGAGAGAGAAACTGACTCCTATGCCCAGCCCAAGCCTATGGTAAAACCAGCCTAATTCTCTCTCTACCATTCCCCTCCCTTTTATCCTCTGCTGCTCACGCAAATACTGTGAGTACACCATTTCATTCCACTAACTAGTTGCAATTACCTTCCTACCCCTCGTTACAAAAAACTTTCCCAAACCTATTACCAGCATTCCTATCAAATTGAATTTTGAGTAACTTTCTCATTTTAAGCATTTATATATAGTATTAGTTGTGTGTGTGTCTATATATATATATTGTAATAGCAGCCACAATGCTATGGATTGACAACTATGCGTTCAATTCGTGTCACAACCATCCAGAGGCTCCATCGGATCCGGGAGCTGTAAACCAAATTGTGTTGACAGTTATAAGTTATAACTTCACTGTATAATAGATAAAGAATCCTAGAAAACAGAGTGATAACAAGAGGTATTTGCAGAAATGAAAATTAAGAAAGGAAAAAGTATCCAATAAGCTAACTCCTCTACCCAATGGCAACAGCCACATCCAAACTTCCCAAAAAGATGATGTGCTCTTCAACACCCACACCCACTTCATATTCATGCCTTACATGATTCCTAGCATCTTCACTTTTTTGTTTTTGATGAATTCTTTTTTTGATTAATTTCCTAGCATCTTCATCCCCAATCCCTATTGACAGTTGTTCATTTTGTTAGATCCCTCCCGTTCCTTTCTGACAAATTCTCATTCTAAACTATCCCTCCACTTCCTTTATTCTTGCCTGATTTTGTTGACCGGAGTCTAGAAGCCAATTGTCGTGGGCCAATAAAAAAAATCCAAATGGTTAAGTGAGAGAAATTCAAATCGCGGGAATCTGATTGTATTATTGAATTGGAATGGAACAGAATGCTCGTTTACAGCAAGGAAACAACCAGAGCCAGGACTCCTACTAGAGATAACACTCCTAAAAACTTTCTATAACATGTGAACGGCCTTTGCTCCTCTCTCCTCTACTTCATATAGTCGCTCCCCTCACTAACAGAGTACTACCAGCATCTATTGCAACATCACTAACTAATTCTCTTTCCCATCTGTCCCTATTTCCCCTTCCTTGAATATACATTCCATGCAGCAGGCCATTTTGGCGCCTGACCCACGTCAACCTGGCCCAGGTGCCCTATCATTAAGCTATAAGAGTTGAAGGATGAAAGGGTTGATAACAAGTTAAAGATAACAAACTGATGAGCTGAGCTGACAATTAATTTAACATGTAAAAGTTCAAAATAAGAGGGATTAGACGATCATGCATATCACATACAGGAATGTTCACATAACTTAAACTCCCTCTCCTATATATACCCTAAAAGAAGAATTTCCACTCCATAAAGCAGCCTAACATGATGGAAATTTGGTATTGGCAAGAAGATATATCTGGAAGTGAATCTTAATGGACATGCAGATCTTAGTTCCTAGCAGATTATCAAGAACATTCATCATTGAAAATACATACCCATTCACCAGGGCAAAGAGAACGATAATACTTAGCAAACTTATCGCATTCTGGTGCATCTTCTCCTTTTGCAGCTACACAGCTGCACAAGAATGTCAAAGGTTAAAAAAAAAATGGTGCAACTTTTTCAGTGGCTGTTAACAACAGGCTCAACAAAACAAAAGCAAACAGAGCATGACATACCGATGATATTCAATGTATCGGGTAAAGCAATGCCTTGTTTGGTTTGTAGTTGGGAAACGGAAATCTGCTGGAGCAGTTTCAAGCTGGAAAATAATAGCGCTAATAAGAAATTATTAAAAGAGGCATCAAGCATGCTTATGATGGAATAAGCAACAATTCTAGAAAGATGATTCAGTAAAATAAATGTCACCTTAATTTCAGGTTTCTCATCAGCTGCATCTTGCTCACCAGAGTTGTCTTCTACAACAGTTTCACTACTTGGCTCTAGTGTGCTTTCTTCTACAACAGTTTCACTACTTGGCTCTAGTTTGCTTTCTTCAGCAGGAGGGGTGACTTCACTGCTTTCCTGTGCTACCACAGGTGCAACAGGAGTTTTTTCTTCCGCGGTTTTCTGAACAATAGCTTCAGCTTCCTCAGAAGCAGCCTCCTTCTGGTTTTCAACTAAAGCTATTTTCTCCTGTTTGTCATTCACATAATATTGCTGCAATTCAAAAACATTTTTGTCACTACCATCATCTCAAATCCTACATAACAATATAACATTAGAAATCCAGCATTGAATACTTATGATTTAACATCCAAAATGAATACTGGTGGCAACTTGTCTACATAGTTGTACACTAAAGAACTAAGCATAAAAATAAAATTGCAAATTCCCTGGTGTATTATTGTCTTCCTAGTATCCAATATTTAAATCACTTTACCATTCTAATTATCTAATTCATATAAATGGCAGATTAAACACAGTGGAATTAAATCATCCGTAGAATAGCGTTAATTACGTCCATGATATAGATCTGCCTTAGAATTTCGCTAGGTATTAAAAACAAGAAAATTACATTAATTAAATTAACCCTAATTCTTAACAACAAACATTAGAAGGCAGTGTTGGAAACAATTCAAGAAAAAAAAATAGAAACGGAAGCTAATCAAGACCGAGCTAAAAGCACTCTAGATAGTGGATCAACTAAATAAAGCCTCAATTTATATTATTTGGATTCCAAAATATAAAAGGGAGTCGAATAAAAGTGAAGATCCAATGAGGTTTTGAAGTAGAATTGAACGTTATATTGAGAAGCAATAAGGCAGAGAGTGATGAGAGATGAAGGAATGGTACCTCGGCGAGAGTTTGCGATTTGTCGGTAGCAGATTCCGCCATTGATGATGGAATGAGGAAGAGTTGGTGGGGCGGCTACAACACAAATTGGGGGATTTGGGTGTTGTAGGTCAGAACGCAGAAAAATGAGGTGAAAGTGTGATGGTTTGGTAAATTTGTTTTTGTGACCTTTGTGCTTCTAGATTCGTGAAAAGGTTTTTTCTTTATTTTGTATATTTTAGTTTTAGGCTTAAATATCACCGTAATCTATTTACTCCTTGTAAAATAAAAAGTTTTAAAATGCCCCTTACAAATATAAACATTGCTGATTCACATCTCATTGTTAGATTATGTTTGTGATTTTAAGTGTATAATAGGTATAAACCATTTACTGCTACTCTGCATAAATATAAATTGTTTACATACATTCTCTATATAGGGACAAGGGGCATTTTAAAACTTTTTATTTTATAGGGGTAAATGGATTATGGTGATATTTGCAGGGGTAAATAATATTTAAGTCTTAGTATTATTATTATTTTTATTTTTATTTCTAATATCTATCTATTTATCTATTTATCTATTTATACAAACAAACAACTTATAAAATTACAATTTTAGACATCTTACTTTTTTTGACACATCACCACTTTTGTTTTATTTATCATTTTTTAATTCTACTTTCACTTCCTTTCTCACTCACTCTCAATCTCACATTTCTCTATATTTCTTACTTCTTACACATCTATTATTAGTGGCCACACACCCTTTATTTAAAAATATTTCTTTTCCCAATTTTTTTAATCCATTATATAATCTAATATAATTAAATTAATAATAAATAATCTACAATTTACTCCTATTTACTTTCTAATCTAATATCTATTTATCTATTTATACAAACAAACCACACTTAATCTATTTATACAAACAAACCACATTTAAATTACTCAAATAAGCTTCCCTATTTACTTGACAATTCATCTGACTAATGACAACATTTTCATTTACTATATATCATACTTTTATCAAATTTCTTCTCTCAATTCATTTTCTTCTCACTCCCACTTTTTTCCTACTTTCTCTTACTTTTTTTCTTTCAAAATTCAAAATTCAAATCAAACTCACCAACTTTCTTTACCCACTATCTACTAATCTAATATCTATTTATACAAACCAATCATACTTAAATTACTCAAACAAGTTTTCCTATTTATTTGACAACTCATCTAACTAAGGAAAACATTGTAATTTACTATCACATTTGTTTTCAAATTTCTTTTCTCAATGCACTTTCTTCTCACTCCATTTTTTTTTAACTTTCCTCTCTTTTTTTAAAAAAAAAAATTGAAATTCAAATCAAATCAAATCTACTAATAAACTAAAATAATTAATCCAAACTACGAGATAACTTCACTAATATATAAAAACACGGGATAATTTCACTGATATATAAAAAACACGATATTAATATATAAAAAGAAGGAAAATACACTATCAGCCTTGATACAATTACTGCTACACTTTTGCCTCGTTCTCAAAGGAGACAGAGTGTAGAGGAAGGAAGTCAAGGTGACGGTCTGTATGTGAAGGGAAGTCAAGATTGTGGGAGGAACAACGGTAAAGCTAGTTCTGGGAGGAAGAGGTCTAAATCCAAGAATAGGAAAACATCAGAGTGCCACCATAGTTGCAAACATATTGGGCATTGGAAGAGGGTTTGTCCAAACAAAAAGCAGAGCGCATCCAATTCTGCAAAAATGGTTCAAACCATGATTCTGGCAGTGAAGGGGATATTCTTTGTGTTTCATCTATAGCAAGTGCACAGATGCATGGATTCTTGATTCTGGATGCTCTTACCACATGACGTCGCACCAAGAGTGGTTCACCACATTCAGGTCAGGTAACTTTGGATTTGTTTATTTGGTTGATGATAAAGCTTGTGCTATCAAAGGAATGGGACAAATTAAAATTGCTATAGGTGATGGTGACATACGAACGTTGAACGGTGTCAAACACATTCTCGAGTTGAGAAAGAATTTGATTTCCTTAGGTACTCTACAGTAAAATGGTTTCTCCTATAGTTCTGATGGAGGTAGGGAAATCATGAAGCTCAAAAGGGGTGCCTTGACAGTGATGAAAGCAAAGAGGAATGCAATTAATATCTACAAACTTTTTGGTTGCACTGTTGTAGGTGATGTTGTGTAGAAAAGCTAGAAAATTCACTGGGATATGAGTGCTAGAAAATTATGGCTCTCTCAGAAAAGCTATGTTGAAAAGGTGGTAAACAAATTTGGCACGAGCAATTCAAAGGCTGAGTACTCCACTGGTGAATCAGTTTAAGCTCTCGTTGGACTAGTGTCAAAAGACAAATGCAGAAGTTAGGTATATATCAAAGGGTCCTTATGCCAGTGTTGTTGATTGTTTAATGTATGTTATGGTCTGCACTACACCAGATTTGGCACAAGCTGTAAGTCAAGTGTGCAAGTTTATGTCCAAACCAGGAAAGCATCATTGGTAAGTGGTGTATGGAAATCACATACACTTGTGTGCAAGTATACACTGTCCAAAAACAAGTAGTAAAAAGATCGAACCCACAGAGATTGAAAAACTCACTTTTAAAATTAATATAAAGTAATAAAGTGTAAAGTAACAAAGTAACATAATAATTTTGGTTTTTTTGTTTGATGATCACAACTAAGTTAGAAAGCAAAGTAAAAATGTTGATAGTGTAAAAGAGAAAAGCTAGTTGGAATGTTTTCATCAAGTAATTTACTTATAAGTGTTTGATGCGGTATGTGATGCTTTACCTTTGAATGTTGTTGCATTAGCTATGTGCCTTTTGGTCACTTTCTTGAGTATCATTACCGACTCTTATGATCCTTGTTCTATGCAAGAAAGAAAGGGGTGTTAGTGTCAATCTTGCCTCCTAACAATTATCCAATTTGCTTAAATAAATTCACTCTTGTATTTTAAGTACCCACAATTACCCTATGGACTATACTATCCTATCTCTAGGACTTAGCATGGTTTTCACAAAGTTTTCTTTATGTAAAACACTCACCCATATTAGTTCTTGAGTTCTTAATTGTAAGCCATCTTTGGTCATTTACAAATCTTACTTATTCTAAGTGATCAGGTTCAAAATAAGTATTTGGAAAGATTATCAAGCAAGAACTAAAGTACAAACATACATACATACATCATACTTACTTAAAAGCTCATTAAATGATTAGAACATTCCAACTAAGAAAGGTTTAGCTAGCAAGAGACATTGCAAGATATATATAAACTGAATAGACCATGTTTATATATATAGAAATCACAAAAGAGAAACAACAAGAGTAAAGTTACAAATGTTGAAAACCTTTGTATGAAATCTTTAGCAATGCACTAGCATTACTCCTTAGCACTATACAAACACTATGAAAATGAGTTAAGGAGGAATTATGAATTCCTTCCTCTTCCTCTAAAAATATAAAAACTAACTATGTATATTGAAATTTTGATCTAACTTATGGATTGTGATATATTTCCAAATGAAGATGTGAGGTCCTTTTATAGCTTTCAAGTGAGGTGCTTCCTTCCTTCATGTTGAAGTCATCTTGAGTGGATCATATTTGTAGTTGCTTTCCGAGCTTTATCCATGTTGAAATCTTTGACTAATGACATAGGGCGGTTCATTGATGTGTGAACATGTGTCCCTATGTTGGTGACTCTTCAAAGCTATGCCTATAGCTATGTGTGAATGGTAGCGCCTACTATACAAGGTTGGATGGCATCGAGAGAACCAAGCGAGGAGGTCATCACTTGCAAGTGGATGCATATGAAACAGTCGCTTATTCACCGAGTAGTGCAGGATTTGATGCAGGATCGGTGCGAGAGCATTGATGCGATTAGCATTGAGATCTTGACCAACAAAACATCAAACATACCACAATATATCCAAAATGGCCTAATAATAACTATAACCATTCAAATCACTCAAGTTATCATATATCACATAAAATACTATATAAACTCTTTATTATTACTTGAAAGAGAGCAAATACTAAGTTTAAACATATGAAATACTCTATATAAAATAGAGTTATCACACCCCCAAACTTAAACCATTGCTTGTCCGCAAGTAATGACAAAGACAAACTATTAAAAACTATAATTCTAGAAGATAGATCAGTTTGATATTTGGTTTTTTCATGAGGAGTTCCCTATGAACTTCATTTCTTTAACAATTTTTCTTGTGCCTTTATTTCTTCAAAACTACCAAAGCTATTCAAACTCTTTTGTGTGTGTGTGAACCCACTGAGTTGAGATTGGTTCCAAGACTAAGTGAAAAAATTTCCTCCTAGCTTTTGAAAGGATTGGTTCATCTTTGGTCACACCAAAATATTTTTCAAAAGAGAGATTAGACTCACAAAATTTTCTCAAGTGTTGGGGAGTTCTAAAATCAAAGGGCTTGGTTGAATCTTTCAAAGCTTTTGAGCCAATGCATTTTTCTATTTTTTTGTGTGGATCTTTTGAGCAGATGCAATACTTCTTTGAAGTGATTTGTGCATTGATTTTTTTCTGCATTTTGTTTTTTCTTCAATGTAGTATGCATTGATGCAGCTGCATTGATGATGCTTTTTCTTTTTCTAGCTCATATTACCTTCCTCACTGACCTCCAGATGCAAATGCACTTTGGCACAGGTCTTTGACCTCCAGATGCATACATTTTTTCTTTGCACTTTGGCACAGTTCGATTTTTGAACTATCCTCCAAATACATTTATTCTCGCATGGCATGTGTCTTTGACCTCCGGATGCATTCATGTACTTAGGCACAGGTATAGTTTCAAAAGATTCAGGATATGGCTTTGTCCACTTTTTTGTATTCTTTTTGTGCATTGTTTATTCTTATACTTTTGAAATTCAGCCTTTGTTTTCATAAAACACCCCCAAACTTAATTCTTTAAGCTCTTCTTTCTTTTTAGTAAAGCTTTGTTTTGACCTAAGCTTACCAAAAATTCCCCTTGCATCAGATTGATCTTTTAAATAGCAAGGTTTTTTTCATAAACTCAGTTTTGAAGTGTTGAAGTAAAAATAATTTTGGTTTTTCTAAGAAATAAGGCTTCTTTTTCTCTTTTTCATCATAAAAATTCCATCCATAGGGTTTTCACCATTTTTTTGAAAAACTGATCTTTTCTACTAAAATATTTAGATACTACTTTGTTAAGTACATCTTATATTTAAATAAACTAAAAACTACTTAAAAACATATATATTTACTATATAAAACATATTAATTAAACACACAACATATTAGATAGAAACAAACATAATTAAACATAACATGCAAATCCCCCCCCCCCCCCAAACTAAAAACTACTTAAGGGGTTGCAGTGCCCTCACTGCAATTTTGTTCAGAAATACAAACCATTTGTTCAAAATAGGGGAGAGGGATTAGTACAACCAGGAAATAGTCGAGATAGAAACAAAACAAGTTTATAGCGGTTTATGTGAAAACTTGTAAAGTGATACTCATTTCTTTGCTCCACTCTCGATTCTCGGTGCTTTGCACCGCTTGGAGGAGTGTGTTTCACCTTCTCGCTTCTTCTCTTTGGGTGGCTTGCTTGGTGTTTCTTCTGCAGGTGCAGATGCACCTCCTACTTTTGGTGTAGTTGCAGGAATTGGTTCTTGAACGATGCAGTGCATCGATCTTGATCGCATCGATTTCTTCCTTTTAGGGGTTAATTTTGCTCGCTGCTGCGCAGTTGTTGCTTGAAGAATTTCTGAGTGTTGTGCAATGCCTCTCTCTTTTGTTGAGCCATTTGTTCCAGAACCAGTTTGATAGTTGCCTCATCATGCATTGTTGTTGCCTGTTGTGCAGCAAAGACAAGTGATGCAGGAGCATCACTCTGCATCTCAACAGTTTGAGCTACAGGCTCCTGTGTAGATGTTTTTTCTCGTTGATCTTCTTTGTTGAGTCCTTCTTCTTCTCTTTCCTGAAAAATCTCTTTCTCAAGAGCAGAAATAACATTAGAAGTAATGTTGCTTGGGCTAGAAGGTACTTCTTGTTCTGTTGGCATAACAGGGTTGGTTCTTACGTGTGTGAGTTGTTTTGTGTGGTTCATTTGTTGGAGAGGGTGGTGGAGGGGTTGTTTGTGGTGGTGATAGTACTGGTGGATCATTGAGGGAGGGTAATGGTGATTTTGGAATGGAGGAGGACTCTTGATTTGGTGAGATGATGGGTGTTTTGGTAACTGGTGAAGTAATAGGGGTTTGTTGTTGGGTTGATGCTGAGGTTTGTTTGGCATATTTTTGCCTAGCAATTTCTTCTAAAATTACTCCTCTAGCATGCTCCTCTTCTTCTTCACCAATTTCAGTCTCACTTTCTTCCTCCTCTTCTTCTTCAACTTCCTTATCCATTTCTTTTTCTAGTTCCTCATCCTCATTATCGAATCAAACATTTCTTCAATCACAGGTTCTATCACAACCTTCTTCTTTCCTTTGGATTGCTTCCTAGTCACCTTCTTCTTGGTGCTAGGTTCCTCTACCTTCTCTTTACCTTTCCTTCCTTCTTCAACCTCTTTCTCCTCTTCTTCTTCACCTTCACTCTCGCACTCCAACTTGGGAATTCGGGGGCATTCACTTGGCCCACAAGATCAAAGATCTTGTCAAAGACCAATTGAAGCGGTCATGTTGATCATTCCGAAATTTCCATACTGACCCTCGCTTACGCATGTAATGCTCTTGCATTGTAGGTGCAGGGCCTCTTACATTTCTCAATTTCTCCTTTACTTCAGCACTCAAATTACCAGGGGGAAATTTCCTTTGTTCATTAGCAGCTATTGGAACACCCTCTTTCATGCACAATTCAAGAATGAGACAAAGGAAAAAGAAATCCCTTTGATTTTGTTGAGCATGCAAGAATCTCTCTAGCAATCAATCTACCTATGTCTACATTTCCCTCAGAGAGAATTGTATCTAGCAAGATCAATCTCTCTTTGGTCATTGCATATGTGTGTGATGTAGACAGAATTGAATTGGCTATGAACAAATGCCAATTACCTAATGCATTTATCAAATAATTGCTTCTAAGCTTAATCTCATTAGGTGTAAATTTTTCCCATACATATTACTGGTATAGCAATCCTATTCCTCAATTCTTCCATTTCTTTCTTAAAGGCCTTGGCCACTTTATTTTCAAATTCATTCCCATTGTACTTCAGCATATAATGTTCATTCAATTTCTTGGCATGAAAGTGTACAAGTTTACCTCTCACCATGGAAGTGTAGGAATGTTCTCGCTCCTTCTTGTGGTGTGATTCCAAAGATAGAACTCTCTCTCACTATGTCTTCAATGTAGCCTCCTCTTGGTAGCACGAAGTGGTCCCAATTGAGATTGGCCATTGTTGACATGAATGATGGGCTAGCCTTCTTCAAATTATACCCTCTCGGGTAGTAGATGCATGTTCAGAGATGAACATTGCCATCGTTTCTTGCTGTTGAATCCTTGGCTTTCCCTTTCTTGATTGATGATGATGATGCATGCATGACTTTCTTCTCTTTCTGAGGAGTTTTGGCCTGCTTGCCTGATGATTTTTGTGCTGATTGCTTTTTCACCATTGTAATTGCTTTGAATTTCTAGGTTTTGATTGCTTGTGTGTTTGAGAAAAATTGGAGATGATAATGTGAAGGGTGGTTTGTGTTTGGATGAGAGAAATTTGCGAATGAAGCGGGGGGTAGCGGTAACAAAAGGTTTTATGTTTCGGGAAGAAAGAAGTTAGTGGATTTATTAGGTAGCCGTTAGCATTGCGTCTTCGCGCATGCATCATGCCATGTGTCTTGCTTTGGCTACCAATGCGTCATTAATCTTGCTTAACCTCCCTTTGATCTTCCTAAGCCTTATGATTCACACTTAACCAATTTTCTTCAAGTTTATAAATTTTCGATCATGCAGGCACATTTTTCTTCAATGCAGTGCATTTGATGCAGCTGCATTAGTTTCCTGCATTTCTGCAAAACAACTAAAAACATAAAATTGCACAAAAATAATTAAAAACAATGGGTTGCCTCCCATTAAGCGCTTGTTTTAAGAGTCTTGTCAGCCTGACTATCTCTTTTCACTTAGAGATTTTTCAAATAGGTGGTGGTTTTGTCTCTCACCACATGTTCACCATAGTACATTTTAACTTTCTGACCATTCACCTTGAAGACAATATTTGAGGTTTTATCAAATAAGTCTACTGCTCCATGTGGATAAACCTTTATCAACTTATATGGTCCTGACCACCTTGATCTAAGTTTACCAGGAAATAGCTTCAACCTAGAGTTGTATAGCAGAACTAGTCCTCCTTCTTTCAATTCTCTTCTGTGAATTTTCTTGTCATGCCATTTCTTAGTTTTAGCTTTGTAGATTTCAGCATTCTCATAAGAGGTTTGCCTAATTTCTTCTAGCTCATCAAGCTCTATCATTCTCTTTTTACCTGCCTTGTTCAAATTGAAATTGAGCTTCTTGATAGCCCAATAAGATTTGTTTTCTAATTCCATGTGTAAATGGCATGCTTTTCCATAGATTAATTTGTAAGGGGACATTCCTAAGGGTGTTTTGAATCTTTGTTCTATATGCCCATAAAGCATCATCCAAATGTAAAGACCAATCTTTCCTATTTGGACTTACCATTTTTCTAGCATTCTCTTAATTTCCTATTGGATAAGTGCGCTTTGTCCACTAGTTTGTGGGTGGTATCTTCAGAGCTATCTTATGTTTAACTCCATACTTAGCTAGAAGGTTTTCTATGATCTTATTGCAAAAGTGTGAACCTTCATCATTAATGATAGCTCTAGGAGTTCCAAATCTAGTGAATATATTTCTTTGTAGAAACTTACTCACTGATTTAGCATCATTATTAGGTAATGCTATCGCCTCTACCCATTTGGACACATAATCAACAGCTACTAAGATATATAAATTGCCAAAAGAGGGTGGAAAAGGTCCCATGAAATCCATGCCCCAAACATCAAATAATTCAATTTCTAAAATATTTGTTCTAGGCATTTCATGCTTATCAGAAATATTCCCTGCTCTTTGACATTTATCACAATATTTGACCATAAAATAAGCATCTTTAAATAAAGTAGGCCAAAAATAACTGATTTGTAATACCTTAGCATTGCTTTGTTCTAGTGCTTCCAAAGTGTCCTCCATAAGGTGCGAGAATGGCAATGCGTAATAATCTTGCTTGTTGCTCCTCTTCGTGTATGCATTCCTCATTAATTGATCGGGCACATCTTGTAAAGGAATGGATCATCCCAATAGTATTGCTTGACTATGTGGAAGAATCTTCTCCTTTGTTGATATGTCATATTCTTTGGTACTACTTTGCTTGCAAGGAAATTTACAATATCAAGAAACCATGGTGCAGATGCATTTGATGCTCTGCATTGCTTATAGCAAATGCGGTTTCATGTTTTGCATTGACTGTGATTGCCAATAGTTTTTCATCTAGAAAACTCTCCTTGATTTCTTCTCCTTGTGTACCAAGTGATTCTCCTTCAATCCTTGATAAATGGTCTGCTACTTGGTTTTCTACTCCTTTCTTGTCTCTAATTTCAAGATCAAATTCTTGTGTAGAGTAAAATCCACCTTATCACCTTGGCTTTGCATCTTTCTTTGAAATTAGATACTTAATGGCAGAGTGATCAGTATAGACAATAATTTTAGTGCCAACTAAGTATGATCTAAATTTTTCAAATGCAAAGACCACAGCTAATAATTCCTTTTTCAGAATCGTGTAGTTCACCCGAGCTTCAATTAATGTCTTGCTAGCATAATATATGGAATGAAAGACCTTATCATACCTTTGCCCTAGGACTGCTCCTACTGCAAAGTCACTAGCATCACACATTAATTCAAATGGCTCGCTCCAACTGCGGAGTCACTATCATCGTGCAATACCAATGCCTTTTAAGCTTGTCAAAAGCTTCTATACAAGAGTCATCAAAGATAAATTCTACATCATGTTGCAAAAGCATGCATAATGGTTTTGAGATTTTGAAAAATCTTTGATAAACCTTCTATAGAAACTAGCATGGCCTAAGAAGCTCCTGATACCTTTAATTGTATTGGGTGGTGGCAAATTCTCAATGACATCAACTTTAGCTTTGTCTACCTCTAGACCTTTCTTTGAAATTCTATGTCCTAGCACAATGCCCTCTTGTACCATAAAATGGCACTTTTCCCGATTTAAGACTAAATTTGTTTCTTCACATCTATTGAGAATTTGTTCCAAGTTTGTTAAGCAAACTTGAAATGTTTCTCCAAAGATAGAGAAATCATCCATGAATACTTCCATTGATTGCTCAATGAAATCTGAGAATATAGACATCATGCATCTTTGGAATGTAGCAGGTGCATTACATAAGCCAAATGGCATCCTTCTAAAAGCCAAAGTACCATAAGGGCATGTAAAGGTGGTTTTGTGTTGATCCTTAGGCTCAATGGCTATTTTATTATAGCCTGAATAGCCATCTAGGAAACAATAAAATTCTTTCCCTACTAGTCTATCTAAAATTTGGTCTATGAATGGTAAAGGAAAGTGATCCTTTTTGGTAGCTTTGTTGAGTTTTCTGTAATCCATACAGATTCTCCACCCCGTGATGTGATTCTAGTTGGTATCAACTCATTCTTTTCATTGGCTATTACTGTCACACCCTCTTTCTTTGGTACACATTGGACAGGACTTACCCAAACACTGTCTGATATGGGGTATATGATTCCAGCATCTAGCCACTTAATGATTTCCTTTTTCACAACCTCTTTCATAATAGGATTTAGTCTTCTTTGACTCTCTATGCTATTTTTGGAATTTTCTTCCAAAATAACTCTATGCATGCATATAGAAGGACTAATTCCTTTGATATCCGCCATTTGCCAACCTATAGCTTTGGTATGCTTCTTGAGAGTACTAATGAGATCACTCTCTGTTTTGATGTTAAATCGAAGCAATGATAACAAGTAAAGTCTCATTTGTTCCTAAGAATGCATACTTAAGGTGTTCAGGCAGTATCTTCAATTCTAACTTAGGAGGTTGTTCTATTGAGGGTAAGTTCTTCTTGAGAATTGGATCCTCAAGATTGAGTGGTTCATAAGTCCTAGCCCATACTTCCTTACAAGAGTTTTCTATTGGCTGATTTCCTTTTCTAGTATTTCATCATCTAGCAATGCATTTGCATCTAATGCATCTGCATTGGCTAAATGATCATCTTTTGCTTGTAAAATTGTTTTTCTACCAATTGATCTAGAGAAAATAAGGATGAACACTCTTCTCGTATCCTCTGCAGGATACTTCATAGCATTCATTACATTGAATTTTATCTCTTGATCATTCACTCTCATAGTGAGTTCACCTTTCTCGCACATCAATTATGGTTTTACCGGTTGCTAGAAATGGTCTACCTAGGATAATAGGTACTTCCTTATTCGCATCAAAGTCAAGGATAACAAAATCTACAGGAATACAAATTTATCTACCTTGACTAAGATGTCTTCTATGATACCTTCAGGATAGGCTATTGATCTATCATCCGCTAATTGAAGTGTCACAGTTGGTTGGTTTTGCATTTCCAATTTCTAAGCTGGTCAAAAATAGATTTAGGCATCAAGTTGATGCTTGCTCCTAAATCACATAAAGCTTTTACCAAGATAGGATTTTCCTATAGAAAATGGAATTGTAAATCTACTGGATCCTTCAATTTCCTAGGGATCTTATTTTGCATAAGCAAACTACAATCTTCTCATCATAGCAATCTGTTTCAAACTCACCTAATCTTCTTCTCTTAGTAAGCACATCCTTCATAAATTTTGCATAATTTGGCATTTGTTGGAGGGCTTCTACTAAAGGAACATTGATGTGTAATTGTTTTAGTACCTCTAGGAATTTACCAAACCGCTTCTCCTCATGTGCTTTTTTGGTCTTTGAGGATAAGGAGGAGGAGGGTATTCAGTACTAACTTAGGTAGTGGACTTTGAACTTTTTGTGATGCGAGGAGCACTAGATGCTACTGCATTGGTTTCTTTTTGATTTTTGGTTTTTCTCCCTTTTCTACACTTTCCTTCTCGATTAACTCTACAAGATCCTTACCACTTCTTAATGAAATAGCCTTAACCTCGCTCTTTTCCTTTGGTTTGGGAAGGAGTAGCTTCTGATTTGAAGGTAAGGCACCTTGTGGCCTTTGATACAGAGTGTGGCTAATTGACCAACTTGATTCTCTAAGTTCTTAATGGAAGCATCTTGGGTTTGTCTAGCGAGTTCTAGATTCACCTATAAATGCTTTAAGCATGGTTTCTAGAGAATTCTCGGTGGTAGGTTGAGAGTTTCTTTGGTTATTTTGAATTTGGGAATCTGGTGGGTTGGTTGGCGTAGTTGGAGCGATTCTAGAGTGCGGGTGCACTATTGTTGCTCCATCTAAAATTGGGATGATCTTTCCAACCGGGATTATAAGTGTTGGAATAAGGGTTGTTATTCCTATTATAACCTACATAATTTATAGAGATAGGGTTGCTAGAACACTCCTCATACAAGTGACCTCCTCCACAAGACACACAACTAGGTGTGCCTGGAGGTACTTGTTCTCATCACGCACTAAGATCTTGCTGGTGATGCTCTGTTTGCATTAGATGCGATAGCATTGCGAAGTGAAGTTTTTCATTAAATTAGCTAGAGTGGCTACTTGAGCGGATAGGCGGATATATCATTAATTTCATGTACCCGATGGTTTCTTTTGGGCACTTACCCTCTCAAGAGGCCAACTAGAGCTATTATTCGCTATTCTATCAATTAATTCACATGCTTCATTGTATGATAGATTTAATAACACTCCACCAGATGATGCATCAAACATTATTCTGGTTTGAGGTTCTAAACCATTATAAAATGTTTCCATTTGAATAATAACATGTAAACCATGATGAGGACATTTTCTTAAAAGTTCCTTCCATCTTTCCCATGCTTCAAATAAAGACTCAAACTCTTTTTGTCTAAAAGATGTAATATCATTTCTTAACTTTGGCATTTTTGATAGGTGGGAAATATTTTCCTAAAAATTTTTCATCCATTTCATTCCATGAATGAATAGAGTTAGGCTCTAAAGAATTTAGCCAAGCCTTAGCTCTATCTTTCAAAGAATATGGAAATAACCTTAATCTAAATGCATTTTCACTCACACGGTATAATAAAATTACTACATACTTCTAGAAATTGCCTTAAATGCAAATGAGGATCTTCATGAGGAGATCCTCCAAATTGACCAATAGTTTGAAGCATTTGAAACATCATAGGCTTAAATTCAAAATGCATGGCATCAATATGAGGTCTATTTATGCTAGTTTGCATGTTTTGATGATCAAATCGAGCATAATCCTCATAGGTCTATCTCTATCATTAATCATACCTATGTGATCCATGTGGATGAGATTTTCTCTATGAACTTCTTCTTGAGAGCATCTTTGTGAACTGTGGTCTCCTCTCACCGAGTGTGGCCTTGAGCTTTGTTCTTCACCTGAATGACATGTTGCAAGCTTGTTGATTTTGCTTCGGAGCCTTAGCAATCTCACGAATCTTCTTTCTATTTACGGATCTAAACTATATTCGGAGTTCTCGTACATATACTAAGTACCATGTACTTTTGTTGTGTAAACTTTAAAAACCGGAATTTATATACAACACTAAATTACTATATATCAGAATTTTAAAAAGAATTTACTTCAATCCCCGGCAACGGCGCCAAAAACTTGGTGTATGGAAATCACATACACTTGTGTGCAAGTATACACTGTCCAAAAACAAGTAGTAAAAAGATCGAACCCACAGAGATTGAAAAACTCACTTTTAAAATTAATATAAAGTAATAAAGTGTAAAGTAACAAAGTAACAAAATAATTTTGGTTTTTTGTTTGATGATCACAACTAAGTTAGAAAGCAAAGTAAAAATGTTGATAGTGTAAAAGAGAAAAGCTAGTTGGAATGTTTTCATCAAGTAATTTACTTATAAGTGTTTGATGCAGTATGTGATGCAGCTGCACTGAATGCTGTTGCATAAGCTATGTGTCTTTCGGTCACTTTCTTCAGAATATCATTACCAGCTCTTATGATCCTTGTTCTATGCAGTAAAGAAAGGGGTGTTAGTGTCAATCTTGCCTCCTAACAATTATCCAATTTGCTTAAATAAATTCACTCTTGTATTTTAAGTACCCACAATTACCCTATGGACTATACTATCCTATCTCTAGGACTTAGCATGGTTTTCACAAAGTTTTCTTTATGTAAAACACTCACCCATATTAGTTCTTGAGTTCTTAATTGTAAGCCATCTCTGGTCATTTACAAATCTTACTTATTCTAAGTGATCAAGTTCAAAATAAGTATTTGGAAAGATTATCAAGCAAGAACTAAAGTACAAACATACATACATACATCATACTTACTTAAAAGCTCATTAAATGATTAGAACATTCCAACTAAGAAAGGTTTAGCTAGCAAGAGACATTGCAAGATATATATAAACTGAATAGACCATGTTTATATATATAGAAATCACAAAAGAAAACAACAAGAGTAAAGTTACAAATGTTAAAAACCTTTGTATGAAATCTTTTAGCAATGCACTAGCATTACTCCTTAGCACTATACAAACACTATGAAAATGAGTTAAGGAGGAATTATGAATTCCTTCCTCTTCCTCTAAAAATATAAAAACTAACTATGTATATTGAAATTTTGATCTAACTTATGGATTGTGATATATTTCCAAATGAAGATGTGAGGTCCTTTTATAGCTTTCAAGTGAGGTGCTTCCTTCCTTCATGTTGAAGTCATCTTGAGTGGATCATAGCTGTAGTTGCTTTCCAGAGCTTTATCCATGTTGAAATCTTTGACTAATGACATAGGGCGGTTCATTGATGTGTGAACATGTGTCCCTATGTTGGTGACTCTTCAAAGCTATGCCTATAGCTATGTGTGAATGGTAGGCGCCTACTATACAAGGTTGGATGGCATCAGAGAACCAAGCAGGAGGTCATCACTTGCAAGTGGCACTAGTGCAAAATTGGCTTTAGGAAGCACCATTTAGTATCGGTTATATAAACAGCTGATACTAAATGTAGGTGCGGTGGCAATTTTGAAATTAAATGGAAGTTTTCAATTTTCACGCTTACATTTAGTATCGGTTGTTTAAACAACCGATACTAAATGTGTGTCTCTAACACATTTAGTAGCGGGTTTTAGAACAACCGATACTCAAGGGCCTGTTTAATTTTCTAACACAACACGCGTTCTCCTTTCTCTGAAATTCTCACTCTATCACGCACGAACACTCTCAAGTCTCTCACTCACAATCGACGTTCTCTCCTTCTCTCACCGTTTCCGTTCTTCTTCCCCACTCACGACGTTCTCTCCGTCTCCGTGCTCCGTTCTCTCGCTCGCTCTACTCTCACCGTCTCTCTCACTCATGACGGTGTGAGTAGCAGAGCACCGACGATCTCTCACCATCACAAACCCTAAGTTTTCGAACAACCTTCTTCTCTCTCACACACTGGTTTGTATTCTTATCTCGAATTTGAATTAATCGATTTGAATTTGAAACCCTAAACTCGAGTGTTCTATTTGCGATTTGAAGTAATCAGATTAAAATTAAAATAGTGAAAGACCTTGGAGTGGGTACGAGAAGCATCAACTCAAATTTCACTCACCAAGAGTTGTTTGCGGTGTTGGAGATTGAAATTGAGGTATGTTTGCGAGTGGGTATTTGAATTTGAAACCCTAAGTTGTTCCACATTTTTGTCAATTTTGTCGAGTGTGTGTTTCACCTATATCTGCGTCTCATTCTCACTGTGTGTTATGCTATTAAAGAAAATGGTTATACTATTTAATATTAATTTTTGTTCATTCTATGTGTTATGCCTCATATAAAGCTGTTGCATTGGTATTGGCACATTTCGGATAGTGTTTTGTTCATTTTTGAAATGGTCGGTGCTTGAAATTTTTGATTCATTCACGATTTACATTGTTTGGCTTTGTTTTGAACTTGTCATGGACATTGTTATGTTATCCCAATTTCACAGTTACGATTATTTTCCTTTGTAGGTGTTCAATGATTTGATACAAATATGTTTGTTTATTTTCTTTCCTATACGTGAGAATTAATGCTTCAAAGAAATTTAGTTTTAAAGTTAACAATTTCTTTGATGCATTTTTCCACTCCTTTTTCATGAAGGCTAACTCGAGTGTTATCGTCGCTTTCTTGGAAGTTAGAGTGTTACAAGCATACAACAACGCATACTCTACAACCAAGTATGCGTTGTCTTTCAAAGGGATTCTAATTTCTAATAAGGTCATTATTTTTCTCGCGATTTCTCTCTTCAGCTCCACCTTTTGTGTTATCATCAGTTTAGATGTCATGTCAGTATCACATTTATTCTTGTAATCCCACCTGTGTCCTTGAAGTTGAAATTTCAGCAATGCAATCTCAACCGGTGCATCACATCAGTGTCCCTCTCCTTCCTCATGTTCGACTCTGCTTTGGCCTTCTGTAACACACCTGTGAGTGATTTATTTATTACTAATATTCAATCTATTTATCTCTTCCTTTGCACTCAGAAGTTTGGACATGTGAATGAGTTTTGCTAAGCTCCCGCACTTGCACAAGGTGTTCTTCTCACTAGTGCAAAAATGACTTTAGACAGCACCATTTAGTATCGGTTGTTTAAACAGCCGATACTAAATGTAGACGCGGTGGCAATTTTGAAATTAAATTGAAGTTTTCAATTTTCACGCTTACATTTAGTATCGGTTGTTTAAACAACCGATACTAAATGTGTGTCTCTAACACATTTAGTATCGGGTTTTTAGTCAACCGATACTAAATGTGTGTTATCTCCTTCTCTTCAAACACATTTAGTATCGTTTTATTAACAACCGATACTAAAGCGGCCCTTTAATTTAGCATAACACGTTCTCTTCTCTCCTTCTCTCTCAAGTCACTCACTCTCTCACGAACGACGCTCTCACTCTTGTCTTCCTCACTTGAAGTCACTCACTCTCTCACGAACGACGCTCACTCGTCTTCCTCACCGCCGTTCTCTCTCACCGCCGTCGCGTGCTCATTTGTCGTTCTCTCTCGAAGGCCGCTTCGTTCGTCTTCCTCACTCACGAAGTCTTCCTTCCTCGCCGTCTCACCGCCGTTTCTCTACCCCTTGCGCGAAGTCTTCCCTTCCTCGCGTAGTCTCACCGCCGCTTCTCTACTTGCATGCGAAGTCTTCCTTCCGTTCCAAAAGAACTTTCTTCTCTTCATCGACTGGTTTGTATTTTTCTATGAATGATTGTGTTCTATTTGCATTTGAAACCCTAAACTCAATGTTCTATTTGAATGATTGTGTTCTAAAAATAAGAGAAGATAGTATTTGAATTTGAAACCCTAAACTCGGTGTTCTATTTGAAACCCTAAACTCAATGTCTATTTGAATGATTGTGTGATGTATGCATTTTTACTAAAGAAATTTGATGCTCTGATTAATGATTATTGCTAAATGTCTTGAAGGAATGCTTTGGAGTTGGAGTTGGTTATGTCATCTTGCACTTTTATAGTGATATATTTATTTTAGTTTTAGCATAGTACAAGGTATTTTGGGTCTTTAACAAACTTGATTATGGAGTTTGTGGTTTCATTTACTCTTAAAATTTATACATTTTATTTTTGAAATTTGGTTTAAATCAAGGATCTGTGGTTATGTTCTATTATTGTGTGTAGTTTGATGTGTGATGACTATAGGTTTCTTTGTTTGGACTTGGCAATTGAGTCACCTCCCATTAGTTAGCAAGTTTTAATCAAGAAAAATATTATCAATTATCAGCCCCCTTTGGCGTGTTATGGTCATCTCAATGTAATGATGCAGATTGTTGTGATTGAAGAACAAAAAAGGGGTTATTGAAAAGGTTGAACATCAACCCACTGGCGAGAGTGGAAAATTGACACCTAGAAAAACAAATGTGACTCATGAGGTGCATTGGAAGGTGGATATTAGTTAAATTTCAGCGGAGACCAAGGTAAAGTAGACTGATTTTTCAGTTTCTGGTTTTAGTGGTTTTGACATTTCCCAGTTTCAATTGATGTTCTTCAATATTCTTCTTATTACAAATAAAGATAAAAAAGAAGCACTGGAGTTGTTCTTCAATGTTCTTCAATATTCTTCTTATTACAAATTTGTATAGAGTGATATGCTTATATGTAGGTTGAGTTATTGATGTCTTGATGTGTAGAGGTTGGGTAATGCTTCAAAAATTGGATTTTCTGGTGCAAATGTACTTAATGGAGCTTTGGGAGATTTTGATAGTTTTGTATTTAAGATTTACTATTACTAAATCTTCTAATATCTCGGATATGCTTACTAGTTGAACTATCTGTAGTTGCTTCAAAGACTTATTGAGGTTTTTTATATGGAAATACTATGCCGTAGGTAATTCAACCGTCAATGCGGGATAGTAGTCCTATCTGTTAAATCAGGTTTTCTACATGTATCAAAAGCAAACATTCCTGTCTGTTGTTGGCTATGCTTGTTTTGTGTTGCATCCCAGATTTAAAGAATTGCTTTTCTACCATAAGAGAGTTTTTTTGTGTTATATGCTTTATCTTACAGGGTGCTGGCTTCCACTTTCCATGCAGAAAAAGACAGGAAGAGGGAAAATTGCACAAAATAGTAGGTTTTGTGGGAGTGGAGAAACCTCACATTGTCAGGAATATAGCAAAGCCTAGAGTTGATCAAATCAAGGGAAGACAGTTATTCGCAACCAATTCTAAGTTTCTGCTGAATGGGTTTGATAGATATTCTGTGTTCTTCCATATTTCTTTTACGCTCGTTGAGTCTACTAGCAGATCAGGGGTATGTGGCCACTACACGTAGGTGTGGAGTCTTCAGGAACTGTTAGCTGGACAGTCTTCAGTGCAAGTATATTTGTGCTTGTTGCTCTTATCCTCTCCATGTATCTAATATTTGAGCATTTAGCTGCCTATAATCAGCCCGAGGTTTCTACACGTGTTCCTTTACTTCTGAGTCCTTATTTTTCCTGCACCAACAGATTCACTATTTATGTATTGACTACCTTCAGTTTCTTTATGCTTATTGTAATTGCAGTCTATGAAGTGAGTTAACTATATCTTGCCTGTATTACTTTTTCCTTTCATATAATAATATTTTCTACATTGTTTCCTTTAATTCAGGAGCAGAAGTTTTTGATTGGTCTCATTTTAATGGTTCCTGTCTATGCATTGGAATCGGTAAGAGATGCCAAGTAAATGGCCTAATACTCCCTGTTCTCTTTATATAGAAGCATTTACCTGGGTCTATTAATTCTTAAGAATTATCTTGTCGGTGTCTTCCACAATCGGACTATAATGCCTCTCTTTTCACTTTTTCACATTCATACTTATGTTGGGTTAGTTTGTTTTTTGAAATGGTCCACCATCTAATGGTGATCTTTGTGATATCTAATTGATAACTGATGATTGAAACTGAAAAAAAGCTGCCTCCTTTTTATATCACTCAAATTTTGTTCTTATATTACTGATAATATAACTTGATAAAAGTTTGGATTACATTTACCAGAACAGACTATCTATATCCTGCTGTGACTTGTCAAACATTAGTTTCAGTGTGTCTGCTTTGTGTATTTATCCATCCTTGGAAGTTTTTTTCGGTTTATTTTATACAATTATACAATGTCTCAGCTTTTTCTATGTCTTCAATCACTTGCTTAGTCCCTTAGTGTATATGCTATATCTATTTTCTTTCAAATAGCTTCTTCACTAGCCACTCACATCCTATTATTTATTGCAAGTAATAAGTTTGGGCTTTTTTATAGATTTCCATTACCATTCCTATTAGAATTTCTATCATTTGACAGTTGGAAATCGTTTTAGGTGTTCGATTTTGCCTACATGACTATGACTTTTTCTAGGGCGCCTCAAGAAAACAAAAGTCGATAGACTCCTAATGTGTTGGTGGGACTTCACAGGCTTCACACACATCTTTCT
This sequence comes from Oxytropis ochrocephala, assembly GCA_020916435.1. Lineage (NCBI taxonomy): Eukaryota > Viridiplantae > Streptophyta > Magnoliopsida > Fabales > Fabaceae > Oxytropis > Oxytropis ochrocephala. The sequence goes on along the minus strand of CM037092.1, from coordinate 84,450,587 downwards.
TGAGGGTTATTTTGTTTTCGCACCCACTTGGTGAAGTTTGTGAGTCATTCAATTGTTCTCTCACATTGTAACACGAGATATAGCATTGTTTAAATTTGGAGTACTATTATGAGGAATTTGCGAGCTTTAAATTTAATTGATGAAAATTCATTTGGTAACAAATAACAGGAAGGAATATAGCAAAGGTGATTCAAGGTACGTAGGAAGGGATGCGGTTTGTAGTTCTTTGTTGAAGGACTAACAACGCTTTTTGAAGGTCCAAACTAGTATTCTAGCGGTGTAAGTTGAAATTAAAGAGATAAAGACTACTATTGCTATGATGTAAAAGTAGTTTTTTTGGTATTGTGATCTCACTTTGTTTTTGTGTTTAATATCATGATTATAGATATGCAATAGCTACTGTTTTTGTTCCTAATTAAGGGTTTTGACCTCCTCTTGATATAATGGTCCATTATCCTCAAGTCTTACACATTTTTATTCAAATTAGGAGTGCAAAGCATTAATAGGAGTGCAATAGCTCTTGTCTTTTTATCATTATATCAATAGGAGTGCAAAGATTAATTCTCCCGATTATGGACCATTGCCTCCTGGTGCTCCCCGCAGTGTCGAGGCCCCTTTTGATCTGAAGGACTTTTAAGGTAACTTCACTTTTTCATCCTTTTCCTTCACATTATTATTAGCTAGCACATTATAAAACATGATTGCTTTTTCCTTTTTGTTACACTATATATAGTACTGTGATGGCTATTGTAACTCGCTTGATTGGCTTGCACTAAGGCCATATTATTATCCATTTTAAGGTAATATAATAATTCATTCTCCCATACTTGTTTTTAGATTATAATAATAAATATTACAATTTGTTTTCTTATTGGTGGTGCATGCAGGACCACGAGTTAGAATCATATCTTTGGATGATTCCAACCTCTTGCCTCGTAGAATCAAATTATATAGTGAAACCTTCTCTTGAATACCAAGTCGCCACATTCGTAAAGGAGAGACACTAGAAGTTTTGACAAAGTCAAATAGCCTACTTGATGGAATATAGGAGCGAGAATGCTAGATGTGATTTATTTCTAATTTGGAAAACTCATGTCTAATCAATGTAAACTTTAGGTCATGTATCAAACTGATTTATTCTGGACAAGAACAAAGATTATGTTGTTGCAGAACACTGTGCACTTCGTATGCTTCCACATGTCCCTTTGTATCGGGTTTATTTCCCCTCACCGGAGGAGTCATCCAATAAGTCAAAATTCTCTTCTATAGGTTCCGGTTTAAGGTTGTTTTTTCTTTGGTCAATGAACCATGAATTGATTTCGATCTTTCTGCAGATTTTGATATCGCTCGTTCATATGTCTTTCAAAGAGTAATCGCAGTCACTACTTGAAACTCTTAGTTCAACCGAGCCACACTACATTCGGTGTGTTAAACCCAATAATCTTCTTAAGCGTGAATTTTTAGAACAAAAATGTTTTGCAAAGAAGCTGCGTTGTGGGGTAAGTGTGCTTGCTCTTACGTCCCGCTTCTTGGCCAAGCAGTTAATACTATAAGCGAGTTTGAATTGTGGCTTGTGAGTTTGTTCTTATTGCACGAAGGTGTCGATTGCGAGGAGTCATGGAGGCAATTAGGATAAGTCGTCTTTGGATATCCCACCGTAAAAACGCGTTTGATGAATTCGTGGATCGATTTGGGCTTCTTGCACTGAAGCTTTGGATGGAAGGTATCTAAGCGGTTAATCTTCCTTCTCAAGTCTGTTAGCTTTGTTATTCTAAAAATCCGATTTACTTTGTGTAATTATTTAGTGCTTGCGGAGGATTCGGAGAAGATTGGACTTAAAGGATATCAGGTAACAATTATTATGTGGTCAGACCTTTAATTCATTGAAAGACTTATTATTGTTAATGAATTTTATCAACATAGTCTAGGATATGCTTGTTTTTAAAATGGGGCTAACACTTTGCAATCGTTAACTAAGAATCACTTGGATAAGAAAATTGCTATGTATTATTCAGAAATCTTCTTTGACACGAGTTTTACAAAACTCTCCAAACTACATTCTTTTAAGTTCGAATAATGTTTTACTTCTTGGGAACAAATAGCGATAACTCATTTTGGTTTATTTGGTTAATGTTTTGGAGATTCTCGCTTTATTGTTTCATTTCCTTTGTTCTTCCATGTTACACGACCATTCCATGAAATGTAGACTTGCTGATATAAATAGGTTTAGGAATGAGAAGCTGTTTTATGCCCGTGTAATAAACTCAATTTGCTATTTGTTCTGTCAGTGTAAATTGTAGATATATGTTGTCTTTAGAATTATTTTAATGGTTCTCTTTATTATCACGCTTGATTGGTAAAACAAAAGTGTTTCTTAGAGATTTGGTCAAATGGCGAGAACTAGATACTTATAGAAGTGAGATCTTAGGAAAGTCACCAAACATTATTCGGAGGAAAGTTCGTTCCTTTTGGCCTGTCGAAGTTTTGTCTCGATTCGCCTATCTCTTTGTCTGAGATACAAGGCGTGTCTTGAGAGGTATCCGCTAAGTTTCTTGAAATATTATCTCACTAGTTGTATTTAGGTAAAAACTTGAACTTAGGATTTTTATATGTCGATCACGGGACAACTTGCTCGGCAAATTTATGAGGATTACGGCGGGAGGCTTCTAGTCCAGTGATTCAAAGGAATGTCCGCATGCATATTGCTAGGAAGGCATACAAAGAATTGTGCACTCGGTCATTTCTGTTTTGTAACAATTAGTTGATTAGCATTTGTTATACTTTTTGTTAGGAAACAAACAACTATTTGACACATATTGTATAAAATTTCCATTATGCAATGAAATCATTTTAGGTGTTTCCAATACCTTGATACTTTACAACAATCATGTTTAAGTTGCTTTAAGAATAACTAGAGTTGCCTAAAAACACCAAAAAATGACATTTAGTATCGGTTATTTAAATTAACCGATACTAAATGTCACTTTTAGTATCGGTTATTTAAATGACCGATACTAAATGTCATTTTTAGACAAAGAAACACAATGTTGAAAAGACTATTAGTATCGGTTATTTAAATAACCGATACTAAAAGTGACATTTAGTATCGGTTATTTAAATAACCGATACTAAATGTCAATTTTTAGACAAAGACAAACACAATGTTGAAAAGACTATTTGTATCGGTTATTTAAATCACCGATACTAAATGTCACTTTTAGTATCGGTTATTTAAATAACCGATACTAAATGTCATTTTTTAGACAGCAAACACAATGTTGAAAAGACTATTAGTATCGGTTATTTAAATAACCGATACTAAAAGTGACATTTAGTATCGGTTATTTAAATAACCGATACTAAATGTCAATTTTTAGACAGCAAACACAATGTTGAAAAGACATTTAGTATCGGTTATTTAAATAACCGATACTAAAAGTGACATTTAGTATCGGTTATTTAAATAACCGATACTAAATGTACGTTTTCAAGACATAAAAATCACCAAAAAAACGTCATTTAGTATCGGTTTTTTGAAAATCCGATACTAAAAGTGACATTTAGTATCGGTTATTTAACCGATACTAAATGTCAGACATTTAGTATCGGTCGAATTAGTATCGACAGATAACCGATACTAAAAGTGCAAAACAACCGATACAAAAAGTCTTTTTTGCACTAGTGTCTTTCTGTCCCTTTTCCATCTTCAAGGCATTTTCCAAATTCCAACTGTTAATACCAAATATTGAGTCTGAACAAAAATTAATATTAAATAGTATAGTAACCAGTGAGTGAGGTGATGGATGGAGTAACAACTCATTAAGATTTCCCTTTTCCATGCTTATATGTGTGTCATGATTATTTGTAATTAAGTAGGGTTGTTTAAGGTTTGTTATGGTCACTTGCTTTTGGGGGTGAAGTTGTTGTTGTGTCTTCTGTTACTTTTCTGTTCATTCTATGTGTTATGCCTCATTTATATGTCCTAATTAAAATCTTTATGACTTTGAAGTTGAAAATCATGTGTATGTGCATATCTTTTGTAGTTGAAAATCATATGTATTGTGCTTATCCTTTCGTGTTTTCAAAAGGATTGTGTTGTATGCAATGGAACCACCGACAAGATAGTCATTGCATTTCTCGCACTCGTGCTACTCAACCTGGAGAAGTCGTAATCGCCTATAAAACTTAAGATTAATCTTTTTGTACTTGCTTTGTGGCTTTGGACACCGATATATTGTATTTTAGGGTTTTAAATTGTATTTATTTGTATTACAAACTAAAGCATGGAGAAAGAGGAGGCAACAGGTATCAACAAGAAGAGGAGTGAAGTATAGAGAAATCCGAGGTACACAGTTAGTTTGTCTCTGCATAAAAGATTTGGTTTTAAGCAAAATTATTGAAATACCCTTCAAAAATACCACCAAAAGTAACTTGTGACTGTCATTATTTACTACTTTGAAGATGGTTCTTGCATCCCCAAGTGAAGAGAATAGGATACAATTTCTATATATAGTTATCATATGTATTTAGGTTGATAGCTACCCATAGCATACATTTATTATTATAGGTTGTTTATCATTTCTTTACCCTTTAATATTTAGAGGATCGAGAAATGATATGGGCAATCTTATCCATGACCATCTTGATATGCATAAAGAATGTCTTTATTCATTTATATTGTATTGCTAAAAGCCTAATTAATTTGAAGAATAATCTGAGACATTGCTAAAAGCCTATGACTACTTGCATCATAATTTCAACAAGAATAACCATCCATGAGTTGAATGCAAAGAAATTGGTATCATCCAGTTTTGTGCAGAGAGAATAGTGAAATTAAACTAATATTAAAGACTATAGCTAGAACAAAAACAATTATTTACAATTCGTTAAGTAACTAAACAGAACTTGTTAATCACATCATATATTAACGACGTTGTTTCTCTAACTTAGTATTGAAACTAGATTGGCTCATCATATATAACCATACCGCTCTGAAAGCTTTGATAATGAGATCATGATACTCATTGGAATTCAAAGTCGAGATAACATGCTAATATATAACCATGTTTTTTTATGTGTTTTTGCGGGCCAACTTGCTAGTATTTTGGATACATGTCTTTGAACCGTTGATATGATGAATCACAAGTGAAAAAGGATCGACTTATATAACATAAGCGAGGATCGACTTGACCAAAACCTACTTGTTAAACAAGTTACTCTTGAAAATCCAATTGTTGTTTGTCATGAGTATCATTTATAGTGAAGCCCTTCAAACACAACATCTCTCGGATTATCTAGCCATTGTTTGACAAAGATAATTTGTGATCTGTTTCTCCTCAAAGCATCATTTAGTAGAGCTTGAAGACTCAACGGTGTTGTTTGCAGCTTCTCCAAGAGTGAAGGGTCAAGCTTTTTGCTCCTAAAGAAGTTCACAAACTCCTGGAAATCATCTTTTCTAGCAACACCTCTACAAAAGTCGATAGTAATGCTACGCCATCAAATTCCTTTGTTTTAGAAGAGTAGTATAAAGGTAAACTTTATCTTCTCTCAGCTTTTCATTCTATGGCTTTCAGTTTTTCTATGGGGTTGTATTTTTGTATCCCGGGCCAGCTCTCCAACTTTTAACAAAGCAAACTATAAAAACCGTTCAAATACTATTAGTATCGGTTATTTAAAAAACCGATACTACTCTATAAAAACTGTTAAAAGTCGCAGCGATATCAAAATCATCATGTCGCAGTTAAGATTGCGACCACAAAACTTTTTAAAAATCTTTGCTTATATTGCCACTTCATTGCTCTCATTTTAATTTGAGGGAGACTGCTTGTTTTGGATTATTATCAGAGCTTTGCCACTTCAAAGCTTTAAATCACGGTTGCGGTAGCAATCCTGTCGCAATCTTTGATATTTTAGAAAATTGCTATTAAATGTTGTTAATGCGACCTCAACCGCAAAGGCTTTGCATCTTTTTACAATGTCAAAACCATCATGCCGCGGCTAAGATTGTGTCCGCAGAAATGTTTTAAAATCTTTGCTTATACTATCAGTTCATTGCTCTCATTTTAGTTTGAGGGAGACTGCTTGTTTTGGATTATTATCAGCTTTGTTTAAACTGGAATTTACAAGTTCATAATGTTTGGTGTGGTTTGTTCAGGCTGCAAGTTTTGGAGGATCTAACATTGATCCAACGGCTTGGGAGGACAAGAAGTGCCCCGGTGAATCTCGCTTCCCTGCTCAGGTATCATCTCCAAATTCCAACATGTTATGTTTATTTGTTTTACTCTGTCGAAGCTTATGAATTTACACACATGATGGTTGCATTGTAGGTACAAGTGATCACTAGAAAAGTTTGTGAGCCACGGGAAGAGGATTCCTTTAGACCAATTCTTCACCACTATGATGGCCCAAAGTTTCGTCTTGAATCGAGTGTGTAATGAGGTATAACTCTATCATCACTTTTCAGAATATTTTTCCTTCTTTATATGAGGATATAGTTTAATGTTTAGTGTTTTTTTTCCTTTGAATTAAACTCTGTCATCGTTTTGTTTTCAGGCACTGTCTCTTCTGGATATTTTTGCTGATCAGAATAGCTTCAATGATATTTTCAAAGCTATACCTGCATAAGATGGTAGAAATTAAAGAGAATACAAGGACAAAAGTTGAAGAATAATATTGACTATGAAAACTTTTGACTTGTAAAGAGAGTCTGAAGATATGACAATGAATGGATATAATTTAGCCTATTTATATGTGTTATAGTGCTATTTGTATATACGCCGTTATGGCTAATTGACCTCTTTTGTTTTGGGGGTATATGAACATCGCATAAAAGAATACAATAAGAATGAAATAATTTAGGTTATGGCTATTTATTTATTTCTACTAAACTACTAATTGATTTGAGGTTGAATGAAAGGAAATGTGCTGCATGTTGCAGCTTTAAATAGTGTGTGAAGGAACTCTGGTGCAATAGTGTGAGAGATTGCTTAAAATGTTGAAAACACTATTAGTATCGGTTATTTAAATAACCGATACTAAATGTCACTTTTAGTATCGGTTATTTAAAAACCGATACTAAATGTCATTTTTAGACAAAGAAACACAATGTTAAAGTGACATTTAGTATCGGTTATTTAAATAACCGATACTAAATGTCAATTTTTAGACAGCAAACACAATGTTGAAAAGACATTTAGTATCGGTTATTTAAATAACCGATACTAAAAGTGACATTTAGTATCGGTTATTTAAATAACCGATACTAAATGTACGTTTTCAAGACATAAAAATCACCAAAAAAACGTCATTTAGTATCGGTTTTTTGAAAATCCGATACTAAAAGTGACATTTAGTATCGGTTATTTAACCGATACTAAATGTCAGACATTTAGTATCGGTCGAATTAGTATCGACAGATAACCGATACTAAAAGTGCAAAACAACCGATACAAAAAGTCTTTTCCGCACTAGTGTGGATGCATATGAAACAGGCTGCTTATTCACCGAGTAGTGCAGGATTTGATGCAGGATCAGTGCAGGAGCATTGATGCAGTTAGCATTGAGATTGCACTGAACAAAAACATCAAACATACCACAATATATCCAAAATGGCCTAATAATAACTATAACCATTCAAATCACTCAAGTTATCATATATCACATAAAATACTATATAAACTCTTTATTATTACTTGAAAGAGAGCAAATACTAAGTTTAAACATATGAAATATTCTATATAAAATAGAGTTATCAGTAAGCCACGTGGATTTTCAGATACTTAAAGGTACAATAGGTCATGGTATCATTTTTAGCAATGAAAGGGGCGATCCTTCAATTGTCTGATAGGTTGATTCAGACATTGTCGGTGATATGGATGATATTAGGTCTACAATGGGATATGTCTTTATTATTGCATGTGGACTTATAACTCTATTTTATATAGAGTTATTTAGACTCTTAAAATTTAATTATTGTATGTAGCTCAATAATTTTGCATGGTCAAATGAAGAAATGAAGAGGAAAAACAACATCTCTTGCTTTGAATTAGGGATGTTCGCGGTGCGGTTTGGTTCGGTTTAGAGCAAAAAAGTGAACCAAACCGCAAGGTAAAAATAGATGCGGTTTGGTTTGGTTCGGTTGGCTTCCGAAAATAAAAACCAAACCAAACCAATGCGGTTTGGATTGGTTCAGTTGGTTCGGTTTTTGACGAGACAAAACACAATTTATAGCCCGTTTGGATAGAGCTTATTTTGAACTTACGAAAAACAACTTACGCAAATAAATAAATTTTTACGTATTATTCATAAGCTTGTCAAGGTAACTTATGGAAAAACAACTTAGTGAGATACAATTTTTGTTGGTGAGAACTTATGAATTAACGTAAAAACTTACTTATCTTCATAAGTTAATTTTAATGAGCTCAAAAATAAGCTCATCGAAACGGCTCCTTAAATAAACTGCTTTCCTAATTCTCTACATATATTGTTTTGTCTAATTTTATTTTTATATATAGGATTTTCCGGTTTGGTTTGGTTCGGTTTCTATAATCAAAACCACGGATCAAACCGAACCGCACGGTTCACTAATAATAAAAACGAACAAAACCAATAGAAAGCGGTTTTTTGTGGTTTTCAGTTTGGTTTGGTTCGGTTTGGACACCCCTACTTTGAATTGCATTATCATTAGTTTCTATAACTTATGGTATTTTTATGTGTTTGCTCAATTGCTGCAGCAATCATTGCTCCTACAATAGATCCAGCAACCATTGCACCTGCAATGCATCTAGCAGTCATAGCACCAGCAATGAATATTCAGACAAAGACAGAAGCATTGCACCTGCAATCAATGCACCAAGAATACAATTCACACTCAATGCTCTAGCAGCATGTCAAGTTGCAAGTGCAAGTTGCACAAGTGGCAAGATGCGGCGCCAAGTTCAAGTATCTCACCAACAAGTTGGAACTTCACAAGTACACATGGCATTTGGTTATTGGACCTCCCTTCTTAGTTGGTGAAGCTTCCCATCAATCACTCTGAAGCAAGTGTAGAAAATTGAGGGTGTTACATTCAGCAACTTTTCTTCAGGGTTTCATTACAAGTCAAGCTCTTAAGTAAGTTCACCCTTGTATTTTAAGCTCCAACAGTTTCATTCTAAGGACTAAGCTAGCCTATGTCTAGGATTTAACTTGGAATTAATAAAGTTTCCTTTTTTTAAGACACTTATCCATATTAGTTCTTGAGTTCAAACCATAGTAGGGAGAAGTTGTCAATTTCTCCCTTTCCTTACAACTATAACAAAGTATTTCCTAAGTAGACTAAAACTTTAGAGATGATTTGAATGAAGAGAATGAGGAGTATTTATAGGCTCCATGAAGTAAGTTGTCTTTGGCGTATTTAGAGATGATTTCTTTTATATGTTTTCACTTGTGTGTTTTCTCACGCTAGAGCGTGTGAATTTAGCCCCAGAATTTGTTTGTGTTTTCACCAAACCGAAAGTAGATATAGGACCTAATATGTTATATTAGGTTGAGGTTTAATTTTCATTCCAAAACTCCATCGAAATTTGGACGCGTTTTGGACCAGCCGGACGAAATTTAACCGCTTAAAAACTCTAACCGTGATGAAAATGTTCCACATCAAGGTTTTAATTGACAGTTAGAATAATTTAGTTAATATCTGATGCGATGTTAGTTCCGCAAAAACGCTAACTATCGCTTAACCGTATTATTATAGTATTATGTTAGAAAATATCTAGATATTATTTTTACAACTTCAGCTTGAAGTTACCTATCTGACAAAGAAGAAAAAAAAATTAATTGAAAACTTTTCACTCACTCGCTGGAACAACCCTCACCACTCAATCCATATGACTATCCTTTAATTACTTGGCTCATATTCACTCTAATCATAAGCTAAAAATAGAACTATTTGTTTCCTCTTTCAAGTTTCCTCTTTCAACTAACCATCTGTAGCAACCTTTTCATAACACATTTCCTTCCTTTCACTATCCTACCTCACTCTCATCTAACCCCACTACTCTTTTGTCCTTGTTGCATCATGGATCACACTTAAAGAAGATAATTTTAAAGATCAGTTGTACTTCTAGCCTTTTCTACTTATAAGCTCGGTAGGAGAATATATATATATATATATATACACACACACACACACGCACACACTAGCCTCACACCCGTGCGATGCACAGAGGCGCTAGTATTAGCGAAACAAACAACACAATTAACACCTTTAGATAGTACAACAGGATTACAAAACCAAGTATTAGATACATTAACATGTTATTGGTACTTCAGTACTAAATATTAGTAATTCACATATCCTAGTTCAGCATCTAAATCCCTCACTTTGAATCCTCTTGCTAGCAAGAGGTCTCTTTCCATAGCAACACTGACCTCAGCAGGAAGTAAGTTTCTCTTCAAATTTTGGAGCTCAATTGTTTTCTCCACATAGGCCTTCATGGTAAAAGTTGAATGAAGATGCATCTTAAGCCATTTAAGATCAAATCCGAACGTATCTAGATCTTTCAATGAAGTTTGAATATGCTCACAATAATTACCAAGATTCAGAGGGAAAATAAGACATTCAATGACAACTTCCTAGTCCCCCACAACCTCATAGCGCCTCTGATAGGGACATTCAGCAGCAAATAAAAAACAAAGTCAATTCCAGCAGCTACAATCCTATTAAAACCTCCTGCCAACGGATTCAAAATAGCATACAACTCCTCCAAAATAACATTCCCAGCCAAAAGTGCAGTTCATTTGTTGTACAATGGTTACTTTTGGCTTCTTTAGAATTCAAGTGTAAAGTAACCATTCTGAGCCATTTAGTGTAAAGTAACCATTTAGTGTCAATGGATATAGCATACTTAGAAGAATCAGGATCATTCTGAGCCAACTCTTTTCACCCATGATGCAGTACCTGTTTAAACACATCAAGTACAAAACTAAGGATTACAGTTTTCTCAGCTAGCTCTATTAAACTCAACTCAGAAGACACACATACTACTTGCTAGGATGATATTGATGACCATATCTTTGACCAAGAGCTTGCTTGCGAAGTTTGAAATTGTGCTTGTATCTGCCTAGCCACTGCAACTTCAAGTTTTGAACTGAATGATTTTTCTAGTTGATTCAATGCTTTGTCTCCCACCCCCTTCTGCAGAATTTATAGCATAACCTCAGTCAGACATATTCAAACAAAAATCGACACTTTAGTAGTGAGAAAAATATGAGGAAAAATTGAAGTGGCAATTCACCATATAAGATGTACCACCCATTCGATCTACAATTATGTCAAAGCATCAACTACAAGTATGCTATATGAGGAAAAAAAAGTCAAAAAAATATAAAGCACCATATAAAAATCATGTGCATTGCCAGTGCCCAAGTACATTATATGTCATAAGATGAATTACTAAGTCCCATAAGTCGGTGAAACAAAATGAATTGAAAAACTATATACAAATCCATCCTATGGACTTTGAGATGCTTTGTAGCAAATAATCCAATTCAGACACGGTTAATACACATGACACACATTCATCAGTCCCCTCTTATCTTGCTAGAAATACTTTTTGGATTGGATAGATGGACAGCTCTAAGAATTTCATAGATATTGTTAATTTAACCTCAGTAAACAACTTGGAAAGCACTGAAGCAGTTATTTCCTTCAAAGCTGTTGATAACATTTCTGACGCTTTGTTACACACACAAAATGATTGTAAACCGGCTAATACATAATGACAGTATTGGTATTCAACTGGTCATATTTTTTGAATTTAAAAGACTAAAAGATCATTTAGTACCTACTGACCTGTTTAATGAATTTAATGTACAACTTTTATGAATCAAAGTAGATAATCCAGAATAGAGGTTGTACCTGCAATAAGTTGGGAAATAATCCTTCACAGAGAGCAGGAACACTGCCTTGCTCAACGATCTTGACAACATAGTAGACAACACCTAAAGGGGCCCTGGTGATTATAGAGGGTACTAAACCTTTGTAAAGAGAAAAGAAGCCTTCTTTAATCATGTGGCGGAAGACACCAATTACACCTCCCAAGGCTTCACTACCAGGTGCTAACATTACTGTCCTGATTTGAAAAACAATGCTCTTAGAAACTACAACAAAATTTAAAATTGTACAATTTTGAACATTTGAAACAATTTGTACTAAATTAAACACATAGCAAGAATAGCAAAAACTAAGGGGATCCTAAATTTGCACTATAGTGTCCATGGTCAAGTAGAGCAAGATAGTTGTATTCCCTGCAGCAGCACCTGCAACAAATCTCTCAAAATTTGTTGATTCATCATTCCCTAGCATCTGCATCAGTTTAATTTTATATGTATCATAGGCATAAAAATCGATACCCTTAAAGGGTGGCGTCCTAAGAATATCGACAAAATCTCATTTCCAAAAACCTCTCAACCTTTGAGAGGCTGCAATTGATTGCATGAGCTCAAAAAGGTTCTTCTGCTCACCCAGAACTATGTCTTCCAGTTTAAGTCTCTCAAGCAGTGCAACAAATGTTCTAAAAGATCAACAACCATAATCAATACACACCCATATATTATACCATGAACTCATAGTCCTAAATCAATAAAAAATAAAAAGAAATAACCAATAGCAACTATAAAAGAAACTGAAAATGAGGGCTTCTCCTCCACACTCCTTGCACCACTTTGGAGACAAATGCTACTTTTTAAGATACTCACCGTTCACGATCGAAATGCCAGCAGGAACGCGGCGTGTGCGCATCAAGAAACACCTGCTCGAAAGTCCTTGTTGTTTATTGTTCCGTCGATGCAGTTGAACTGAAACCACTGCTAAAACTTGAAAACAAAGGTGTGTAGAAAATGGATTAGAAATGGAATAAAACTCAATATTGACCCAACTATCTAAAAATCAATAATTCAAGTGTCATGCATATAGAAGAAATTAAATGAAAGTAAAATAATTTACTGATCAAGGGTTGCAAAGCCATACTAAAGAGTGTGATGATGGGAACCCTCCAGCTTGAACAACAGTCTTGATATCAAACTCTTTGCCATACAAAAACACATAAGTAAATGGCTTAGAAAGCTGCCCAATTGTCATTGAAACTCCAGCTGCAACCAAAACCTTGCAGCAAAAAAATATGAAAATAAAATAAAATAAAAATCAAAACTTGAGAGAAACCCAGATTTTGTAAAGACAAATTAACAATGCAAATGTCATTTTTTTTAATGAAAAGAGCCGATAGAGAAGAAAAGAGATGAAGAATGAGAAGAAAAAAGAGAAAAGAGAGAACCTTCATAAACACCACCATCAAAATCGCCTTCACCACCGCCACCATCGCCGGAAACCACCATCCTTCACTGTAACGCCCCAAATTTTATTAGAAATTATTTGGAGTTGATTTGATAGGGTAGTGGACCAAATTGGAGAGTTTTTGGCATAGGGACCATGTTGAGAAGGACTAAAATTGATGTTAGAAATACTTAAAATATGATGATGATTATTATTATTATTATTATTAATATTATTATTATTATTAAAAGCAAATTTCTAGGGAAAACCAAAGTGGTTATGGGAGAGAGGAAAAGTAGGAGGAAAAGTAGCGTATGGTTGGGAATTAAAATCAAATTAAAAAAAGGGTTAGAGTGTTGATGCTCATTTAAAAAGGAATCAAAAATAGAAAGAGGAGAGAAAGAGAGAGTGTGAGTCGAAATAGAGAGAAGAGAGGGAGAGTTGCGAAGAGAAGAGGAAAAAGAGGAAGAGGAGTCGCACAAGGAGAGGGAAGGGTCGTGTGTTGCCGTGGTTCGTTCGTGTCGTCTTCATCGTGGTCTTGGAGCTTACGTTATTCGAGGTAAGGGTGGGTTTTAACACTAATAATGGGTTATGATGAGGGTATATGGGTAGTTAGGGTTTGGTTGGATTATTGCGATGTTGGATTGAAATTGATGATGGTGCGATGTTGATATTGTTGTTATTTCGCATGATATGTTGTTATTGAGTCTTCAATGGTGTTTGTCTTTATGTGATGATTGATTTTGATGATGTATGATGTTGATGATGATTCTTGATAATGGCGTGATGTTGTGGTTGCTTTCGCAATGATGTTGATGTTAATTCCTTATTATTGTGTGTGGTTGCGTCTTATTAGTTGTTGTTGCGAGTCGTTGTCATTGATGGCAGTTGTGGTTATTTGCGTGGGTGTGCGGCGGTGACGATTATCGTTGTTGCCGTGTTAAGTTGTCGTTTCGTGTTGCCACAGCGTAGGGCCCCTAGTCTTGGCCGTGTGTGTGCGAGTGTGGCTGCCTTGGGTGGCGCCACAGGCGTGCGTGCGTGTGGGTTGTGTTTGTCGATCATATCGTGATGTTGATTCGTTAAAAACCTGGTTTCTAGTGGTTGTTGTGCAAGAGGGAATTGATGTGCTGAAATTTCGTTTTGAAAACCGTTTTGATAGGTGTCCAGTATTTCTGTGATTGTGACTTCATTATTGGCCCGAATTGCGTGGGGTTTGTTTCATTGGAAAGTAGACACGATTTCCTTCCCTTTAGGCACTAATTTCGCTAAATTTGAGTCAGTATAACTGGAGAAAACATTTTTACAAATTGGGTAAAAGAATTTGAAAAACTGCATGAACCCGTATGGGTATAGGTTCAATGTTTTGTTCATAACTCTTTCCACCAAACTCGTTTTTGAATGATTTTTATCTCATTGTAAACTAGACTCACGGGGCTTCAATTTAGACACGGATTTCGTTTCATTTGGTTGAGAATTCAAAGAGAAAACTGGGTTACAATTTAGTTAACAGAAGCTGTCGACTTCTGTACCCTGAGAGGTATTTTGCAAAACTGTACTATTTGGGTACCTAAACAAATAAATAAAAATTATTTCTAGAAACTAGACATCTTAAGCTTTCCAGAGGATATTTGTTTGCAAAATTCCGACACTGTTTGATATGCTAAATTAATTGTCGGAGTTCGTGCACAGTTGCTGAAAAATACTGCTAGCTCCTTAGCTGTTTGGTAAAATGATCGAACGAATAGGACGTTGTGCTGGTTATTGTCGCTGCCCTTGTGTCCTGTGTGTGGGAGCGCCTAGTGCGTAGGTTCAGGCATTGTCTAGTGGTGTTGTGCACCAATTTGTGGTGTTGCGTGTGTCTGTTGTCTTTGGTGTTGTGTGGTGGTCTTTGTGCGCCAATTTTGTTGTTGTGTGTGTTTTGGTTTGCGTATTTGTTTGGCGTGGTGTGTACAAGTGATATGCAGCTGTGTGATGCTGTAAACAGGTGAGAGTTACGAGGTAGCTGTGATGCTACAACACGTGGTATTTCTGTGTGATAATAATTTCGGTGGTATAGTATTTATAATTAAATGCTATGAGTATGTGTATCTATGCATGAATCATGAGTCGCATTGTCATATGCATCTTCGAGGTAGCTGTGATGCTACAACACGTGATTATTTTGGTGGTATGCCCGTCGTGGCCTTTTACGAGATCGGTACCGCATGCATATGCCCAGAGGGGTTGCATTCATTCATGAGTCCATTTATAACGAGTGTTGGTATCTATTTACTAATGGAGTTTGTACCTTGTGCCGTGATATGATGTGTTGAGTTTTATGTTCTTGCTGTGAGTTACCTGCTACTTATTTACTGCTGTCATTGCTTATTATTTCTGTTAATGCTCACCCCTTCTGCTTGGAATGTTGCTCTTATGTGGCAACGCCGCAGTAATCGCGAGTGAAGGTCTCGGCTTCCTATCTTCGTCACGGTCGTGCCGCCGCTCTGATATGTAACACTGGGGGCGTAAACGCTATTTATTTAGATTTCAATATTTATTTGAGACTTCGAGTTGTGGTTTTAAGACCCTTTAATGTGAAGATGTGTTTTGATGATTATTTTTCCGCTGCTATGAGATTTTGAAATTATCTGACGTTATTAATTGAGATCGTTTTTGAGAGTAAAGTGTAACGCCTTTTTCAATATGGCGAAGTTAAATTGCGAAGAACTCTGATTTTATTTAAAATAAATGAGGTTTAGAAAAGGGTGTTACATTCACCGCTGGACCACCACCACTGCGGCCATAAACTCCAGCGAGCTCTCCCCATACATCACAACCCATCAACACCACACTCTCTCCTCACCGCCTTTCCAAATTCTCACCACCATTTTCCTTTCTCACTCAACACCAGCCCCTCATTCACAACCACTTACGACCACGAAGACCCACCACCACCGCAACCAACCTTCCCTCCGGCAACCACTGCAACCATCACTTACCACTCTCATGGCTGCACCTCTCTCTTTCTCTTCGCTTCCCTTCTCTCTTTTCGTTTTCTTCTTTCTCTCTCTTTTTAGGGTTTGGTCGGGAAAGTGAAGGGGAAGAAGACAAGAGAAGGGGATGAAGACCAGAACCTGAAAAACAATGGGAGAAATAGAAGAAGATAGAGAGAGAAGGAAATAGAGGAAGAAATGGAGGTTGGGAGATACTAAAGTTTCGATTTTTAGTAAAGTTTAAAATTTAGAGTCGCCAAAAGTTTTCGAAATGTTCTCAGAGCACTTTCGATCGTCAAAAAAATTGAATCTTTCATACAAAGGAAAAATGTATATTTCGATTTTCAAGTGTTCAAATGATTTTTAGAAACCGGATAAAGCGTTAGGAAAAGAAATATCGAGAACGGGACTAGTAGCTTATCACACTCTAGTTACCACCCTTAAAACGAGTACTAGTATTGTAATCTGAGACCTTTGGACTTTATGTTTATGCGTTGAAGGTTTTGCGACACCTGGACCGACCCTAGCTCGGATACCTCGCTACTCATCAGAGCACGTTTCAGGTAAGGGGAATTTCTGCATAATGAGTTTTAGCTTCATGGGTGTTGTGTGATTGCTTGAATTGTCTGCTGGATTGTTTTGCCTGATAATAATTGTAGTATTATTATGTGAGATAATATATTGAATATCCCTGTGATTGATTATTGTGAAGATGTGAATGACTGGTTGTGCTGAATTGTCTGAGTGTTGGAGTCATAACTATTGTGATGACCAATTGTTTTGTAACTTGAGCTGAATTTGACTCGAGTAGAAATGGTAACTGTAACACCCTATTTCTACCCGGCAATTTATAATAGAATCAGAGTTATAAAAATTTATTTCCAAATGGAATGCTACATTTACTTCAGCTCAAACAAAAGCAATTATAACACAATCCCTTCATTTCAACAATATAATACGCAACACCACATAAGTGGGAATAGGAACCTCAAAAATAAATTGTTTTAGTCCACACACTGGAAAATTCATACGTCACGCAGCGGAAATATAAACAGTTTCAAAGAGACAAGCAACAGTATCATCAATAATATAAGACAGCAAATATAAGGTTCAACAGTGAACAATAAAACAACCAGACTAAATCCCATCCCCTACGTGCTACGTATCAGAGCAGACCGACTCGGGGAAAGTGAAGGAGATAAGCCTTCACTCATGGCTACATGTGGTAAACAACAACAGAAAGGGGTGAGTCTCAAACCACATAATAAAGACTATAATAAGTAGTATATTATTCATAGCATCACACACATATCATATACAAAGACATTATTCATAATAATAATCAACCAGCAGACATGCACCAATTATGTTAATGAATGCAATGCAATGCAGTCATGCATGTGGTACCATTAGCCCCCATGGCTTCATCATCAATAGTCTTTAGCCCCCATGGCTATGGCCCCCATGGCCTCATCATCAACAAATATATGTCGCGACCGCAGCCGAATGTATGCATGAGACTCCATGAACATGCCACAAGCACAATCACACATCATTAACTTCACCATTTATACCCCATTAACATCATTACTCACCTCATCGTCAATTTTAGTTTTAGCCCCCATGGCTCATGCCCCCAGGGTATCATCATCAATCATGTCCCAAGGACTACACTCCACTAGAGGACTAAAACCTCACTCAAGGACCTAAACACCACTTAGGACCAAAATAGCACTTAGGGACCAAAACAGCCCACCTAGGACCAAAACATCACCTAGGGACCAAAACAGCACACCTAGGACCAAACTAGCACATAAGGGCCAAAACAGCACACACAACACAAAATGGTAGCACCAGGCGCCATTTTCCCCACAAACTGGCGCCCCCTTGTGCAACACAGTACATAGGCGCCAAAATACCCACACACTGGCGCCCACTGTGCAACACAGCACACAGGCGCCAAAAACACAGCATTCTGGCGCCACCCTGGGCAACACAGACCTAGACACAAACTAAGACACAGACTGAGACACAATCTCAGACACAGGCGCACACCCAGGCGCACTGGGCAACACATTTGGCGCCCCTGCCTAGACACAGTAAAGAACACAGCGCGCCGAGTGGCAGCCATTTGGCGTACGTCTTTGCGCCACTGCACACACACACCCTATCACACATTCTGGCGCCACCCTAGGCGCCATGAGCAGCCAAAATGGCGCCCAACACTTAGACACCACACAATATCCAGCAACTTGGCGCCACAACAGGCGCCACAGGGCAGCCACTTGGCGGCCTGCACTTGAACCAAGCCCAACCAGGCGCACTGGGCAGCCACATTTGGCGCCCTGCACCTAGACACAACACACACAGCTCACTTGGCGCCACGCCAGGCGCCTTGTCTTAGACACAGGCGCACCAGGCGCCATTTCTGGCAGCCTTTGGCGCCCACACAGCAACACACACACCCACACTTCACAATACATCCACACACCCAGCAGATTGGCGCATTCCTCGCGCGCTGGGCGGCCATTTGGTGACCCCCGCACACACACACGATGCCACAGCGCCACCAGCGCCATTCTGGCAAGACTTGGCGCCCGATCGATGCACACCTGCACACACACGCAACACAGCACTGACAATGCACATGCGCCATTTTTCCAGCAACTTGGCGCCCCATTGCACCTAGGGTTCCCTAAAACCCCAATTTCTTAATTTCTCCCAAACCCAATCACCAAATACGATCCTAAAACATTTCTAACCAATCCAACAACATCAATTACGCACTTCAACAATTAATCAAACATCAAGAACGAAATTAACACAATATAAACCCTAACCTTAGCATGCCATTAGATTTCCATACAACTAACCAATTCAAACAATCATTCAAACATCAATTTCAACATCAATAGCTATCAAACAAAATCCTATGCTTACATACACCCTATTATACTCTCTATTATAAAGTGAGACTCCCCTTACCTTGTATAAACCGTAGAAAAGTCCTTTACACTGAGTCACCACCAAAACCTCAGCAACAATGGAGCTCTCCTTCTCCTTTCTCTTGTGCGATCCAAACCCTCTCCCTTTCTCCTTGGTTGCGCCATTTATCTTCTCTCTTCTCCCTTCTCTCTTTCGTTTTTCCTTTCTTTTCCCAATTGGTGCGAAATGCACTAACCCTAGGAGCCTACGTCATTGGGCTTGGGCTCTTGGGCCAATACTTGTAGTCCCGGAACCACCAATACCACTCCCTTCAATTATAAATAAATTAACATAAATAATTTAATATAATTAAAAATAGTGCAACACTTTAAATAATTTAATCAATTAATTAATTAAATCATTTAGGGTGTTACAGTAACGGTAAAAAGTTAAAGGGAATGTGACATTATAGTAAAGTTAATAATTGAATATTCCGACTTTATAAAAGAGAAGCATTTTCGAAAACTCAAAGTGGTACTTTTGTCCGTCAAAAGATAAGATTACCCAGAAAGCTATGCTAAGTGGAATGGGACGCTTAGTGTGGTTCTCTAAAACTTTGAGCGCGCATCATGTTAAAAAGAGAATTTATGAAAATGGGATACTCAATGATTGTTGATATGTAATGAGACTTTCAAAGTTAAGCGTTGATTTGAGACGAGAACTTGGGGCCGAGTCTTAATCTAGATGTGAGAAAATCTAGTAAAGATTCGTATTAATTATCTAGGTACCATCGAGGACCTAGAGCGTTGAGAGTGTAGAACGTTTTTAGGGCGTTGTTCCAACCCGGGCGTGTTGTAGTCGTGTTGAAGATATGCCCGAGTAATTCTTTGTAAGTATGACGGGGAATCCAAATCTAGGTTACAATGGACATAGAGACATAATCATGGTGTAAATGTTATGTCTGTCGGTGTTGATCTAACAGAGAATCTAGATCATAGTATTGGCCTAGGTGACGATCTAGTGATATTCCATTTCGTATGGAAATTTTGATGATATTGATAATCGATGTGAGGAACGATTACTAACACGAATCAGAATACCTTTAATTGATCCATTATGTTGAGATGCTGAGATTGTTTATGAATCTTATGTGTTATCTTTCATTTTTGGAATGATATCTAAAGATAAGTAAGTAATGTATGGTATCTGTATATATGTATTATTTTTGGTTTTACCTATGTATAGCTTATGATGAACTCGTGGACGAGGAATTCACCCTTGCTGTGTTTTATTTTGTATGTGGTATATTTAAATTGGATACATAAGATGGCTTCGAAGGACAAGATGGTTATGACAAATTTGCAGGAGATGGACTTGCCCTTGGATCTCAAGGGGGAACAAGTTCTTGATTTCCCTGATGGGGGAAATTTGGATGATTGGGAGTTTGACCCCGTCTCCCAAAAGATCTGGTTTAAGGGGGTAGTAGTATCGACCAATATAGATGATGAAGGTAACTGTCTCTCACAGATGTTACAAGACTAAGTTCACTATTAATATGTCGTTCGAATTTTTCTGGGATGTACCTTGGACCCCTCCTGTGGGACAATACTATTTTGGGACTAAGCGTCCATTGCAGCCTACGCGCGGAGTTAGGATTGGGCCACGTACGATCACTACTCTGAAGAAGAGCGCCATTCCTAGGAGACTTGCTAGACCATCAGTGACCTTAGATCTTCCTGAACCTGTTGACCTCGTCCCGGTGATTCAGGTACCCTTTGCCCCCATTGCTGAGGGTGGTGCTAGGGATTTTTATGATTCTGATATCCATGATGGTGTTACTGATGACATTCCAAAGTCACCTATTATACCAGAGTTTACTAATGCTACTCTGCCACATTTGTCGATGTTTTCACCTATGCATGTTCCTACTCTTCCAGTCTGGAGGCCGGTGAGCGAGTCTCACGGAGCAGGTTCTTGTTCAGGAGCACATGTGGTGGTTCATGTTTCTAGTGATGAGGAGTATGATGACGAGGAGGACCCGGAGGCGAGTCCATCTTATTATTACTAGTGAGATTAGCCGAGTTGAGGTCTGGTGTTGGTGTGTGATATTGTTAGGTGTTTTGGAGGGTCTAGGATAGTGGTTGTGACGTGCTGGCGAGTTGATGGTAAAACCCAATAAGTCTTTTTGAGGATTAATGTCCTCGTATATAGTTTCCTTTTCTCCCATAAGTATTAGGGATTGACTATGTTTGATGATGTGGATATGATGTAGCCTAGAGTGCGTGCTTTTTACATTAGCCTTGACTATGCCGCCTGCGAGCGTGCCATGTAGCTTGTTGCAACTATGACTTTATGTTTAATATATATAGTCTTTATCTTGGACCTATTTATAGTTATTCTTCAAAGTGAAGTTTACCTTGGTTATCTTTAAGTTCTTATCCAGAAAATATTTTCAACTTCGATTTCAAAAAAAAAAACGTCCATTTTTCCTAAACAAATACAAAGTAAGAGGAGTTAAGTTAGCAAGGTGACACTTCAGAAATGGGGTGTTACACTGAAAAGCACAAATGTCCATTTTAACAGCATTCATTGCAGGAGCATCATAAGTAGCATAATATTTCCAAGGTGAAATTATTTAGGAAAAGGCATTCCAACCATCTCTCTCATCTGAGACACAACATCTTTTGTATCTTAGCTTTATATACATATTCAACACTCATCACTTATATTTTATTCTCAAACTCTTGCATCACTAAGCAAAACTACTATCTTGATATTGAAGATGTTGCGGTGTTGCATGTTGAGCATGTTTAGGATTCTTCGCTGACCAGGTAATTGAGATTGGCATGGTTGGGGTTCTTCCTTGACCAAGTAGTTGAGACTGCATGTGTGGGTTCCGATTGGTTGTACTTGTGTATGTAACTATGTGTCTCGTTGTCTTTCTCTTTTGTCTTTGATGGTTGTGAATAAAGTTCTAGTTTCCCTTGCGTTGTTGAAACTTGAACTTTATTTAGCAATTTCCCATAGTGTATATCTAAAAGAAAGAACAACATAAAATCACAAAATAAAACATATTTTGAAATGTTTAAAATTATTATGTTACTACATAATCAAATTTTATCCTCATAGGACTTTTGTATCGAGCAGTTTCCTCATTTAAACACAAATACAAAAAACATAAGAAGAAAAGAGGGAGGCAAATGATATAAGGCGACAAAGGCAATGGTTCAAGTAACAACATAGTACATTTTAATTTTCAATAGCAATGGTCACGAATAGAATGAGATATGTAGAATCCCCTCCACAATATCGTCAACGTCACAAACGAAAAAAAGGAATCATAAAATAGATCATAGCTAATAATAACATAAAACAGAGTAATTACTTTAAACACAGATCATGTGATACCCTCTTACTATGGGTTTTTTCCTCACTGCATCAGTTTTCCAACTTAATATTTGTCAAACAGAGTAAGAAACCGAAACAAATGAATCCCATCATCTGTTATTTTCAATTTTGAGTCATCCAATGAATATTAAATATGTACTTAGAGCAACAGGAGAATAAGAAAAAGAGTGACAATCCAGAGAGAAGAGTGAGACTGAGAAAGAAATGAGAGAGAGAAGGAAAACTGAAAAGATAAAGGGAAGTTAGTGGAAGTTATAAGTTTGACAGGAACAAACCAATAGCAATGACAGAGGGAAAAGGATGCACCAAAATGTGACACGTGTAAAGCTTTGTAGTTACTTTTCTAATATTTTGTAAATTGATGATTGATATTGATTGTGCTAAATTTTCAGTGATACACCATCAACCATTATGTCTGTTGTTAAATTTTTAAATATTTTTTTAGGTGATTCCACGTACGCTCATAGTTGCACGTTGGTGGAGGCAGAGAAATCACAACCGTAGTTTTCCCCAAAAATATTAACTTACAACTCAATTGGGAAACATAAGAGGATGACGAGGGTGATGTAAGGTTATACATTGGGAGGTTAAACACGAGGTTCAACTTGAAGGATGGTGACATGCTAATGTTATCTTATCAACCTAAAGAAACAATTTAGAGTCTCTATATTTAATGATCTTGCCGTAAAAATACAAGACATTAGTAAGAGAAGAACTTACAATCAATATATGCATCAAACTCCTGTTCATTTTCAGCATTTCATAGAGGATATCATCGACGTGCCTGGAGATGGGAGTTGTGGATATTATGCTATTGCGAGTTCCATTGGTATGTGATAAAAATCCTAAGACAGTACGCCAATATATCATTGATGAACTAAATTCAAGTAGGAAGGGATACAATGATTTATTAGGAAAGTGAGTGGTTGACAAATTGATAGAAGAGTTGTCAGATCCAAATGAATGGATGAACACAGACATGCTATTACCAATATCGACCAAATATAAGGTTCCCATTATGTATTTGAGTTTGAAAGGATGGACAACATATGTACCTCTATAACACACACACCTTCAGAAGCTTCACCTCTCATTTGCATTGCTCATGTTGAATAACAATCACTTTATCAAGATAAAGTTTAATAAATAAATAAATAAATAAATCATTATTCTTTTTCTATTATTGATATAATTATTTATTAATTGTTATGATTGTGTAGGTGATTTTGAAGGAAACTTTTCCATTACCCGATGTCTGTCGGTACTTTTTTGACACATGTATAATAGAAGAGTGGGTTCTTTGGAGTGATGAGCATGCGAAATTTGGCCGTGACAAGGTTACAACCCGTGAACAACAGTTTTTAGTATCAGTAGATAATGATGAAGATCATGCCGAACCTGTTGAAATTGAAGGAGCTTCCCTTCCAATTGAAGGGGTTGCCCTTGCAATTGAAGGGGATGCAGTACCACAACAAGATAATATGATACCACAAAAACCCTTACCACAACAGTTTTTAGCATCAGTAGATAATGATGAAGATCTTGCCGAACCCGTTGAAATTGAAGGGGCTGCCCTTCCAATTGAAGGAGTTGCAATTGCAGGGGCTGCCCTTGCAATTGAAGGGGATGCAGACATCAACAAGATAATGTGATACCACAAAAACCCTTACCATAACAAGTTATTGTGAGACCATATAGAGCCAAAAAGTCACCGCAGAGACTGGAAATGGAAGATTATTATATGTTGAGTTCTGGTGGACAATATAGGACGAGGAAAGCAAATAAAAGGAAGGCTGGGGTTTTCAAGACTGATGGGCATACTAATGATGAGCGTGAGACTGTCATGACTGATGGGCGTACAATGATGAATGTAATACCCCAATTTTGTCCGCCTTCTTTTTGTCACTTGCTTTATTCAACTTGTTTTCGAGATCACGCGATTACAAGTAGTTAGAATAATTTCCTTTTTTAATTTAAGCCAATTTCAAATCATCTAGTTCAATTACACCGAAATACTGTTACTTAAGCTAGGCATGCGCGTGAATGATCGATCTTTTCGCGCATTCTTCAGTTTAATCTCGATATTTGGGCCTAATCGAACCTAAGTGGGCTTATCTATGTCACTATTGGGCTTACCATTTTGGCTTGGGCCCACAGATGTGGTTCCAAGTTAATTTTTAGCGTTTATTGTTTAACGAGCCTATTTTTTCTATTCGGGCCTCGTTCTAGCATGTTCATTTAGTTGGGCCCGATTCACTTTTGTATTTGGTCCAATTTCTTCTCTTCATTGTTTTTATTTTATTTTATTTTTTTTTCATTTAATTCATTTTGAGTAACATATGTAGTCCAAAAATGTCAAAAAGAAATCTATTTAATTTTATTTACAGTTTAGGAGTGTCCAAGAGTCCAATATGTCCGAAAATACAAAAAAATAATAATACTAAAAAAACCAAAAAATACAAATCCGAAAATACAAAAAATAATAGTAAAAGGCGCAACAATGAGCATGATACTTTCAAGCCCATGGGCCTACTAATGATGAGCATGAGACTTTCAAGCCGATGGGCCTACTAATGATGAGCGTGAGAAGTATCCACAATTATTCCATCTACCAACCGAGTCAGCGACCATAAATCCACTTGTCAGAAGTATCTGCAAAAAATGTATTTCCGTGTTGACTTTTTTTTTTTGGATTTTCCCCTTTTGACGGATTTAACATAAATCTGTAGTCAATTTATTTTTGTCGTCGGATTTACCATACATCCGTTGTTGAATTTTTTCAAAACAGAATTATATATTAATTCTGTTGCATCGGAAGTATGCTTCAATTGGTAAATCTGTTGTTAAAAGATAATGTGACAGAATTATGGGTAATTTCGTAGTCAATTTTTTTTAACTACAGAAGTATGTTTTGAAACATAAATCCATAGTCATTTTTTTTACAAAAACAGTCACTGATTATGTGTTTTGTCTTTTAATTAGGCATTTATGGTTACAGACGAGGAGCTATCAGTTGATGTGTCAATAACATTCACTACGGATCAGGTAACTTTAACTGTTTAGATATTTTTTTGTAGATATTTGAGATAATTTTGAATCTAATGGTTAATTTTATTTGTAGATATTTCAAACACGTGAAGATGTTATTGGTTGGGCTAGACAGGTTGCGAGGGCCACCAAATTTGTGATTATCATGCGTAGGTCATGCAAAGTTGGAGGAAAAAGGGGAATGCGACATAAAATTGTTTTTTTTTGTTGTTCGAAGCATGGAGAATTCACCAATTCGAAAAGGAAAGTACTCTCAAAGCGGGCGAACTGTCCATTTAAGTTAAGGACTACATATACTATTCGTGATGGTGGTTGGGGCGTGAGGGTTATATGTGGGCGTCACTCACATGAGCTGCTTACAACGTTAACCGACACCTCATTCTTTGGCAGGTTAAAGAAGGAGGAAAGGGCTATGGTGCACGAGCACACTGCATTGAAGGTTGCACCAAGAGACAATATGACCTCTTTGAAGAATAAATTTGTCTGTAATGTGACTTCTATGAGCCAACTATATAGACAGCGTACCATGTATCAGTGTTCTTTGAAAGGTCCTAGAACTGAGTTTCGGGAGCTTATGAGATTGATAGAAAGTGAAAAGCCTTTATGTTGGAGTAGAAAAGTTGAGGGAACAAATGTTGTCGGTGACATCATGTGGATGCATCCTGTAACACCCTAAATGATTTAATTAAGTAATTGATTAAATTATTTAAAGTGTTGCACTAATTTTAATTATATTAAATTATAATGTAGTATTTTATTGTAATTGAAGGGAGTGGTATTGGCAATACCGGGACTGCAACTATTGGCCCAAGAGCCCAAGCCCAATGACTTAGGCTCCTGGGGTTAGTGCATTTCGCACCACTTGCCAAAAAAAAAGAAAGAAACGAAAAGAGAGAAGAGAAAGGAGAAGAAAATCGGCGCAATAGAGAGAGAAGAAGGAGAAGTTGGATCGCACAAAGCAAGGAGAAGAGGAGAGCTCCATTGTTGCTGAGGTTTTGTAGGTGACTCTGTGAAAAGGATTTTCTACGGTTTAATTAAGGTAAGGGGAGTCTCACCCTATAATAGAGGTTATAATAGGTTGTATGTAGGTCATAGGGTCTTTGTTTGTTGATATTTGATTGTTGATTGATTTGTTGTTGGATTGAAATTGTGAATTGGGTGAAAAATCGATTGCATGCTAATGTTAGGGTTTAGGTTGGGTTGATTTTCGTTTTGATGCATGATTGAGTGTTACAATGTGTAATTGATGTTGTTGGAATGATGAGTAGTGATTTTAAAATAGTTTTGGATGATTGATCACAAGGGAATTGTGAAATTTGGGGTTTTAGGGATTTTTGGGGTAAGGGGCGCCAAGTTGCTAGGAAAAGCGCGCCGTGTAATCTTTATGCTTGATGTGTGTGTGCTTAGTGTTTTGTTGCTCGGGGCGCTATATGGCTAGGAAATGGCGCTGGGTTCTTGTTTTGTGTGTGTGTGTGTGCAGTTGTCCTTGCTCGGGCGCCAAGTTCTTTGGGAAAATGGCGCTGGGTTTCTTGTGTAGTGTGGGTGTGGGTGTGTGCTAGTGTGTGGCGCCAAGTGCCGCCCAAAATGGCGCTCGTGGCGCTGGTGGCGCTGTGTGTCCTTGTTTGTGTGTGCAGTGGCGCCAAATGAGCTGCCCTGCGCGCCCGAATGGCGCTGTGTCTTTGAATGTGTTTGTGTGTGTTGTGTGTCAGGTGCGGGCGCCAAATGTGGCTGCCCATGCGCCTGGTTGTGCCTAGTCCTAGTGTAGGGCGCCAAATGGCTGCCCTGGGGTGCCTGTTGTGGCGCCTAGGTGGGTGTGGGTGTGGATGTCTAAGTGATGGGCGCCATTTTGGCTGCCCATGGCGCCTAGGGTGGCGCCATAATGTGTGACAAGGGTGTGTGTGTGCATGTGGCGCAAAGACACGGGCGCCAAATGGCCGCCTGTTGCGCTGTGTTGTTTACTGTGTCAGGCGGGCGCCGGTCAGGCGCCCATGGCGCTCGAATGCGCTTGTGTTCGAGCGAGGCGTGTCTCGATTTGGGTCTTAGTTTGTGTTCAGGTCTGCCTTTGCGGGCGCGCGAATCGCCGTGAAAATGGTGCTGTGTGGTTGTGTGTGCTGCGGGCGCCAAATTTCTAGAGTTTTGGCGCCCATGTGCTGTGTTGCACAGGGGGGCGCCAGTTTGTGGGAAAAATGGCGTCTGGTGCTGCCTTGTGTCTAAGTGTGTGTTGTTTTGGTCCCTAGGTGACAGTTTGGTCCTAGGTGTGCTGTTTTGGTCCCTAGGTGACAGTTTGGTCCTAGGTGTGCTATTTTGGTCCCTAGGTGACGGTTTGGTCCCTAGGGGTTGCTTTAGTCCCTAAGTGCTATTTTGGTCCTAAGTGTTGTTTAGGTCCTTGAGTGAGGATTTAGTCCTCTAGTTGTGATTAGTCCTTGGGACATGATTGATGAAGCCATGGGGGCATGAGCCATGGGGGCTAAACTGTTGATGATGCCATGGGGGCATGAGCCATGGGGGCTAAAATTGAAATTAACAATGAGGTGAGAAATGATGTTGATAATGTGTAATTGTGTGTGGCATGTTCATGGAGTCTCATGCATACATTCGGCTGCGGTCGCGACGTTTATATTGTGATGATGAGGCCATGGGGGCCAGAGTCATGTGGACTCAATTTATTGATGATGATGCCATGGGGGCAAATGGTACCACATGCATGACTGCATTGCACTGCATTCATTCTCATAAATGCACGAGTGTTGTTGGTTGATAATTGGTATGACTAGTTGTGCTATATAACTGTGCCTGTTTGATGCTGTGAATGTATATACTGCTTATTATGGTCTTTATTATGTGGTTTGAGACTCACCCCTTTCTGTTGTTGTTTACCACAGGTAGCCATGAATGAAGGCTTACTCCCTTCACTTTCCCCGAGTCGGCCTGCTCTGATACGTAGCACTTAGGGGATGGGTTTAGGATTCTAGTCGTTTACTCTTTGTTGACTATTGAACTATTTTATTTGATATTTCCCCCGTTGTATTTGAGATTGTTGTTGTCCATCTGAGACTATATTCTATTTCCGCTGCGTAATGTTTATTTTTCTGGTGCGTGGAATTATTTAATAAAGTGTTGAGAAATTCCATCCTGTGATTGGTGTTGCGTATTATATTGTTGAAATAAAGTATTTGTGTTATAATTGTTATTGTTTGTGCTGAATTAAGTGTAGCACTCCATTTGGAAATAAATTTTTATAACTCTGATTTTTATTATAAATTGCCGGGTAGAAATTGGGTGTTACACATCCCACCTCTGTCAAGTTATTCAGATTGTTTAATAGGGTTCTTTTTCTGGACAACACATACAAGACCAACAAATATAGAATACCTCTTTTGGAGATCGTGGGTGTGACTTCCACGGAGATGACTTTTTCTGTTGTGTTTGCCTACTTGGCCAATGAACGGTATGATAATTTTAGATGGGTATCGAAGAACTTTAGGGATTTCTTTGAGGCAAATTGTCTATTGCCGGAGGTGTTTTTGACTGACAGGGAGTTGGGCCTCATAAGTGCCATTATTGATTTATTTTCGTTACCGTGTGAACTCGCTGCGAGTGGCACGTTACTTAAGAACGTGAAAGGAACATGTAAAAGCATGTGAAGAAGGATAGGCAAGACTCAGTGATGGAGCTTTGTATGATCTTGTTGAGTCACATGACGAGGTTGAGTACTCACGCCGTTTGGACCTTTTACGGCCGTCATGTAGTGATCTACCTTTCTTTGTAGCATGATACATGGTTGAATAAAGATATATTTGTTATGGCATGGACTAACAAGGGTGAGACACTATGGGAGTACCACTACAAACCAATATGTTCTCTAATTCATTTTATGCTTATGCAATTAGTTTATTTTACTATTTGATGGGTATGGAATTTAATTTTGTTTCTCTATTATATTAGGGTTGAGTTGGCGCATTGGTCCTTGAAGAGGACATTGGGTGATAGTGGCGGAGACATATGTAGGTGTTGGGACTCAATGAATGGTATGATGAACCTCTGGTTTGATAAGATTGTGGAGTCCTTCCAAAGGAGTATCAATCGTGTAGAGGTGGAACACAACACACCATTCTACAAGCAGTTGCACGGACTTGTCTCTTTTAAGGCCTTAAGACATATTGCTAAGGAGTTTCAGAAGACAACTTCAGGTGTGGGTTATGACAAGTTTCGTTGTGGGTGCGTCATTAGGGCTACACATGGGTTACCGTGTGCTTGTCAATTTGGAGTTTATCATGCCTCAGGTGCTCCATTCCCATTGGAGATGGTTGTTACTCATTGGTCTAGGATGAGCTTGGAGGATATGGATGAGCATGAGCAACAAACTAGTCATGTTGATTGTGACATCACATATTCCATGGAGATGTATGAAAGTGGTTTAATGGTATGTCGCGTTAGGAGAGGATTGTGTTCAAGAAACAAATTGATGAGCTAGCATTTCCTACCACATCCTCTATGGTTCCACCACCAAACAAACTTAAGACCAATGGTGCACCAAAGAAGAAGCGGAAATGTATGATGTCAAATGGGAACCTTCTTATTGGGAGCATGTGGATGAGGCCATGGACACTCGGGACTCCAAACCTAAACCAACACAGAGGACTTCTCAGAAAATCTCACACCCAAGGACTTCACGAAAAAATCTCACAGAGGACTTCACGAGAAAATCTCACGACCTATGTCACGGGGACTTCAAAGGTACTCTCACATTATCATATGCAATATTTACCATGTGTTCCTCTTCATTTGCAACCCTATGTGTCGGACATGATTGATGTAGACGGGGATGGAAATTGTGGCTACTGAAAGCGATGGCTACCGGACTTGATATGAGTGAGAGCAGTTGGTCATTGATTCGACAAGATTTACTTTCTGGAGATAGCATCACATTTTGATTTATACACTCGGCTATTTAGGTCTAACCAACGACTTGCAAGATTAAAGCAGTCATTGCTTGTTGAGCATAAGGGGCCCCATGATGCGGACAAGTGACTCTCTATGCCCGAGATGGGGTACATTATAGCTACCAAATATAATGTGGCCCTAGTCTCATTATCTTTGTTAGCGTCATAACATATTTCCCATCGAGAGGTTCTTTTTGTAAGACAAAGAGCCGGAAATTTATTTGTATTTTTAATGTCAACAATTTTCACTAGGTTCATGTTGCACTAACGCCGGTCTATCAACTGCCTACGCTTGCTACTCAGTGGGAGCCTTATGCATCTTGTGTGACTACTTCATGGTTGGATCATATGGGGCGTCTCCTACTATGGGTGTCTTTCGCTCCACATCCAAAACCACCAACCCAACCACCTTTAATAGTTGACTTAGCAGTTGATTCAAATCACACTTGATGTATTATTCATGATTATTTTTTGTATAAAACGATACGATGATATATATATATATATATATATATATATATATATATATATATATATATATATATATATATATATAGTGCTTAAGTCCTAATTATATGTGT
Source organism: Oxytropis ochrocephala (assembly GCA_020916435.1). Lineage (NCBI taxonomy): Eukaryota > Viridiplantae > Streptophyta > Magnoliopsida > Fabales > Fabaceae > Oxytropis > Oxytropis ochrocephala. The sequence goes on along the minus strand of CM037092.1, from coordinate 84,419,398 downwards.
AAGTGTTCAAATTTGTTTAATATAATTATTTCAACCTACGATTATTTTTAATTTTTTAACTACGGATTTATCGTTTAGACAGATAAATCCGTTGTCAAAATTTTCTAACCAGTCGGATTTAGCATAAATCTGTTGCTTAATATTTTAACAAAACAAAATTATGTTTTAAAAAGATAACTCTGTTAAATTTTTTAACACCGGAATTACCTTTTAAAAGATATTTTCGTTTTGATTAAAATTCAAGGGCATTACAGTCTTTTCATGGGAGTTGTGGGAGTATTTGGTATAATGGCGGGGGTCCAAAAAGTAACACCCAAAATATAAAGGCCTCTACTTTAAACATTGAACATAATTCTTGTTACCGCTCAACCGATAAAGCATTTTTTTTAGATAACCAATAATAGAGCACAAAGAGTGCGCCAACCCAATTACCGCAAAATATAATAATAAAATAGCAAAAGAATAAGTTTCCCTAACAAATTTGAACCCAGCTAGATTCCGAATACCGAAATTGGAGTATGACTTACGTTACTAAACTATTGTTTAACAACTATTACTAAATGGGCAAAATTGTCATATACCTTATCCAATATAAATTTCTAAAATCATGCATTCATCAATTCAACACATTAAATGCCTAAAATCATGGAACTCAGTTTTTTTTTTCAAATTAAAAACTTTCAAAAAAAAATTTAATTTATGGAATTCAATTTTCTGAAATAAATTCACCACTGAAACAAATTCATCTCTCTTTCGTTCCTACTTAAGCACTTCTCGTTTAATCTTTTATCAAAAATTCTGGGTGTTTTTTTCCCACGAAAAAAAAATCGTCCGTTAACCAATGATTTGTACCACAATGGTTGGATGTCACTAACCACAAATGTGCATCGCAATGGTTAGTGGCCACTAACCACAGATATGTATAAATGTGGTTAGATGTCAACGGTTAGATATCACTAACCACAAATGTGCAGAGCAATGGTTAGTGGGCACTAACCACATATATGCATAAATGTGGTTAGATGACCATGGTTAGATGTCACTAACCACACATGTGCATAGCAATGGTTAGTTGCCACTAATCACAGTTATGCATAAATGTGGTTAGATGTCTATGGTTAGATGTCATTAACCAAACATGTGCATAGCAATGGTTAGTGGCCACTAACCGCGGTTATATGCATATAATGAGAATAAGAAGAAGAAGAAATCAACTCGCATAATGAGACATCAAATGCGTAAAAGGAAAAAGAATATATTTAAAGCAAGAATATATATATATATATATATATATATATATATATATATATATATATATATATATATATATATATATATATATATATATATATATATTCAACGTTTAAAGCATCTTATGTGTTTTTGACTGACAGGGAGTTGGGCCTCATAAGTGCCATTATTGATTTATTTTCGTCGGCTGTGAACCTGCTTTGCGAGTGGCACGTTACGAAGAACGTGAAAGGAACATGTAAAAAGCATGTGAAGAAGGATAGGCAAGACTCAGTGATGGAGCTTTGTATGATCTTGTTGAGTCACATGACGAGGTTGAGTACTCACGCCGTTTGGACCTTTTACGGCCGTCATGTAGTGATCTACCTTTCTTTGTAGCATGATACATGGTTGAATAAAGATATATTTGTTATGGCATGGACTAACCGGGTGAGACACTATGGGAGTACCACTACAAACCAATATGTTCTCTAATTCATTTTATGCTTATGCAATTAGTTTATTTTACTATTTGATGGGTATGGAATTTAATTTTGTTTCTCTATTATATTAGGGTTGAGTTGGCGCATTGGTCCTTGAAGAGGACATTGGGTGATAGTGGCGGAGACATATGTAGGTGTTGGGACTCAATGAATGGTATGATGAACCTACAGTTTGATAAGATTGTGGAGTCCTTCCAAAGGAGTATCAATCGTGTAGAGGTGGAACACAACACACCATTCTACAAGCAGTTGCACGGACTTGTCTCTTTTAAGGCCTTAAGACATATTGCTAAGGAGTTTCAGAAGACAACTTCAGGTGTGGGTTATGACAAGTTTCGTTGTGGGTGCGTCATTAGGGCTACACATGGGTTACCGTGTGCTTGTCAATTTGGAGTTTATCATGCCTCAGGTGCTCCATTCCCATTGGAGATGGTTGTTACTCATTGGTCTAGGATGAGCTTGGAGGATATGGATGAGCATGAGCAACAAACTAGTCATGTTGATTGTGACATCACATATTCCATGGAGATGTATGAAAGTGGTTTAATGGTATGTCGCGTTAGGAGAGGATTGTGTTCAAGAAACAAATTGATGAGCTAGCATTTCCTACCACATCCTCTATGGTTCCACCACCAAACAAACTTAAGACCAATGGTGCACCAAAGAAGAAGCGGAAATGTATGATGTCAAATGGGAACCTTCTTATTGGGAGCATGTGGATGAGGCCATGGACACTCGGGACTCCAAACCTAAACCAACACAGAGGACTTCTCAGAAAATCTCACAGCCAAGGACTTCACAGAAAATCTCACAGAGGACTTCACAGAAAATCTCACAGCCTATGTCACAGGGGACTTCAAAGGTACTCTCACATTATCATATGCAATATTTACCATGTGTTCCTCTTCATTTGCAACCCTATGTGTCAGACATGATTGATGTAGACGGGGATGGAAATTGTGGCTACCGAGCAGTGGCTACCAGACTTGATATGAGTGAGAGCAGTTGGTCATTGATTCGACAAGATTTACTTTCGGAGATAGCATCACATTTTGATTTATACACTCAGCTATTTAGGTCTAACCAGCTTGCCAGTATTAAACAGTCATTGCTTGTTGAGCATAAGGGGCCCCATGATGCGGACAAGTGACTCTCTATGCCTGAGATGGGGTACATTATAGCTACCAAATATAATGTGGCCCTAGTCTCATTATCTTTGTTGGCGTCATAACATATTTCCCACTGAGAGGTTCTTTTTGTAAGACAAAGAGCCGGAAATTTATTTGTATTTTTAATGTCAACAATTTTCACTAGGTTCATGTTGCACTAACGCCGGTCTGTCAACTGCCTACGCTTGCTACTCAGTGGGAGCCTTATGCATCTTGTGTGACTACTTCATGGTTGGATCATATGGGGCGTCTCCTACTATGGGTGTCTTTCGCTCCACATCCAAAACCACCAACCCAACCACCTTTAATAGTTGACTTAGCAGTTGATTCAAATCACACTTGATGTATTATTCCGCAGTTATTTTTTTGTATAAAACGATACGATGATATATATATATATATATATATATATATATATATATATATATATATATATATATATATATATATATATATATATATATATATAGTGCTTAAGTCCTAATTATATGTGTAAGTGTTCAAATTTGTTTAATATAATTATTTCAACCCACAGTTATTTTTAATTTTTTAACTACGGATTTATCGTTTAGACAGATAAATCCGTTGTCAAAATTTTCTAACCGTCGGATTTAGCATAAATCTGTTGCTTAATATTTTAACAAAACAAAATTATGTTTTAAAAAGATAACTCTGTTAAATTTTTTAACACCGGAATTACCTTTTAAAAGATATTTTCGTTTTGATTAAAATTCAAGGGCATTACAGTCTTTTCATGGGAGTTGTGGGAGTATTTGGTATAATGGCGGGGGTCCAAAAAGTAACACCCAAAATATAAAGGCCTCTACTTTAAACATTGAACATAATTCTTGTTACCGCTCAACCGATAAAGCATTTTTTTTAGATAACCAATAATAGAGCACAAAGAGTGCGCCAACCCAATTACCGCAAAATATAATAATAAAATAGCAAAAGAATAAGTTTCCCTAACAAATTTGAACCCAGCTAGATTCCGAATACCGAAATTGGAGTATGACTTACGTTACTAAACTATTGTTTAACAACTATTACTAAATGGGCAAAATTGTCATATACCTTATCCAATATAAATTTCTAAAATCATGCATTCATCAATTCAACACATTAAATGCCTAAAATCATGGAACTCAGTTTTTTTTTTCAAATTAAAAACTTTCAAAAAAAAATTTAATTTATGGAATTCAATTTTCTGAAATAAATTCACCACTGAAACAAATTCATCTCTCTTTCGTTCCTACTTAAGCACTTCTCGTTTAATCTTTTATCAAAAATTACAGGTGTTTTTTTTCCCACGAAAAAAAATCGTCCGTTAACCAATGATTTGTACCACAATGGTTGGATGTCACTAACCACAAATGTGCATCATGAATGGTTAGTGGCCACTAACCACAGATATGTATAAATGTGGTTAGATGTCAACGGTTAGATATCACTAACCACAAATGTGCAGAGCAATGGTTAGTGGGCACTAACCACATATATGCATAAATGTGGTTAGATGACCATGGTTAGATGTCACTAACCACACATGTGCATAGCAATGGTTAGTTGCCACTAATCACGATTATGCATAAATGTGGTTAGATGTCTATGGTTAGATGTCATTAACCAAACATGTGCATAGCAATGGTTAGTGGCCACTAACCGCGGTTATATGCATATAATGAGAATAAGAAGAAGAAGAAATCAACCTGCATAATGAGACATCAAATGCGTAAAGGAAAAAGAATATATTTAAAGCAAGAAATATATATATATATATATATATATATATATATATATATATATATATATATATATATATATATATATATATATATATATATATATATATATATATATTCAACGTTTAAAGCATCTTATGTGGGAAAAAAGAGATTGATCAAAACAAGGAATATTTAAAGCATATTGTTGCCTCAACAATATACATAGGTTCAACGTTTGAAGACTTACGTGCAGAAAACGAAGGAAGAAGCTGGGAAAGAAACGAACACAGAAGCCGGGAAAGAAAGCAACAAACGCAGAAGTTGGGAAAGAAACGAAAGCAGGTGCTGGAAGAAGAAATAATAGGAACACAGAAGTTGAGAAAAACAAGGAAGAAGAAGAAATAATAGGAACCGTAATTAAGGCAATTTTTTTTTGAGAATAATAATTAAGGCAATTTAAATGTGACTTAAAATTGTCCCTTAAAAAAGGAATCCGTTTATTTGTTAATTTAATTTAATTTAATTCATATAATAAAGAATTGTTAGTAACATAATACCCTTATTAAACAACGACTATTAGATGTAATTTCTTTAAAAATTTGAGCATCCAACGGCTCAAACAAATTTAGTAATAGTTACTAAGCTTTTGGCTTAGTAACGTAAGTCATAGCCCCGAAATTGTAAATAGTAATACCACTGGAACCAACTTATAATCATATAAAAAATTATCATTTATTTCTGATTTTATTTTTAATCTTTCATTTGGTCAAAAGAAATTAATCTTTGATAATTTTTTGAATGTACATGAGTAATCAATAAATTTTTGTTTGTTTTATTTTATTTTTTAAAGATTGTTTTAGTGTTAAGCCCCCAAGTTTAGAGTTTGCACAAGGTAAGTTTCTTTTAAATTTAAGGGTTTAGTTACTGGGGGAACCATACGACTCAGGACTCCGCCAAAAAAAACAATGCGACTCAGTCATGATAGGAATTATTTCTTCTTAATTCCTTTTTCAGTTTTCAATTGCAATTTGATGGTGTTATTGTGATCTAGAACACATACTTTAAGATATGAAATGTTGATTGTGTTTAGATGTCTTTTTTGTTTAGTTTGATGACACGTATTCCTCTTTTTATGAAACTTCATGGTTCATTGAAGTGTAATCTCTTGTTGCTCATGAATGCATGATTCCCAAATGTTATTGTATTTTGGGTCCCTGAAATGGAGTATTTTCGTGTTATAGACATGTTCTAACCCCTGTCTAAAGCCAGGCCCTCTAAGGCCCCCTCTGCACTTTCTTTTTTCTATGCAAAAGCAGCACTACAAGTACAAACCGTAGAGGTGAGGGGGGGGGGGGATCGAGGCCTTGGGTATAATAAGGAATAGTGACTCAAAGTCAACAAGTCAAGCCAAGGTCAACAAGTCAAAGGCCCAAGCCAAGTTATCAGCTGACTCACACCTCACTACTAGTTGAAGAAAATGTCATCACAGCAACTTTACCAATCACTCTCTGTTTTTCAACTCACTTGTAACTTGTAACTTTACTCTTTCAATATAGGGTTCATTTAGAGTTGATAATGCTTGCTGAAATTCTGTTATCATTCTGTTGAGTTTGTTAGGAGATTGTTAGATCAGCTTGGTTCTAGAAGCTCTATTGCATCTTGTATATAAGCTTCAGAAGCTTCACTTGTACTCAGAAAAATTCATTCAATGAAATCACGATTCAATGTTCAGTAACAAACTCTCTCTGAGTTCTCTTTCATAGTATCATTCGCCATAAACGATCCTCTCAAACACTCTTCCGCTTCATTTCGTTGATCTTTCCTTCGTCTTCTTCATCCATGGCTACTTCATCGGAAAACCGGAGTCCCGATGGTGACGGTGGTAACTCCGCCACCGGCTCGATTTTTCAAGGAATCAACAAAACTTCATCCAACCAATTTGCTTCTGGACCGAAACTCTCGGTGAAACTGGATGACAAAATTTTTTTGCTGTGGAATCAGCAGGTAGAGGGAGTAGTGAAGATGCATAAATTGCACCGTCTCCTCGTGAACCCTATCATTCCTCAGAAATACGCTACAGAAGCAGATCGTTTGGCTGAGCGGTGGTTGATTCAAGACCAAACTCTATTCATGTGGTTACTCTCAACACTCTCCGAGAGCGCTCTCACTCGTGTGTTGACTTGCCATCACTCTTGGCAAGTGTGGGAGAAGATACAACAACACTACTTCTCTCATCTCAAAGCTCGCGTTCGCCAGCTTCGTAATGAACTCAAGAACACAAAGAAGGGCTCACAAACAATTTCAGAGTTCCTTAGCAAAATTCACTCCATTGCTGATGCCTTGACTTCAACCGGTGAGGTAATTACTGATTCCTATCTCACTGATGTCATTCTAGATGGTCTACCAGAGGATTACAATCCTTTTGTGATGATGATTTTTGGCCAGAGTGACACACCGTCGGTTTCGCAAATAGAATCGCTTCTTCTTGTTCAAGAGTCTCAGTTGGACAAGTATAGACAAGAGTTAGTTGTTGCAAATGCGTCTGCAAATGCTGCACATGTTCCAAATCAACTTGCACAGAATGGAAATCAAGGTTTCTCCAATGTCCGAGGTCGTGGCCGTGGGCGCCACGCTCGTGGCAGAGGTCGTGGCCGTGGTGCTCCTTCTTCGGGATCTCGTCCTACTTGTCCGTTGTGTGGCAAATATGGCCACTCTGTGTTGGAATGCTGGTACCGGTTCGATGAGACTTTTGTACCTCCTGCTAGTGCTGCTCCGGCATCCAATCCTACAGAGGAACAAACTGCTACACCTTCTGATGCTGCCATGCCAACGGTGAATCTTGCCGAGGCCCTATCTCTTGATAGCACAGGTAACATTTCTGATCCAACTATATCAAATGATAGTGAATATGAGGACTGGTTTGGTGAATCTTGTGCATCACACCATGTCACTCCAAATTCATCAAACTTGCACTGTAGTAGACCATACAAAGGCACCTCTAGGGTAAGAATGGGTAATGGAAGTAGTTCTGAGATCAAATCCATTGGCTCTTCCACTTTCACCTCACCTATTCACCCTCACGTAAACCTTGTCTTAAATAACTTATTACATGTGCCTAATATTAAGAAGAACCTCTTATCTGTCTCAAAGTTTGCCTATGACAATAAAGTTTATTTTGAGTTCCATGTTCCTCACTGTTTGGTTAAATCACAGGACTCTAAACAAGTGCTCTTACATGGTAAACTTGGGGAGGATGGTCTTTATGTGTTCAAAGGGTTACCACTACTCAAAAATCTTAATTCCACTGCTTTAAATACTACCATCAGATTCGCTCTAAATAAGTCTTTTTCGCTTTAAAAACCATCAGATCGGGTTGTGTATCATCGTTGTTTCTGTTCCCATTGCTTCTTTATGGCATGCTAGACTAGGTCATGCTCATTCATTGGCTGTAAATCAAGTGTTGAAGCAATGTAAGGCTGTAAATCAAGTGTTGAAGCAATGTAACATTTCTCATTTCAATAAAACTATTGGTTTTTGCAATGCTTGCCAATTAGGAAAGTCACATAGATTGTATGCACCTCCTTCTCAAACACAGTATCACAAACCATTTGAGCTTGTATGCACAGACCTTTGGGGCCCCTCACCTATGCCCTCTAGTGCTGGACACTACTACTATATAGCCTTTGTAGATGCATGCACTCGTTATACTTGGATATATTTTTTAAAACAGAAATCTGATGCATTACAAGCATTCATTTTGTTTCATAAGCTTATTCAAACACAGTTCTCTGCATCTTTGAAAAAATACTGTGATCGACAATGGGGGTGAGTTCTTACCTTTTACTAAACATCTTGCGAATTTGGGTATCATTCATAGATTTTCTTGTCCATACACATCTCATCAAAATGGTTTAGTTGAAAGAAAGCATAGGCACATCAATGAAATGGATCTCACTTTGTTAGCTCATGCATCTATGCCATTGAAATTTGGGGATCATTCATTCACTACTTCTGTTCAACTCATTAATAGATTGCCCTCCTCTAGCTTGGATGCCTCTATTTCCCCTTTTCAGGCATTGTTTAAGTCTATTCCCAACTATCATCAACTTAGAACCTTCGGGTGTGCTTGCTTTCCTCATCTTAGGCCTTATAACAAACACAAATTCCAATTTAAAAGCACCATGTGTCTTAATCTTGGTATCTCACCAGTCCACAAGGGTTATAAATGTCTCACATCAGAGGGAAAGATAATTATTACCAAGGATGTCACATTTAATGAGTCTCACTTTCCCTATACAACTTTGTTTCCCTCCACTTTACCCTCCCCAGCCTCACAAGAGTCATCTGAGCTCCTTAAACCTTCCTTCAGGTCTTCTCCTACTAACCCTATACCTGATACAGAACCTGAGCCTCATGTCACACCAACTTCACCCTCACAAGCTAGCTCTTCACCTCTCCCTTCCTCTATCCCACCTAGTCCACCTCCACTCAATCCTAATTCTCCTCCACACAACTTACCTCAACTTGAACCACCTCAACATAACTCTCCTCCACCAGATTCACCACCACATGCTCCTGCTACCAAAATACACCCCATGGTCACTAGAATACAGACTGGTTCACTCAAACCAAAGATATTCCTCACTCATACAGAACCTACTACAACTAAACAAGCCCTTAGTGATCCAAATTGGAAAGCTGCTATGGAGCTTGAGCTTAAAGCACTTCATGACAACAATACATGGACCTTAACCCCATTGCCTCCTAATAGAAAAGCTATAGGTTGTGTTATACCCCAATTTTGTCCGTCTTCTTTTTTCTTTTATTAGGGGCATGTTTTGAAGTCGCATGATTACTAAGAATTATTAGTGTAGCGTCTCGGTGGCTAATCCGAACCAATTTCAATCACCTTGTTCAACTAAGTCAAGATGTCGTTGTTTAAATTAGACACGCACGCGAATGATCGATCTTTTCGTGCGTTCTTCAATTTAGTCTTCGTATTTGGGTTTAGTCGTACATAAGCAGGTCTACCTAAAGTCATTTTTCTCAAAATTTGGCTTAAACTTAGACTTAAGAATGCGACTCCGAGTTAATTTTAGTGTTTTTTAACGCGCCCATTTCTCCTATTTTGGTCTAGTTTTAGCGTAGTTGTCAAGTCCGGCCCGTTCTCGTCTTTGTATTCGGCCTGACTCCCTTTTCTTATTATTTTTATTCTTATTTTGTTTATTTAATTTATTCAAGCATATATACAATCCAAAATGTCAAAAATTCTATTTAGGTTAATTTACAATTTTAAAGTGTTTAAGAGTCCAATATGTCTAAAAGTGTCAAAAAAAAATTATTTAGTTTAATTTACAATTTAAAAGCACTTAATAGTCCAAAAAGTCCAAAATACAAAAAATATAAAAAAAGTACAAATCCGAAAATACAATCTAAAATAGCAAATTAGGGTTGCAACTGATCTCCTAAAAGCTGCTGGAGCTGCTGTTGGGCCTGGGTTCCAACCTGAAATAGGGTCAAAGCCTGGTCAAAAATCATTAATGCGTTAACCTAATTTTCAACTATAAATAAGCAGTCTAATCAGCAGTCAAAAGGACACAGAAAAGACAACAACACAACAAAAATCACCTAAATAAGGATTAGGATTCAACATCAGGATCCTAATCCGCTGAAACATAGTTCCGAAATGTCTGAGTAAAAAGAAGAGTCAAACAAGGAAGTAGCAGAATCGATATCCAGCAGGAATACAATCAATAGTCATAGAATGTAAAGCAATAATAAAGAATGTGAGAGCAGCAATAGAGACCTATCTCGAGGTCGTGGAAATTAGGTAAGTTACATTATGCCTATCAGATCCGGAAAAAAAAAGCATGTAAATAGTCCGTTTTCATACAGCTTGTATAGTTCTCTTATATTCACTGCTAAGACTAGTAAACATTAACAAAGTCTAAATTTTATTAGCTAAGTAAAAACCAATATCAGATTGTTGTTGTGAATCATGTTAGTCCCTCTAAATCAATAACAGATTTGGCATTTTTACAATCTCAGATTCATAAAAAAAAAAAAACTAAGAATAAAAAAGATAGAGTATGATTTAACAGGATAAAATCCCATTTACTAGATTCGGTTAAAAAAAGAAAACATAAAAAACTAACCTTTTAGCTTGCTCGCCGGAGCTCCGGTCGTCTTCTCCGGCGAAGCTCCGGCAAGCTCACCCACAAACCGAGCCAATAACCACCAAACCACCAAAACCGAAACTCCTGTCAAACCAACCACCACCAAAACGAGCCACGGCCACAGGTTCCACCTAAAAAAAAAACAGCAGAAACGTTTTTAAAAAAAAAAACAAGGGAAAGGAGAGAAATAGAAGGATAAAGAAGAACACGTAAAAAACGAAGCTCACCGGCGGGATTCCCTTCGCCGGCGCCGTTACCTTCGCAGCCATTGACGCCGGACGTTCCCCTCTCTCTCGCCGTTCAAACTTCTCTCTCCCTCAAGTCGGTGCTCTCTCTCCCTCTCTCTCCGCGAAGATCAGCGAGAATGGCGCCGGAAATCCCTCCCTCTCTCTGCGGCGCCGTTTGAGCTGGGAAGGAGGGCTGGATCGGTTTCTAGGTTTTTTAGTTTTAGGGTTATATGCAGTTGCCCTTTTGTTTTTTTGTTTTTTTGAATGTTCAGATTGTTAGTCACACCCGCTTATTCACGCGCACACCTCCCCCCACTTAAGCCCAGTTTCGCATACTGGGCTCTCCTATGCGAACTGGGTTTTCCTTTTTACACCTCCTATTAATTATACAACCCCCTGCGACTAATAAAATTTCATTTTACCATTTTCACCCCCTTTTTTCATTTTAATTCTTTTTTTTTTAATTCAAATACAAATACTTTTTCTCTCGAAATTAAATAAACGGCTAAGTCGGTTGTACAACCGGGTTAGTCATTATTTTAGGGCCAATGAGCTGTACAGTTCAGTAACCCTGAAAACCTAACAAATACGAATAAACTATGTTTCTAAAAAATAAACGGCTAAGTCGGTCGTACGGCCGGGTTAGTCATTATTTTAGGGCCAATGAGCTGTACAGTTCAGTAACCCTGCAAACTTCATAAATACGAGTAAACTATTTTTTCCTAAAAATAGGGGACTAAGTCGGTTGTACAACCGGGTTAGTCATCGTTCTAGAACTAATGAGTTGTACAGTTCAGGAGTTCTAGAATACCTATTCTAAAACGGACCCACCTCACACCAAACCAATTTCTTTCAAAAAACTCTAAAATTATTTTCAAAAAGTAGGGGACTAAGTCGGTTGTACAATCGGGTTAGTCGTTCTAGGAATCGATGTGAGTCATGCAGTTCAAGGAATCCTAGGACCCTTACACTAAAAAACACCAACCCACAAACTTTTTCAGGAAGAACTACGTAGCTTTGATTCCTCCATTGCATCTGGAGGTACGTAGGAGCAAGATTCAACTCTTGTCAAGCTCTAAAAACTAAAAATTTAATTAAGTTTTTTTTTCTCTATAAATAAAAGGGTAAAATATTAATAAAGTATAACTAAATAGACAAAGGACGTCGTGGGGTGCTAATACCTTCCCCATGCATAACGACTCCCGAACCTTTAAACTTGCCTTATCCTAAAACTAAAGGGATTTCCCGAATTTTGCCCTTAAACTAGAAATTTGGTGGCGGCTTCCTTTCGAACTTCTAAGAATCATTTCCCGGATTTTTTGGTCGCTACAGGTTGCAAATGGGTTTATAGAGTCAAAGAGAACCCAGATGGGTCTATTAACAAGTATAAAGCAAGGTTGGTAGCCAAAGGCTATAACCAGGTTCCAGGCAAGGATTATGGTGAGACTTTTTCCCCTGTGGTGAAGCCTACAACCATCAGAATTCTACTATCCTTGGCTCTCTCCAATCACTGGGACATCCAAAAAATTGATGTCAACAATGCATTCATCAATGGAGTCCTACAAGAGGAAATTTACATGTCACAGCCTCCAGGTTTCTTCAGTACTGATAGATCTCTGGTTTGTAGACTGCACAAGTCATTGTATGGCTTAAAACAAGCCCCAAGGGCTTGGCATGATAAATTGAAACAAGTGCTCCTCCGTTTTGGATTTGCCCCAAGCAAATGTGATCCCTCACTGTTCATTCATAGCAGACCTGGAGTACAGCTATTTGCACTTGTTTATGTCGATGACATTCTTATAACTGGTTCTGCATCTGCTTTATTTCTGGATCTGATCAGAAAATTGAACACTGCATTTGCTCTCAAACACTTGGGAAGACCAGATTACTTCCTTGGGATTGAACTCAAGTTTCATCCAGATGGAACTCTCACCCTCACACAAGATAAATACATTAGGGATATGTTGCATAAGACTGCAATGACTGATTGCAAAGATATTTCTACACCTATGGCTTCAGGCACCAAACTCAGCAAATTTGGGTCTGATACTCTGCAAGATTCTCACACCTATCGATCAATAGTAGGGGCATTGCAGTACCTCACTCTTACAAGACCAGATATAGCTTATGCAGTGAACAAAATGTGTCAATTCTTAGCTAATCCTCTTGAATCTCACTGGAGGGCAGTGAAGCGAATTCTGAGGTACCTAGCAGGAACTAAGCATCATGGTTTGAAGCTGCATCCAACAGAAACAATAGGTCCTCTTACTCTAAGAGCTTATTGTGACTCAGATTGGGGGAGCGATCCTGATGACAGGCGCTCCACCTCCGGTTCCTGTATCTTTTTAAGACCAAATTTGATCTCATGGAGCTCTAAAAAGCAGTCTTTGGTGGCTCGTTCTAGCGCAGAGGCAGAGTATAGAGGCATGGCTAATGCCACTGCTGAATTGCAATGGATTCAATCCATTCTCAAAGAGCTTCAAGTGAAGCATCACACTCCAATTATGCTTTGTGATAACATGAGTGCAATGGCTATAGCTCACAATCCGGTGCTCCACTCACGCACTAAACACTTAGAACTTGATATACACTTTGTTAGGGAACGAGTTATAGCTAAATCTCTCAAAATAGTGCATGTACCACGTACTAGTCAGTTGGCTCACTACAAAAAAAACGTGATTTAGCGACGCAAGATTCCCTCGCTAAAGCACAAAAATCCCTCGCTAATGTACTTTAGCGAGGAATTATGAGATCAAATCCTCGCTAAAATTCTCCTCGCTAAATTTAGCGAGGGAATTAGCGAGGGAAATTAGCGAGGGAATTAGCGAGGGAAATTAGCGAGGGAATCAGCGAGGGATTTGTTTATGCTATTAGCGAGGGATTTTGTGATGATTAGCGAGGGATTTTTTAAGTATTTTTTTTCTCTTCAAAGATTCTTGTTTCTGCAATATTATATGCTTATGAAATTTCCTGATGAAAAGATCAGCAACTTCATCAATATCATCTTCAAGCTTAAATCCTTTCCCAGCTTCTTCCTTTGAATTCTTCACCTTATCAATCACTGAACCATCAAAATCCAAACCCTTAGAATCAAAAAGCGAGTGCGTAAGATCTGGATACTTATCATCATCGTCGCAATCACCACCATCATCTCCGCTGGATTTTGCATGGCCTGGTAGTTGCGAGCATTGTTGTTATACAAAACAATAGCTCTATTATTTTGTTCACCACTAGCATTACCTTCTTCCAATAAACAATCTTCATTGGGTTGATGAGAATTGTGACCAAACACTGAATTGAACTTCTCTGTAAGTGAAGTCATGAGAAATTTCTTGTTCTTCATGAGTGAGAATATAATCAAACGTGCTTTTATTGCATTTGTTTTGGACTTCAAAGCAATTGATTTTGATTTCGCCATTGAGGTTAAACCAGCTATGATTTGCTTCAATAACTTGGTTGTTCTGTTCTTCATGTTGCTCATTGTTGAATTCTAGTAACAATAATAATCACAAATAAAAAGCTAAGTATAGTGAACAAAATCAAATAAAAACTTAGAAAAAAAAATTGAGGGAATATTTGTGAGAGAGGGTATGAAGAGGAGAGAAGAGAGAAATGAGTGAGAGAAGAGAAATGAGTGGGAAGAGGAAAGAAAAGGCTTCGGTTACTTTAATAAGTTTAGCGAGAGAATTTTGTTGTTAGCGAGGGAATTTGGATATTAGCGAGGGAATTTGAATTAGCGAGGGAATTTGCAGTGTTAGCGACGGAATTGTAAAAAAAGCACGTGGGGTTACAGCTGTGAAAATATTAGCGAGGGAAATTTTCACTTTTAGCGACGGAAATATTTGAAAAAACAGCGCCTCTTTAGCGACGGGCAAGGTCGTCGCTAATTCCCTCGGTAATAATTTTTTTGCGAGGTTCCCAATTTCCCTCGCTAATTTCCCTCGCTAATACTGTTTTTTTTGTAGTGGCTGATGCATTTACAAAGCATCTGCCAGCTCCTATGTTTCACTCACTAAAAGCCAAGCTGAAAGTCCAACCTTTGTCTCCCCTTCAGCTCGAGGGGGGAGTAATAAGGAATAGTGACTCAAAGTCAACAAGTCAACAAAGTCAAGCCAAGGTCAACAAGTCAAAGGCCCAAGCCAAGTTATCAGCTGACTCACACCTCACTACTAGTTGAAGAAAACGTCATCACAGCAACTTTACCAATCACTCTCTGTTTTTCAACTCACTTGTAACTTGTAACTTTACTCTTTCAATATAGGGTTCATTTAGAGTTGATAATGCTTGCTGAAATTCTGTTATCATTCTGTTGAGTTTGTTAGGAAATTGTTAGATCAGCTTGGTTCTAGAAGCTCTATTGCATCTTGTATATAAGCTTCAAAAGCTTCACTTGTACTCAGAAAAATTCATTCAATGAAATCACGATTCAATGTTCAGTAACAAACTCTCTCTGAGTTCTCTTTCAGGGTACACATGTCGCAACATTGGCTACGTGACATGAAATTAATATTAAATAATCTACAATTTACTCATATTTACTATCTAATCTAATATTTATTTATACAAACAAACCACATTTGAATTACTCAAACAAGTCTCCCTATTTACTTGACAATTCATCTAACTAATGAGAACATTGTAATCTACTATCAAACTTTTATCAAATTTCTTCTCTCAATGCATTTTCTTCTCACTCCCACTTTTTTCCTACTTTCACTTCTTTTTTTTTTCAAAATTCAAAATTCAAATCAAACTCACCAACTTTCTTTACTCACTATCTACTAATCTAATCAAATATCTATTTATACAAACAAACCATACTTAAATGACTCAAATAAGTTTCCCTATTTATTTGACAACTCATCTAACTAAGGGCAACATTGTAATTTACGATCGCATTCTTTTTCAAATTTCTTCTCCAAATGCACTTTCTTCTCACTGCCAATTTTTTAAGTTCCCCCTCTTTTTTTTCTTTTTCAAATTTCGAAATTTAAATCAAATCAAATCTACTAATGAACTAAAATAATCAATCTAAACTCCGAGATAACTGCACGAATATAGAAAAACACGGGATAACTTCACTGATATATAAAAAAAAACGATATTAATATATCAAAAAAATAGAAAACTTAATCACTATTTCAACTACTAATTAATATTTAAAAAAAGGGATAATTGTACTGATATATAAAAAACACGGGATAACTATACTGATATATAAAAAAACACGGAATAACTGCACTGATATATTTGATAATCTTCTATTTATCTTTTACTATCTACTAATCAACTAAAATAATCAATTGAAACTATGAGATAACAACACTCATATATAAAAAACATGGGATAACTATACTAATCTAATCTATCTATCTAATATCTATTTATACAAACAAACAACTTACAAAATTACAATTTTAGACATCTTACTTTTTTTGACACATCACCACTTTTGTTTTATTTATCATTTTTTAATTCTACTTTCTCTTCCTTTCTCTTTCTCAC